>JAUMJL010000017.1:5842500-6581738 GCA_033558185.1 Dromococcyx pavoninus | reverse complement strand
GTGGACGTCACAACGGGCTGCCCGCCGTGACGTGCGGCGTCGTGACGCACCACGCAGAGGGACGCGCGCGTAAGTTCCCTTCCCCCCGCGGTGGCGGGGCTTGCGGCCCCGGACGGGCGGGGCCGGGGCCGAGGCCGAGGCCGGCGCGGGGCGCGGCGCGGCTGTACCCTGTCCCCCTCTCCCGGGCCGGGAGCCGGGCGAGGGCGGGTCAGCGGCTTCCGGGAGCGGCGCCCCTCCCCGCTGGTCCGAGGGATCGCCGGCCGGGGCTCGCCCGGTCACGGGAGAGCGGGTCCTGCTGCTCCCCCTCCCCCCCACCCGGGACCGCAGCACCCGGCGCCTCCGTTTTGGCACTGTCGGCTCCTGCAGATAGAAGCGAGGGGCCGTGACTGCGGTTGCCCGGTGCCACGGTGCAATAAGGGCTGGCAGAGAGGTCTCTGCGAGTCGCGGGAGATCCTCCTGCCGCCCCCGTGCATTTATTTTCGCGTACATGGCCTCGGGACGGCTGGCAGTTGGTGTCCCGGTGTGCGAGGCGGGGCTGAGGGGGCCGAGGGGACCTTGTGCTGCTAGCCCGGGTCAGGGCTGCGGAACCTCAGCCCTCACTCACAGACCTCGCTGCTGCCAAAACAGGATGAGAGGTGCACACAGCTTCCTGGGTCTCCTCAGGTTTTGGAAGGAAGTGGTTTCGTTTGTTCTGTGGCTGCAGAAATGAATGCATTAACATTCATTGTAGTGTAGTGTGAGTCTTAAAGGTCGTTTTCCAGTCTGAACAATTCTGTGTGTAACAGGTGTTAAAGCCTGCCAGCTTATAAACCCATTAGAACTTTTTGTAGTTTTAATAATGAAATAAAGAACTTAAAACAAGTTGTGAGTGATCTGATGTGGCAAAATAAGGAGGGAAGTGTTTGAAAGCAGCAAGAGTTTTTTGAGGCTTGCAGCCATATCTGCAGATTGGAAGCAAGGCAAGGGATAGGCTTGTTGGGATTCATGTGGTCTAAAAATCATGCTTTATTCAAAGACTTACCTACTTCTGTGCCTGAATTAAAGTAGGTATGATAAATCCTACTTTTTAGTGGTAACCCTTTGCTCTTCAATTCATACTGCCTTGTGCTCAGTTCCTTTCTTTTTCTCTATGTTAACTACATCTCCTTGAAGCTTTTTAATGTGTGTCTCAAGCCTTTAAATGCTGTGTAGATCAGCAGGCTTAGTTTAGAAACTGTGGTTCTGAATTTGCTTGAACTAATTTATTTGAACCGCTAATATGCCATTAAAAATGGTCTTTCATATTCTATAATAAAAAGGAAAGAGGAGGGTAACATAAGTTAAATACACAGTTCCCTTGGGTCACAGTACTTTGTGTGTAGTTTTTTGTTTTTTCACAGGGCCATTCAGCAACGAAAATACTGAGCTGCTGCTTTTTTTTGCATTCTTATTTTTTATAGCTTTATTGTAGCTACTTACTTTTAGTACTAATTTAAGTTAATTTTTTTAAGGTTATTTCTGTGCAAAGCAAAATATGTATTTTGGGGATAAGTGCATTTTTTTTTGCCTCAGTAGCTAGACGAATTAGATTTTTTTCCAACTTAATTTGTCAAAAATCAGAAAGGATGATTTTTATTTTTTTTTTGTGATGATCTGATAGTGTGTTACAGAATCCCATAACAGTCAAGGTTAGAAAGGACTTCTGGATACCATCCAGTCCAACCCTCTGCTAAAGCAGGTACACCTACAGCAGATCACACAGGAATGTGTCCAGGCGGGTTTTGAATAGTTCAGGAGGAGACTCCACAACCTGGATGGGCAGTGCTCTGTCACCCTCACAGTAAAGATGTTTTTCCTCATGTTCAGGTATTCCTAGCCTTTAATTAAAAAAATGTTCATGGGTAATGACAACTGGAAGATCAGAAGAAAATGAGTGCTGTGGTGTAGTTCAGATGTTTTTAACTTTTGGGCAAGTAACAGATTATGGGGTAACTAAAGTTCTGTAATTAAAATTTTTTCAAAGCATTCATGAAGGAAATACTGGTTTCATGTGTCACTTATTTAATGTGTACATATCCTATACGACTTGTTCGTGAGAATATCTGAAGTGACAGTGATACTGACAATATGTGACGAGGTATTTCCAGCTTTCTCACATGAAACTTTAGAGATCTGTAGTGATTGCTGTACATGCATTTTTGATGCACAGGTTTATTGATTATGGCTGCATCAGATGGAAGGAGTGTGCTTCATCTGTGACTTAGGGTGTTTTGAGGATTTTTATGTACAGAGGTAATGATGTTAATTATGGAAATGGTTTAATGTTTTAAATGTCTAGATGAAACTGGTAATCATTTCATGTGCCGGTTTGCACCTAATGAGGTAGATTATGTCAGGTCAAAGTGAAATGGTCAAATGGTGAAAGTACTACTTTGATCTGAAATTGGTTGAAAATATTACTGCGGTTACAGTTGTAGAAACTCAGAGTTTTAAAAGTATGGTCAAATCAGGAATGTGTGAACTTTCAGTTATTTTAGCAATATTTATTCAAATGTTTATTATTGCAATTTCTAATCTGAGGTAGTGTTAATATATGTTGAACCTCAGAGGAGATACTGTTGTATTAAGGTTAAACGTGTTTTAGTAGAATACTAGTAGAAATGTTTATTTACCACCATCTAAAGCATATGTCTCTATTTTTTGTTTAAGATGATTTTCTGTCCTTTGCTAAATACATTTCCTGAGATATTGGGACTTTCTGTTTTTTGTTTTTCTTGAAATAGGAATTAAGATGGATGAAATATTTTATTGGCCACAGCAACATCAGGATGTATAAGGTGGGTATATTAAAAGAATATGGTTAATATCCTATATCCTTGCAGAATATTTTATTTTTGATTCTTTTTTTGGACGAAACACAAAGAAATGACACATGGTAAGCTAGGGTTCTTTGTGGTGGTAGGTGTGGATAACTTGTTTTCGGTAGTGGTAAGCTGCTACATGTTTAGCACAGGTTACCTGAGTAGATAGAGACAGCCTTAGGTAGCTGATGCATTTTAATTTGGCATCCTTTAATGGAAATTTTTCAATGTGCCCTTTCCCTAAGATTTGTATGCTTTTTCTTTTGATAAACTGGACTTAGAAAATACTACAATGTATTTCAGAATCTTTTTTTCAGGGTTCTGCTTAAACATGGTCAAGGAAGAACAGACTCAGTCGCCATGAATGTATGTCCTGTCTTACATAGAGGGTTTTTGTCTCTGTGTTTGACTTGCTGTTTGTTGGTATGTTTGTTTGGGTTTTTTTTAATTCTTTAATGTCATTGAGGGTGTACTTCAGTGGGAATGTACTCCAATAAAACTAGTTGTGTTTAAAATTTTGGTAAAATATATTAGTGGTTCAGCAGCAGTAAAAGATGTTTTGATGCTCATCCTCATCTGCAGTCATTTTGTCATTATTTGCTTAGACTTAATGTTGCATGTTTATAATTATAATCCACTTAGAGATCCAGAACATGTTTTTCCTGAAAAAGATTTTTTTAAACAAATGGAAAACATGAACATACATCTTGACAAGACTACCATTGGCAAGTAAGAGAAGAGTGATATATGAGTAAATTTGAGCACTTTCTCATTAAGTGTATTTGCATATTGTTGTTATCAAAGCAGAATGAAATGCAAGCTTCTTCACAATGTAATTATTAAAAATAATATGTATGATGTAGATTTTTTTAAAAAATAAAGAGTTGTGATAATGTTTTTATACTATGCTTACTCTTGCTGGTGTAACAAAGTGATTCTTCCTGTCAGCTTAAAATGGCATTTGGAGAATGCTGGTGTTTGGAGAATACTCTAGTCTTCCTATTGTAGTTGCTCTGTTTTACTGTTGGTCTTGTAACCCTCTGTGAAAACACACAGGACAGCTGAGTAGAAACTTATCTTATTCTTCATGTGATTTTTGCTAAGTGTGTCTTTGATTTATTATAGTACTATATTTGTAGGTACTGGCTTGCCCTTAATAAGCTGATTAAAGCTAGTGTAAGTAGTATTCAAGCATTATTTTTTTTAAAGACTGATTTCATAGGTATTTATAGAATAAATGTAGGAAATGTTATCACGGTTTGTGGAGCAATACGTCTTAATCTGATAATTCTTCCTAATTAATATCAAAAATGTAATCAAAACACTGCAAATCTAACTAGTAGAAATGTGCTGTGTACTAAACAAGGCTATGAAAGTGGGTAAATTAAGGAAAGAGATTATCTTTGGTCTGTCACTTGTCTTTACTGTTTTAAGAAGAACTATTTCCTCACCTAAACTATCGACTATTCTTGGGATTATTGATTGTGGCTTGCATTTCTTTTAAGGGCATATGCTACTGAAAGCCCTGCCTGAAGGGAGCCTAGATGGTGTCCTGATAGCAGAACAGCCTTAGTGTTGAGCTGTCAGTATAATTGCAGTTATTGCACAAGTAGAAGGTAAAGAATATAACACGTATCTCAATACATCTTTCAGAGTTGTGTTACGTTATGGCCACTTCATTTGTGATTATGCTTTTAAAAACAAACAAAAAAGTTCTATTTTTTCTAGAATCTTGAGTTGTTTTTTTGATCGATCATACAAAAAGCAAAATTATGCAATAACAAGTAATGAACTTGTATATTTTTGAAAGTAGGACTTTCAGAGGCTGCTATAGGATGTTAATTTCTGAGTATTTGTCCTCTGATTTCATGCTGTGGCTTAGCCCTTTATTGTTATTCCAGAAGTCTAAGCCGCAGATTGTTTGTTTAGAAAAAGTATCATGGTTAATGTCAAGAGGGGTTCATGTGCTAAGGAGAGCTTCAGAGCTGGACTATCCCAGCCCTGCTGAGATACGTCTGTCACAGCAGGTCACTGGGAGGTAGGAGTTTTCTTGTGTCTTGCTTGGTTATTTGCATTTGCTAGGAACAGCAGATGCAAAAGAGACGGAAAAGCAGGCTGGAAAACCTGTTTGATTTAAGTAGGTATAAGAGTTATGGGGGAAGGAAATTGCTTTGGGATGTTAGGTGGCTTCTAAATTCTAGTTTCATTGAGAATTTTTGATGTTTGTTTGAGTGTGGCTGAGAGAGAAGTCAGAGCAACATTTCCATACTCAGTCTTCCTCATAAAGCCCTATATAGAATAATAGAATTATCCGTTTGGAAAAGACCTTTGAGATCGAGTCCAACCGCACCCATCTTCTGCTAAACCATGTCCTTCAAAAACTGATCTACCCGTTTTTCAAATACCTCCAGGAATGGTGACTCAACCACCTCCCTGGGCAGCCTGTTCCAGTGCCCAACCACCCTTTCGGTGAAGAAATTCTTCCTAATATCCAGTCTGAACCTCCCCTGGCGCAACTTATGGCTGTTTCCCCTTGTCCTATCACCTACCGCTTGAGATAAGAGATCAACACTCCCTCTCCCATAGCCCCCTTTCAGGCAGCCATTAGACAGTGATGAGGTCTCCCCTCAGCCTCCTCTTTTCCAAGCTAAACAACCTCATTTCCCTCAGCTGCTCCTTGTAATCCAGCCCCTTCACCAGCCTTGTTGCCCTTCTCTGGACGTGCTCCAGCACCTCAATGTTCTTCTTGTAGTGAGAAGCCCAGAACTGAAGACACGGTGCGGCCTCACCAGTGCTGATTGCAGGGGCACCATCACCTCCCTCGTCCTTCTGGCCACACTGTTTTTGATACAGGCAAAGATGCCATGGCCTTCTTAGCCACCTGGGCATGCTACTGGCTCATATTCAGCCGGTTGTCAGCCAACACCCCCAGGTCCTTCTCTGCCAGTCTTCCCCAAGCCTGTAATGTTGCATGGGGTTGTTGTGTTCCAGGTGCAGGACTCGGCGTTTGGTCTTGTTGGACCTCATCCCGTTCGTCTCAGCCCATTGATCCAGCCCGTCCAGTTCTCTTTGCAGCATCTCCCTTCCTTCAAGCAGATCAACACTGCCACCCAGCTTGGTGTCATCTGCAGACTTGCTAAGGGTGCACTCAATCACTTTGTCCAGATCATTAATAAAGATATTGAACAGGACTGGACCCAACACTGAACCCTGGGCAACCACTTGCGACTGACCTCCAACTGCATGTAAGTCCATTTACCAACATACTCCGGGCCTGGCCATCCAGCCATTTTTTTTACCCAGCAGAGAGTGCATCCTCTATGTTACCAGCAACTGAAGATTGAAATGTCTGTAGGAAGTATTTAGTGGTTTTACCTGACCCAAAAGTAGAAAACAAACCAAGCACACCCTTACAGGTTTGTCATCTTACCTTTTTGTGCATTATTGATCTGTTGCAAGGACAATTACCAGGGACTCTTGTCTTTTAAGGACCTTTCCATAAGGACAACATTCTGATTTTGATGTGTGGCAACAAATTACAGCTTAGACCAATGTGATTTCTGTTGTACCCGTACTGCTTTGCCACTTCACTTTTCTTATATATATATATAGATGTTTGTGTTTGGTTTGGATGACCCATAGAAAATAGGTACGTTCCTTCTACTGATTTGTGGCGTTTTGAGCACACTGCAGTCTTCAGAATGTCATTGATTTTAAACAGAAATGATACAAAACTTAATTTTGGTGGTTTTTTTGGCTGTCCTTGCTTGGTTTAGCCTCCTTAAGTGAGGTTACATTCGGCCAATTTTCTGTGAGTGCCTGTGACCTCAAGATATCTTCTCAGGCTGCTCTTTCAATGAAGTAATGCTACATACACCAAGACATGAGCTTGTGACAGGCCTTGCTCAGCTCATTCAAATCAGAACAGGTGTTGAAGAAATAAGGAGATCCATGTATTTAGGAAGCAAGGCAGTGAAGTTTAAATATGGGTATTCAGTCCAACATTGGTCACCACTATTGATATGCACTGCCCTAAAGGTGAAAGCATATGGGCCCCCAGTATACTGTTAGGGAATCAGAAGGGATTGGTTTGTCTTGTACACAAGCATGCTCTGTATATGATGTATCAAGCAATTTTAAGTTATCTTTCTACTACTAAAATGTCCTAAATTAGTGATACGGATGTTCAGTAGGTTTCATTCTTTTTGTCATCAACACATTTTGAGGCTTTACAGAAGAAGGAAAACAATTTGGTATTGAATTTAGAAAGAAGGGGCTGTTCCGAATTACAGAACTGAACCTGAGACCACCCAAGTGGCTTCAGCTGTTTTTTGTTATTTTCACAAAAAGTTTGCTATTTTAGCAGAGCGTGTAAGAAGAGATAGTTTGGTCAGTCACTGTTTTTTCCCTAAATGGCAAAATTAAACAGACTTTACAATACTGCTCATGATTGAGGGATAAAAAAAGAACCTTAGACTTTTTAATGATGGATGTGATTTCAGATCTTCAAATACACCTTTTTCGTGGAAATTTTTGTGTACTTTTGGTTGGATATGTACCCTTAAAGGGTAACTATAGTGTGTATTAATTCAGTTAGTTAAGTAAATTCAAGGATGCTTTATGTTTTCTTTAGTGCTTTTTGAGTAAATGGGATATCAAATGTTCTTATCTTCATACATACGTGTTGCATTTTTTGTTATTTTGAAGGGCAGCTGTGCTGTACATTATAGACTTCTTATGCCGAAGCATACTTGGTGCCTCATTGAAGGCCTAAAGGTGCAAAGTCCATGTATCTGCAGTTTAGGGCAGTTACCTTTGCTTAGCCTATGTTTATGTTCTCTTGTAAACCAGTGATTTTCTTTCTGGGAAGATACCCTGTTGAGCACATGCCAGAGATTCAGTGGCTGAGCTATGAGGAAATTATGATGAAGGACAAGAAATCAAAGACTGCCTGGCCCGAAGTGATAAGTTTTCACATGCTCATTGTGTCACGTACTCAAAATAGGGGACTGTGTGTTAAGAATCTTGCTTCTGAAAACTCTATTAACTTCCAGTATTTGTGTTTGTAACTTGCAATCAGAGTAAACAAAGTGTGATGGAGAATAGCATGAGTTATAAAATGCCATGTTAAAAGTCAGTGTCTTACTGCCATATAGCATGCCTTCACAGTGTATGTGGTGTTGGATACCTCCTCTAAAAAGGAACACGTAGAGGAGATTCAGAGAAAATGCTGAAAAAGTGGTCTACGGGGATGGAAATTTGTCTTGTATATACAGAAACTGAAAAAAAAAGATGGATTTTTTTAGCCTTTGAATGGCGATGAATATAATGAAGTGTAACGCAAGTATATGGAATGATGAATGGGTTGAAAAAAGTAATTCAAGAGCTTTTGGTTCATGCTGTAAGAGTAAGGCAAGATTCTATGAAATTAGGGTGGCAAATGGAGAAAGGAAACTTGAGAAATATATTTCTTAATAAATCTATATGACAGTGATCTCTGCATTCTAAGGGTAATTTTAATTTAGGAACATTCTAATAGAAATCAGATAATTTAGAGTGAAAGAATATTTACACAGGCTCAGGTTACCTTTTTTTCCTGAAAGAATATAACTCCTCAGCATTTTGTCGTTTAAGATGATTTTTTCCGTCATGATTTTTTCGTAACGCACATCTAGAAATTATATATTGATGGTGGGAGTAAAGGAATTAATTCATCCCTAGTATGTTTACAGGATAAATGGTTATAGCATCTTATCAGCTTGTTTGCTCTCTGTCCCTGTGTTAGGTTATATCTAGGTGATACGCCCACCAGACACTGTGTCTAGTTCTTTTGGGAATATCCACTGATTTACTTTGTTTTTCTTGTAAGTGGGGACGTTGAGGAAGATGTTTTGGGGAGTAACATTGGGATCTTCATCAACCTGAAGAGAAATTACATAGGGCAGTTGTTTTTGTGACTTACCATTAGCAAAACACTGTTCTCTGCAGTGTAAATTTTTCTGTTACCTGGGCTCGTGCATCAAGTAGGTGTTCTGGCTGTAATTTAGTCCCAGTCAGTACTCAAGTGTGTTTTGTACCTATAGTGATGGAATATTTAATGAGGCTGAGATGAGCTAACACTGGCCTTGTGTGTCATCCAGCCAACTTCCAGTAAGTACATTAAAATTCACAAAAAATAGCAGTGGGGTATCTTAATTAAATGAGCATGCTTGTTGCTCTGCCAGTCTTTTCTCTTGGCATGGTTCAAACCCTAGAAACTCTGTTTGCATTCATTATCAAACTCAAATACAAAACTCTGTGATAAATGCATCAAAGGCAGTGTTCAGCAGGAAAAGGCTACAGAATCAGCTTTTGCTTACTCCCGCTGAAATGTCCTTTTAACTCCATTTAAGGGAGGCTGAAGTTTTTACTTTTGGTGTGTTTAACAACAGAGATTGACTTAAGTTTGTTGTATATCGCTGTAGAGCAGCAAAGAGCAGATGTCAGGGAAGTGCCATGACAGGAATAAAAAGATTCAGAAGGCTTGTTCGAATTTGAGGGATGGGGGGAAAATCTTCCTCCTTTTTTTTTCCTTGCTAGGACCTATATTATAACATTTATGGTTGGCATTCAGTTCAAAACTTGCTGTGCTCCAAGGGTTGTGCATTGAAGCAGGCATTCTTTCCCACAGCTCAAATTGTGGAAAGAAGAGTTTATTTGTAAAATAAAATATGCCTGTAAAATTATAATTGATACCTTAATTAGACAGAACTTGCCTGAAAGATGGTAGCTTAGTGACCTGCAGGACATTTTTCTCGCTTGGAAGAGCCAGGATTTATACTGAAACATTTTCTCTGTATGAGTCTTCAAAGTGGAATTCCCCTGTCAAGGCAGAAACAGTTCAGTAACTGAGAAGCACTCTGTCAGGGTTGATAAGCCTAAAATAATGGTCAGCTTTTAAACATATTTAGGGTTGGAACATCTAAATAGTAAGCTTTGCTATTTGGAGTTTGTTGCTGTTTCAAAAATACGTGTTTAAAAACCACCACTATATGTTGCCAGTCTTTGCATAAGCAGGTGGGTGCCAGATGTATGTGAGATCCTGGAGAAGTTTGTTGCTTTGGTTTATTTCTTTTCACTTTTGCATAGAGCAGGATGTTTCAAAAGTTAATGCCTGTTGTTTTGTTTGAGGGTTTTTTTTTGTGAGGCCAGAAGTATTTAATCTTTGCCTTGATTAAAGGGCCATTTCTTTTTTCACTCATAATCTGCCTGCATTTCAAGAGTATATATATCACCACAGTTTAGTTTATGGATTATAGAAACATAAATGTGATGTAATTTGCAGTAGTTTTGATTGTAGGTTGCTATATTTGAATGTAGAGTCATTTCTATTTTATCTTATGTGTCTAATGATGTATTTAATACTTCATGGAGTCTGAGGATTTCTTTTTCCTGTGATGAAAGCCTGTTACTTATACAGTATTCTGGAGGGGAGGATAGTAATCTGATTTTCCTGGAGATGATGCTCTTATATTTGTATTAGTGTTTTAGAAAGCCATATTGCCTCTGCTTTGAGTCTTCGTATTCTCTTATTTTCTGGAGAGCTGGTGAAGGGTCTGGAGCACAACTCATTATGAGGAGTGGCTGAGGGAACTGGGGTTGTTTAGTCTGGATGAGACGAGGCTGAGGGGAGGGCTGAGGGCTGATCACTCTACAACTACTTGAAAGGATGCTGTAGTGAGGTGGGTGTTGTCTCCCACGTAACAAAGAATAGGATGAGAGGGAATGGTATCGAGTTGTGCCAAGGGGAGGTTTAGATTAGGTATTGGGAAATATTACTTCACCAAAAGGGTTGTCAAGCACCGGAACAGGCTGCCCAGGGAAGTGGCTGAGTCACCATCTGTAGCGGTATTTAAAAGATGCTTTGTGTTGGGAAGGTGAAAACGTATATTCCTGCAGTTAGGAAGAGACTGGTGGGAATATTAAATGTTAGATACTTTTGAAACTCAGAGTGGGTTCACAGGCACAGAATATGACATTCTGTAGTTTCAAGTTTTTAACATTAATTATATTTCTTTCTGTAAATAAGATGAATGTTAGTAACCTCCCCATTATAAACCATAATTTTTCAGATATAAATTCTAAAGAGATTCTGTAAAGAGCAGATGTAGTTGGAGGGAAATATTGTTGATTTCCAAAGCAATCATATTAGTGGTACACACTATAGTGAGCCATAGTGCTGTGTTAGGGTCCAGCAGATGAATCAGTTACAAATTTATATATTGAAAGGAATGCTCAGCTTCTGATGTGTTGCCTACACTTGAGAGGTATAGGAAACAATTCCCAGTGCTGTTGCCATCGATTTATTTGCATGGTAAGAGTCCTTTTAGTTAGCTCATGACTTCTAACAGGCTTCAGACCAGTCAGGTCACCTTGCTGAACTGCTGAAAGAATGGCTGTGGTTTTATGCACATTGGAACTGTTGTAGCTCACTGAAAAAGCAGTAGCAACTCTGGAATTATTTTTGCCTTACATATACAAGTGCTGTGTGGAATATTGTACAACAATATGGAATTAGTTTTCTGACGTTATGTGGTGTGGATAGAGTTGTCGAGTTTATATCCATCGAAAATTTAATGTCTCATCTATTATTGCAGTTTTTTTGGCTTATGCCTTGTATGAATATTGTAGTGCTGAATATTTACTCTGCTGTGGAGACAGACAAATTTAGGAGAAGTGGCCTTAATCTCAGAAGAACGTGTGTTGACTCAGGGAGTTAGTTCAGCTTGTTTTTGCAAATCACCAACCCTTAGAAGTGGGATTAAGTTTAGTGCAGGAGAAAATGGAACTTCCCTTTTTCTCCAGAAGGGGGTCATGGTGCTTGTCTCTTTTCAACCTCCATGTCAGTACAACAAGAGAAAATATAATTGGTTCATGTTTTGTTTTTATCTCCTGAGGAATGGGAGTTACTGATACTTGTGCAAGCCGTAATGGCAGCAATGACTTTTTGGCTTTCTTAATGGTTTCTTCTTTACCACACCATGTCTGCCCTGTTTGCATGCCCATGCTTGAAATTCTCATGTGCTTCTTTTTTTATTTTATTTTTTTTCATTGCCTACAGCTCCCCGCCCCCTCCGATTTTATTTATTTAGTGGTTCCACTGAGCAGATAGCAGATAGTTGAGTAGACTTCAGTCATGCAGGAGCTGGTCATGCCAGCGGCATTAGTGATGGTAAATGCCTGCCTTAGATGTGAAGGTAAGGAGAGCAAACCAAAATAGAATCCAATAAACAGATGAGAAAAGGAAGACTTTGTTAGTGAAAGAAGCTAGGGAGGAACACCTAAGTGACAGGATGGAAGAAGAGAAAATGTTATGGAGACAGACTGAAAATGCAATATGTGATGATTCTGTTCTGATTTGTAATTTTAAGAACAACTAAAGCAGTGTGTTGTTTAAACAGAAAGATACTTTTAAGATTAAAAAACTTATTAAATTATTGGGTAGATCAGACACATTTTAGGGGAGTTTATTTTTGTGTGCTATAATGAGAATATATAGTTTTACTCAATAAATCAATAAAAACACTAATGTTTGGTATCTTTATTGCTCATCTCTTGTCTGATCAGGGTTATGTGCTAATGCTTTGCAACATTATCTGGTAGATGTAAAGGAATACAGTTTTCCTTGGTGAGTAACTTAAAAAAGTCTTTTGCTTCATTAAAATAGTTCCCTGATCTGTGTGAAGAACGTATGTGTATGATCACTGTTCACTTTCCAAAATGGCACTTGAGGGCTTTGCAAGTAGATTGAACTACAGTTGGATTACTCAGATTCTCTCATGTCCCTAGAGAATAGTGGTTGCTTAACTAGCAAGTACATAGGGTAGCTTGAGCCTATTCCATTGTGCTATGGGGTTTATTTCAGAGTTTGGGAGATTCATTTTTGTCAAAGAGATAACGAAGAGAGTTAACATTCTTGCTTGGATAATGTACTGTTTATTTTGGAAAGAAGTTTCCCAGGACTAAATAAGAACAAGATGTTTGACTACCTTATAGGGAGGAGACTCTTCAGTCAGCATAAAATTAAAAAAAAAAATCTGAAGAGACAACTGACCACCATGTGGTGTTTGAAATGTTTTATTGTTTCTTCTGGGCTTTAATTATACTGCATATACATGACAAAAAAAAGACCAGAGTTTTTGTTCTTTTCTTAGAGGCAGAGCTTTATCATGTCGTTGGGAATTTATAGCCTAGTAATATATAGTCTTTTTTCCATTCCTGCATTTTGCAATTGGATTGTACAGCCTCATAGTTTGGCAGCTGAGAGCTCACTTTTTCATGATTATTTTGGCATGAAAGGGTTACTGTTCACATTTCCTGTGTAATTCCTTCTGATCTCGCTGAGCTGTAATTACTTTCTTGATGTTAAACATTCCCAGGCTCCTATAACCTTCTAGCTTGCTTGCACTGGCCAAGTTTGTCCCAGGTGATCATGTGGGCGAACCTCCTGTTTCTAAGGATAAAAATCTCTCCTTCCTGTGTAAGATAGGCTACATACTCATTCCTTTGCTGTACAATCCCAAGAGAAATATTTTGAAAAATAATAATAAGGTAACACATCACTCTGAAAAAGTCAGATTTAGCAGCCAAATGGATGACAGATCAAGTGTGTGGGTTTAGAATTCGCCGAATCTTGGTTGAACAACTGAGTTCACATTAAAAATTATTTTTTCTTAATACATTTTGAAGATAGTTTATGGTATAAAAAAGAGATTTTGACTTGTAGCTTCTTAATTTCAGCCATATAATTGACAAATCATTTTAAGCTTGCTTGACTGTAGAACTACTTAGTTGATGCTTGAGGGTTTTTTTTCTTTTGAATTCTTTGCAGTAGCTGTGTATCTTACAAAAACCACGAGGATATAACTCATTTCTGTCTTTCCCATCTAGTTCAGTTATCCTGTATTTCTTCTGATTTTCAGATTGTGGTATATGAGCAGTAAACACCACTAATGCAATTTCATTTTTAAATAGAAGTGACTGCATACTGCTGAAAAAGGTGTGTGAACTGAAGTGTTCTGTTCTGCAAAGGCCCCAAAAGGTCCTCCGTGCCACTGCTCAGCAGCTCCTTGGCTTTCGTCTGGAGGAGCCACCTATAAGAATGCAAATGAGGTTTGCTTTCTTTCCATGACCTTTATGCTGTTTTCTCACAGTGCCAGGAAAGATGCAAGAATAGTGATGACAGGTTGTGAGGAGCAGTAATATGCTGAAATATTGACATCAGTAGGTGGGATTTTTTCTAATTGACAATGTCAGAGAAGGAGCTGGAGGTTTTTGTGGACCATTGAATCACGAAGTAGCCTGAATTTTGATACTTTATTCAAGAGCGATATCATTAGTTTGTTATCCTGTTCCAGATGTTTTTTTTGTCATAATCCTTGTCTTATTACCTCGGGCATTTAATTGGCTTCCATGTGAAATTCTCAGGCTGGGAGTAGTTATGTGTTTTTTAGCTATGGTATTGTGCTTGCAGCTCAGCTGCACAGAAGTCTTCCCAGTAACTGACTGACTGACGTCTTGTGAATGCATAACTGTTTGTGAGCTCAGTGGGATTATACTTAGAAGAAAACGTTATGTAGGTAATAAACTGTAGCAGTTTGAGCCCTTTTCTTAGTTTATTTCTCATGCATACCAGTGCCTGTACTTTGCTATATAAATAGAAGTTAGAGCAGTTGGTGTGCATGTTGTTAACTGTGCTGCTGTGCAAGTGAAGGATAGGAAGAATATATTTTAATGAAAATGTCTTTAATTTTTATCAAGAAGTCTTCTTGAATTTGATGCCTTAGTGATATTAATTCGAATGCAGTCAGTGTGATGCCCATTTTTTATTTGCATACTCTTATCATATAATTAGGAGCATGACTGTCAGATATACCTATTCTTGTTGAACCCAGAGGCTCTTACTGGTGTATTATTCAACACACAGAAACGTAGTCCTGGCATAAAGTATTTGTAGAGTAGTCACGTGAAAATACCATGAAGTACCAAGTGAGTATGACTGAACAGATGGAAGAAGATACTGCTGGTATCTTGAAAGTATCTTATGTCATTTCTGTCATGGCCTGCACATCATCTCTAGGAACCTAAGATTTTGTAGGAAACCTCATATGAAGAGGACTTTACCTAAACACATCCACTTGGATATGCTTTAAACACATTGCAAGGATTCCTGTGCAATGAAATGCAGCTTGGTACTGCTTTAGTTAACACTGGTTTTGAAACAGTTTACTTTTGGCTTTAGATTATGAAAATATTGATGAATTTAGAGTTAGTTAAAAGGGAGTACAACAGTATTGCAGTCTGCTTTCCATTTGATAGGGATTATAGATCACCTTTCTTTTCCCTTTTTCTGTTTAATTTTGTTCCTGCTTAGAGGAACATGGTGAAGTATTACACATTATATTGTAATTAAAGGTAACCAGCTCTTAATTTACTTTGTAAAGTGCTTAGAATGTTACTTACCTGACTCATCATTATAAATTTCACCTTTGCAGCGAAAAAAATACCCTGAGTGGTAATGACTTTTCTTCTATGAAAAATACGTGCTTTCAGAGTTGTATGCAAATTACCTCTTACTCTTTGTGTAGAAGTCATGTTATAGCATGTAAACTGATGCTGCTGGTCTTGTGTGCATGTTGATATGCTAGTGGTTTAACTTAAAACTGGTTTGGATTTAGATGTGGAATGTACTGATGGCAAGATGACGCTTGTAGCTGTGGTTCAGGGATGAACTGGGCCTAATCTTAAGTGTATTAAGTGCAGCGAAAGAAGCTGTTTGGTTTTAACAAGCTACTATAAAATTAAGGAATAATGTGAAATAGGTGAGCTTTTAAGCTTTCAGACAATGAGGTCAACAGCATTTTTATATTCAGATTTCTACAAGTTCTCTCCTTGAGAAGACATGTAAATTACTGTTATGACAAAATGCATAAATGTGTCTAGGATTTGATAGTAATTAATTCATTTCACATTAAGTGCCTCAGTTTGAAACTGGCTATAAAAAGTAACATGTAAACAAATTGAACGCACATTAGATGTAATAGCACATTTTGTAGAAGTGCAGACACTTTGTTTTTAAATGCAGTAGTTTCTCAATTTCAGTGTTCACAAACTGAAGTTTGGTCACAGAGCACCTCTTGACTAGATTTTAAAGACAATTTTTATGTCTCTGACTTTCTTGAGTGGCTTCAACTACGTATAGCAAGTATTAAGTACTGCTAAAATGTTGATTAGCACTCTAATAGAATTATGTTATTTACCAGTAGCGCACAAGAATAATGATTAACTCTTCAAATTTTCTTGGATTTGTAGCACAGTATCACAGTATCACAGTATCCTAAGGTTGGAAAGGACCTCTGAGATCATCAAGTCCAGCCTATAACCCAACACTAACACCAACACCAACACTAACACCAACCATCATCTAAACCATGGCACTCAGTGTCTCATCCAGTCTCCCCTTAAACACCTCCAGGGTTGGCGACTCCACCACCTCCCTGGGCAACGCATTCCAATGGCCGATCACCCTTTCAGTGAAGAGCTTTTTCCTAACATCAAGCCTAAGCTTTCCCTGACGAAGCTTGAGTCCATGCCCTCTAGTTCTGTCACTGGTCACCCGAGAGAAGAGACCAACCCCTGCCCGACTACAACCTCCTTTTAGGTAGTTGTAGAGAGCAATGAGGTCTCCCCTGAGCCGCCTCTTCTTTAGACTAAACAGCCCCAGCTCCCTCAGTCGCTCCTCATAGGGCTTGTGCTCCAGCCCCTTCACCATCTTCGTTGCCCTCCTCTGAACACATTCCAGTATCCTAACATCTTTCCCAAACTGGGGGGCCCAGAACTGTACACGATATTCAAGAGTAGGCCTGACCAGTGCCGAGTACAGGGGGACGATAACTTCTCTGGTCCAGCTCGCTACACTATTCCTGAGGCAGGCCAGAATGCCATTGGCCTTCTTGGCCACCTGGGCACACTGCTGGCTCATGTTGAGCTTCCTGTCAACCAGCACTCCCAGGTCCTTTTCTGCCTGACTACTCTCCAGCCACTCTGTCCCCAGTCTATAGCTCTGCATGGGATTGTTGTGTCCAAAATGAAGTACCTGACATTTGGACTTATTAAACATCATCCCATTAGAAACAGCCCATCTCTCCAATCTGTCCAGGTCCCTCTGTAGGGCCATCCTACCCTCTAACAGATCAACCCTTCCTCCCAGCTTGGTATCATCTGCAAACTTACTGATGATGGACTCAATCCCCTCATCCAGATCATCAATAAAGATATTAAACAGGATGGGACCCAATACCGATCCCTGGGGGACACCACTGGTGACCGGCTGCCAACTGGATGAGACACCATTCACCACCACTCTCTGGGCTTGGCCATCCAGCCAGTTCCTAACCCAGCACAGAGTGCTCCCATCTAAGCCACGGGCTGCCAGCTTCCCTAGGAGTCTACTGTGGGAGACAGTGTCGAAGGCCTTGCTGAAGTCCAGGTATACCACATCCACAGCCTTCCTCTCATCCACAGACGAGTCACATTGTCATAAAAGGAGATTAGGTTGGTCAGGCAGGACCTACCCCTCCTAAACCCATGCTGTCTGGGCCTGATCTCTTGGCCGTTCTGCAGGTGCCGCATGATTGCACCCAGGATTATCTGCTCCATGATTTTACCTGGGACCGAGGTCAGACTGACAGGTCTGTAATTACCTGGATCATCCTTACTGCCCTTCTTGTGGATGGGCGTCACATTGGCCAACTTCCAGTCTTCCGGGACCTCTCCAGTGAGCCAGGACTGCTGAAAGATGATGGAGAGCGGCTTAGCAAGCTCATCCGCCAGCTCTCTCATCACCTTAGGATGGATCCCATCTGGCCCCATAGACTCATGAGGGTCCAAGTGGCTCAGCAGGTCTCTAACTTCCTCCTCATGGATTGCAGGAGGGCCATATTTCACCCTGCCCCCATCAACCACTTCAGAGGGCCAACTGTCAAGCGAGCAAACATCCTTACCGTTGAAAACTGAGGCAAAGAAGGCATTAAGTACCTCAGCCTTCTCTGCATCTTTGGTTACTATATTTCCCCCCACATCCAACAAGGAGTGGAGGTCGCTGCCGCCCTTCTTTCTACCATTGATATATTTATAAAACCTCTTATTATTATCCTTAACAGGAGTGGCTAATTTGAGCTCCAGCTGGGCTTTTGCTTCCCTGATTTTCCTCCTACACGACTTAACAACATCTTTGAACATGACCTGGCTTACGTCCTCTTTTTTCCAATGGCGATACATCCTCTTTTTTTTTACTTAGTTCCTTCAGAAGCTCCCTACTCATCCAGACCGGCCGTCTGCCCCTACGACTCTTCTTACAACACATGGGGACAGCCCGCTCCTGTGCCTTCAAGATTTCATTCTTGAAGTGCAACCAGCCTTCCTGGACCCCCTTGCCACTAAGAACTCTTTCCCAGGGTACTTTCCTGACCAGTTCCTTAAAGAATCCAAAATCTGCCCGCCGAAAGTCCAGCATCGATGTTCTGTTCCTGGCTTTTCTTGTTACATTGTTTAGAGAGAACTCGATTATCTCATGATCACTACACCCCAGACAGCCTCCGACAACGACATCACCCACCAGCCCTTCTTTGTTTGTAAACAGCAGGTCAAGAAGAGCCTCACCCCTGGTGGGCTCACTCACCAGCTGTGACAGAAAGCAGTCCTCAATGCACTCTAAGAACCTCCTGGACTGCCGGTTCAGAAGATGCCATGTATTCACTGATGGGGGAATCTCAGAACACATTGTTTTTTGTGTAACTGCCTTTCAGGATCTTTTTTCTAGACACTGGATTTGGTAGGCTAATTGCATGACAGTTCTACAACATTGACTTCAAAATAGATTTGTGTTGCACATCAGCTTTTTTGTGGTCTATGATTCTTTGTATTTACATGTACATTACATACATATAAATATGTGACTATAGTAACACTTGACTTTTTTTTTTTAGGAATTGGCTATAGTCTTTATTCTTAGATAGGTATTAAGCATTAAGTATTATACCTCTTGTGTATTTCGTAATGCTTATTGACCTGATATATGTATTTTTTGCTGTAATTTATTCTTTATTTACGTATTTTTGTTCCTAGAGTTTTGTATTGATGCTTTAGGGGGAAAGAGAGGTGAAGCATGGAGTAAAAATCCCAGTGATGAAGTGGGAGATTGTGAGGATACTGTGGTAGCATAGTTAGGGGTTTTAGAAATAAATAATATCAAAGTTAAATTTGTATCATCATTTATTTTGAAAAGTTCCTGTTTAACAGAGACTAATTTTGGAAACCAAAATTTGTAAGTTGAAAAAGAATGTGCCAAAAGTAATGTGCTCCCGTGGATACACATTATGGAATCATTGAAAAATTTATTTTGGAAAGGACCCTTGGAGGTCATCTGCTCAAACACCCAGCTCAAAACAGGGCTACCTTCATAGTGAGGTGAGATTGTCCAGGGTCTTGTTATTAGTTGAGTCTTGATAATCTCCATGGATAGATACTACACAGCCTCTGGGCACCCTTTTCCAGTGTTGGGCCACTTTCAATGTGAATTTTTAATTTTAATACCTCGCATGGCAACATGTCTGTTGCTTCCTGTTCTTCTCTTGTACAGCCTGAAGGATGGTCTGCCCCCTTCTTCCATAAACCCTCCTTTTTAGGTAGGTGAAGTGAGCTTTAAGGTTCCCACCTTAGCTCTCTTCTTACAGCTGAACTCAGGCATGTCTCTGGGGAACCCAAAAATGAGCACAGCCCCGTAAGTGCGGAACGTACAGGAACATTCGGTTTCCCTCAGCTTGCTCTTGTGTGTATCTGTGGAAGCCTTTCTTGTCTTTCGAATCCCTTGCTAGATGCAATTCCAAATGATCTTTTGGTTTGCTGGTTCTGTGTACATGCCCCCAGGCAACATCTCTGTATTCCTCCTGTTAGCTTCTTCCTCTTCTGCCTTGTGTATGTTTCTTTTGTCTTGGAGCTCAGGTAGGAGTACCCTGTTTGTCTGTGTTGCCTTCTTACACACCCACTGCTTGCCGGATGTTTTAAGAGGTCGACCTTTAATATCAAACAGTTTTCCAGGGCTTCCTTATGTTTCAGGGTGTCCCTTTCAAAGGGATCATACCAACTACAATTCTGAACAAACACAAATGTTTCCTGAGTCCAGGACTCCAATTTTTCCAGCAGTCTTGATTGCTTTTCTCAGGATCTTTATCTCCTACAGCTAAGGCTGCCACTTTCACATTTCTGACCAATTCTTTCTTTAGCTTCCCCCGCCACTTTGGAAGATTCTGTTAAATCATCATATTTTCCCTCTGAAAACATTTTAGCCTCGTTATAAAATACTGGTAACATATAGTAGGATAGAATATTGAAAAATTAGGCAATGCGACTTGTTTCCTGTGCTTGATAGGAAGTAAGTTTTTATGACCCAAACATTAGAAGAATTAAATACTCTCCTGCCTGATGTTGCCTGAAAATGAAAATGTTTGGTGTAAAAGCTTGAAAGTGCTCTCGAAATGTTAATGGAAACAAATTTCTTAGTTTGTCAAAAATCTGCGTGAGCATAGAGCAGTTTGTCAGACTGTATAGTTGCTATGTGAGACAAAATCTCTCTTCTGTTACACTACATATTAAGAATTTCTTGGTTTGAGCACCGCTTGTGAACGGGGGGAAAGAAACGTATCCTGGGTAAAACTGCTGTCTTTTGTTTAAAAGCTGAAATGGGCACATTTGCTGGAACTTAAAATTAGGTAATACTCAGCTGACAAAAGCAACTGTGCTTTCCAGACTTCATTCTGGAAACAGTCATTTTAGCTTAGATGAGCTTGTTGGTGGGCTGTTGTTGATCTCATAATCTTGGTTTCTGAAGCATACACATTGAGAAAAAATAATTTGTTGATTATCTGAAATAACTGAAACCGGTGCATGTGTACATATTTGTTAATGAATTTCAGTTGGCAGTTTTTTCTTCATGAATGAGGAACAAAAAGATTGAGGTACAGTGATGATAACTTTCCCACTTACACATGTTATGTAACAGCTCTTTTTTTTATGCCTGGATGTTTCATGTATTTTTGAAGTATCTCTTCAAAGGTCACAAAATATGCATCCAGCTTACACTTATGCACTGGATTTTTACTAAAGAGACCGATTTTTTTTGAAGGGAAAAAACACTCTGTACACCCTTGCTCTCTGCATTTTCTAATTCGTGTTTACAGTGGTGTAGCAATCAAGATCCCGGGTATCTTTTATTTCTGACCATTTACAGAAAACGTGCAAGTTCTGTGGTGGAAACAGCTTTTTTTCAGTTCTTTTCTATTACCCCTAGATAAATATAGAAACAAAAGATGCCTGATTGGCTTAGCTAATGTTAATTTTTATTGCTTAGTTTTCCACATTTAAGAGATTACTATTTAGCAAATGAAGAAAAGTATTTTAAGGATAGTGATAGATGTGCTGCCACTTTTTTTGTGCCAAGAGAAACTGAAGGAAGCATCATGATGTTTTTAACATTTCAGATGAAATATCCCCAGATTTTTTTGAAATTCCATCTATATTTTTAAAGGCATGTCATGAAAACAGGGAACTTTAAAAGATATTTACAGTTTGAAAGGGGTTCGGAAACAGGAATACACTGCATCTTCGTTATACTTTTGTTTCTCTTATTCCTGCCACTGTTTGATTCTCAAAGTTATTTTGTGCTTTCTATGTGATCTGCTAAATGTATATATGTTGTCTAAATCTGTTAATTATTGGAGGCTTCTTTTAAAAATCCTCTCCAAAACTTTGTATTTTAGAAACTTAAAGCTCATTCTTTCATCTTTATAAAATGAATTTGGTTTCCAGCCTGTGGTTTTACATCTTCTTTAAATACAGTAGGTGTTATAGCTATTGCAGTGGACAGTTTTGCAAGTACTTAGAATTCATCTATTTACATAACCTAAAATATTGAAAAAATGACTTACCTTTTTATTGTTAAAGATAACAATCATAAATGAAAATACCTATTTTTTATATTTTACATTAGATGTGGATTTAAATGGAGCTCTTTGTCATTGTCATTGCATGTTTCTTTTTTAAGGTTAATTCCAACTTGTGGCATAATCATTGACATTTACATGCTATGGATCACAACGCTTGCGTACAGTTAGTGAATTCATATGTATTAGAAATACCTGTAGAAGAAAAGTGGGAAATGTCTTTGCAGTTACCACCATTGTATTTTTTTTTCCCTTCCTCCCTTCTAATGCTCTGAAAAAGTTGGGCTGGATTATTGAATGTTTGATGCAGAAGAAGGTGCTGTTTGTTGGTAATGTGCCCAGAGAGCATGTAAAAAATATAAGGTTTGCAACACAGATCTTAAGTTATTTCACTATTAGTGAAGGGTGCTTGGACTTAACAGAGGGAAAGTGAATGTGATAGCAATAATACACAGGGTTTTCTGCTTTGCTACAAGGAATGCATTGATTTTCATTTTTACAGAAATGCGTTCGCTAATGTTCTCTCTATAATAAAACTCTTATCTAAATCTCTCCAGGATATCATGTTCTTTGTCTGGACTTTTGTATTTGCGCTATTTAGCACTAATTTTTTTGAGACAAAGCAAGATGATGAATTTTAAAAAACAAATCACAGCTATGTAATGAAAATGATAGTGGACCCAAATAACTAGTATGTTAAAACATTTTTAATGAGTGTTTGAGAACCTCTGTGAAAACTGAAATGTCGCAACAAAACCTTGTAGATTTTCTGTGGTCTTGTAGGTTAAACATTTCTGCTGCATACTGTAATGGTTCTCACTGTTCAAAGACAAGTAGAGTGGGTACTGTACTAGTGTTTTAACGCACAAAATATACTTTTATATGTGTAATTCAGATCCTGGAAAAATGAGTAATTCCTCAAAACTCTTTCTGACTTGAATGAAAGAAAAATAAGAGAAAGCAACCTGTTGCATGTATTCGGAGTCTGTGCTGATAAATCAAGTGGCTGCTGATCAGTTTCTGAAGCTTCTAAAATACCTGTTTATAAATATATATATATGATAGTTTTCTAGGAAATAAGAGCTCCATTATTCTGGTCGATTCTGTGCAGGTTTTCATTCTGAGGCATGTAGAATAAATAGAGCAGATGTGTTAAGAACAGTGACCTAACTTTGCATGTTGGGAGCCAAGAACAAGTTCTGCATGCATATATCGCCTACTTCAGTCTTTAAAACATGAGTGAACTTTAAAAGGAAGGAATTCTTGAGCAGAAGAATCTGACTAGCTTGCCAGTTGTTTGCTTATTTAAGTACTCCCAGAGCAATTCTTCTCTTAGGAAATATGATTTGTTTGGTTAAAGCAAGGTAAGAAGGGGAGTGAAGTTAGCAATGCAGCCTAACAAATGGGGAGCTGATGATGGCAAGCACTACATGGCTTGAAAACAGTTGGTTAAGAAGGCAAAGATATTAATAAAAATCTGTGGGCAGTGAGTACAATAGAGCTCTTTAAATATAAAGGATGTTCTTGAAGGATACAAAAGCTTAGTAATGGTAGAAGTCCAGTAATGGGCAAGATGATAAATTTCTGCTGTGCAGAAAAAGGCATAAATATTCAATAAATATTATGTTCTGTATTCAGAAAGAGGCTGGATTATGCTTTTACATCTTACCTCCTCCGTCATTAGTGATGGATAGAATGTATTATCACTGTACCAGCAACTATTAATGTTAAATGTTTTTAAATCTGCAGCACTGACACCTACAGATACTAAAAAAAAAAAAGCTTAGAAGCTATATGAATTATTTATTTTGAGTTTTAAGAAATCATGGAACAGTGGAGAAGTTCTAGAAGGCTGGAGGAGAAGGGGAATTAATGTGCCCAAATTTAGAAAGTATAATGTGAGCACCTTGAAAAGGCAGATAGTAGTGTGCTGTCAGTGAAGATTCAAAGAAGAATTGCATAATGCTGATCAGAATGGACAAATCAGCCCCTACCTTGTACTGCTGCATGGTGTTACTCCACAGGAACATGCTTGCATTTGCCTTCACCCTACTGGAATTTTGCAGATTCCTGATGGGTCTTTCCTCTGGCCTGTTTAGGTCCTTCTGAGTAGAGGCTCTTCCCTCCAGCTCCCAGTTTCATACCAGTTGCCCACATGGTAGGAGTGCACTATTGCATTATCCAGGTCATTATTAAAGATGTTAAACAGTGTTTGCCCCAGGATTGATCCAGAGATATAGCACTGGTAGGTGGTTACCAGTTGAACTGTATATCACTGTTCACCACCAAGCTTCAGCCTGACAGTCCAGCTGGTTTTCCGTGCACCTTATCATCCACTTCCTAATACATATCACACCAATTAGGCCACGAAGATCCTGTGGGAGACCATGCCAAAGTTGAAAAGAACAACACCCTCTGCCCTCACTTTATCCATAGGACTAGTCACCTCATCACAGAAAGTAGTTAGGTTAGTCAGGTGTGATTTACCCTTGTTAAGTCTATGCTGGCTGTTCCTAGACCCCTCCCTGTCCCTCCCTATCCCTCCATGGCTGGAAAAGACTTCTGGGAGGCTTTGCTCTAACCTTCCCGTGGACTGAGGTTATTCTGACTGACTTGTCTATCTTGAAGATGGGTGTGCCGTCTGTTGCTTTCCAGTCTGTGGGAATCTGCTTTGGCATGACTTGTAAAAGATGATAGAGTGCATCCTTGTGGTAACACTGACTGCCCTCTGCGCTCTTATATATATACTCCTGATCCTATGGATTTGTCCATGCTCAGTTGTCTTAAGTATTCTCTTAGTAAATCACGTCTTCATCTGCTGTTGGTAATGTTATATTAGTACCTCAGTCTTTTCGAAGCCTGGCTCCTTCTTCATTAAACATTAGATCCACTTTTTCCTTTGCTTTTCTTTTGTTGCCAGTGCACTTGCAGAAGTCTAATCACCTTTCCCATCCCTTGCTAGTTGCAACTCCAGGTGGGCTTTGCACTCTGCATGCTTGAGCAGTGTCTCAAATAGTTAAAACTTAGTACTGAAATTTAGAGACATTCAACATGACTACTGAAGTTAGAATTTGACTATAATGTAGGACTTAGTGCCACTGTTTGAAAAAGAATAGTTGTTTGGATATTTAAGTACCCTAAGTGAGCAGAACTTCAGTGTTAGAATTTGAAGACGTGACATGACTCAAGCAGCAGAGGTGTACCCCAGCATGGTCTTTATGTGTGTCAAACCACAAAAACCTAGTTGCATTAGAAGCTCGGTGATGCTTAATTGCTTTTCTCTTGAAGTACTAATTCAGTTTGAGGTTTAGTTTGAGTTTGAGATTTAACTGAATGAATGAGGAATACAAATATCTTCAGAAGGCAAAGTTGGAGGCCCATAGAAAAAGAAGAATGTTCCCAGGGTTAGCATAGTCTATGCACCATAGCTGGGTGCTGGACAGTGGCCAGGAATAATTTTGACATGTTTATTTCACGTTTTTTTTCTCCATAAGCATGTTTTGGGGACACTTCATTAAGTATGTCTGATAGTCTTTGAAGCTCTGTGCCTTCAACATTTTTCCAACAACAAGCAGGGTGGTGGATACAGAAATGAAAGTTACATTGGCAAGGACTATTTGCACAATGAAAACAACACAAGTGAGTGAAGGCAGTGAACTAGGACAGGTTAGACTTTGATTTATTCTTTTTTATATGTTTATCTGTGTGAAGACTTTTGAAATAAGAAGGTATGTTTCATTAGTAACCTTGTGCTGACAGACAGTAATAGATCCTGCAAATAAGGTATAATTTAAGTAAATTGTAAAGTATGGATATACATTTTATCTTGTAAATGTTGTCCTGTATACCGACTGGTGAATGGCTTGCCGGTTGGAACAACAGCCACTGTTTTCTATTGCTTCTGGATAATAATCAGTAAAGCAACATCAAGAAATCTAGATAAGCCTGTGGAATGTTTTTATCTATTCGTATTTTACAGTTAATATTAAGAAATGTGTTTATACCAGATTGACTAGAAAATACACTGTTACGTTCTGATTGATCTTAAACAATGTATCAGTCATTTTGGCCCAGCAGTTGGGTGAGACCTCAAAGAGCTCCCAACCAGGGAACGGGCACATTCCATACAGGAGAGTTCATTGTAAAGGTCGCAGTCCTTTCTCAGAAAATGAGAGGGATATGACTGTTTAAGCGAAGAATGCGGGCAAACAGCTGAACGTTTCTGCTGGGGTCTGTATGAAATAGTTTGGACACAGCAGCAACAGGGAGGATGCTGCGTCCTCTGCAAGTGCTCTGCACACAGCTGGGCAGTTGCTTCACTTGCTGCAGTTTTCACAGGGTTTTTTTGGCTGTAGTCCACTTCTTCAACTGTGTAGATTGAACTGCCCTTAATTTTGCAAGATAGTTCTGACTGCATTGCTTTTGTGATGGTAATTCTTTTTATCTACAAGTATGAGATTTGTGCAATATTCTTTAACACTTAAGATACTACTGTTACAGAACTTACATGAACTGTGACCTTTTAATTTTTTGCACTAAGCTTGGAGGTGAGTTTTATGAGGGTATTTCAGTAAGATTCTGTTCTAATTTGTAAACTTAATATTTGATGATTCAATTTGTTATGCACTTAGGAGGCAGTAGAGATGGAAGTCATAGGATTTAAGTTGCTTACACCAGTCATTAGATTTTTATGGGTTTTCCAAGTGTGATCTCTTAAGTACATATTCCTTTCTGGTAATCTGGATCACATTTTGTATATGTAGGATATAATTCATAGTTTTTCTGACTGAAAGCTGTCTACCTGACTTTTTAAGAAACTCTGTAATGGAAGTTCTTTTAGATGATGCTCACTTTACTTATTTAGTAGCATGGCAGAATTTAGTACTACACTCAAGTTTGCAGCTGCAAACTCAGAAATCATTCCATTATTTGATTCAGAATTGTGAAGGCAATTCACCTTGTAAAGTTTTGAGTTTTTTTCTACTTTTTGTCAGCAGTTGGTTACCTTTTCTCTAAGTAGAACATTAACAACATGCCCAGACTGTATTCAGATAATCTACAAAATCCTTCCTGAAGGACATAAATCAGTTTTATCTTAATTTTCATCCCCTGAGGAATTCAGCATAGTGTCCAAATAACCAAAACCACCTGGAAATTATTAGGGATTGATTGTTTCTTGATTAGTCTTCATGTAATTTAAGTGCCAGCTATGAGTTTGTGAAGACTTTACTACCATGTTTCAAACTTATGTCAGTCAGATTGTGCAGGTGAATGTGTTGTGTTTGTCTTAATCTTTAAATTATTAATGGAGTGTTTTGGACTGTGTTACCTGAGATGTTCCAATTAGTTTTGGTTATGTGTGAGTAAGTTCTGAGGTATGGAGTACCTCTAAAATAAGTTAGGACTACCAAATTGAGAAAACAGAACATTTGCTCTCCTTTCAGCATTGCCGTCCTGGCTGGTTATTTCTGTAGTCTAAATTGATAATTATTAGAATCTTAAAACTTCATTTTCACCAGAAAATTGTTGTTATGCTACCAGTGATAGCTTATTCCTCAAATGTCAAAGTTGAGGAAGACAGAAGGAAGCAAGTAGTACGCAAGTAGTGTTTTTTGGGTCTTCCTTTAAAGTCATCTTTAATTGGTTTGGTTGGTACTTTTGTCATATGTTAACCTCATTCTACTCTTTGAAATAATATGCTTACCTGTAGTGTAAGAGCAAGTGAACAAAAAGTATATAAGGCAATTTGTTATAAAATATCCTTGTTCTCTGCCACTCAGTCAAATTGGCTTTAATACTTTAGTGTAGCATGAAATATGGGAAGGTTTTTTGAGTACCTTTTTAGCTACTTCTGAAGTGTGGTAAGGGCATTGCAGCAGGAATTGCTGAGACAACCTGTCCTATGTACATACACCCAATGTTGCTGTGATTTTCAGGCTATACTTTGTTGCCAAATGGTAAATATAATTTGATTTCAGAAAGGCATTTGTTGAGGTTGGACATTTTCAAGACCCATCTGGACAAAGCCATAAGCCTGGTGTTGATCCTGCTTTGAACAGGGAAGTTGGATGAGATGACCTAGCATTGGTCCATGTCAGCCTCAATGGTTATGTGAGTACCTCTGTACACAATTGCAGATTTTTGTTTAAAGATACATAAGTTTTATTATAAATGCAGTGAAATTGCTGGTTAGTATTTGTGATATTGTTTATCTGAAAAGAAAGCTAATGTACTGTAGCAGATACACGGTGAAAGATAAATTATGTATTCTGTCCCAATTAAACCAAAACAGTCATTAATTATGAACAACAGCAAAATCAAAAAGTCTCACAGTTTAATCAGGCATTGCAAATTGAAAACCATAATGGTGTACTGCATTTCCACTATGTATGACATTACATATTGCTAACAGAATTGTAAGATATATAGATTCTATCTTATGAAACTGCATTATTGAGAATCCTGGCAAAACTTCTTATTGTGTGGGTCCAAGCTGTTAAATTGCTGCTTAGTTTAGGAGTAGGATAACATGGCAGGAGAGGATGCGGATACAGGAGTAGAAGGAATTGTATAGTTTGAGTTTTTAAGTGAATTCCAGAGTAGTCATTGCCAGGTAAGTGTGCTAGATGTTTCTGTTTCTTGATTTTTTTAAATGCTAAATTAATGTTGGTTGTAGGAACTATTGACAGCATAGATTTCATGTAGTATCTTATAAAAATTAAATCTTTTTCTGGAACTGTTGTTTCCATCTGCCCTGAGAATCAAGAAAAAAAGTAGCAATTTGTACTGATTAATTTCACAGTTACTGTCACAAGAGTAAGATCCAAAACTATTTTAAAATCAGAATCTTTGACCTTTTAATACAGAATAAGGGCAAAGGTGTCTAATACGGATGTAGAACTTATGCAGGACTCCAGTTCGCAACATTCAAAGCAGTGTTAAGGAAAGCATAAAATGACAATCTCTCATTTTCAATTAGAAATTTGTAAAAAAAGAAGCTATTTTTTGGCATTCTACGAATTGTCTAATATTAGGAATAGTAACTGTGCTGTTCCTTGCTCTTCTTTTTTATTTTTTCAGAATGGTGTTGTTTTATCAAATGGAAATAGTTGACATTATTATAGAATCATAGAATTACCAGAGTTGGAAGGGACCCAAAAGGATCATTGAGTCCAACTCTTATTCCTATGTTTATTTATGGTCATAAAAACTGACAACAATTTATTATACACACACTTCATAAAATAAAGAATTGATATTACTCCTTCTTTAGCCTTCTCTTCTCCCAGGTGTCCTTTTGAGAAACTTAGCTTTTATAAATTTTTCTCAGATCCTTGAATTTGATCTCTTGGAGATAGCTGTAAAATAAAAATTACTGAACCTGTGTGCTGGGCTGTCTGAAATAGTACAAAATGCATGGAGCATCCTCATTTCTTGTAGTGTATCTATTAGTCTTTATTCATACAATTGGAAAACCTGAGAAGTTAATTTCAAAATATGTATGTCCTCAAGGAAGGCAATCACTTTTTATTTCCTTCTTATTTTAAGCCAAATGTTGAAGTTGCCCTGTGTTATTTCATAAACAAGCTTTTATTATCAGCAACATGTTATTGAAAGTAGCATAGAACCTGTTGTGTAGGCACAGTTCCACTCTGACAGATGGGTGTAGTGTAGACATGCCAGCCAACCGTCCTATACATCACCTCAGAGACTATGAAGGGAAGAATTTTTGTCCAGGATGGCCGCTGGGGCATTCAGTGCATGTAAAGCTTGAAGTTCAGGAAATCTGCTCAGCCTGGTCCACCTACTAGGATGACCAAAAACTTAAAAATAGCCTTGGTTTTAAGTTCTGCTGGGTTTGTACTGGGAAAAGTGACCAGTTGCAATGAGCTTCTGTTTCTTTTTGGCTGTCTGCCGAAGTCACCTAATGCGCTTGGCCAAAAGAATTCTGCCAAGGACACACATTTCTCCCTCATTAATTACCTAAGTATTGAAGCACAAGCAGTGTGTAATTTTTCTTTTAAGAAAGCTGTTATTTGTGACTACATGGATATCTCTTTGGGTATGGAACAGGAGGATGAGGATCTACTGACGCAGGAGAAAATACGAGTTTAAAATATGATTTTAAATAGAAAATTTTGAATAAGAATATATCAGACTTCTGCAAATGAAGATTTGGATAGTGAAATGCAGAATATTTTTACAGGTTTTGAGAAATGCAAGTCAGCTGTTGCCTTGTTATTGGGGTTTTGGAGGGGTTTTTATTTTTTTTAAACAAATTGGCTTCATGCCTTGTGCTTGTTTTTTTAAAGTAGCCAAGCACTGTAGGCTTTTGGCAAATATACCTGCTTGAACAAATGCTTTTGTGTGCTGTACTAGTCAATCTTTGTCTTTTTTTACTGTCCTCAGTATTTTTGCATAGCTTCAATGTTTTCATCTTTTATTTCAACTCTAACTTGGCCTTTAAATACCAGTGGATTTTTACTGACTTTCCTGGAAGTTATGCTGATACGATTCAGGAGCTTGGTTTCAGTTGAAAAGTTTCTAAATTTGGGGAAAAAATGGTTGCATGGCACTGTCGTTTACAAGATGGCACAGTATGTGAAAGAACAGGTGTGAAGACTGAAGTGAATAAAATTGCTTTTGAAATAAAATGGGCCTTTCACAGGCTTCTGTTAGAACATCTTTTCACTACTGTACTGAGTATTTAATTTTCTGTTTTAGCTGGATGTTTTCCTTCTGAAATGAAATTACATAATAATATTTCACTAACAGTTCCTTACATGTCTACTTTTAAATTAAAATTAATAATTAACGTTAATATGAAATTATAAGATTTGATCTAATGCTTTCTTCCAGATCCTGAACTAATGTTCACTGCATAAGAAGGTGTAGTTGTCATTGAGAAGCTTTGTTCTTTTAACAAAAGGTACCAAAAATAAACTCAGTGAGGGTCACAGTGGTTTAGTTTAATACTGTTATGATAATGAGTACTATAATTACTTTCAGATAGTTCTTCCTTCCCAGAGGATGAGATTTTTAGTTTTGATGCCTGCTTAAAGTATGAGAATGACAGTAAAATTAATGTCATAACCTTTACTGCCTGTTTATCGTTTTCTGTGTATTATCCTAAAGGATTCTGTGTAACTTCTGAAATATACGTCTTAGTGTAGACAAGCTTCAAATTAGGTTAATTGGGTTCACCTGATATTCAGATTCAGTCTGTCTATCAGGATGCCAGTTTCATATAAAAGACCTGTGGTTATCTTTCTGTGAAAATTGCTTTTAAATTGTTACTTGTATATGCTTTGCTTCCTTTGATTGTGAAAGACCAATTTACAGTGTAGTTTTTTTCCAGTTTATTTGATGTTTTTGCTTCTTCTGGTTGAAAAGCAGTTTGTCCTTTAATTCTGTGGTAACCTAAGAAGTAGCATAGATATGATAGAGCTTATTTTGTGGCATTAAGATAAATTTTACTTCTTAATTCTGTCCATCTTGAACTCCACTTCACTTGAAATTCTTGTAATAGATTTCTTCTCATCTCTGACCAGTCAGCAGCAGATTTTAAGAGAATTATTTTAAGTTCTGGAGTACTGTGACTGGAATGATATTATTTTTTGTCTTATGGTAAAGTTACAAACTGAGCAAAACTGATTTTAAGTTTATATAAAATTTTAAATGTTTTCTTGTTGGGATAGGCTCTCAGGTGGAGAAAAATTGCTGATAATGCCAGATGGAAATCTGTTAAACATGTTACAAGTTGGCTGAAAAATGTCAGAAACTGTCAGTGAGAAACGAACTGTTAGACTTGTAGTAAAGTTGTGGTAGGACTGGTTTCAAGACTAGCACCAGGCAGTGATCAAAAAGACAGCATCACTGTTGATAGATGTGAAAATAGCATAAAATGCAGGCAAGACAGACAAAGTTATGTGGTTTGCTTTGTAAACTGTGTTCAAAAAAAACATGCTTTAATACTGTCATACATGTAACAATGGATAGAAAAAATTGAAGGAATAAGAAGCTTGCCCTGACTTCAAAATCTTGAGCTGATCAGTTTTTCTAGAAAGGAAGGTTGCTTGATTAAATCTGCAGAAACAAAGGACAACAAAAGTTTCTTTGGTGTAACAACAATAAAAATATTCGTGAATGACTAGAAGATGATAAGTTAATTTAAGAAATTATGCTTTTTTTATTGACTGTAGCTGATCAATGTACTGGACTGTCAAATAAGCACTGGATTTTCAAAATCAAGACCGTTGTCTTGCTGCAGTTAGAGCTGAAATCAGATGAGAGATGCTTGTACAAAATTTTGATTTGTATGGTCCAAATTTCTGCGGTAGTGTTAGGGTTTGTGAATGCTTGGAAGATGTGGAGCTTTTGTTTCTGCATGGTATTCTAAGATTTATTGATCTGTATCCTGAAGTCTGATTCCTTTGCTACAATTCCAAGAGGAAGCAGTAACCATAAGTAGGGCACCGTTTTAAATGATTTAATAATGCTCCCTACAACTGGGAAACCTATAAAAATGTTACTTCAGAGTAATGATTTTGAGAACCTTCGTTTGAACATCATTCAGTGCTTTTACAAGAACATGTGTTGTTGTAACTACTTCAATATGTTTTCAAGTGTTGGAAATCCTGAAGTGGAAGAAAAATTTCTGATTTTGTTTCTATAAAAAGATCTTGTTGAGCAATACGGCCTTAAAGGAGGATGTTTTACACTGTAGGTGTAAAATCCACACTGGTTCAGAAAACTGTTTTGCTATTCCGAAATTACATCAGTGTGGTCTGTTTCATTATTTAAGGGCTTGGTGTCTAAACGTTACCAGTGATGTGAAAGTCCATGTAGGTGAGCAGACATCTTTGTATAGTGGGTCTGACAGAGCAGAGGTTGATGGCTTAAGTACCACGGACAGAGGCTCTTTGAGGCAGCCTGGGATCTGCCGATACGCATCGCCAACCTGTGCCAGAATGTACTGGTTGACATACAAGAGCTTATTACGTATGGCTCAGCATAGAAGATTGAAGTACCAAAGAGTAGTACCTGTTTGCTGTGTGAGAGGTCTCCTCACAGCAGCCACAGTTTTCATTCATGCTTTGGTATTGAACTTCCTGGAAATGGAATTGGGTTTGTCTCTTTCATACTTTACTGCTACCAACAGAACCATCTCGTTCCGGGAACCTCTTCATTGCTTTTTGAGAGTAGTAAAGAAATGTATTCAAGACTTATTTTTGTGTTTGGTAATTGCGTCAGAGTTTGTCCTTACTTTTTTCATATTTATCCAAAACCAGTGGGTTTTTTTCTGCTCTTCGTCAGAACAGTGTTCAGATGGGGGCTCTTGAGTGCTTGTCTGGACTGTTCTTTATGTAAGACTACCAGCTGATAAATTGGCCAGGAAAGTAAGCACATTCCACATCTGCACAGCTGGCTCTTCTTATGGGAAACACAGATATACACTAATATGAAAGCCTAGATCCAAATAAGCCCCCAAGAATTGCGACTTCCATCTGTGTCAGTCAATGGACTTGCGTATTACCTTTCCAAAGCCTCCAAATGCTTTAGGATAATAAGATTTTTGCACCCTGTGTGTAGCGTTCAGCCGAAACAAACCATTATGTAGACATTCCAAAAGCTGGACCATTTTATGGTAAAGAGAATCTAAGTGGATAATAATGCAATTTTGTATTGTCATTATATTGTATTATGTCTTTCTGACTTGACTGTTGAATCGCACTTGCCGAAAGCTTAAGCAGTACACTGACTGCACTAAATAAATAGCTGACTCAAGTGGGTGGCCACTTAATACAATACTACTTAATGTCAAACGTTATGCATCAAATTTTGCGATAAATACCAATGTCAAATGCAGGAGAGGTGGCAGTGTAATGTAATATTTTCTTCACAAATGCAACCCAATATCTTAATTGAGCATCCATGGAAGATTCTGCTTATCAGTCAGTTTTATGGGATCCATGCAGTCAATTGTGTGAAAGAAAACGATTGCTTAGCCCGGCATTGTCTGTGATTCTTCAGAATACAATGTCACTTTGGAATTCATGACATTTTCTTTTATGGCTTTAACAAGGATTTTCAACTACAAGAAGACTAAGTTAGTTGCGCCCAGTGATGAAATGTGGAAACTGTGTATAAGGGTATGTGTGATCCAGAGAAACACTTAGTTTAAAACTCTGGTGGTGTTTTGCGTGAGGTACGACCATGAGAGATCCATTCTTAAATACAATTTTACAATACTATTTTCCTATTTTTTTTTTCCAAACTTCTAACAGTATCTGTATTTCTTCTTTCCAGGAACACTGTTGTAACTATTAAACGGCATAATGCAGAATCCTTTAACTTTCTCTGCAGGTATAGTATACTTTTTTTAGAAATTAGATGCTTGTAATTCAAAATATGGAAGCAATATCATCATCATTAATAAATTTCTGCATAACTCATATGTAATATTCTACTGTAATACGGTAAAAAAGCCATTATAGTGCAGCAATTATCACTTAACAATTGAAATAGGTGATTGTTTTCTTCTTTAGAACATGGTTAATGGCTGTTACTGCCTATTGTTGAAACTCAAAATATATAAATATTCTTCTTTTTTTTGATTCAACAGAATTAAGTGTTAAGGGTATATTGCAGTTTTTTAATTCTCATATATTTGAAAATCATTGTCATGTTTGACCCCCATATATGTCGGGGTAAGTACCCTACAAGACTAGCACAAACAAGAAACTGAACGTTTTCTATATATAAACTTAAATATTCAGATTTTAAGTACCTTTTCTCCAGCATTCCTATCCTTACTAACATTTTTTATGATTAACTATATTTATTCTGTGTTTTGTCTCTTCAGAAATTGTCTGTTGGTTTATTTTTCAGTAGGATTAACATCTTGAATTTTTCTCTCTATCATTAGCAAGGATATTTGTGCTGCAACTATGTATTCGCAAGCCTCTAAATGTGCAGCCATAACTGTAATTTTCTTTCTCTTTTGAGCTGTGTCACAATGCTAATGTCTAAATATGATTTTTAACTTGAATGTCATTTTTAATGACACTTCTTAAATGTGAGTGAATGTTTGATGGCTATGACATAAGCTCTAATGGACCTCTCAGAACCATTGCAGGTTGTCAGTAATGTTTCCATTGTTAGTACTTATTTTAATTAAAAAAAGCACTATATATTACTTAACTTGAAGCCTTGGGCTTTTACTGTCATGTAAGTTTATACTTTACCTGTTTTGTGAAGACTGAGTATTTTTATGATACTGTAATACTTCTGAGGAAGCTAGTCCAAAAGGATGTCATACAAATTGATCTTAGTTGATGAGTTCTGTGTCTAATGGGACTATTCTTTCAAGGGAGACAGTACTTAACTGTTGTGCAAAAGCTATCCACCCTGCAGTGCACTCTACATCTGTATGCTTGTGACTGAAATACTGAATGCTAATACTTAAAAGCCTTTCTTTATTTTTTCCTTTAAATAACAGGAATTTGACCACCGTGAGATTTTTTTAAGAGGTTTTTTTCCCCATAAACAAAAATCCATTCCTGTCACTAGCCTTTTATAATTCATTTTGGGTGCAATGTGGTAAAATTCTTTGGAAGTGATGGTTTGTGTTAGAAATTATAAACAGATCATTACCAAAAGATATGTAAGTGTGAAACCATGATATTCTACAAATATACTAGTTAGTGTGTTTTTTTTGTATTCTTTCACTACCTCTTCTGTCCTTGTGTCAAGCATCACTTTTGTTTCTTAAATGTGTTATGGCACTTTGAAAATGTTGAGGCTGTTAGCAATTTGCAATGATTTATGTACAACGGTAGCATTGGTACATTTCTTACAAATAAAAGGTTTGAAAATAAATGTTATTAGAAGTAGAACCTATCCATCAGTTACATTGAATATAGCATTTTTTTTAGTCTGTCTGTACTTTGAAAGTGCTTGTTATTTTTCAGTTATGTATGGACATAGTGTTTAGTGCAAATTCTTTGAGTGACGATGTAAGCCCTTCACTGCTACCATTTGTCATGTAATAGCAGGAATTCTGTAATCTGATACATACTACTTCAATGTATATGTATTTTTCTCAATTTAAAATATTTCATAAGAAAGGTGTTTATAGTTTATATTACAAGCAATTGTAGATCCATGTTCAAACAGATGCACTTATCTGAATAATGATAAATATTTAACTTCTAAGATTTTATTTTGAATTATGAATTTATTATTGGAACATCTTATTCTGTCATTCTGACGCATGTTAAAATTTTCTGTTAAGCAAGTGCTGGTTTTTTTATAATTCTCCATAATGACGTAAAATACCAGTATGCCTTAGGAAACTGAAACACCTTTGGCATTCAGATTTATAAAACATTTTTGTTAATGACTCTAACATGAAATAATTCTATATGTTACACAATTATTGTGCAAAATATAAGGCTGTCCGGGTTTATCTAGGGATTTAATAATTTTTGCCTTTTGAAAAATATACATTAGAAAAGTATATCACAGGTGGAAATTGTAGTTTTTCTCCTTGAGCATGTTTTTTTTAGTTCTTTAAAAAAAATCGTATTTTTAAAAAAGTCATTGTATAGTTCAGTACATTTTGTATCCATGGTAGTATGGTCATTTGGTGCTAGGAGATCTCAAACTTCAATTAACCATGTAAATGTGTTTCTTAGCATCAAATCTCATTTTGCTGGAACCCCTGCTGCCTTTATATCATTAACATAAATGCAGGTGCAAATAGCATTTATGTACTTTGATAGAAAGCAGTTGGAGACATTTCACTGTGGGACACGACACTTTCAGATTGTGTACATCTGTTCAAATAATGTCTCCAAGCCAGTGACATGAATGCAAGGATAAAAACATCTGCCCCTGAGACCATTTGCCATACAGCAGATGCTTACATCTTTATTTATGCAGATGGTTTGTGTGGTGAGCTGAGCAATGATGAAAGCAAGAAAGTTTGACAAAGATTTCAGGGCATTGCTTGGGATGGGAAAATATGTTGGCAACAGTGGTTTGTTTTCAGATGTCTACCAAAAGAAGAACATCTGTTGTAAATACTGATGTTTTTAGTAATGTGGACGTGCTATCTGGGACGTTAAGTAGAATAACACAAGCCCAGTTAATAGAGGAGTTTTTTTGTAACAGAAATTGTACTGCAGTGATAGAAGATGCTGAATAGTTTGTTAACAGCTCAGCTCATCTGCTGTTTTTGCTTAGAGATAATCTCAAGCTTATATAAAGCAATTAATTGACTGAGAATTTTGCAAAGGTAGAATATTTTGAAATAACTGGTCATGGAGTTGTCAAGAGGTTGTGTGCTGTGAAGGTTTTCATGACTTTGGGGATTTTTTGATGGAAGCCATATTTAGTGTTACAAAATTATTAGATGAGTAGTTTAGCCTTTCTGATGTTTGAAAACTACTGTAGAGTGTTTGGTGTCAGTCACAGATCTGAATGGAGCTGGCATGTAAAAGAGGGAACAGAGAGTGCCCAGAGCGGCTTTACTGGCTACAACAAGGCCTGCCTGGCCCTGACAGCAGCTGGAGGCAGCGCTGATGGGCGCCCGCTCCCTATGCTGGGCTACACACTCGGGGGCTCCTTTGTCTGCCAGCACACCTGAGTGAATTAGAAATGCACGGCTATTTTGATGCCTGGCAAGTGAAAGGATATCATCTTTGGCCTCTGTTCTTATTGACTGCATTCCTGTTTTCATTCCCTCCTGTGCTGGCACCCATTACAACTGTTTGCTGAGATGTTATCACTTAGCAGCAGTGTGTTCAATCAGTTCCTTTACAGCACATCCAGTATCTTCCTTTGAGAATTGGTGCTGCCTTTAAACAACACTCTGCCTAGCATGGGCAGGCTTAGCAAAGCCAATGAGCGTTGCAAATAATTGTAGTTATGCACAGTTGGAGGGAAAAATTTGAAATATTGTAATTTAAATTGTTCTCTGCTGCATCCTGCTGCCTGAAAGGCCTAGCTATGTTCAGATTCAGCAACAAGTGATAATTTTATATGTTCTGAAAACTAATCTTTCTAGCCAGGACTGTAGTTTTTCTAAAAATGTTTTAGTTTTTCTATGCTCTACGGGGCTCTGTCTGTCTTCAAAAATATATATATATTTATTTGAAGTAGTGTGGAGATCCTCTAATCTTTGTTTTTATTATTCTTTAGTGGAATTGACTACAGGTGGCAATGTTTTGCATGTCTCAGCCAGAGAGTCTTTCTCCAAAGAAATTTCGGTCATGAAGGGAGAAAATGTGGGACAGGTAGAGCAGACAAAAACCCTGGATAGAGATTCCCCATTCATAAGTTAGATTACTGACGTAGTTTTCAAAAGGGAATGATAAACACTATGTATAGTTTGTGATGGAAGAGTCAAAATAGGCCAGGCCAAGACTGTATTCTGATGAAGAGTAGAGAGTCCTCTGATCAACTGTTTATCTTTAATGAGGGAGCACTTCCCAAGTTTCATACTACAGAAGTCGCTATACAGGTGCTCTTAATGCTTCAAGTAAAATACATTTGCTGTATTGAGGCAAAGTGGTGAATTAGCCTTTTTCTCTTGCATACAGGTTCTCTTCAGAAAGAAGTACTCCGATTTTCACTACAAAACATGATACTCTATAAAGGAGTAAGACTGGTGCTCTTCTTTTGTGCTCTCTGCACATCAGTATTTGCAAAGTACAAGTTTGGAGAGTTAGAGGCGTAGTTCCCTTAATTTGATCAAACATACTTGCTTTCTGTCCCATGGAGGGAAGGGAGGAGAGTTGAACTCTGAGTAAGATGAAGGTAGATTCCATTCTTAGCTTGTTTGAAAGGGGAGCAAGAGTCTAGTCAGAAAATAGTTTCTGATTTTTTTCATAAAATGGTTCTACTTAACCTTTTTGTGCTGCTTAATTTCTGAAGAATTGTGCCTTCACTTTGTAGCAGACCTGATCATTAGTGTTTCCTGTGCTTAAGTTAAAAATAAGACTATTAATTACCACTTACATTAGGCATATCAAGATTTTGTACAGGTTGATGTGATCTTGATAGACCTTTTAAAAAGGGCTTTACATTGACGTTGACTTCACAGTGAATGAATTATTGTTTAGATCCATATCTTTCTTAAAGCTCACTTAAAGAAAATTCAACTGGCAGTTGTCCCAGAAAATAATATTTAAAAATCCAATTACAATCTTTTGAATCTTCTGTTTATCCCTGCCTTCTCGGGGATGTAATTTATATTTGCAGTGTCATTGAAGATTATGAGTTTATGACCAGTGTTTGCATCACTTCCTTTCAGCTATTTTCTGAACAATTAGTTCCCCCAAGTGGCTGCATCACTGAAGCCTTGCTTTGCAGATCTCAAGGGTTGATATCCTCTATGGAACAGAATGACTGGGCAAAACCAATGTAGATAAAAGCACTGGATTTACAGCGATACCAAAATAATTTCCATTCTACTCAGCTGAGTCCTGATGGAGCAGCGTGGTTTCTAGATAATACCTGCCTGAAGTTTGACATGGTTGGTTACTGAAACTAGTAAAAACATACAAAAACTGAGTCTTTGATGATGCATCTAAAAGGCTCTCTCAGACAGAAGTCCCCTGCTTAAACAAAGAAGAACTGGTGTTTTCATCTTTAATAATGATTTTTGTGGTTGCAGAGGCCATGCACCATCTTGAGGCCATAGATTAATCTGCATAATCTGCATTGTTCCTAAGTTCTCTTATTGCCGTAGTGAGAAAAATCTGTGTGTGATTTCTTCAGCTGTAAAGATGGAAAAAGTTATTAATAATTACAGGTGCTTTATGTCTAACTCTATGTTGGTTTTCATTTTGTGATATGAAAATATTTTGATTTGCTTAAAACCTATTAATTATGTTAACCTTAATATGAAATGAGTAGTTTATAATCTGAGAGACTGTGCCTTCAAAAAATGGAAGGCATTCAAAGTTCACAAACACTGCATGAGAGATATTAAGAGAACATACGGATCTGCTTATAAATGAATTTTAAATTAATTGCAAAAATTGTATCTGTATATGTTCTGACTTTTAGGACAGGCTTCTAAGACTTTCTTCCTTTACACAGTAGCACAAAAATGGCTTTTTTTAATAGGAGGTTGTGTTAAGCCTTCCATTGCCCATATTTTGTATCAGATGTTGCTTTTGAATATTGATTTACCCACATGTAGCTAATACATTTGATATTACAACTCAAAAAGCTTACCTCAAAGCTGTTGGCCACCTGTTACTCCCTACAAAAATAGGATTTCATACCTATTAAAAAAGGTACTTGTGATGGGAAAATACAGAGATACATGAAATCTAGGTCTATGAGAAATCCAAAACTATGTCTTGGATTATTATTGTGGTTTATGGTGATAATATAATTTCTAGAGACATTGATTTCTTGCTGTATTAACTTTTGTTAAACAGATCTGCTTTTTCGTGGGTATTGTTTTATGTTACACTTTTCTCTAAGGGCAGAGATACTGGAACCAAGATGCTAGCAAGATTGTGTTGACAGAAGCCTTAATTGCAGAAAAAAATCTTAAACAGAATCATAGAATGGTTTGGATTGGAAGGGACCTTTAAAGGTCTTCTACTCCAGCCCCCTTGCAGTGAGCAGGGACATCTTCAAGTCAGGTTGCTCAGAGCCCCATTTAACCTGACCTTGAATGTTTCCAGGGATGGGGCATCCGCCACCTCCTCTGGGCAACCTGTTCCCCAGTTTCACCATGCTCATTGTAAACAAATTCTTCCTTATATTTAGTCTAAATCTGGCCTGCCTTAGTTTAAAGCCGTTACCACTTGGGCTATCACAACAGACCCTGTTAAAGAGTTTGTCCCTGTCTTTCTTATAAGCCCCCTTTAAGTGAAGAAAGACTGCAATAAGGTTTCCCCACAACCTTCTCTTCTCCAGGCTGAACAACTCTGATTCTCTCAGCCTTTCTTTGTAAGAGAGATGTTCCATCCTGCTGATCGTTTTTGTGGCCCTGCTCTGGACCCACTCCAACAGGTCTGTGTCTTTCCTGTGCTCAGGCAGTATTCCAGGTGTGATCTTGCCACAGCAGAGTAGAGGGGCATAATCACCTCCCTTGACCCAGCTTCTTTTCTGCAGCCCAGGATGTCGCTGTCTGTCTTGTCTGAGAGTGCACATTGCTGGCTTGTGTCTAGATTCTCACCCACCAGTACTCCCATGTCCTTGTCCACAGGGCTGCTCTCAAGCCCTTCATTGCCCAGCCTGTATTGGTACCAGGGGTTACCCTGACGCACGTGCAGGACCTTGTACTTTGCCTTGTTAAACCTCATGAGGTTCATATGGGCCCACTTCTTGAGTTTGTCTGGGTCCCTCAGAATGGCATTTCATCCCTTAGATGTGTGAACTGCACCACTCAGCTTGATGTCATCTGCAAACTTGCTGAGGGCGCACTCGATCCCACTATGTCATTGATGAAGATATTAAACAGTACTGGTCCCAGTATGGACTCCTGAGTGACATCAGTGGGACCTCTGTCAGGACATTGAGCTGTTGACAACTACTCTCTGGATATGACTGTCCCACCTATTCCCTCTTCACTGCACAGTCCATCTATCAAATCTGTGCCTCCAATTTAGAGGAAGGATATTTGGGGGGGGGCACGTGCGCATGTCAAAGGCCTTAACAGAGGTCCACTACTTTGTATACTTTCAAACAACAGAAGAAAAGCATTCTGGAAGAGAAAGTGGAATTACCTAATAGTAGAGATTATTAGGTTTTTTCTCCTTTTTTTTAAATTTTTGCGTAAATTCTGTTAGATACTGATTTTCTGAAAAGTAGATCTGCATAAGCTTTGACATTTATCAATGTTTGATAGTGCAATAAAGATTTTTTGGGGGGGCAAAAAAGAAAACTGAATTAGACAGGAAACTGGAGAACTTTCCTAAATATGAACTATGTACCTGTGATCTTGGATTACTGTGTGAGCTATCTCTCCAAAATGACTGTTTATGCCAAAAATAGTTTTAGCTTATTCCCACACTAAAAATGTTACTAGAAATTTTAAGGTTGAATGTTATTGTAGTCCAGTTAATGTCAAAAAAACATTTGTATTGTGTAACTTTGTCATTGTAGTGCTCTCTTCTGCTAAGAATAATCTTTTGGAGACTATTTAAGGAATCCAAGAAGCGTCCCACTGCTTACAGAATTTCTTGAAGTGCACAGTAATCCTAATCCCTTAAAATAATAAACTTGCACAAACTTTAGAGCAAAGATGACATTTTAAATGATAAAATGCTTGCTGCGCAACTAGCAAATCACACTGATGCTCAAATCAGAATTAATTATATATGCAGTTTTAAAGAGATCTAGTATTCCCTTTTAGAATTTTAACAAACTATTTTCGTCTTGTTCCATCTATGGTGTACCAGAACATGTTTTCTAAGCATCTTTGTACATTCTGTATGTTAGTGTTTGTGTGAATGATGTGTGGTGATTTTCCAGCCTTGCATTAGAATACTTCGTTGTATTGTTTATTTTTCTATTCTGTTTTAAATTGCATGAAAGGACTCCTTTGTAGACATGGTTTTATTCCTCAAAAAAAAACCCAAGTACTAGAAGGATAAGAAACACAAGACGAGGTTATCTCTGGCTTACACGCTTCTCTCTTCCCAATCACATATAAAAGTAATATTCATTACCCATCTAAGTCTGTGTTTAATTCCCGTATCCCACCCTAAATTTTTGCCTGGACACTTCCCAAGTCTTATTTGTAGTTCTCTTGTCCGTTTCCTGCTTGTCCTGTGTATAAGATAATGTCTGCCACACTGTCAGCTCGGCAATTGAGAGAGACCTTTGTTCTAGCTTGGCTGTTTGGACCTAACGTTTAGTTTTAGGAAGAACCCAGCCCAACCTGAAGCAGGAGCTTAGTTAATAGGATGTAATAACTGGAAAAATTAGCTTGAAGTATCTGTTGAACACATGCTAAGAGCTTACAGCTTTGCCAAATTTGGGCAGTTTTTCAGAGACAAAAGAGACATTGCTGTGTTAATAGACTTTTCATCTAATACACAGGTGTGTTACTAGATCTTTTTTTAGGTGCAGACATCCTTGAGGATGGCTGGCATTTTCTGTTGAAATTAATTTTAGAAAATTATGTAAGGCAGATACCCAGAACAGAACATTCCACCCAAATAGTTATTGCTTGACAAAGAAGGAAAGAACTGCAAATTAATTGTCGTAATGTATAGAGTTGGGCACTCCTAATTTGTAGGCTTTTTTATCGATCTTACTTTGTATAGCTGTGTGGCAAAACTGCTTTTGAGCATAGAAAGCCAAATTCTATTTTTGAGAGTATCTGCATTTCTGTTGATGTACGTGGGGTTATGGAAAGTGTAAGTCAGCAGACAATTTAGCCCGAGTATTTAAAAGTCTCACAAAAGGTACTGAACCTTCATTTTCCTGATTTTTTTTTGTTTTGGTGCTGCTGACTGTCTGCCATGACACTGCAGCTAAAGCATCCTGTCTGTTTACCACATTAACCAGCTTTACTCAATTATGAAGCTATCAACTTGCATTTGGCATGCAATATGTTAGATTTTAAATTTTTTTGAGGAGAGAAAAATGGCAAAAAGCAAGAAGCAGTAGCTTTCTTAATGCATTAACTGGAAGATAATGTTTTGTATTGTCATATTATATTGCCTTTTGTTGATTTTGGGGGTTGTTTGGGGTTTTTTTTGTCCTGGGATCTATTTATAACTGACTGAAGCACTTTTGCAGGTGGTGGTTTTTTGCATGCTAATCCTGCAGAGAAACCTTGTGTCCAACAAAGTATGCTGGGTCAGCAAAAACAAGAAACTTGTGCTGGAAAGACAGTATCCACAGGTATTTAGTGTGTATGGAGATTTGGCAAAATGAGTGATTAACTATCACTGACAGAAATAAATCTATTATTGTCTGTTAAAAAGTTGTGCATTTTTTTCTTTCCCATAGAACAGATATTCTTCCTTTCATAGTCAGCAAAAGACTGGGCAACCTAAACACACATTTAATAAAATATGACATTAATCTTTTCAATCTTTATTCTACCTTTCCCTTCAAAACAAGATGATTCTTTTTTTTTGTGCTCTTTTGTTACTTGTCCAGTCATACACAATTTAAATACCTACAAGTGAAGTGGTTCTACAAGGATTATTTAAAGAATTAACAGTATTACACAGTGGTTTCTGGTATTTTGGTGATTTATTTAGAAAGTTCAAAACAAACCAGATTAGTGGGGAAAATTAAATTTCTTCTCAAGCTTTGTACAGTGTCTCGGTTCATCAATGTTACATGCGTTACATAGAGAACAAACTTGAAAGAGGCACAGGAAGAAGGCAAAGCAGACTGGAGTAGACCAGACTTGAACGACTTAGGAAGAAATTGGGACCATGAATGAAGAGCAGCCCTGTAGAAGACTTTCTTGTCTCCAGAGGCCTCTTCCCAGCATGGCTGTATCCAAGACTTGGATGTATCATTGTTTTTTTTAATTGGTGTATCACTATCCAGTCCTGTGCAATTTTAAGGTTATTTAGAAGGGGTGAAATCTTATGACAACCTGCAAGATTCTGAGTGATTTGATATTTACACGTACTAGCACAGTAATCCATTAATCTTTTAACAGAGACTTTTAAAGTAAATGGATTGAATTGCATTTGATTTAATCTTGTGCTTAATTATTTAAGTGTCTACTGTTGCCCCAGCTCCATGCCTATTTGAAAGACTGAGAACACAGCAGTTAAAGATGAGCTTAATGTCATTCAGATATTAAATCTAAAGTTTTCATTAATTCCCTTTACTCTTAAAGAAAATTTTACTGAAAATATAAAAGTTGTTGCCTTCCAGTGAAGGATCTGTAGACTGACTTATAGAAAGAATGTTGTCTAAAACTAAAGGTGATCCTCAAAATTGCCATTGCAGAGCCTCCTTTAACTGAAAATTCCCTTTCTTAGATGCAAGACTTCATGGGTTTGCATAGGCATGAAGGCTTTTCTCAGGTCATATCTGACAAGTCAAAATGAGTCCTTTGAATCAGAGACTGAAATAATTTGGAAGATGGTGTGGAATAGAAGTGGAATGCCCCTGAAAGATGCATATTAAGTTTTCAAGTGGCGTTCTGGTACAGTGACAGCCAGAACAAATTCAAGTCCGTCAGCACCAGGGTGACTTGATGTATGGATTACTGTGGCCATCACTGTGTGCAAACGGAATTGTTGAAACCTCACCAAGTATAAATGAGAAAAATAGTTTTGGTTACTGATGACATGGGGACACTCTGGATGGGTTCAGCAGGGCCTCCGGTCTGTGAATTGACCGCTTGCTTTTTCCTGATCCAAGATGCTAAAATAATCTCCCACCGTTCCAATTAGCTTTCCTAGTCCACAAGCAAAATCTTAACCAAGTCTGACAAATCATCAGACAGGTAAGGTCTATCTAGCCTAACTCTGTATTTAGACACTGCTTAACTACAGCAGCTGTGTTGGATGAGAGGGAAATACAGAGCTGAGTATCCTTTGCATACCAGAGGCACTGCAGGGAGAGTTTCTGCACTAAGCTGTCTAATGTAAACTTCAGCAAAAAAAAAAAACCTAAAACAAGTTGTACTGAAGGCTAATACCAAATGTGGCTTGCCTGGAAGACGTATTTATTATAAAATAGTTGGAAAAAGAGCATTTGCATGAAAATCCCTTCTCAAACAGTTATATCAATGCTTAGCATTGTGTTAATTGCATAAGAAGAATATTAATCTCAACGGGCTTTGTTTCAAAGACAATTTTGTGGTTAATATTCATGAAGGTCCTTGTTTCTAGAATGGTGCTTTCTTTTGGAATGATGAGAGCCATTCTTTAGATAAAAGTGATTTTACTGCCTAATTTTACAATAGGCACATCAGTGTGTGAGAGAAGCATGGCCTTATCTTTAAAGCTAGTGTCATGCATTATTTCTACAAATACTTCCTTCTAACCTCAAATTAACCTTTCTTTTGTCGTGCTTTGGCTGCCATTTCTGCACTTTTGTAGGGATGACCTGTCCGTAGCAACACTTCCGTCTTTTCCAGAGCTTGTATCATTTGCTACTGTTGGTTGGAAAGTGAATGCCCTGTAATTTGGAGTGTAAAGTAGTACAGGTGTAGTCTGCCGAAGTGTTGGCTTTCCTAAAAAGTTTATGCAAATCAGTGAATGAGATTTTGAAATAAAAAGGGAAAGGTACAAGACATATGTGTGAGAGAATGGAAACTACTTCATGTTGAATATTGTGGCAGGCTGAATACTGATTTGGAAAGAGTCTTCAATGTCAGTATATGGCAAGCATAATCTGGATTAATAAGTGCAGACTCTGTTCCCTAAAAAAAAAGTACACTTATGCTGTCATCTACTGTATTTAAGCTTTGCAGTCTGAGCTATGACTAGCATTGAAGTTCAGAGCTAGTCTGGTTAATGATTACAATATTTTACATCATTTTATTGTACTTGTTGGAAACTCTTAAAAGTGATTCCTCTAAAGAATCAACAAGAGGATACCTTGCAGGAAACTAAAAATAATCTAAGTATTATTAGTGATCTTAGCAGTTGAAAGGTAAAGATTTCTATCTGTTTAGTAATTATAGATTGGCAAAAATGGAAGTTCTTAGTAAGAAATAGTACACACTCTTTGCTTTTCAAAAATAAAAAGGGCTGTAGGGAAAAGAATTCTAAAATTACCATGTTTCTGCTTTTTCCAGTTTGCACAAATTTTGTAGACCTGGATTTATTCCTCTGTTTAGGGGTCTCTCTTTATATTTTTGCAGGGTTTCTGTACGTATGGTAGTCCAGTCTGCACAGAATACCTAGAAATTCTGGACATCTCTACGGAAATTTATCAGAAAGAAACTTACGGTGGTGTCCAGTAGTTTCACTTAATTGAAGGATAAACAAGGTGCATAATAGACTTGGTTTGATGCTGTGGATGGCAGTAAAAGGGTCAGAGGTTTTAGCTCTATATAGTTACTCTATGAACCTGCTGCAGGTTAAAGACTTTTGAGAAGCATCAGACTTACTGTGTATGAACTGTATAGATTACATGTGATTGTTCAGTGAATCTAGCACGTCCTGAAGGCAGTGGATTTACTGCATATGTGCACACCATGAGTATGCACGTATGGCTGGTTATGAAATGTGATGGTTCTGTAGCTTACAGTGTATGTTGCAAAGCTTATAACGTCTGGGAAGAATATCCAGGATTCAGATAAACTTACTGGATTTTTCAGTGTTAATGCAGTTACCTCTTTAAACCTATAACCATGTATAAATGCATTTGTCATGCGAGACTAAAATGATAAGAAATGGAAACTTCCCTATGGAATTACCTTACTGCAATATTTCAGGGGCCCAGCATTTGCTTTTACATATTCTATTCAAATGTGATTCCTCTCTCAAAATTGATTTTTCTTAAATTCTTGCCTTCCCAAATTGCCTTTCTGCTTGGGATCTTAGTAGTTGAATTTTCAGTGGTTGAGAATGTTGGGTTTTTTGTTTTTTTTTCAGGAAACTTATCCCCGCTTTTGAGAACTAGAAGCATGGCTAGTTGAGTTTGGGAGTGATGCAATATATCAAATCTTTTTCTATGGAGTCTCTGAAATGTCAGCATGTATCTCTGCTGCTCAGTGCAGTCCACATCTTACACATTTTACCTTTTTATTTGTTTCCTTTAATTATCCTCTCATTCTTTACTAAATATATTTGCAACATTTACCAACACAAACAGGAGAGAACTGTGATATAACCTTGATAAATTCCCTCTTTCCAGAAAATATTTTAAAAACTTACTACAGTGGTTCTATTGTGCGGTGAAATCACATAGGCAATGTGTGCGATTGAGTATTTAACAATGGTACACCTTCTGGTACGTTTTGTTTGATTTTATTCGATGGTATTTGCATGTTCTATAGCAGTAATTTTTTTTAAAGACTTCATTAGGCTAGGTAAGCTCTAGTCTGTGTACACAAGTTCCAAATGTTACAGAAACTCTGAAAGGTAGCATGACTCCAGTTGAGAGGTATGATCAGAGCAGTTGCCCAGAAAAGTTCTGCATCACGGAGTTTAAATCCTGTCCCTGTTATTTCTTCCAGCTGAATATTACCAGCATGCTCATGCAGGTTTTCCAGGGCAGAAGAGGCTTGTACGTGTATTTGTTTTGAAATGGCACATAGCTACTAACCTAAAATGAGACATCCATTTTAGATTAGATTAAGGGGCGAGGGGATTGCTTATCTATAATCAAGCACATTACTTCAGGGAGTATTTTTGTTTTGTCGATGCCACTTTTGCACTTCTAAACTTAATTTAGTGGCCATTCAAATACCAAAATGTTTTTAATAAGTCTGTGTGTGATGGTATCCTTTGTGAACAGTTCTGGTTTTTTTACATTATTTTCTAAAAAAGAAGTACTATATATTATATTACATCTTTTTAATGTTATTTTTACAGATAAACACAAATCCCCTTCGGATATAATACAAAGTCTTCAGAAGAAAAGTCAGTTTAGGACCATTGCTCCAAAAATGGTACCAAAAATTTTAACATCTGGAGTGATTTCTTGCCTTCAGTCACCTTTGCCTAAGCAAAATACACCCATTTCAGCTGGAGATTCTAAACCGCTGGTGGTACCAACTCAAAACTATGCTGTCATGCAGGTGACTGGTCACAAGGGCACTTTTTCTCTGTTGGCCTTGCCGTATGTTGCCCCCACTCTAACACAGCAAGTCCAGCAGTCAAATGTGTCCCCTTCTGAAAACCTAAAGCTACCTATTCCTAGGTACCAATCCGCAAGAAATAAATTGCTGAGTGACAAAAAATCATCACAAATCTCTGTTTTGGGGACACATAACAAGATTCCTACCAAAGCATCAATCTCATTGCAGACTTACCCTGTGACTACCTCAACTGAAGACCATCCTGAAGCTCATTCTAGTTCAGAATCAGCTGAGCAAGTGATGCTAACAGACCGTGACTCAGCTGAAACTACAGTTAACACATTAGTAAATAAAAGCAGTTGTGTGGAATCTGGATCTCCTTTAGTGAACAAAACTGAAATTACTAATGGTAATGTTTCTGAACCATCTGTAATTAAACACTCTCCATCTAAGCCAGCAAGTACAATTAATACCATGAAACTAAGTCTACGCTCTGTGAAGACAGCATCTGAAACCAAAAGAGTGTCATTCATAGCGTCTGAGAAACTAAGGGAAAAACCCAAAAATTCTGCAAATTCTCTTGCTATTGTGTCACCTGGAGTTTGTGACAGTACAATACAGATGACTCCATCAGCATCAAAAGGAAAACTTCCTATTTTGCCTTACTCAAAGGTGAAAAATCCAGTGTTTTGTAAACCCAAGCAGAATACTAATGTTACGGATACATCTGGTCCTTCACTGAGTTCTGAATGTGAAAAGGTACCAGCTTTGGTGAAGACCTTTCATGTTCCTACTAAAGTGTCTGATAAACGATTAGCTGTATCATTTACACAAGTCACCAAACAAACCATTCGAGAAAATACCTTCTCTTCATCCGGTAAAGTGGATGTTGACAGTACAGCCTCTAAAAGAAGAGACAGGAAAAGAAGAGTCCCAGGTGACTTGTTGGCTTTTCAGACCAAGCGAAGGAAATGTATCATTAATAAGTTTAGAGAAGGAAGAGAGAGGGTGAAAGTTGATCTCCAGCCCCCTGAAGACAAAAAAGCAGAGGCAGTGAAAAGATACCGTAGCATTAGACCAAAACCAGTGGTAGTTGTGCAAGCTTTTGCTCCTCTGACCTCTACGGCGATGGTAGAGACACAGTCTCCTGACCATTTAGACCAAGCTGTTTTTTTAAATAGTTCGATTCCCAACAAATATTTAAGTTACAAGCACAGTGATGCTACATCGGCTAAATCAAGTGAGTCAAGTAGAACTGTGTGTTCAGCTGTACCTAAGCTGTTGCATAAATGTCATGTTTGTAACCATATCTTCCAGTTTAAACACCATCTTCAGGACCATATGAACACACATACAAACAAACGGCCTTACAGCTGTCGAGTTTGCCGGAAAGCATATATTCATTCTGGAAGTCTGAGCACACATATGAAACTTCATCACAATGAAGGCAAGCCCAAAAAGCTTGTGTGCTGTGAATTCTGTGCTAAAGTTTTTGGCCATGCAAAAGTGTACTTTGGCCACCTAAGAGAAGTGCACAGGGTTGTTATCAGCACAGAGCCCTCTACTAGCGAGCAACAGCTGCAAGATGCTTTAAAGAAGAGAGACACCAATATAAAAGAGGCAGAAGAAGCAACAGAGAGGTCAGTGTTTTCACTAATTAAATGCTAATGAAAACAGAATTCAGTTGTCAGTGGAAATTCACAGACATCAGTATTATGAAAATTGTTGCTTTTTCCTCATTTTTTTCCCCTCCCAAGTGAGATTCCTAATGGCTTAAATATTTCCTTAAGATACCTGGTCAATCCATTAGACAATCCTGTATATTTTAGCTGTTTCATTGAATATAAATTATTACTGACACTTGCATATCCAAAGTAATTTGACATATAGTCTGGTAATACCTAATATACAGCCAGTGGAGCTATTTTAATCAGTTGATTTCTCATGGTTAATGCTTTTTCTGTTAATCTACTCTCTCTTCAGTGTTCTGCCTAGTTTGGATTTTCCCTGAAGATAAATGAACCAACTGCAATAAGTGCAAAGCAATTAATATTTCAGTATTAGCTTGTAGTTTGTTGACTCTATTAAATATCATTATCCCATTTCCTTCTCTGGAGTGCTGTGAACTAATCTGTCTTGTGTGTTGATTACTGCTGCTTTTGTGATAGCTTAGCCAAGTAGAAAAGTTAACATTTACTGTATTAAGACTGATAGAACATTCTTTTATCTCTGCATTATGATTTTGAAGTGAAACTTTTTGACATAGTTTAAATATTGGCTTTTCTATTTGTTCCACTGTGCATTTACTTTCATTGAAGTACACTTCAGTAAGCTCGGGGCTTTAACCTGGTGCCTCACGACGCCACTACAGTTGAATTTTACAGGTTTTGTTTTGCATCGCTTCACTCTTGGGGGCATCATTTAGAAATTTTTAAGATACTGAACCTAAGAAGCACTAGTACGTTTCTTTCAGCCTCACTAACCTTTTTACAATGAATTATTGTGTTTATCTGTTTTGTTAGGTGATATGTCTGCTGTTTATAAATATGTGGTGCTTTTCATAGACATTGTGAGAAGGTTTCTGTGGAGATCTTCTTTTGATTGGATTAACTTAAAGCAGAGACTTGCTGGCTCTGTGTGTATCCGTTTCCTTTATGCTGCAGAGCTGTCCTAAATCAGTGGGAGGGGCTGTCCAATTGTAAATTAGGTATTTGATTTTTTTTAGACTGCCTTACAAACTTTATGGGGAAAAAAGAAAATTTGAAGTTTCATGGTTTCCATCTTGGAGAGGGAGGTGGTACATGTGGTTTTGCCTTAGGTTGACCTTAGATCACCCAGTGTAAACAAGTTTGTTTCTCTTAGTAGCATGCTACATATAGTATTAATTTTCAGTTTTCTAGCAGAGAGCTAGAAGTGTTTGGATTGACCTCACTAGATTGGAAACTTAAAAAAACATTATTAGCCTCTTATTAAAAGATTAGTACTGTTAGAAGATTATTTCTACTGAGGATAATTTTGGAAGCATCTTAAACTCAGCAGTGTTGAACATTTGGTTTTAGTTTTTTCCTAATCAGCCTTGTTATTATTTCTTTTTTTTTTCTTTTCTAAATGTAGCAGTGGTGCCTGTTTTTAGTTAAAAGTATGTTTCATGAATGTTGTCTCTTTCTTATATATTCTGTGCATGGCTAATACTGAAATAGTTTGTATTTTCTTTTTTTTTAACAGAGGAAATAAGTGCAGTTTTGAGGACCTATTCCATAACCCAGGAGAAGTGAAATCACAGATCAAATGTGGTCGATGCCAGTTTATTGCACAGTCTTTTGGTGAAATGAAGTTTCACTTACTGTGCTCTCATGGAGAAGAGATCCAGGGAAGAGTGAAAGAAGAGGTTTTGCAAGGAAATAGAGGAGCTAAGGGAGAACTGTTCAAACATGCAACCCACTTCTGGAAACAGCACAACGAGAGAATATATTTATCAAAATGTAGTACCCATGAGGAGGAATTTTATACTTTTCCAAAACTGAAAAGACAGATATACTTTCACCATCAAAATAACATTGATATGTTATCTAAAAGTGGATTAACTCAGTCAGGAAGTGGTGAAGCAGCGAAGGAAGTGCGAAATGTAGGATTTGGTACACCAGGCAAAAAGACAGAAATTTTGTCTAAAACAGGCTATAACTGCATTTTATGCAAAAAGTTATTTGGAAGAAAAGAGGATCTTTGTAATCATTGGCAGAGTCATCATAATTGTGAAGACCCTTCCACTTTATGGACAATTTTTAGTTTGTTATCAAAACAAGGAATTATTGAACTTTCTAATAATGGTGAATATTGAAGTTCTACTGTGCTATGAAAAAACATTAACTACCTTCCCAAATTGTTTATGGTTTTCTGCTGTGTTGCTAAACTAACTCAAGAGATGTATCACTTCAGAGGTTTGTTTGTTGGGTTATGTTTTTTTAGTTATGCTAACCTTTATTTTGATAAATATAAAATGTATTTATCCAGTATCATTCCAGAAGGGTAAATAGAAGCCAATTATTAAGCACTGTACTTAAAATTCATGCTTAAGGAATTTAGCAGTAGCAAATACTCAATACTAATGGTGAATGTCAAGGAAAAATATTCTCAAGTTAAATTATGTTGTACACAGAGAAATAAATCAGTTTGTATGAAGTAATCTTCATCTTGAACGAAATGACAAAACAAACCAGAAGTGTGCTTCCAGATTTTATGGTAAATGTGTATTTCCGTGCAGTTCTCTGAATCATTTGAATGTGCATACATGCAGCTGGCATTTTATAATCTATAGCCTGAGCTTTTAAATTTTATTTTCTTGATTTCAGTAACTTCAGCCATGTTCATTGTTTGCAGGTTTTTTACTGGCAGGTCTTTAATGTGTTATATTTTGTCCTGGTAACAGCAAAGCTCTTAGAATTTTTAAAGTAAAAATTCTCCATGTATTTTTTTGCCTCTAGCTCTTTGGGTTGAAGATGAGTTAGTTGCCACCCATGAAGATGGAACCCTCAAAGCTTGAGTGCTTTAAAAAAAAGAAACCCCAAGTTTGTTTCAAAAATAGTAATCCAATTTGGTTACTTCTGGGAAACTTGATACTTTGCAACAGACTGCATATTTCATAGTGAACTTTCAGCATATTCCTTGCACCTCCTGTGACAGCAGCACTACTGCTGCCAACACCGTTAGCATGCTGCCTTTAACACTCTTGGTATGTAGCTTTTGTACCTCTGCAGTTAACCCAGTCTGTGGCTTTAAAGGGAATTGTTCCTTCACTTTTAAGTCTGTGGTACAGGGAATGAGGGTTTTTTCACTTCTGTTGCCAGATTTACTGCTCTAGAGGAATTACATGCAGCACCGTAACATTCCAGTGTCAGGAGCCAGTAATAGTTACCTTATCAGAATGTAAAGCTGTAGCAGCCTGTAATGCAGGAATAGAGCACGATGTGTCCCCCTGCTACAGAGCCAGCATGGAAAGTGACTTTTCCAGCACCTCTCCAAGGGGCCAGGTCAGTTATGGCTGTAAGGAGATGGCATTCTGGAGTTCAAAAGTTCATTGAACCATTGAACGTAGTTTGAAATTGGTGTTTAAACTGCTGTTATCTAAAGCCTTATGCTTCTCAGAATTATTTTGGGAGAAATAATGGAGGCAGTGTAAGAAGTCACTATATCACTGTTCAGTAGAAGTCAGAGCACATCAGAGGGCAAACTGAAAAATAGAATCATAGAATCATAGAATTATCTGGGTTGGAAGAGACCTCCAAGATCATCAAGTCCAACCCTTAATCCAACACTATCACGATTACTAGATCATGGCACTAAGTGCCACATCCAGTCTTATTTAAAAACCTCCAGGGATGGTGAATCCACCATCTCTTTGGGCAGGCCATTCCAATGCCTGATTACTCGTTCTGTGAAGAACTTTTTTCTGATATCCAGCCTAAACCTTCCCTGGCAGAGTCTAAGCTCGTGCCCTCTTGTTCTGTTGCTGGTTGCCTCGGAGAAGAGTCCGACCCCCACCTGTCTACAACCTCCTTTCAGATAGTTGTAGAGAGCAATGAGGTCACCCCTGAGCCTCCTCTTCTCCAGGCTAAACAACCCCAGCTCCCTCAGCCTCTCTTCATAGGACTTGTTCTCAAGTCCCTTCACCAGTTTTGTTGCTCTTCTCTGGACCCTCTCCAGCACCTCAATATCTTTCTTGAACTGAGGGGCCCAGGACTGAACACAATACTCAAGGTGTGGCCTCACCAACGCCGAGTACAGGGGAAGGATCACTTCCCTCGTCCTGCTGGCCACACTATTCCTGATACAGGCCAGGATGCCATTGGCCTTCTTGGCCACCTGGGCATACTGCTGGCTCATGTTTAGCCTCCTGTCAATCAGTACCCCCAGGTCCCTCTCCACCTGACTGCCACTCAGTCCCCAGATACACCAATACTGTCTCTATTATACTACCCTATCCATTTCTTCTTGTGGTTGAACTACAGTTGAGGGCTTGGAATGGTGGAGTCATTCCCAAAATGTCCAGGTGGCTTTTCACTGTTCTGCAAAAATTGTAGTGATGAGAACTTGAGAGAAGATCTAAAAATGTTGGGTTTTCTGGGTGGGATTCCAGAAGCTGTTACAATATTTTGTGCATTTGTAAACAGTAAAGGCAGTTTTGATGAGCTAATAGTTTTGAGTGTAATTTCTTGTTGTGCGATGCTTTGCCCTGGGGTTGAACTGTAAGACTGGAGCCAAGAAAAATAAAGGACGGAAGGAAAATGTTTATAGAACTGTACAGGTGCCTGGTAAGGTGGAAGAATCCATGTGGATTTTCAAAATTTCCTTCCTAATATCTATTGCTATAAATACGTGTTTGTGGTTGTTTCTTTGCTTTTGTATATTACTTTTGTATGCTGAACTACTTTAAAAATACAACTTGTTCTTACTCTTGGGTGTGACACACCCATCTTTTGGTGCATACAATATATTCATATGGATGAAAATGTATGGTCTATGTGGAAAGGAATAGCTAATGTTGAAGTCAGTGTTTCATATGAAAAGGAGACAATATTTAACTTAGTAGGTGTTTGCATTTAGAAGTGTTTTCCCCCCCCCATCTTAATCCTTTAGCTTTCAAAATCAAACAGCTTGGTGTTTTCTCTGAAACAGAAATTGAGAACAATCCCTCCTTCACATAGTTATAATATACCAAAAGGGAAGTTCATTCCCAGCATATAGCACGTATTTTAAGCGTTGGGGAAAAAACCCCTCACATTAGAAAGGTTTGATCATGTTCATTATTTAGAATGGGCATTAAATCACCTTTCTTGTAGTGTCACCCTTTCCTTGGTATAGTTCAAAATGAGCTGAAATGAGTGTGGCTCTGACATAGAGTCCCTCTTGTCCAGGAACAGCACCAATGATGACGGAGTTGTCCTTCAAAAATATTTTCGAACAGTATTTGTTAAAAATGGTGGTACATCAGAGCTGGTGGTGTTGTGGAGCTGTTTGGTGGTGGTTACCAGGCAAGAAGAGGCAATCCCTTTCATTTTGTATGGAAGCAGGGGGAGTCATAGTGCTGATGGGAGGGTTAAAGGAAGTTTGGGATGAGGGAGTGGGTTGCATTTTTTTTAAATGGAAATTTTCATGTACAGTCTTTCCTTTTCATCGTATTTTTGTGCTTCTCTCCCTTTCTGTAGTCCAGGCCAAATGGATAAAGGAGTCTCAGCTTTCAGCAATTCAAAGCCTGAAAACATGTTTCAAAGTATGGTTCTAAGCCACTTTTCAGTGTCCTCGTAAATGTTCAAAATTAGAAGCCTTTTTTTCTGAGGGTGAAAGCATTCTTATGTTTCAGGCTATTATGATTATGGTAGATTATGAAAGGTTTGGGTTTTTTTTAAAATAGCTTTACATGAAATACAGATGTGTCCTTTACTTAAAATGTGTTTGTTTTTCATTTATGCTTTGGTAACATTTGGAGGTCTGAAGGGAGCCTTATTTACAGCAAAATGAAATACTGCATGTTTGCTGTTCAGCGGAAGGGTTGTTACGAATACAGTTTGCTGTTTACCTTGAAGCTGGACAAGTTAACATCTGGTTTTGCACATGAATTATATTTTTAAATTGTTAAAATGAATGTTATTGTTTTTGTAGCTGTAGTTTTGTTCCCCTCTGATTTTTCATTAAATCTCTGTTTCAGCTTCACTGTTCAACTTTAAAGCTGTTCTTCACATGGAAACTTGTTCCTTCATCATCACACCATAAATAATCAAAGCTGGAGGAGTTCCAGCGCTTCTCTGGCTTGCAGAGTATTGCCCTTCTCCAGCTGCAGAGCTACAATTTCCTATGGCTAACTTGACATAGTTGCTGGCAGTAAATATTTTACTTCATTTATTTATTAGAATACAGATCTCTGCTGTTTAGCTCCATCAGTTTCTGTCATACCTCATTAGATACTTACTTTTACTACTCACTGAGCTCTTTACAGAAAGTGTCATGACAAGGATGTACAGGTATTTAGGAGAGCAGATTTCAACCGTAACTTTGTGCTGATGATGCTGACGTTTGAGAATCACCAGCTTATCTAGGCTCAGCCGTGTAGTATATTATATTTCTACAACACATGCACCTACATGCGCATTTATTTTGGAAAGAAATATAGACTTCAAATTCAGCTGTCAGTTGTTATTAACAAACTGGTACAATGTAGGTTTGTGATTATCATGCATAAAGATTAAAATGCTATTAACTGTAGTAGGTTTACTTGTCAAGCTTCTTATAGCTCTGAAAAAGAAAAATTTATGTGCTGAGTATGACACAATAAGTCTAGTCTCATGAAGAGAATTCTGGTGGTTTAAAAAGTTGTCCTCATTTCAGTGTGTCCTTTTATAGCTGATGTGTAACATTTTAGGGTTTTCTCCACTTTTTATTAAATAATTTTTCTTGGTTAAGAATGTTGAAGAAGACCTGAGCCTGTGGGCAAGTTTCAGTAAAAAATGTGTTTAGTTCCTTTCTCCGCACAGGCAGACACATCTGTCAAATCAAAATAGTCTCGATGACCTTACATATACGTGCACAGTGTGGGGAAACATGAAAGATTGGGGCTTCAGTGTATTACTTTATGTGGCTGACCATTCTGAAGTTCCAAAGCAGAAACTGCAAATTTGAGTGTAAAAGTAACTTGGTTTTCAGACTTGAGTGAATTCCTAATACCTTATTGACAAACCTTCAAGAAATCCTAAAAAATGACAATATCATACTTCTTGTGCTTTGTTTAACAATTTTATTGATGTAGTAGTACCAAGAGTGTTTTAAAATATGTAGGTCTGGTGCTGTTAGGTACAAAGGTAGCTTTCTCTCTTCCATTTTTTCTGCGTTTTATTGACTTTTCCATGTAAGCTTAAGAAGTGATGGGATGAATTGAGATTGCTGCTGCTGACAAATCCAGAAACATTATTCTGATGTTATTTCACAGAAATTTACAGTTTATTCTAGAATAACAGATGAAATGAGTGAAAAGAAAATTCTGTTGGAAAGAAACAACCAAGCAAGTTGTCCCATGTGGATTTCTCTGCACAGTTACACCACTGTAGATGAAATTTATAGGTGATATATCTTCTGCTGGTACGTATAGTTTGTTCTTATCCAGGCTTATTTAGAGTGGCCAAGAGAAGTAAGAAATAAAAAATGTCTGTGCCTTGTCTTTGAGTTGAATTTGTTTAAATACTTCTTCTGTTTTGCCAGTCCACATAATGGTCCAAGGCATGTAGATACTCAACTACTTTCTATAGCATAATTCAGTGTAGGAAAGGGGAAGAAATATGCAAAGGAAGTAGTAATGGTGAAGGTTGGCACAATGTATTGAGTATAAGCTCAAGCTTCAGTAGCTTTTGATGATCTGTATACGTGGAATTGCCCTCTAGCCTTAATCTGAACTTCTCCCTTCCACCTGCTATGGTTACATGGTTCCAGATTTTGGCTCCATTTGAGGTACGTCAGTCTGGAGAATCCTCAGCTTCCTTGGGCACAAGCTTTTCCAAATGGCATAGCTGATTTTGTGAATGTCCTATTCTTTTTGGTGTCTCAGTTAAATGCTTGTAGGTGATTCACATCCTGGCTGTAGAAACCATCTGCTGCCAGTCTTGAAACATGGTGTTTCAGTTCTGAGGAAAGCATCTTTTAGCTTTAGTTCATAAAAGTGAAATGAAATGCTGCCTCAGTACTTAGCAAAATAGGAAAATGACTCAGTCTCCTGCAGATACAACACTGATAAGTAGTAGGGAAAAATGCTATAGGAAAAAGAAGCTGCTAAATGGGATTTGGTGTCCGTATGTGCCATTGGAAAAGACTAGTATGTGCCATCACCTAGTTAGAAGCAGGGAAGTTCCACAGAAGTGTCTCATGCAGATCTGATGGTGTAAAGCAGCAATTTGGAGACACTGTGACAGATTTTTCTTTCTGTTTTCTCTTCTCTTTTTGCTTTTTCTATTTTCCTATCCACCCTGCCTTTTCAGCATCCTCTGTGAGCTGTTCTGGCTAAACACAATTTATAAATGTCTGATGGTACGAAGTCAGCGTTGTGTCTGGCATCTTTGCTACTAGCCAAAAGCCTGTGATTGAGTAGTCATGAATGCAGCTTCATAGAATATTTTGTGAAAACCTTGGTTGCAAGATGCCCCGGAGGTGATCCGTGGGAGGTTAACCACCCACCCAGAGCAGGGTCTGGCACCAGCACAGGAGCAGAGAAATGCTTGGTGTTTAGGAAACTATTTCTGTTGCCGTTCCCACTGGTGTGTTTCCAGTGGTGGGACTGCAAGCATAAGCAAGGCTTCAGTATCATAGAATCTTCTGGTTGGAAAAGACCTTTGAGATCATTGAGTCCAACCGCACCAAATAACTGGTAGCTGATACTTTTAAGCACTATCATAAACAATTTTGTGACATTTGTTAAGAAAGCACAAAACTTGGGAGAAAAAAATCCCCCCCAAACCAAGTATAGTTACAGTTTCAGCTGATGATCTTCAGTAGTGAGTCCTTTTGACAAACCGCTGCCGTTTTTGTTGTCGTAGACCATGGCCAAGCCTCTTGGCCAGCTGCACAAAGAAATTTACACTCATTTGACTACTTTTCTTTTTCTGGGACTTAGCTTTTCACGTGCAATGAATGTACTGCTTTTTTTCTGCAGTTGATTTAGGACAAAAATAAAGCATTTTATTTCTTGTATGCTAATTAATTCTGTGCAGCTTCAGATTTAATCTGGCTTTTGTACATATTCTTGATCAAGGAGATCAATATACCTTTCTTTTGCTAGAAGCAATAAATGAGACTGTGAGGAAGGAAAGCAGTAAATATCCCCGTGACCATACCTTTGAAGTAATGCATTTGCTTTCCACTGGAAGTTTCATTTCTTCATGTTTTTAGTTAAAAGCTTTTATTAATTTTAACTGAAGTAAATACACTGCTATGCTTTGCTATTCAAATAAATCCTTTTACAGCCTGAGTCCTTGGAGTTTGAATCCTCTCCAGCCATTTTCTGCTATCTGCCAATTCCTTGCTAAGTGCAAGCCTGACACTCTTGCCAATAAATCTACCTTCATGCCATTTAAAGTCATCTGCCTCCTTTCCTCTGGAGCTAATCAAAGTTTGCAAGAAGAATTTTTTTAAAGGGAACTGGCTCAAGAATTTGGGCCATTTAAATTACGCAAGTCAATTAAAAGCAATTGCAGCAAACTATAAAATGAAGTGGTACAGACTGTTTGAAAGCTTACCTATTTTTATTCTTTTTTATGAATAACTGGAGAGGAAGTTCTCTAGGGACAATTTTTTTTTCATGCTGTTTTACATGCTGCTCTCCTAATCCACTTTTTAGCCTCTCCCGAGTACAGCACAGCACAGCCTGGCCATGCTTCATAGGTCGATTGCATCCTGTTAAACTCAAAAGCACCATTTCATTTTTACCTTGCAAGACAGCTGAGCTGATAAATGGAGGGGATACCGGCACTCCAGGAGACAACCGTGCTGTCTGCACAGGTTAATAGTCTTGTGTCTTTCAAGAGCAGCATTTCCAGTGTCTTTATGCATGCACACACATACAATTGCACACAAGATTATAAAAGTATTAAGTCTGTGGAACACTTTTTAACTTGTATATTAATGTGTGTTAGTTTCACACTGCATGCAGTGTATCCAGTTCTTTTATTAAAATACAGTAACAGTGTCATTATATTGCTGAAGTATCTATGGCAAATCTGAATCATGAAATATGCAGTGGCCATCTGATTCTTCCAGGAAATTGGATTAGTTGTTGAATTGTTGGAATTTCTTTTAAAAAACGTGCTACTCTTGCTGGTTAACACCACAAGTAGGATGAACACAATATTTCTGAGAGTGATTTATTGGTCTAGCAGAGAAGTCTGATGTGAAACCTTTCCACTGGGATTTGCTTACATTAGGAAGCAATGCAGGTGGCAGTCTATTTCAACACAGAATGGATTTTTTGCCCTTTCTTTCTGATAAATGAAGTGCTTATGTAAGGTGAGAGATTGAAAAAAAATGAGAAGCCTGAAGCCCTTAGAGGATCCATCTGAAAGCTCCACATGCGGGCAGAGGAACGTGGGGTAAATCTGATGCAGTTTCCGTAGCTGCTTGCCTCAAGCATGCTGGAAGCTGCCTGGCTGCACCTTGGACAGCCATCCTGAGGATGCTGCACAAAAAAAAGCTCCTCATTGCAGCTAAGAGTTCACATTTAGAAACATTCAGCATCATGTGCAGCACAAGAAGGTATTCTGACATCAAACTTATTTCTTCTGTCACGAGTAACAAACCATCCCCATATCTTCATGGTAGGCATCCTTTATTCTTTGAGCTTTTGTCTTGTGTTTTTCATTTTATGCATAATAGATAGCATCTGGGTTTGAATTAGTGCTCAACAAATTGTCTATTCTGAAGCTTTATTTTATGTGAGACTGCTCCCTTTGGCTACTGTTAATATGTATCATCTTTCTCCCAGATGATTCATTTGGTGTCATTTAATGACAAACATTTGATAGTTTTTACTGTCAAGTATATGTAAATCTCCTAATAGTGTCATATTCTTCAGTTATTGCAGCACTTGATTAAATTAGCCCTTTTAAAAGGGATCCAGGTTCACTAATAGTGTTTCCTGCAATGCACTTCTCTAGAGAAAACTGAGATCTGACTTTTATAGTCAGAACCAATCAGGCTCATCCCTTCCCCCCCCCCCTTCTCTGTGGCATTCAGATGAATTGCATTTTTCAGGCACAGTTCAAGCAGACTGTCAGGTCTGTGGGGTGCCCTTCCTCCTGGGCTCTGCAATCCCATTGTCACCTGTGAGAAGTAATTCACTTTTTGCAGTTGTGTCCAAGGAAAGGAAAATGGTGAATTCACAAGTTAGGTTTAAAAGGGGGGAAGTGCATTATTGTTTACTCAGCAGTGGATAAGGTTCTGTTCTAGGAGATAACGGCTGCTGTGAGGCATGAGGAAGCGTTCTCCTCTGCATCCAAGTAGGTAATGATAGGACAAAAGGAAATGGACTCAAGTTGCACCAGGGGAGGTTTAGACTTGATACTAGGAAAAATTTCTTTACTAAAAGAGTGGTGAAGCATTGGAACAGGCTGCCCAGGGAAGTGGTGGAGGTACCGTTGCTGGAGGTATTAAAAAAACATGTAGATGTGTCACTTCAGGACGTGGTTTAATAGGCACGGTGGTGTTGGGCGAACAGTGGGACTTGATGATCTTAGAGATTTTTTCCAACCTTTTCTATGATTCAGATTTAAAGCTTTCTAGCTCATAAAGTTGTTGGAATTCATTTGCACTTTAAAGAAAATACAGGGGTTTGTTCTCAATCACAGTCTTTTTGGAGGACCTCAAATTTTGAAAAACACCAGACTAAATAAAAAAAAATAAAAAAGAATGAACTGTAAACACAGCATAATGAAGCCTTGAGGGAAAAAAAAGCAACAAAAAATCCCAGCATGCACAGGCTATCTGAGTGTAAATAACTTTTTTTGGATATAATTTATGATAGAGTAGCCTTGCTGTTCAACTGCTCTGATGAAACTGCAATATAATTAAGAACTACTTTCAAACCAGAAGGAAACGATAGATCTTTTAGCTTTAGAGAACTGAGAAGTTCTCCCTGTGGTAGGGGAGAGGTGCAGGGACAAAGTTTGTCACTTGGAATTGTTGCTTAGTTGTCTACGCAGCATTAGTTTGCAATATTTTTTTCTTTGCCATCATGCCATAGCAGTGCCTTGCTGTGGAGGACAGATGCTAGAACTGTAATCACTGCTAAGTCTGCAAAACGATCGAATCTTCAGTTTACGGTGACAGAATTCCCCAGTTTTAAAAAAAAATTATGTTTTTCTAAAAAGCCATTATAATGAAGCCTTAAGTCTCTTGCCATTCACCTTTTCAACTTTCAAGTTTCTTGCCCCTCTTTTTATCAGTGTTAGACTTAATGCACATCAGTATCAATTCAGCACAGCCACCCTACATCCTTGCTCTGTACAGGCAAGCCCTGTCACCACTCTAATAAACCTTTAAATATATCCAAATCCTTCTGAAGGCTTCAGACAACACAGCAAATAGTGTTTTGCTCATTGTCAAATTGAGGCGATTAGTTTATTTCTAAATGCCAACCTTCTGAGAAATAAAGCAGCGTGGTAAATGCAGTCACCGTCCTTTTCTAACTTGGTTTTAATACCTTGCTGTACTAATGACCAGAACTGTAATTGTGTGGGAGAACTTTGAGCTGCTTCATATTTCAGGTGGTGGAATATTAATGTTATATATTGGAAACATTTTCAAAGACCGCAAAAGGCTAATGTGTCTCAGGAGTGAGATTGATTCAGGAGGGCCCAAGGTCGCCATGCATCTCGGTTTGCCTGCTCCCAGGTAAGCCAAGTGCAGAGCCAGGAATGCCTTCCTGTGCCTGCCCCTGTCCCAGCCTCTGCATTCCCCCATAACCAAGTGTGGTGGCTGCCCAAGACTCATTTGCTCTGCTGTTCAGCCTGCACCAGGTCTCAGCAGGGCAGAGGCTGTGGTGCTGCCTGCAGCCGGAGGACTCTGGGAGGAGCTGTCTGTGGCGAGGCAGTCACAGCAGGACGCCACGGGCCATTAGAGCACGTCCCGCTAAGACTCCGATTTTAAGCACTTCGCAAGTGTATTTCTGTGGCAGTCGATAGTATTCTCTTTGCAAGGCTTTGCAGGACTGATGCCTGTGAAAGAAGAAAAAATGGAAAATTAACATGAATTACAGAGCAGTGTGTCTTATCTCTACTAATTAATTCATGAGAAAATTGTGGGTGCAACAAGAAAAGTCCTGTTCCTTGGGCTGATTACAGTGATCTGAACAACAGGTCAAGAAATCCCAGTACAAGAACCTTACTTGGACTTCAGTGAATGTCCTCACAGGTACGTTATTATCCAGCAGGTGTTAATAATTATGGATGAAGAGAGAAGTTCTGTTAAGAAGTCTGAAATACTACAGAGGAAAACCAAGGAGTAGTTTCACTTGCATAGTTACGAAGAAAGAGGTTAATTGCTGTATGAATTAAAATACAAGTTAGAATAAATTGGTCTGAATTCACCCACCAAATTGCAGTTTGCAGAAGGTACTGAACTAGGGCAATAAAAGCTGAAGAGGAGTTAGAGACAGTCAAAAGTATTTCCAGACCTGAATATTTGGTAAGAACAAAGGCAAATAAAGATAATAGAAAAGTTATATAATTTTTTTTGTGTCTGCCAAAGTCACTGCAAAGGATTAAAAGGAAAAATTATTTGTTCCTCGTTTCATGTTAAATTCAATGGGGAGCTTTTCCTCCCCTCTTGTTTGCTCTTTCACACATGATTGCATCTGCTGTGCGAAGCCTCCGCTCAGGCACACAATGTACAGGCTCACGGTGCTCGTGCCAGCTGGAGTAGGGACGGGGGAATGGCTGCTTAGGCAGAAAGCAGGAAAAAAATCCCTGACTGTGATTTCTTTACTGTAGCCCATAAAAAAATCTGAGTCTCTGCAAAGAATAGCAGTACCTAATACTAAGTAGAAATTACTGTTTGAAGAATGACTGGCTATGGATGGCCACAGAGATTTCTTTCTTTTAGGCTTAAAAAGTACATAATTTGCTTTAGAGATTTCTCCCTCTCACAGCATTTTCCTACCTGTAGCATTGCTAATTGATTGATGTTTTGTGGGCGATCTGGGAAAAGCAATTAAGACAAAGCAGGTTTGAAAATATTTTCAGGGTTTTCAAATAGACAAAGCTTGAAATATATGTAGAGAAATAGCCTTGGAAATGTAATTGCAACTTGGTTTTCGGATGTGCTGTGGCAAACAGTACTTTTTGTTGTCTTTCTAGCTGTACCCCCCTCCTGCTGCATGCAGCGGTCCTTTCCAGTAAAAATCCCTTTTAGTCGTTCCGTCTATAAGAAACTTTAAAAAAAATTGGAAATTAACAAATGAAAAAAAAGGGGTTTTTTTACTAGATAGTGAAGCTGAGCATCAAAGTTCACTAAAGGGCATGGACGTGTAGTGGAATCCCTTTTCCTTTGGGGAGACATGTCCAGGGAAGGGGAGAGGAGCAAACACAACCAAGGCTACTGCTGTTACTTCACCATTCCCTATTGCTACTGAGCCCATAAACATGACTTGCTGCTGGGAATAGAATACTTTTTATCCTATATGAAATGCTTTGCTAATGAAATCTGATACAGGCTTCATGTTAAAATAATCAATGTAAAGTTCAGTTTGCTTTTCTTTGATACTTCAGTGCTCACAGTGCTTTGGTTAATGAGCGGGAGCAAGGAGCATGCAGCCCTCTCCTTCACCCCTAAGCCCTGGGGTGCTGATGGCAAAGCAGAGAAAGGATTTTGGAGATGGTGGCAGGTTGCACAGAGCAGCCCATAGCTTTCAGCACCCAGCTGCACAGATGGCTTACAGACTCAGCCAGGCTTCCAGTGCAAGGGTTCATGTGGTTTGGTTTTGTTGTCTCTTGTTCTCCACATTAGGTATGAGTGCCCTGAGCAGGTGCTTAAGGAGAGACTGGCTCCTCCTACAAACAGCCCCAGAGGCTCTGTGGGGCAGGAGGGTTATAGCAGCTCCCAAGGGGGCCACAGGCAGCAGGGAAACATGAGGCCGTTCCAGTGCCTGATAGAAGAAAGCCTGACTGATCCTGGGTGAGGCTCAGAGCAATAGGAATAAACTTCTCAGGTCATAAAGTTTGATCTCCTTCCTTACTGCCTCATTGCTCTGGTAGCTCATAATCATCTTGTATGCTGATAGCCCTCCTCTTTCACTGTCAAAGCCAAATAATAAGTCCCCATGTGAAAGCTACAGTTCTACTTAGGTGACTCCAGGTGCACGATGCGGTGGTGGTGCAATCAAATTTAATCCATTTCTTATATTCCAACCCACAAAATCATCTACGTCTCAGGCATAATATTCTGGTATTTCCATCACTGTTACAATACCAACTAAGTACCAAATCAACAGGTTTCATTAGGATTCTCCTACCTGGTTAATAGAAGGTAGCAAATAAAATAACTTGAAATGCTGAGCTTTCAGAAATGATGGTACCCATCTTTACCTGATGGCTTCCATCTCAGCTCACAGTCATCTTCCTCTTAGCCAGCTTCTGCCCAAAACAAAAGTAACTGGTTAAATAACCGGTTTCTGTATGGCACCTCTTAACTGGGGTTCAGTTAAGAACACACTGCACTGTGCAAAGGTCACTTGTCCTATTGAAGAATGGTATGAGCTTAGGTTGAGGATAGGCAGCTTTGGGAAATATATACAGACCTTGGCACGTTTCATTATCTTTTGACTTCATGAATGTTTTCAAATCCTAGTTCAATGTTGAGGATGGACTGAAATGGCTATAATTGTTGAGATTGCTTGGGTTTTCCTCCTTATGATGTATTTTTGGCTCACATATTCATGCTTTTTGTTTGATATATGTTCTGCAGCGGAGACAGGTTGGCCATTCCCAGTTTCTGTGCAACAAAATCTTTTTCAGGTAGGATATGGGCACTTTCAGTTCTACATTAACATTCCCATTTTATTTGCTTTGTAAATAATTGGGTTTGTCACTGTCTCTACATCTTCTTACCTATAGGAGTTAACTTTGCTTTGCCAATGAGTTTTATTTTCAATAACTCATTTGGTGCTTTCTCCTGCTACCCTCTATGAGCGATAGGCTAAGGCATCTTCCTTACAAGATTTTTCTACTTGTCTGGGATGATGTTTTGAAATAGCATTTTTATGTTTAAGGCAAAAAATGTCATGCTTGTCCCACACTCAAGTCCTTTGGTTCAGCTCATGCCATCAACTTGTTTCGCTGATTTCTGAAAGCTTAACATCAGAAATGGAAAATCTGACTCAAATACTTAATTGCTTTTTTCTCCCCTTTCAATTTAAAATCAATGAAGTCATAAGTGAGTGTCACCGATGTCTTACCTGGATGGGCATCAGTTAAGATGATTTAGCTCAATTCCATAGTGAGTTTTGGCATATGGAGTAATGTTTGGCCAGGCTCAATATCAGGTGGGTGCAGAGATCCCCACTGCGGGCAGGGAAACAGCAGAGCAGAAGGAAAACATTAAGTGTTTTGAAACAGTTGTGAGAGGCTCTGCAGAATTTATGGCCTTCAGGGGCCCGTGAGAGGTTTATGAGGCCGGAAGGTTTCTAGTGAGCACTTTTGTGTGGGCTTTGGCAGGTGGCTCCCCAAGATCATGTGTCTCCGTTCGCTGGAATCACCTTGTTGCTGGAGCTGGTGCTGCTCTGACACCTATTCATGTCTTTCTAAGGAAACGGGCAGTTTTGCTGCAGAGTTGTGATCGTGTTCTCAGATCCTCTGCATCACCAGGAGGACAGGCAGGCTCCTGGCATGTAGCGTCAGTATGAGTAATTGGTGAAGACTGATACACTATTTGGAAAGCAATTGTTTGTAAAATGTCTCTGCAAGGTCAGAAGGAAAAAAATCCTTGTATTCAGGTCACCCTTAACTGAACACATTTATTCCTCCAGCTGTTTGATTTTTCAGTGAAGCCTCTTGCAACAATACAGAAGATAGCAAGGGATGTGCTGCAAAACCTAGTTTTATGTATATTCTCTTTGACTTTTCATCAGAGGCTAATAGGTATTTCCTGATGATCAATTGTTATAATTCCTTTAAAGAGCAACAACATAATTTTAGGTGGTATATTTTGTAACGCAGAAAGGCTGTAATGGGCCAGCCAGGAGTGGTGGCCATGTCAATGCCTCCTTTCCTGAGATTACCTTTCTAGTCATTAACAGCCTGCTAAAGCTATTGAGCACAGCTGGGAACAGGTATCCTTGCCAATATTCCATATGCTTTTCATCCCCTGAGCACAAAGGCTTCATTTGCCCATCCACCCTAACTCACTCTGTGACTGGGGTGGGAAGTAAGCACATGAGTTTGCAGCTCTGCAGCTGTTGTCCACAGGTTGCTGCGGAGTTTCCTTCCATGGATGACCTCCCACACACAGACTTTGAGGGAACATGAGTGACAACAAAATCTGTGGCTTTCCCACCCAGCCTGTCTCAGGAGTGGTAGGCCTAGTGCTGTGTCCCAGTCCATGCTGGAAAAGTTGGGAAGCTCCCACGGAGTCCTGGAGGGCAGAGTTTACTTCGATTTCCCCAGGCCTGCCTCCTGGCCTCTGAGAGGCCATCCCTGCCTCCAGACATGTTGGTGTTCTGATGCTTTCCTTGCCAGTATTTAACGTCTTTTGGCTTAAATCCTCTTTCCCGTGGCTTTGACTGGAAAGGAAAATGATGGAGAGGGAGGCCTCTACCATGTGCTGATATGCTAGAGACCACGTGGGAGTTCCCCAATGCTTCCCGGGCCAGAGCATGTCCTACTGCATGTCCCACCTGCAAGTTGAACTGGGAAAGGGGAGCCCAAGCATTTACTCAGCTTTCAAAACAATCCCTGCTGGGGCTGAGAGTCATGAGTATCGATAATATTTCACTGAAGCCTTTATTTACACAACTGGTGCAAGTATCATGGAAAGATTATTGCAGAGGAGTGGGTAGGGAATGTTTAAAGTGGATTTCAGAAAGGATATAGAAAATGATAATTCAGTTTTATGAGTCAGAAAACTGAGCAGCTAAAATGTGAACAAGGAGCTACTTGGTAACTTGTAGCATAACCTGCTCACCATATAAAGGTCTTGTCCGTCCTTGAAGAGGTTGCTGTAGCTGTCTTTTAATGTATTTATTTCTCTTAGGTTTTGCTCTTCTATAGGGCCAGCAGCTGGCAAACATGCTTTCTGATAATGTTTTGATCTTATTTTTAATTCATTTCCCCCACCTTAAAGTATTCATGTGCTGCTGTAACCTGTTCTTTCAGACAGCTGCTAGATCCTAGCTGATGGAGTTTATTGATTTCTGACTCTAATCTTGCAAATCTTATTTCAAATTCATCACCTGCCAGAGCTGTAATGGGAGTCTGAGCTGAACCGCAGCGTACTACGGATGAGAGAGCTCTCTCATGTGCTTTCTCATGCCATCAGCTGCAAAGCCCCTCTGCGTCCCCTGCTCTGGAGCAGCCCACCCTGGTGCTCTGAGGGGTCTTAGAGCAAATGCAGACCCCTTCCTCTTCCGTTTGGCTGTGCCCAACACCTCGCCATGCCAGCACCCGCCATGCCGTGCCACGTTGCAGAATGAGAGGGGAGACAAGGAGCTGTGCACAGCACACATCAGACAGTGGCTTAGTGGCCACACTCAGCGTGTGGCAAGTTCCCATCTCAGCCCACTTCCAGCCTCACTTTCCTCATACACAAATTATGGTCCCGTCCTCTCCACTGCAACCGAGAGCCTGAAAACTTGAACCAGGTGCAAGGTTTCACCTGAATTTACAGACAGCCTGGAAGCAATAACTCTTAGAGGTATAAACTGCTCCTTTCATCGTAATAAGATGTTAATGGGGGGAAAGCTGGGCTGCTCCAGGTGGTCCTCTATTAACACTGGTGCAGCAGCTGGGAAAGGGGGATCTGCTGGATCTGTTTCCACAATGCCCACCCCCATGCATCTCCCCCATGCAGCTCAGGGTCTCCAGTTCACATGTCCTGCCTGACATGGTCCCACTCCTGGAGGCAGAGGGTGCCTGGTCATCCCCTTGCCCAGCTCAGGGTCTCCCAGATCCTGAGGTCTTCAGTATGGCTGTGGGCAGAGACTCACGGTGCTGCTTGGAGGTCCTGGGCTGTCACTGAAAAAACATCTGTTTGCTATCACTTTGGGTTATTTATAGCATTTTGATGCTATTTTAAGGAACCTACTGATAATCCCATGCAGAATGCAACAGAAGTGCAGCTTGCAACTGATTTATGCATTTCAGCTAAGGTTGCCTAATCATTTGTGAAGTTCACAGAGCACACACCTTTCTGATGCAAAGCCAGATGAGAAGAGAATCATTCTCAGCTCTTCCATTGCCATCAAACCAAGTCACTCTGATCTCCCCCTTGCTTTCTATGGAAAGGGCTGTCTGGGCAAAACCAAACTGACCCTTCTTTGACTTGAAGTAAAAAATGACATTAAAACCTTGGAAGCCAGGCTGCAATTTCTCATCATGCAGCATGGAATTAGTGGAGCAAAACCAGCCAGTTCCCACCTCTACAGTGCTCTGTACCTGTCTGCTTTTCTATTATGGATAGTCCATACACGTGGCTCGGAGAGCACTGAGGTAAGGGGAGGGAAAGCGTTTTCTGCCGAGCAACCTTATCTGCTCTGATTGTGCTGGATTTTCAGTTAAGTGTGACTGTGAAGGATAATTACCATCATGCGTTACCTGAGATTACAGGGTTGCTTTCCAACTAATAACACTAAGAGAACTAAGCAGTTGTTAATATTTAATCAGACTCTTGGTCTAACAATTGGATAAATGAGGTGTGTAATTACACAATTATAGAAGACATTTCAGATAGGAACCGTGCTGTTATTAATAGTGAAGGTGAAAGCTGGTGAACATACACTGTTCAGTTCCATCAAGCACATCATTAAAAAAGGTCTTCAGCACGAAAGCCTAACAACATGTCCTATGAGATGGTAAACAAAGGTTTCAGCTGCTTTTGAGATAAAAATTTCTGCTGAACCAAGAGATTTCAATGCAAGAAAAATACCAGACCAGATGTTTTGTTGGTGTGTAAAGCTGTAATCTGGGGTAACTAGGGAACATTTAAATATGTGCATGTGTTTATGGCCATGCTTTACGTATCATTCCTCAGCAGTCAGGTAATTCTTTTCCCTAGGTTATTAATTTTAAATTTTGTAGGAAACAAAGAGGCACCTTTTAATTCAGATCAGTAAGTGGAATTTTTCTTTAAAATAAATGTTTGTCATACAGCACATGCAAGGTGTTGCATTTGATCACAAAATACTTATCAGAAGGCAAAAGGAGATGCTGCCTATAATAATTTCATTATTCTGTGCTTTTAATCCCATGGTCCTTAAAATTTTTCTATTTCTTCAAGTGATCTTGAATTGAAAAGATTGCAATAGTTGCAGTCCTTCAGAGCTCCAGTGCAGTGAGCACTAACTGTAATTCTCTCGAGAGTCAATTAGTGAGATACTGGAAAAGTTAACATCAATATCAAAGAACTTAGTGGCCAGCATGATTGCAGCTTAGTGATATGAATCTGAATAATGCATTAAATTAAATCTTAGAAATGCTTTGTGCAATGCAATGAGGCAGCATTCAGGTGTTAATGTGGTTTCTCAAATGAGAGGTTGTGAAAACAAGAAGCATGCTTGTTGGCAGACACTATGGGCATATTTTGACCCCCTCCTCTTCCCAACTATCATTCCTGAAAAGTCTGCAGTGATCAAGATGTGGATGCACAGACGTTGCTGAATTTCTCAGTGTCGAGTTCTAACTGTGACTAGATACCACCACCTCTGGAGTGTGGAGATCAGGAGAGGAAATATCTTATCAAAGTCATATTACTGTTTTTCTTCTAGAGATATTTATATTAAGAAATCATGTAAGCAGAGAAATTGCTTGTATGCTCACTGCTCAGCTGAGCGCTGGTTTTGTGGCAGCTGAGCTGCACCATGAGCTGTCAGGTCCTCCTGGCATGCACATCGGTTTCTCTTAAACAATTTATACTTCATGTTGAGCTCATACTGTCAAAAGAGCAGAACCTTTCAACTGTAGTGGTGCAGAGCCAATAGAGATAATTAGGAAAATAAGCTCTCAGCCCCAACAAGGTTAAGAGTTACCTATATTACATGTTGACATAGAATTGTAAAGGAGATATAGAAAAATGCACAACCAGAATAATTTCTATGGCATGTTACCTGTGATCCAGTTTAATGCAACCTGTTTCTTTATCCTCTTTCTGTCTGCCTCACCTCAGGACTAACAGTTCTGTCTTACCCCAATGGTCTCACTGAAATAATGTTCCTCTATTCTGGCTTTGTCATGTACCTTTCTAAGTCTGCATCTCTGTGGTTCCCAGCCTCAATTTTGAGTTCTGTTATTGCCACAAACTGTGCCTTCCAACCTCCCTGGCAGACCTCTCTTGCTCATATGTGATATCCACCTCCTTGTACCCCCCCATTCCTTCTAGTACTTTCATTACATTACCACCAAGAACATCTTTGATAAATAAAGAGACTTGCAGATCTCTTTACTTTTCAAGCCACGATTCCTCCGTTTTGCTGTCCCCATAGGCTACCTCCAAACTCCTGGATGAAATATAGTTTAGAAACCCAGGAACACTGGAGCTGTAATGTTTGAACGTTCCCCAAGCAAGCTAAAATATATGGAACTTGTTTTGTTAAAACACATCCTTCCTTTTCTGCTGAAAACCCACCCTCATGGCAATTCCATCCATGGATTGTCCAGGATGTACCCTGAAGAAGCACCACCTATGGCATTCGGCTGTGAAACCCTTCATGCCTTTATATTTGTGTGTAAACAGATTGGGAGTAATGAAATAAGCAGTACACAAGGCTTTCCGTTCCCACCCTACAGACCATGCAGCAGACCTTCTGTGGGGCGAGTGCCCAAGTGATGACTTCTCATTTTACCCATTTGACACACAGTTTTCCAGTGAGCAGCAGGAAAACTACTGTTGGCTGATGGATTTGTGGTGGGGTGAAGACAGAGTTGCCTATGAAGTCCTGCCTACTGGGAGCACTGGCATGGTGATGCATAATTTCCTGTAAGGGAGACCAGCCTCCTCTCAATGCACTACTTTTAAGAGATGGTTTCATTATTTCTAAAGCTTTTAATTGCATCACATCCTGTTAGTCAAGAAGTATCTGTGCCCAGTGATACTCCAGCACTTACTTACAATAAAGACCTTTGCTACTGGCTTTTGAGGGAAAGTACAAGACTGACAGAGGGACTTTTCTAGGTAAGGTGAGCAAGATTTATTTGTTAATTAACATTTGTGGCACCTTGAAAACTGAAAATGCTGTGTATGTACTTACATATTTTTCTAATGCCAAAGTGGCTTGCACTTAAACTTTTTGAAACCTTAATGACTTGTCCTGTGAATTCCTGATCTACTCTATCTATAAAACTAAAAATAAAACATGCATCTGAAGAAGACTCCTCTTCTCCCATATGTGGGATATTTCTTTTTGTGCCTCTGGATGTTTTACGTCCAGAAGACTTCAGAGCCAGTGAGCATAAAGTACTTACAGCATGAATGCATAAAACATGCATTTAATTAATATGTTAAAATGTGTAGAATGTTTCAAGGAGACTGCTTTGTAGATTTCTGCAGATTGGGCACGTCAGTAATTTATGCACTGTCTGGCTTTGCATGTTGTACTGGGCTATCTACTCTTGTCCTCAAGGGAAACCTGACCTATGGCAGCCCTACCACTGCGTGCACTACACTGGTGAGACAGGATGCTTTGCAAAGGTAACACACGGTGGCACATGCCATCTCATGAACACCTGAGGAGGTGCACACACAGATACACACAGACAAGCAATTCTCAAAGAAAGACAAGTCAATTGTATCAGAGAGCTTGGGAGTAAATTTTGCTTTCTGTGAAACTGATACCTCTCTTTGGTCATGATTTGCAAAGACAGCTTTCAAAGATTTCATAAAATCAGTTTGTTTCTGTCTTTTCCTTTGAAGAATGTCAGTGTCACCCAGACCTCACAGAGCTCTCAGCACGTTGGCTGTCCTGTTTGATTTCCCACTGAGCTAAATGTGATTGTTTGTATTTAACCTCCTTTGAAGGGAGAAAGAGTTCAGCAACATGGGATCTCTCTGTGCCAAGCTAGGAGGATCCTTCCACGGATTTATCCCACAGCTCCCAGAGGTGGTATTCACAGCACTTTAAAATATCTTAGAGACATCAGCTATTCCTCCATGTAATAACTCCTGAAGAAGTTGCATAGAGTGTGGATAAACTTCAGATCACATCTTATCTTTTAATGAAAGTAAATATCAAAAGTAAATCTGCGAATGAGGGTGACGCTAGTCAATGGAGAGTAATAAAATGGCTTACTCGACTTGCTTTAAAGTTTGAAATAAAGAAAGGTTTGATTCAAGGCTTCAAGTTCTGGTCAGTGGGCATATGAAGTCAAATGCAGTCAATGAAGTGCAGAGAAGCAGAATGGCTGGAGAAGCCCAGGGAGAGGGAAGATGAGCAATGAGCTTGTATTTTGACAGGGAGGTGACTGCAAGCCTGAACAAACTTCAGCATGACGAGACAAGTGAAATAAGGCAGTACGGGGTTCTGTAGGACCTACTTATCTTTTATCTGTAGATTTTAATTTATATTTGTAAAAGAACAGAGGGATGTTAGGCAACATTTTTCTAGTACTCCAGCTGTGGAAAACAAACCACATCTGGCACATAAAATAACAACGAAAGTATCTGAAAGCTGTACTGTTCTTAAAAGCAGCTACAAGTATGTATTCAAATAACTTGCTGGAAAAGACTAGAGCCAATTTGTCAGATGATAATACATAAGCTTAGAAGGAGGGAAAATTTAAGCCAAGAGAAATATTGCACTTCAGAGAGTTCAAATAAAGAGGTTCCTTTCCACCAACCTTCTGTGATCTTGCAAGGCATAAATTACACAAACAGCATTTAAAAACAGGAATGCAAAAATCAAAGAGTAAAATTTAAAGCTCTGTTCATGTTCCAGCCATGCAACAAGTGTGCAGCAGATGTTGGAGGCCTATGGTTAAGAAATCCCCTGGTCTGGATGCGCAATTTCCAGTGTGTCCTGCCAGCACGCATCTGAAGGTAGGTTGTAACAAACACGCTGTCAGCTACATAAAGTACATAGTCCGTGAGAAGAGGAAATACTGCAGATCTGGCAATTATGCTTTCCCTTGTGTTTCTCTAACAAAGCTATTTCATAGCTTTTCTGAATGAGGTGGCCCAAGAGCTGTCACACTCCTTCTCAGTAGATACCCACCTCCTCTCCCGGTGGGCTGTTGCTGAGGTTTCCAGTGAAGCACAATGTAACTCACTTTATCTTAAAATGGAGCAGTTTGCCTTAACTGCAGCTGACGTTTGGGTTCAGAGGATGTATCTCGCTTTCATGGTTCGTTATACCCTATTAGGGTGAAAAGACCTGTGCTGCCAAAGGCAGAAACAAGTAATAAAAGTAAAAATAGCATATTGAAACAGTTTAGCTGAGGGAAATTGTCAAAAGACTAGTGATTTACTTCTTTGTTTTTATGCTTAAGGTGATCTCTAAAGCTACAGTTTGATAATGTTCTTAAAATACGCCAGACTTTACATGTTAAGTGGTAGAAAAATACCATGCCTCCTACACTCCCAGCAGCGGGAGAAGCCTGTTGTGATGACTATATAAAGCCCTTCCTGCAATTGAGTTGTTCTTAATTTAAATATTTTTATCTACCAAGCAATAATAAAACATCAGTCAATACCACATAGATCCCAGATGAGTGCAAGACTGAATGCAAATTAAAGGCTTTGCTGACAGCCTAAACAAGAGGGGTTTTCATGCAGGTCTGCAAGCTTGACGTTAAGGATCAGGTTCTCATTTAAACAAACTCCCCTTTACAACACCTCCACAGTTGCAGCAGACCTTGCTGTGGGAGTAAATTACATGCCCGCTTAATCTGAAAGGGCTTAGATTAAATGTGAAGTGTCATCCTGGGGGTGGAGGGGATGGGCTGGCTGGGGAGACAGAGGTGGCAGGGGAGATGCTGCTACCAGTCCAACTTAAAATCAAATTAACTAATCCTGCTCTTCATACATTTTATACCTTACATAGGCTTGAGTTGGTGCTCAGCTCTGAAATGCTGATTATCTGCACCCTTCTTCCTCCTTTTACAAAAATATTGAGAAAAAGTATGTTCACATCCATGTTTCCAATATGTTTATTAATATGAAAAGTATGAAGTTTTTCACATCCAGCACTGTAAGAGCAAAACATAGGAAGGCAGGTGTAAGATGTCCTGTTCCATGTCGGCGGCAGCTGCAGTTTCCTTTCTGTGGCAGAGTGATAAATGACAGGAATCCACAATCATCTCCCAACTCCCTCGGAAGATGTATTCCATAGAATGAAAATAGAAGCACTGAATTATTAAATATCATCCCCTTTACATATGAAAATGGTTCAGTGTCATGTTAAATACACCATATTAAGAGGTCAATTAGAGACCTATTTTGAATTAATGGAATTAGTTCTTTTTTTATTTTACATTTTAAATGCAATCTTTCAAGGTGTACTGAAGATCGAAGGAATAGAAAACAGAGTAATCCAGTTAAAGGCTGATAATGCTTGCCAAGAGCAATGCCAGCAGGTGAGAGGTTGCAACAGGGCAAGGGCTGAGCAGACAGCACCCTTTTCTTCTCATCTACATTGACTCCCCTGTGCATGTGAGTGAGAAATCCTTTTTTTTTTTAAGTATATTCCCTCTATCTGAACAGACTATACAACAAGGCAAAATATGCTTGGGCCCTGGCTCCTAACCATAGCCTTCGTTTCACTAAATCCTACAGGACTTTCTTTGAATTCTATTTGGTTCAGTGGAAATTGAGTATATACAAAAGTCCTGAGTACAATATTGCAACTGGTCAAGGTACAATTGTTTCATTAGTCACTGGACAGTTGTTCAGCCACAGATTTGTGTTGGAATCAGCTCCAAAGGGAAATAGCTTCTCTACCCTTCAAAGGATTTGCTGCTCCCATGATGTCCCTGGAATATTAATACACATGGAAATTGGCCCCCCCTATATTATAAGAGAGGCAATGGCAGCAAGAGAGGAAGCCTCCGGAACAAAGGACAAGTCAATAAATGAGGCACTAGGAGTATTTTGGCATCCAAGGACCGTCTTGCCCACACACCTCCAGGACCTCTCCTTCCACCCTGCCCAAGCACACATCTGTTTTGGCAGTTGCGTTGGGGACTTGGATTCATCTGGAAAATCAGCCCAAGAAAAAAATCCAGTAGGTGGGTTTTCTTCCAGTTGACTTGTTCCTACCCATGTGGCATAAATTGCTTCCAAAAAAAATACACGCGTGTATATATATATATACACACTCTCTCTTTTTACCTGATCTCTAGATAAGGTGCACACAGAGCTTTCAGAACAGGCATGAATTTCTCTTGATTAATTTTGTCTGGTCACAGCACAGGTTTCCAAAACGTTTTGGGCCAAAGATTTCTTTTATTTTGGAGATTTGCTCCTTGCAGAGCTGATTAGCCTAAAAAGAAAACCACCAGATCCTAAGCAACACCAGTGCAAATTGTGCTTAAGCTTAAGAATGTTGCATTTCTGATTGGTTTAACCATGTAACTGGGCATGGCTTTTCTCTCTGGAGCTGCTGGGACTAAAGGGTGGATGTTAATGTTAATATTAGGAGGACATTTGTTAACCAGGGCTTTGCCATAGAGCCTGCATCGCTACCTTTTGCTGCTGCTGCGGCCAGATCCTGAACCAGAGACAAAAGGGCATTCCCTTCTGGCTTAGGAATATGATCCACTCACTTTCCTGTAAGCTGGGCCACAAGACCACTAATTTCTTGGAACTTTCTGACTCTTGATCTTATTCCACTGATTTTTCCTTTAAAAACAACAGGGGAAAAGCTGGGGAAACTGTGGAAAACAGAAAGGAGAAATAGGTCACACTAGAAATTCTAAAACCTCAGCAAAGCTCTTGTTTAAACTGATTAATTCAGTGACCTCTGACCACAAGGCAGACCTTTAATTTGCCAGCAGAGGATAAAAGAGTCAAGATCTGAATGAGTAAAGAAGGGATAATGGGTGAGTTAATCCAGTAACTGTGAAGGCGCACTGGAAATAAAAATATTCAACATATATTCTTCTTCTTTTTAGTCTTTCTATCACATGCAGCTTATTTCTGGATAGCCTGGAATATCAGGTACATTTATATTCTTTTTGATCTCCATTATTTGATCAAGATCCAGCCAGCAGAGCAGACTGATGCTCTTAATAGTATTAAGTAGTACAATCTGCATTTATTTATTTTTCAGAAAAGAAACTAAAAAAGTAATTGCAGAATGGTACAGGGTTAAAAGAAAATTAGGTACTCCAGCAGCTTGTAACATTTTTATATTTATTTGCTGAAGTTTCTCATCCTAAAACACATATTTTATTTTGTGATGGAAAATTGCAGACTTGTTAGTGACATTGAAAAATTTTACCTGAGTTGCCTGTAAAACTCCCATGCAGAACGTAATCTTTCATCTATAGTTATAAGCCTGTAAGCTGCTTATACTATTTTTACACTAAATTCACCTTTCATTTTGTTAGTCTCCAGCAATTCAGACCAAATTTACACTTGGAATTTCCCTAGTAATTTTCAGTTAACATCATCAAAAAGTGAGAGAGGAGTCTTGAAATAAATTGTTTCAGTAATGCACATATTTTTCTGCTGGACAATAAGCAGATACTTCATTAGTAGTATCTGATAATCCTTCATATCGTAGTTTTGATAGTACCATTTTCTCCCAGTTGTGGGAAACACTTAGAAATGCTGGTGTCCGGTAGTGCTAATGGTGTGGACTTCTCCATATTTGTTTATGCCAAGTAGCACTTTAAAATGAGAAAAAGAGACCTTGGAGTAACATAAAACGCCTGATTGGTACCTCCTACAGCCCATTACTTAGTTAAAGTTCAATCACTGAAGGTTCACACATTACTTGAACAATTTTCCACTTTCATTTGTGGTTTAGGTTCCATTTTACAGCAGCAAAATATCAAGCTGTTACTGATTATTTGATTTTACTGTAAGGAATAAATGAAGAAGTGAAGATAAAATGTATAATAAAAACCTTGTCTTCACAATGTCATAAATATTTTAAAATTCCACCAATAATGTATTAGACGTCAATCCTTTCCTCAAATAGATAAACATTTCTTAAAAGTGTGTATTCACTCCTGTTTCTTAAGTGCAGGCTATTTATATGGTTCTCGAAAAGGAATCCTGAGAGAAACAATAACTGTTTATGGCTGTACAGCAAAACTACCGTTTAAGCTGTCTTTGATTAAATCATTATATTATTTCTTCTGCTTTATTCCCTCTGGAGATGTAAGACATTAGCAGAGTGATAAAGCTGTTGAGAGTCCAAAAAACAAAAACCAGGACATTATTTATATTCAGCTGCCCAGGAAAAGATTATAAAACTGAGTAATTATTTTATAATAGTATAGCAAAGGATGAGGTAAAGTGTTGGCTTTTGACAGGTATGGTGTGATAAACCCAGAACTACCTATAATTAACATTTATTGTTATTATTTATTCAGCATGCTAAAGTGTGTTACAGGGAAATATACAGATAAAATCTCCCAGACAGGAACTTTATGTAACAAAATAAATCATATCAAAACTGATGACGACAAGGAAGGTCCATATGCCTTCTTCCCTTCCCCAGCAAGAGCCCTGCAGGCTCTTGGATAGCAAGAGTTTCTCACCTTGTGCTAATTAAGCCCATGACTGATTTAATGTTTGCTTTGCTAGATATGATAAATGTTAATATTACTGCATTATACTTGCAAGCAACATTCTGCTTAAATCCAGAAAAGGATGCCAGTATTTGGTGTAAGACAGAACACCCTCCAAATATGGTATCAGGGACTACATGGATGATAGCTGCAAGTGTAACAGAAAAGCATTGGCACTATCAGTCACAACAGACACTTGGTGGCACCTAAGATTTATGATGTCAGCCCTATAATACAGACCTGTTAATGAAAATAGGGTATTGAAACAATCTGATTTATTGGGTCAGGCACATGAAGGCTTTAATGAGAGCATCTTCCTGTTGAATGGCTACTTCGGGCTGTACCAGTAGTGCAAGGCCCTCAGTACTACTGTCCTTACACATTGCCATTGCTAAAATTTTAAATGGAATTATGAAAAGTTTCGGTTTTCTTAAAAAAAGACTACGGTTATGAGGCTGCTGATCTTCAAAGATTAGCTTTGTGGACTAAAATCAATAGTAGAAACTACAAGTAAGAGTCAGAAAAGGTCCATTAATGCCCAAAATTGTGTTCAAGGACAAAATTTAGCACAGAAAAAAATGGGAGAAAAAGTCATCTAATTATGCAGAAGCTTGGCAGATTGTAGAGGGCTTATATTTTTCAAAAGTAATGTTGCTTAGGCCTATGATATCCCCTATTGCATCGCCAGAGACCTGTCCCAACTTGGCCGAGCCTAATTTAGGAAAGAATTGATTTGATATCCAGATCTCATTTGCACTCACTGCCAACGTTAAATTCAACAGAGCAGTAATGGTCCCTGCGTTAAAAAAATGCCAAAACCTAGAAAAATCCCCAACAGAGGCAGATGCCTCTTTCCTGTTGCCCACACAGAGCAAATTCTCTCACTGGAAGGTCAAGGCAGAGTAAGTAGCTGTGATCGCTTCACAATTAATAACTTTTTGAAAAAATATCTCTAAATTCTTGGACAGATTTCTCAGCCTAACTTGATACTCTGAGAAGCTGGGGATTTTTTTATTTTAAATACCATAGTCCTAGTGTCAAAGGCTGGTGAATAAGGAAGACACATCCTAGTTTTCAGTGTCTAATCATAAGTAGTGATAAATAAATACACCTGTCTACCTATTCCCCCAGAATTCATTAAACATATTAAGCAGAGTAGGTAGGCACACGCATAAACAGTTTCTCAAAATAAGACTCAATAATCTGTGTCTACCTAATTTTGTGTTCCCTTCAAGGCCATGCAGATGTATAATGGATACATCTGTACAGTTAAGCATACCTCTGCATGCTTATAAGTAGAGACTCAAAGGCAAAGCTCACACTAAAGACATAAAAAAATTGTAAAACGTGAGTGCTATGACCCCACTCAGTAAAATGTCATTAGTAGCATTAAGGTGAAACATTTATAAAGACATTTCTAAAGTACTGAAAAAAGAGCTGGGTGTCCTTCTTTAGGTTTGGATTATTCCAGTTTGTGAATGATTTACTTTTCTGCATGTTCAGGGTAAGAAGGACCGTTATGCTTGGTGGTTCTTGTTCCCACCAGATGGCTGCACTACCTTCAGGCACCTGAGTCTGCAAAATAGCCTGCAGCAGCCTGGATGGTGCCCACTGGCCAGGGCACTTCCCCCGACTTCGAGGGGGTTAATGTACTGGGCTCAAGGTTCTATGACTCAGCAGTGGTTAATGTCTTGTGATCATTCTGACTGATATGCTTGTCCGCAGCACCTCCATTTCACTGGATTGCTCCCCCCCCCCCCCCAAGGGGGCTTTCCTCAAGGAGAAGTGACCCTATGCCTTCCTGCATTCAAGAGTTTCATTGTTTTTCCTCTGCTGTTGGCTTGGGGAAGGCTTTGTCCTGTCCCTCTCACCCAAACCCACCAGCAGCAGCACAAAGAAGAACGGCCCACCAGCTTACCTGCTGGGGAGAGCACTCCTTGTGACACAGAGACCATGGATTATCAGGCCTGTGTGGATTAAGCAAGGGTTGCTCGTAAACCTCAGGTTTCCCTGTCCCTTCAACTTCATGCCAAGCAGTTCACAGCTTTGGGCTCCCTGCACAGACCTGCTGCTCCCCAGTGCGCCATGACTCAAGCTGACGTTACAGCCACAGCATGGAGCAGTGTTGCTCCAGGGAGCTGAAGTGCCTGGAGAAAGGTTTTAGTCCTAAATTGTAATGATTTTCAAGGATAAGGCACACAGCCCACGCCAACAGGTTTGAACTATGAGTCGAAGCTGCAGGAGCTGTGCTTGCCCTCATCCTGCAGATCAGTGTGATGAGAACATGTCTCAGGCTATGGGCCCAGTGTCCAGAGAAGAAGAGGAAAGCAGGTCTGCTGCAGGAGCAGACCCTTTCCTCTCTGCTCTGCTATCAGTAGTTTATCACTTGTCCTTGCCTGCGGTAGTGTTACTGATGTTGTAGAATTATAGAATTACCTGAGTTGGAAGGGACCCAAAAGGATCATTGAGTCCAACTCTTATCCCTACATAGGACACTCCCAACATTCACACCATGTGACTGAGGGCATTGTCCAAATGCTTCTTGAATGCTGGCAGACTTGGTGCCATGACTGCTTCCCTGTTGGTCATCACATGGGCGCACCATCCCCTTCCTTGGTGTTAATGAAGGAACAGAAGTCACTGGAGGCCATAATACCCAAATATTCATCTTCTTCCTTAAAATATGCCCCTGCTCTGCTGCCTCAAGGAAGCTTATGTGCTGTGGAGACCACTGCCTGTCATGCAGATCGCTGTTCCCTTGCTGTCCCCCAGACTGACTATTCAAGTCCGTGGATGCTTCCTGGCCAACACACACCTTGGTGCCCCAGATAACCCAGCCACCGTCAAGGACCTAGGAACCACCTATAGGAAGGGCATGGGAGGGTATCACACACCCCCAAGTCTCATGCTTGAAAATTTTTTTTAAAGGAAACCTTCTATCGATCAAGGTGAGGACTGAAATCTTTCCTCATTCCCCCCATGTCCTCATGGGCACAGCAATTGCATGCAGCAGAATGGACCCTGTTATGCTTGACACTCTGCATGTAAAAAGAGAGACATTCTTCATGCTCCCACTCTCTGACTCCCATCTCAGATTTGATGTATTTCTTCATGACTGCTTTCCTACCTTGAGAACAGTTGTAGTTAAACCCATAACTTTTTTTGGGTATTGGCCATAACTGTATTTGAAATGTGATGCTAACCTTGTAAGCAGATGCAACAGAGCCCATGACTCCTCACAAAACTAGTGTGACATACAGGCACCAGTGCTGTTATCTGCATTTAACAGCTAGAAAGGTCAAAGATAGAAGGGAAGCTACAAAGACTTGTATAAAGGATGCAGAGGAACACGTAGCTGGGATTCAGCTTCAGAAACTCCTTCTTGTCAAGCCTCGTTACAAATAGTAGGACCAAGCTCTACTCTCCAATATGGCTTTTACATGCTTTGTAAAAATACGACTTTTCCAACTGATCAGCCAATAATTTGTCCTCTAAGATTTGTGCACAAGTCAAGTCAGTGTGACTTGTGGATTGAGGTGGATTGATTCCCCTTTGTCAGCAGTATTTACAAAACTGACTTCAGTTTCAAGGCACACACCTAGTAACAGCAAATCAAAGGGTGGTCATGGCTAGGGAAAAAAGTTTGACATTTCTTCTATTTTAGTCATATTATAGCTTAGTTTGTTTTTTCAAATTCTCTTTATGTTAATATAAAAAGGAATTTGAGCTGAAATAGTTACCATCTGCCTGAAAGAGGACAGGAAAATGTGGTTATAAAAGAATTCCTTAAGTGTGGAGCAAAATAGGGTCCTGCTAATGGTAACATTTCTGTCATTAACATTAAAGATTAAAGGTGTAATATACAGGAAAGTAAATTGTATGGCTTATCACATTTTTAATGAAGGGTTCGATGTTATAGCAGGCAAGCACTGAGAAGAAAAAATGTAACTCTTGGATTTTATTTGCTCTCTTGGGAAACTACCCTACCATGATTGTAGCCTGTAGGATCAGCCAAATGAACACCAGGCATTAAGTCAGCCGTCCCTAAAAGGTTAACAGAGCTTCTTCCTAATGTTACAGCAATGATTAAAAAAAATTAGCTCACATTAACCTTTCACCTTTCGGTGAATGGTTCAAATCTAGTATGGATTCATAGTGATTGAGGATGGTTACTATAAATTTAATGTTTTTTTCGGTGGCTTATGCAATGTGTGTGGGTGGTCTCATGCTGCTTCCCAGGGGAGGTGTGTCTGCCCAATTAAAACCTCAAAATAATTTGCCTCAATTGGTGCTAATAGGAAACCTCCCTAGCAATTTCAGCAGAGATTCCTGCATGGACACAGGTGCCAAACAAGTTGTTGCAGACCATTGCTGCAGCAAAGATCACCCTTAGACACTATGGGTTCTGGCAAGGTTTTGAAGTCCTGAGTTTTTAATTAAGGCAGGTTTGCCCATCTTTGCCTCTCCAGGGAACCTACTCTAGCTTTAGTCACTTCACTAGCCCCCTTCTCAACATTCCCCAGACCAGACCTGCATGGATGGGCTCACTGGACAAAGTGGGAGGACAAGGTCTGGCCATGTGAGATTAGGGGTCTGCTCTCTTCAGATAATGTAATTTAGGGTGGAGGTGACTTTTGCTCTATAATCACTGGCAATGAACACAGCTGCAGCAGCCCATTTGCAACTTGCATTTGCGCACTTCTTCTATCTCCAGCCCATACCCCTTGCCCACTTCCCCAAACCAATAAGCCATAAGGTGAGAGACTGCAAACAAGCATTTGCCATAAGGTAACAGGCACAGTATGGCCCAAGAGCATGGAAGTCTGTCCCAATGATGTAGACTTGGAAATACAAGGTCCAATGCGCTCCCAAACTTTCATCATGATGAAAGGCAACATTAGCATAGACCCAGAATGTCCTGGTTCCCGGTGTGCCTTCAAATTCCGTACCAACTGTAAACATTTAATCAATGACACATTGTTTTCTATAGAAAATCCTTTACCTGGTCTAAAGAACTACTCCCCTTCCTCTTCGGTTGTATTTTGCAGCTAGGAAAAATTACCAGGCTCTGGCCATGTGCATGTCTTGTTTCTTGGGTGAGAAAGAAAGCAATCAGTACTCAAGGGTTTTTTTCTTTTTTGGGCAAATACTTCTTGTTAAACCAACTTAAGTAAGATGATTTGCAGTATGGATTTTTTCCCATCTAAGTTATTAGAATAAGTTCAGTCAGCACATTCAACCCTAGTCTCTAGTGGTACATAAATTTAATGCAACACTCATCTCTTCTTCAACATTTTTGGTGTATACTCCAGTTTTCTTGGCACAGAGAGAAGTGGCAGGTGGAGTGATCAGAGACTTTTTCTTTCAAAGTGAGATTAGGGTTTATTTTTTAGGTTCCTTTGTCCTGTAAAAGCCTTGGTCTAATTCACTACAAGCTATCTAGGACTCAGAATACCATTTCTTTACTAATTTATATGTTTGGTTTAAAGCTGTGCACTGATCTCAGTGGAGTTTCTCTATTTTTAGTATCCTGCTTAGAATTTTAACCAAAGGGCTTTATGCACAACAAGGGCAGGTTTTGTTGGGATTTCTTTATTTTCGCATTAGACTATCAAAGGCAAACAGTTTCCTCTTTCTTCCCCCTGACGACTTCTTATCTCAGCAAGAGAAAGTGGGACATTCAGGCTAGCTCAAGGCAATGGAAACTTGCCAGCATCTGCTCAGGATAACACTGATTGTCTTGAGCTCAGGCTGAGCTGGGTAGGTTGAAGTTAAAATCCCCTATTGTATGTGAGGAAGTGTCTTGGGAAGGAGAAATAGGAGAAGGAGAAATAGGATTTGCAATGAGCTGTCTTCTCCAGGAACACATTAAATAGAATTCACCTGGCAAAGAATATTGGAGAAAGCACGCAGCTTTCTTGGCAGGTGTGGAGAAGGCCTTTGACATGATTTAATGGTATTTTAAAAGGCAAGCAGTGGAAAAAAATGGGAATGCACTGGGATGAATTAGATAGATTAAGATTCAATGCAATAACCTAACAACCTCAGGAATAACTAATGACTTACCCTGACAGAAATGTCTGCTGGGTAGGGAGTAAGGCAAAGCTGGTCGCTGTAATGATTTTACTGGCACTGAAGCCTCTCATTTGAGATGTTCAGCAAGAACAGCTTATAAAAAGTATTGGCTGAAGTCTTCAATATCTGCAAATTGTCTTGGCTCTTCTGGCATCAGACGTGTGACCCTCTGCCCCACTGAAGCATCTGCTGCATTCTGGTAACAAGACAGAAGTCAATGCAGACCTAAATGTGAATGATATATTGATGGGGGAGATAGATTTTTTTTAGAAACTCTTTTGTAATACCAGGAATAGGACAGCCTAGAATTCAACATCCAGAGGTGTCAAGGACTGTCCCAAATGTTTTATATGTGAAGAAGTGATGGCAACGGTTAAGACATCTGAAAGGGTGACTGCGGCATACAGGCATCGGTCTGACACCCAGCAAGACTCCCTTCCACAGTAAGAGTGATGCTCTGCTCTTGTGACATATGAAATAAGAAATGGATGATAGTGTACCCAAGAACTTTCCTTAAAATGAATACTTTGCCTTAACTTGTTTTCCATCTGGTAATTATTCATTGCATCAGTTCAAAAGGAAAATTATCATGATCTTGGCTGAACAAACTAAAACATCTCCTAGAATATCAATTAACAAATGGCATAAGAGCATTACAATTAATTTCTTTAATTGAAGTCCCTATTTCTTAGCAGTGCCAGGCTGATTTACTGCCTTGAAGGACATAGATACCCTGCAGAAATGAAAAGAATGTGCTGGTCACATCCCCTTTCTGCGTTCATTTGTGAGATGAAAACACAGGGACAAGTGTCCATAAATATCAGCTTGGCTACTTGACTTGCCAGCAAGTCAAAGCTACAGAGAATCCACCTGAAAGGCAGAGGGCTGTTTACATAGTGCGTTCATCGCAGCTGTGAGGGGCTGTGGGTGCTTTCTGTCAAGGGACCTATGGGGAAAACATGGGAGATCTGTACATTCAGACTTCAGGGTGCATATTGCAGTAGCATACAGACATGCCTTACATCTCTCTTATAGACAGATTCCATGGGATTAGAGCAGCCCTCAGGCTCTAAGTAGCAGTAGATAGCACTACTCCCAAAGGATCAAGAGTACGCTCCAAATTCAGGTGGGATGGGGTGAGAGCAGTTCCTCTCTTTTCCTGTGTTCTTGTAACGTACATGCTCTGTACCAGCACTAGCTCATATTCGCTTGCACAACTCTTTCTTTCTTATTGCAAAAAATGTTACTGAGCGTTGAAGGGCTGCACAGCCATTAAGCCCTCGATGGTGAAACAACATGTACATGTCCAGCTGCTAGTGTGTGGCCATCTAATTGCAATCCCTGACTGTGTATGGCACAGGCAATTTAATACAGTTGCAAGATCAGAGCCTGACCTTCACCAAGGCTACATAAAAATGCCTCGCATGATCAGTCTCAGCTTGTGATTTCAGCTGTGGCATCTCTGAGGCACTACCCTGGGTGTAGAAAGTGTCTGTCCTGAAGCGGGGCCCTGGGTGATATTGCACTCTATCAGCTGTTATCAGCGCCTCTAATTGCTAACAGGTATGTTAAAAAGCATCCAAATTGTAATCAGACTGAAATGAAGTTATAATGATATCTGATCTGGGAATTTAGTCCAAAGCTTTCCTTTTCCATGATGGTTTTCATTTCCTGTAATTTAGAGCTGGAAGCATTTATGGAATATCACATGGTTTTAGTTTACACAGGAAATCAGCTGCAATTGTGGGAAGATACTGACTTAGGGGTTTAGGGTTTGTTTTGTTGCTGTTTTATTTTAAGAAATGAAGATTGCTTCAGAGGAAAGCATTGCAGACATTTCCTTCTGCTGTTTGAAGCCAGCATTCTGCAAAGCAATCTATGATTATATAGAAACAAACAGTTTAATTCTGTTACACTATGATCACTTGATGTGAATGAAGCAATAAATGCCTTTCTTTTTTACAGTGAAGAGATAAACCGAGTGCAGCAAAAGATGTGGAGGAGGGTGAGGAGAAGGGATGCTGGGCAGCTGCAGCAAGAAAAATCTCTGAAGCAGGAAGTATCAAATAGAGTGCGCATGAAAACCCTGGGATGACCAAATCAGATTAAAATGGGAAAAAGTGGTTATGTTTCTTGAGACACAGCCTGCCATTTTAATCACTCTCTGTATGACTCTAGGAAGTGGATGGGGTATGTATGTCAGGAATAACTCTGCATGATGCTATACCACCCAGATGACACCATGAAAGCCTTCTCCATTCCCAGGGATGCAAAGCTGCTCCTCCCAATGGTGTCAAGCACATTTCTCTTTTGCGTTGGGGTGCAGAAAGCACTTTTGAACTTCAGTCCCACTGGTAACACTTCTTCTCAAAAATTTACTTCTCCAAAAGTGCCAGCAGAGCAGCTCGGCATGCTCTGGCTGGAAGGCTGGTGCAGGGTGGGCTGGCATCCCTTGGGAGGCAGGCTGTGAAATGCTGATCGGGAAATATCATAGAGTAAGAAAGGCAGCAGGAAGGGGGGTGGAAGCCAGCAAACGGCAATAAAAAAATTCACCGCTTCCCAGAGGCAGCCTTACCCACTCCATGGGTCTCTTTGGTACCAGACCAGAGGGAGATGGCAGGTTGAGAGAAGAAAGAGATGGACTGTGTAAGTCAATAGCCACCAAGGAAGCATGTTTGAAACACTGTCAAAAGCAAAGGGCTGGATTTGCAGGACAGTGAGAGTAGAGGAGTGCTGGCTGCTTGCTTTTTGCACACAGAGGTACATTATGATTTTAAGTGAATCCAGAACAGCTGAGGCATTTGTGGACTAAAAGCCAACATAACCATGACCATCTTAATCATTCCCTTGTAAAATGAGCAGCCATATGCGTGAAATCAGCCCATACATTTAATGGAATATCTGTTGTATGCTGGACTAGTACTTGGACTGAGGTTTATTTTCTCCGGACTTCAACTCCTGAAATATAAACCATGTAACTTTTCTCTTCATAAAACCGTAATTTAGAGAGAGGAAGAGGAATTCCTCCAAGCTTTTCACTGCATGGCATCGCCTCTCACATACCGTGCTATAGTGGATCCTATAAACAATTATTCCGTTACTACCCAATTTGAACAGCCCTTGTCATGACAGGGAAGGGCGTTTAAACAAAGGTGGCATGGCTTATGAAATTTGCTAGCAAGATATCAAAATATTTATGTGCACAGTATTTCTTTGCTATACATCTCAAAAGTCTGAGGTTAATCAAAAGAAGCCTGTTCCTTGTCTTAAACAAAATCTTGTCCCAGGATGCCTGCTCCTTAATCCCCAGAAAGCAATATCGTATTTCCTCACTGGATGCTTCTCAGCTAATTGATTCAATATCAGAGGCAGTGTTACGCTACATTAGGATTTCTCAGGATGGGAGAGTTTCTCGTTCACTATACCTCTCCCAGGCTCTGGTTCTGTAAGGTTCTGTGCACATGCTCAACTATCTGTGCTGGTGTAATTCCTAAGGTCTCAGCCGGACTGTTCATGTGCATCATTACGCATATGTTTGGGTCTTTGCAGGACTGGCGTCTGATTGTATTTTATGTTGTATTATGTCCTGTAATATATCACATTGTCACTGGCTTATATGTCATGAGTTCCTCCAGCTCCCGAGCAAACTGTTGGAAGCAGAATGGTTCACAATGGTCAGAGTACACTGCTTGCGCTCGTGATCTCATCTTGGGCTTTTCCACTTGTTGCAATTTCACCCTGTTCAATTCTGGTTCTTTAGTGTCTCTAAAGACTTCAGATTCATCTTACTCTCTCTTCTGCTCTCTGCTGAGGTCCATATAAAACCAGCAGGGAAAATGCTATAGCCTGTCTTACCATGTACTGGTTTCTGCATTTGGTACCACCTGACCATCACCAAGAAAACCTCAGAGTTCTGCGCTAGACGGAGACAAGTGTAGTGTGTGGGATTCAACACTTCAGATGTGAGCACACAGAGAAAGGAGGAATATTTTGGCAGGAAAGCCAGTCTGTCTTCCTTCTGGGTTTTTTTGGCTCAAAACCTCAGAGGACTCCCCACTTCTCCAATTCTTCTAGTTGTCTTCTGGAGCACATAAAAATCTCTACTTCCATGTACAGGGCTGTAGTCTGTTCTCTCATTGCTGGAAAGAATGAATTGAGGTATGTTGGGGTTTCCTGGCCACTTTCCTTACCTGCCAGCGGAGTGGTGCAAAAACGTCTACAGGCCGAGAACTGGAAGAAGCAGGGTCCTCTCATGGTATGAGGAAAGACCGGTGCTGCAAGCGTGGCCCTGGGAAGGGAACAGTACTGGAAGGAAAATGTGGCCAGAGGAGAACGTCACAACATCACACTGCTTGTGTGGGAGAAGGAGATGAGATTTAGCACAAGTTATTTGGAGAAATTGTTGATTTTGTTAGGGAAGGTGTGAGCAACTGTCTACCTGGGAACAGGACTTGGGGAGCAGACTGATTTAGGAGAACAGGTACTGACTTTGGAAGTCAGAAAAGGAATAATTTTGCACTTGTGGACAGTAAAGGGGGCAGCCAGGAGGGTGAGGAATTCACTGACAGACCGGGGGAGGGCAGCAAAAAAATCTGCTGAAAAAACGGTTTGGTTTTGGGTAACGAAAAAAACCAAAACATTTGAGCAAGACAGAGAAGCAGATCCAGAAGATGTCATGCAACTTCACTGCCTGGGGATTTTTGACAGTATATTGGGGCCTCCAGAGCATCCCTCACTGTCCTCACACGCTGGACATGGGTTTGCAGCAGCAGCTGCCTGTGGCACAGGGTGAGCCTGCCCTGTATCAGCTCAAGGGCAGAGGCTGGGGAGAGACTCCTGCCCAGACACAAACAGCATGTGCTGGGGAATAGGACGTGGACCCAGGATGAAGATCAATATTATTTTGTGTTTTGATCTCAATTTCAGTTTTGCTTCATTTAAGGGATGCTGCAAATGAAGATAGACTTGTAGGAAGTTTAATCACAACTTCATAAAACATGGATTATCTCCTACTTCGTTCCCTCCCTGTCCCTCCTCCTGGGATCAGTCTCAAAGCTGGAGCCAGGAGTCCAGGCAGGACTTCTACACTCCTGCCTCTTTCTCCAAGTCCTGTCTAAGTACCTTATCTTTAAGTAGTCTCCGTGCACACAGTGTCTGTTGGAACATAATGAATTTGTGCAGATGTTTTTACTATCCTGAATTAGATTTTAAACAAATTGATATTTTAATATGCATTTATTCCTGTCACATTAAAAAAACCTGCTGGTATTATGCCAGAATGTGATATATAATGATGTTGTTTAGCGGCAACTCTGTCATTTGGTGGTGTTGACAGTAAAATAAATTAACATCATAAACATAATTTGTTCAAAAACAGTAAGTAAAAACAGATGGTTAAAATATTTTGGCAGGACCCGTTAGCCCAGGTTTACATGTGTGTTTAGACATTAGTTCTGTTTGCAACATATGTTACATATTTTCTTGATCTCATTTAATATGCAAATACACACTCTCTTCCACAGTTGTATAAACAGATCCTTTACAGTGTGAGTGACAGGGAGGGTCGAGGAATGGGATTTTTTCCTTGCCTTTCTGTGTCAGGACCAATTCTCATCTATGTAGATGGGAGAGGAAAGTAGCCATAGTACTGTAAGAAACAAATAGGACAGAAGGTGGAGCATAACAACATATTTGTGGACTGACACAACAGATCTATTACTGGCTGCTGGTACCTACTTGTGTGAGGCGCTGGTTTGTTGCTCGCTCTCCTGACCATGCCAGAACGTGCTGTCCATTGGGCTCTACAGCCTCCCTCTTACCTAATTCTCATTACACTGGCCCGAGCCCCAGCAGGATTAATGGTCACATCTGGTCCCATGCCTCCCTCCCTCCTGTTTTGAGGGCTAAGTTGGAAAAAAAAAGGGCAGGGAGGAGAAAGCAAGCTGCACTTTTAAGAGAACCTGATATTGGAATGGAGCAAGCTGGGATTAAGTTCTTCTTTTTAACTATTTCTAAGCTGTGGCTGGACTGACATAGGCGTGTATGAAATTTCTGTTCATGTTTAAATGTTACATTTCTGTCAGTCGTTTTCAAAGCATAGGGGCATGGTTTAGTGGTGGGCTTCACAGTGTTAACGGTTGGACTCAATGATCTTAAAGGTCTTTTTCAACCTGAATGTTTCTATGATTCTGTGGTTCTATAGCAGATGAAAGTAAGCTTTCTGTTGCAAGAGAAACTAGGGGCATCATACCTGGAAATGCTTTCAATGAGCTCTATATTTTATGTAAATCATACATAAATGTGTACATGTACTTAAAATGTACATAAAATTCACCTTTACACTACAGAACAGGAGCATGGACACTTGGGCATAACATGAACCATGGGTGCTTATCAGCACACAGCTTCTTCTGGAGCCAAAGGGGATCTTCAGCAGCCTGAGAGAGCCCAGGATGTGCTTGTACTAGACTGCACCAACCACACGGGGTGAGTTTTGTTAAATACGTGGACTGGAGAATAAGGTGGTAGGGAGGGTAGTGCCAGTGGTGTCAGCACTTCTTTAAGTCGTCACTAAACTGTGCACATGTCAGGTATAGTGCATATTCAAACTTCAGTACGAGGTGGCCTCAGGTTGTCCCTCTACCCAACTTCGTAACCCTCTTTCTCACTCACCTCACATTTGCAGAGGGAGAATGGCTGTTCACATCCCTTTCTCCACTCATCCTCCCCAAAATCTTCTGAATGCCCCTTGTAGATTTTCCCCTGCCCACCCCCTCCAAATGCCAGCAAATGTCACCGCCCGTTTATCTATTCCCCATGCTGACAGCTCTCCCCTCCTGCCCCATGTCCCTGCCTGCCTCAACACCTCCCAGCACCTTGGAGGGCAATGCTGGGGAAGAGTGTGGGCCACCTCTCTGCTTCCAGAGCAGAAGATGGCAAGGAAGAGAGAGGATAATATCATTCTCCACACACTGTCCATGCTGGGTCTTACGGCAGTGACTTACAGCAACCACATCATGAGCAGGCAGGGCCTCATCCTGCAGGGAGGGCTCTGGATGCCCAGGAAGCACAGGCAGCTCTCCAGGGAGGTAAGCCCTCTGTGGCTGCAGAAATACGTGATGCAAGGGAGCATTTGCAGAAGTTCTTCAAAATGTCACACTGCTTTCCTTGTGTGGCTCTGAGACATATCTAATATAAAATATTATTTGTGAAACTTCCTTTTAATTATTGTATAATGGCTTCCAATATATTTCGAATAGGCATCTGTAAGTTCTTTTTGACATTTATTAGAAGCCATTAGATACCAATTTAATGGTGATTTTATGACAAATGTCTGACATCATTAAAAATGTGATGGTTGATAAATTATAATGTGATGTGCTTTTGAGCATCAGGGAATTAGACTGTTTCCAAATGTGACTGTTTTTGATGCTCTAAATTAAACTTTATTTCTAATTGATTTATGTTCGTGGGCTCTCAAAGTGAGGAGTATCAGAAGTTGAAGAGATAGTGGGGAAGCAGGTTCTGATGAAGGAAAACATGGTCAGTCAAAGCAGCATAAGTCCCGATGGCTTGATCTGGGTGAAGGAAGATGATATTTGAAATAACCAGCTTTTTAGAGGAACTACTTCATCTCTTCTACCAGTGTTCCTGTAAGTACTTTCCCCTGCATTAGTGTGATTATTTACCACTTTTATTATCAGTTCACGGAATATCAGTCATCCTGGACCATCATTGCATTGTGCCAAAGAAAGGACAAGTGTTGGTCCTGCCCAGGCAGTTTATGGTACAGGCAAACCTGGAGCTGAGGGAACACAAGGACAAGGTTAGCATCATAAACAGCAAACAGCTGTCTTTAGAAGGCTTTTCACAGACATCACGGCAGAGGAGTTTTTTTAGACACAATTGGCAAATATTTATAGGAGGTTCTTCTTGAGCATGAGAGAGTAAATGGCAGAGAAGAGAGCTGTGCAAACTAAAAATGGGTGATAGGGGCTGACAAAGAATCAGGCTACAGGGTTCAGGCATGATCATGGATCTGGTTACGAAAGGAAAACTCTGTCTCAAGTTGCTTGAAAATCCCACATTCACATTAATATGTGCACAAAGCAATGGAGCAGAACCATAAGTATATCTCAGATTTCAAAGGGAGTACAAGACCTGCAGATGTGGGAAAAAGATTGCTTTCTCACAGAGAGCTCCAGGATTTAAGGATAACAAGACCACTGTGTATGCCCAGATGGAAAACAGGATTTCTTAGAGACGAAAGTACAAATCCAAGGAAGTGGTGCCATGAAGGCAAGGTCACCTCAGTCTCCAGAGGTGGTAAAGAATCTGCATGTGGTGTAGGAGAGGATTCCTTTGGGATTTGTGGTGTTTGAGATTTAAGAGCTAAAGCAGCCCTGGGCTCTGATGCAGCTCCGGGCTCTCCTGGCCTTCCTCATCTCCAAGCACAGAGGCAGGTGCTGACACCCCTGATCTGCTCTGCTGACAAAGGTCTGAACTATCTCTGTCTGATGGCTTTGTGTCCAAGTTACTCAGCCTGACTGTCTAATAACTGTCCCCACTGTCAGGATCATTAGACTTTCATGGTGTGGCACAGGAACTCTAGGAGAGCTGCCTGGAAAATGTGCCTGGAAAATGTACCTGTAAACTTGGAAATTGTGTGCCCCAGCCTGTGTTTGGGAGGAATGTCCTGAAAAGCCACTCCTTTGGGGACCACACTTCATGGAGAGTTTAATTTCTGTCCTCCTGCATGGTCAAGTGGCTCGGCAGTCTGGCAGGGTTGGCACAGGCAGGCATGACTAAGAAAGCAAAAATGCTCATGATGTGGTAGCATCTGTTTTAGCATGTGTGCCTGCTACCCTCAGGGATGCTAGAAATCATCTTGGGTATCTTAATCTTATTGATGGCCATAGCACATCTTCACTGATGTCTATATGGACGCCTGCTACAACTAGGCTACTTTTTCACACCACCACCATCGCACCATGGTCTGTCTGACAGCTCTGCATGGAGCATGGCAAAGCCTACAACAGCTGTGGCTTCTTCTTTTAACTCCTCACAGGCAGCTGAAGACAGTGGTCATGAAACTTTGCAAGGCAGGCAGGAGGAAGGGAGGGGGGATGTCAGGTACACTGATCATAAATCAGCTGTGGCACAGGCAGTATGCTGCCTGCCTCTTCCACAGGCTCACTGCTGTCTGGAGGACACAGCCCTGCAGCCAGTTTGTGTGAGAGGGCCCACCATGTCCTTTCCCAAGCTGTTGAGGCAGTCTTCATCCTCCAAGCCTGGGGTGTGAGCTTTGCTCAGCCACCTTACAGTGCACAAGATACCTGCATTTTAGTGGCTCTTATACAGGCCTGGAGTGAAAACCAATGTCCTCAGCAAAACTGCATCTTCCCAACTCTAATACTGAGCCATGTGGCTTTCTGAAAACCAACACCTTCCGAGAGGTGTTTCCCTAACATACTGAAGAGTCTATTTTGGCTCCACTAACTTATTTTCTTGCCTGTTTTTCCAAGTCTTTGAAGTTTTTTATTTTTCCTTTGGGTAAATGTTGTTTTATCATTGCATAATTAAGTATGGGGGTACGTGAGAGAGGTCATGCCGGAACAATAAAATCTTGAAAACCGAATACTTCGCATTTCTATCCCTGCAGTGCGTCTGTCTTCAGGTTTGATGAAGCTGAGCTTTGCTCTTCTTAACTCAGGGCTTACCTTTGCCAGTAACGTACTAAGATGGTACTGAGATGGAACTTTATAGCACATTCTTTCTGACACGTGTGCTCATGATGCTGTGCACAAAGAGGCTCTATACAAGAGGTCTAAGAATGCCTTTGGAGCAATCTTGAGGTAAAATAAACCTCGAAGTGTTAAGTGGCTCATTCTAGGACCCAAAGAAAACCAGGAGCCGCTCCAGGGCTAAGCCTGACTTCCCTCATGCCAAGTCCTGGTACCCTGCATCTGGCTGAAGCCCAGCCCCATGCTGCCAACTTGCCAGTCTGCCCAAGGCTCCCTGGGTACAGGGCACGTCACAGTCCTTCACACATCCTGTGCCTCTTTGTTGCCTTGTATGGAGATCCTCTGCACAGTGAAAATTGTTTTGGTTGTGCTTCTCTGGCCTTTTTTCCCTCTCTCCCTCTGACTTTTCCAAGAGAGAGAGAGGTGCTGGCCAAAGCTGAATGCACCATTCCAGGAGAGGAAATACCATTATACTGGCATCATGAATGAGAGGGATCCTAGTGTTGTATTTAAGGCAAAGCATGAGTCTGGGTACATCTGGGTTCTGTTCTCAGTCGAGCTCCAGGTTTTCTCTGAAGTTTGCTCTGCTTACTCAGAGTCTCTATGCCACAGCGTCTCTCCCTGTGAAAACAGGCCTGTAATATTTTCCTTGCATCTTAAAAGTACTGGGGTTGTGATAGACTTGGATACTTGAGTGCAGATGTAATTAAAAATGCAAGATAAGGTGGATTAATTATACCCCAGGCCGCTGGTAACAGAAGCCAAATGTTGTGTTCCATGTTGTTTATAAGGCAGAATTATGTGTTTGGACCATGCTGTGTCATCAGGCTCTGCTCCCCAGTGCTGATGTATGAGGGATGAACCAGGGCTAGAGGTGGGGAGAGTAGGCACGGGAGCTCCCCCTAAACCTGCTCTGGGGTTACCGGTGCTGCTGCTGCGATTTACTTAAACACGAGGGCCTGATTTGGCAAATTGCTGAAGACATCTGGAGCTGCTGAGAGAGCAAGGCAATAACTCCAGCATGGCCTTATAACCACCTCAGCATCAAACAGCCCCATTTTGGTGTATGGGGTAGGTCTGTGTTTTTTTTGTATACAGGCATACATGGCCATCATGCTCCCTCAATGTATGCATGTGTGTGCAATGATTGCAACGTGCGTGCCTCTCTTGGCCAGGATGCCTGGTGCTAAAAGATGAACCCAACTGCAGATTTGGCATGCCGGGGTTAACCTCTGACTCACTGGCAGCCAACACAGCAAAGGGAAAAAAACCCAACCAACCCAGTTTGATTTGTTCCTGTAATAGCAGCTGATCTGGATTGGATTTTATCCAAGTCTATGTGATTATATGTCCCAATCCCCACAGTGTGTATACGAAGCTATTGAAAAAAAAGATAAGACGTTTTAAAATACAGTCAGTTTTAACAAGGCGTGTTTAAATTGTAAGGAATAATGAACTTTAGCCAGGTATTTTGGTATTTGAGCAAAAAAATGACATCCTCTTGCAAGATTCGTTACATTTTTGAGCAATTATTAGTATCTTTAATTAAACAATGAAAAAAACTTCAGTTTTAGTGGTCTTCTTCTAGTGAGTTGTCAAGAAAAATAAAACAAAATGCCGGTGTATGAGCAGTGAAGCAGTTTCTGCAGGAAGGGCAAAGTCTGCAAACACATTGATGGCCGTGGTGCGTCTTTCTCTCTTCTAGAAACATGACAATGTAGAGAAAAGAGAGGATAGGGGAGCTCATTTGTGGTGAGCAAAATAATTGGTTGAGCAGCAAAGATCTTATTTTCACTGGATAACTTTTTCCTAAGTGAGTAAATGCCTGCTATAGAAATGCCAAACATTTTCCAAGCAAGGTTCCAGGTAGAGTGTTGACTTGCATATCTGAGAAATCACTTAAACGGTAAACTTCATGAGCAGATGTCAGTGTTCTGAAGCTGTTTGAGATTATTAAAGATGCAGGTGGCACGTTGGCTCTGGGCGGTGATGGGCATTGCATGGGAGATGCAGTATCTCATCACTCTTCCCAAAACTCTGGTCATGCTCAATAAGGAAAGCCAGGCTAAGATGAACTATAAAACTCAAAATATGTATTTTTAGTAAAAATTATGTGTGAAGACCAATTTGAAAAATTGTAATAATATTGGTGTTAGTGATGCGTATGTAATTTTTCACATCTAACAGTAAACACACCCGATCTCTTGTGTCAGCTTAGGCCAAACCTAGTAGACTGTGAAACTCTAGAGAAGAAAGAGATTTAAAAATTGCAGTTTTGCCTCCAAACTCCTGTTTTCTTGCTGTTCCCAGACTTCCCCAGGTGACTTATCATTTTCATCAGCTCCCAGTGGCCAGGACCTTGTAATATAATATGTTTTTAGAGTGTATTGAGTCCAAACAACCAGTACTCAACGAACAAAACACTCCTGGTTAATGTTGCCCTGTAGGGTCTTGTCTGATCCTGCAAGGTGCCCAGCACTCTCAGCTCCCCCCTCTCTGGTAAATCTGCTGCAGGTGGCTATCAGAATAATAGCATGGTTTGGGTTGGAAGGGACATCAAAGATCAACTAGCTCACCCTCCCTGCCATGGGCAGGGACATCTTTCACTAGATCACATTGCTCAAAGCTCCATCCAACCTGACATTGAACACTTCCAGTGATGAGGTGTCCATAAGTTCACCGGGCAACCTCTTACAGTGTCTGACCACCCCCATTGTAAAGAATTTCATCCTTATGTCCAGACTAAACCTACCCTCTTTCCATTTAAATCTGCTGCCCCTTTTCCTGTTGCTAAGGGCCTCTCTGCTGGCAGCAGCTTTTCTTTTGGCTGCCTCTCCATAGCAATGGGGAAGGCAGTGTGGCACATTGTAATGCCCAAAGGAGCACTAATTCCCTCCCTGTGGGCCCCTGCAGCACCTACCAAGAAGGCTGCACTCCTGCTCTGCCTGACCAGCAATGCTCTAACTGGAGCAGGGCTTAGGAAGCAGTTCTCTGCAACTCCTAGACCTGTAGTTTGAACGTTGATGCTACTCCTTACACTTAAAACAACTCATAGTCTCTGTAAAATAGGACTTGATGGATGCTGATGGATTCATTTGCCTTTTTTTGTGTGTATGTTAGCTTTATTTAAGTGTGAGTGCTTTATGTGCCAAGTACAAACATTTGCAGGACAAGAGAGGCTGCCTGTTTCTAACCGACACTGGGTGAAATACCTGCTTGCCATCTGCTGCCTGCGCACGACACTGCGGCTTGGGCCTCCAGTGAAGGTGGCCCAAACTGGAGAAATGAGTGTGTGTGTTTGTGGGGCCAGCTTTTTGTCAGGTGGCAGATAAAGGACTGGGACTGAAGCCTTTTCCTTAGGATTTTTCATGTGAGGCCCTTGGGTTGATGGAGCTGGAAGGGACTGCTAGAGAAAGAATGTGAGGAGAAAGCTCTGGAAAGCACAGTAAGGTCCCACAGGTTTAATCTGAACCCTCTCAAACCATGTGAATTTGGAAGGCTGAGTTTCCAAGTTCATCTGGCTGAGACACTGAGGTATCAAAGAGGAAGATATCTCCTTTTCACTTGGTTCCAGGTGGAGCAAGATTATTTTTCTGGCAGCCTTTCAGTGTCCCAGAAATGTGTAATGGTGTATGCTGAAGCACATGACCTTACCCTCTGGGGGAGAGTTCAGCATCTGCAATAAACTTCCATAGCCTAAAACATACCCAGGACAGTTTTCAAAAGAAGCTGGCGAGTTCTTACCATTGCCTTCAGCAGTTGCAGTTCAGCCAGGAGATTTAATAAGGGACTTCAATGTATGTTCTGCTTCCAAAAAAAACAAATTCTCCTCTACTATTCCAAAGGCAACAATCGTTCTAGTGGGAGGAAGAAATGTTTGCAAATATGATTGTTTCCTTCAAACTGTGAGTTGCACTGCTTTCCTGCTCAGCTGGCACTGTTTTGACACATACATAAGAGTATTTAACATGCTAATTAAAAGCTCTGTGCCACACGGGCGCTGGCCTCTTTTAGCGGTTACTTGAAAATTCCCAGAGGAGCTGGTGCCAGTGCCCACAGCTGAGCTGCACCGCTTCCTGCTGCCACCTTGCACCAGGACTGAATATAAGGGCAACATGCACTGAGTTTGAGTTGTGGCCACTGCTAGGTCCCTTCAGCTTCCCTGGTGCAGCAGAAAATGAGAACTGGAGAAGAAGCATTAATTCTTTGCTTTTCTTTGGGGAAAACCCAGGGGAAAAAGAATTCCTCAGTAATATCCTGGAAGAGTTGTTTACATATGGGATATTTTGCAGTGCTGAGAATCACCTACCTTTCAAATATGATAAAATATTGTGATGATTTATTATAAGGAGAACATTTTTATTATATTTAATGATCTTCCATTGTATCAGTTTATTAGAAGAGAGACAGTCCTCATTAAAAGAATTTACAGAACTAAACTAGAAACTTTATTATACACATTTAGGGATATAGAAGTCTCACCTACAGAGAAGGCATGTATTTGTCTGAATGTGAAAGTACAAAGATCCTTTTAAATGTGAGGAAGTTGACAGGTAGAAATAGTTAAGTATTCCAAACTGAAATTTTAGCTCTGGTCAATGCTTATTTTCAGGTTCTGCGTTATGTCTGTGACCAGTCTTGTTTTCCCATTAAAATAAATATGTTAGGTAAAGTTTGGAAGTAAATAGATAAAGAACAACGAAGTTTGTAGTAGCTGCTAACTCAGTTCTGTAGCCTGAAAATAAGGAATAGAAGGGTTTTGTCCCAGAGAAGCAGAGTGACAGCTTTGTGCTCGGCTGTCAGATCACCGCAGGCTTTTCTTACAATGACTTGTTTTTCACTTTACTCCATATTTATTAAATCGTTTGTGTGATGCATTGTAGAAACTGGAAACAGAGCAGGAAAACCCATTTTCCTCATGTACTGCTGATCACTAGAGACATGAAAGCCTTGGCTTTCCATCAGCAGAGCACGGGTGAGTGTCAGACACACATTTCTTTCCCCCAAGTCACACAAGAAATGTTTGTGTGTTTGTGTGGGACTGGACAGCCTGACAACTCTGCTTAAAGGCATGAGAGGAGTTTAAAGTAATTTAAAGCTACTCTGATCACTAATCTCATCATAAAGAAAGTTGTGGGCTTTTTCTACTTCCCCAACTCCCACAAACTTCATTGTTCATTGATGTCAACAGGAATGAGTGTCCTGGCTGTGCAGTGGCGAGTCTGACATTTTAATGAGCCACAGTACAAGATTTGGGCAGCACTGAATACTCCAACCTCTACAGATTGCACAGATTCAAGGGAGTGGGACAGGAAGAGAGTGAAAGAAAAAGCTCCAAACTTTTCTGCCAAGCTTTATAGTGACTGGAGTGCAGAGAGCCATCAGTAGGTGATAGGATTGGATCCAAGTCTTGAATTTTTTTTTCCTTAAAAATGCCTGTAAAAGCCAGAGCGTGTGAAGGGGGTGAATAAAACATGCGGTGAAAAACTGTGTCTCACTTCTACCGGGAATTAAAATCAACAGTGAACCAGGACTACCCCTTCCCTGGTTTGATGGTAGCTGCAATCAGAAGAACTAATTACAACTTGGCCACTGGATATCTAGAGACTAAACATCCATATGGTATGGAAGATTTATTTCAAGATTTGTTTAATGGACACACATTTTTTTTTCCTAACAAAACCTTGTTCCCCTTAAAATACTTGGCAATCGTTTTTACTCAGAAAATAAATAAACACAGTGGATGTTCGTACTGTATTTGCTGGACAGTCACATTGCAGTACAGCTCAGGACACCTGAAGTTGAGCACCTGTGTTGTCTGTGTGGTCATGTGACCACAAATCAAACCCAAAGGCTGACCCAGGACATCCAAGACAGGTACTGAAAGGCAGGAGGTGTGACTCCACCTTCTGTATCCATTCAAGTGGGAGGTGAAGGGACCTACGCTCTTCTCATAAGCCACCTCACTGTTTGTAAGATGAAGCAAATCTCTCTGAAAATCTTTTTTTTCCTTTCTTCTCTTTTTCTTTGCTGTGCTGGCCAGAGGGATATGCAGTGCTAGAACATCTGACAATAGCACGCAAGGTGGGCTGACAGCCATGTAGGATGGACCTCTCAACAGAGCAGTGTATGTGCTTCCTGCTTCTCTAAAATGGTCCAGCCATGCTGGGAAAATCTTCGGGCTAAGGATCTCTTTCCGTCTATGAATGGGAAGGAGCCCAACCTGACCTTGCTCTCTGCAGGAACAAGACTGCAAACTCAATTGTTAGGCCACTGACCCCAGTATGGAAATTCCTTTTGGAAACGTGCAAAGCCTATTCACCTCATTTCCCAGAGTGCAATCAACTGCCACAGGATAAAAGAAACATTTTGTCACTATCACCCTGACTTAATTTCAGTTTCATTTCCAGGAAGAATACAGTGTTTGATGAAATCACCTCCCCACTGCTGGCATGCTTCCAGCAGTGCAGGTGATAGTTCGCTGCAGCTAACTATCCCTTTTTATGTCTTCTTGGCTCTCCACAACCAAACCCACACAAAGCAGGACATTGCACATTCTCATACAAGCAGCGAAAGTTCCAGGTTATGATGAGCAATGATGTCCTTCACCAAAGTGGGAAAAGAGTTTTTTCACCTACTTTTTTACTGAGCTTGCTTCTGGTGGGAATTTTAAGCAAGGTGATGAATATAAGCTTTTCTTTTCTACAGAACAGCAAGTCTCACAGCAAAAGATCTGAAGGCAGAGGAGTTACCGCATCTACTCGTCCTGTGTGGAACTACTCCAACAGCACATTGCCTTGTTTTCTTTTCATATGCAGAGCAGTTTTGTATATACCAAGGGAAACTCTACAACCTTCTGGTACTTTGTACCTGAGTCCTTGCATAAAACACATTTTTTCCTGTCCGTAAATTCATCCCATTACATCTAATCTTACCCCAAATGAGCCACCCTTGGTGTTTATAGCCTTCAAATACTTGCAGAGGGTTATCATATCCTCCTCCATTAGTCATCCTTTGGAAAAGTTGTTTATGCCAAATTCTTTCAGACTTTCCTCATCCAGCCGTTCCCTCCCACCTCTCATCTGTGGTGGTGCTCTTTGAAAGCCCTCCAACCTGTCTGCATCATCCTAGGCCTGAGGTGCACAGTAACAGTCGTAACAACACAGGTGCAGCTTTAGCAGAGCCATGTTGCAGCCCCAGCACATCCTCACTCTGTGATGATACCTCAGTGGGCAGTCCCAAATCACACAGGCTTGTCCCGTCCCATGTTACAGCAATAGCTGCTAACTGACGTGTCTGCTTTCCAGGTTTCCTCTATTGACTAGCAGTGTGTCAGATTATTTCCCCTAAATGTATTAACTTCTGTTTTCCTAGGTGCAATCTAATTTGGTTATTTCCTGCTCGTATTTCTAACCTCTCCAGCTTCCACCATGTTATTGCTATATCCTCCCTAATTTGCTTTCAACTACTTGGGCCACATTACAAAGAAAGCAGAGATGAGGCAGGATGTGTATCCAGGCTCTCTGCCAGCCAGTTTGCAAAGAAATCACCCACACCACAAGTTCCCACCTCTCACAAGTCACAGTGACACACTCTGAATTAGCAAAAGGCTTTTCTTTGTCCAGCCTACCTGGTTAGAAGGGCTGTGGATGCCAGCTGACCCATGTGGTCACAGGGGCTTGAAGCTTTCCAACTCCTAGAGTGACCTGCAAGGTGCCCTTGGGTCCTCAGGGGAGATCATCAGGTATTAATTCCAAGCAGTTGTTTGAGGTTAGACATAAAAGTGAACATGACCTGATTTTCAGATGCCAAGTCCTTACAGTTTCCATTGATGATTATGGCCATCAACCTACCTAACGAATGGAGCTCTGGGAATGATTTGACTGAGAGCAGAAGGGTTCCTCACCTTTGAATTTCACCTTCAAAATTGCTTTTGTGTAGGTGAATGAATTTCAGCAATTTTGGAACTGTTTGCATGCATGTGTGTGCATTTGTGCCTATGTGTTCTGGGTTTGGGGGCAGACACCAGGCAGAGGGACATCAGTACTCCCCAAGAGCACAAGGACTGAAGGGGCAATGACAAGGGTCACTGGTCTTACTTGGGAGTGGAGTGGCCTGTGCTTTAGCCAGCAAGATGTTGCATATTTTCCCTTCTTCAGAAATAGCCTGAATGGCCTCACATCTACATAAGCTGCTTTTCCTGAATCCAACCATTTAACCAAACTAGGTTTTATTTTTGTTTTAGTTCTTTACATAAAGTTACTCCTGGTTCATGAACAATTTCAGCAGCTGTTCATGGCCTTTCATCATTGCACCTCTCACTTCCTCGGGGTTTTTTCCCACTTGATGACTGAGGCACCATGTCTGCCCACATGAAGTGAGCGTTTCTAACTTCACTGTCTTGAGCTTGTAGAAAAATGGCTCTTTAGCAGGAAAATTTCACTAGACTGAAAAGTAATATTTGCTAAGTCAGACTCAATCCGTGGATCACTCCCAGTACCCAGCTGGCCAATACCTAGGCAGTCAGAGCCAGCTCCATGGAGCGGCCAATGATGTGGTCCCAAGACCCTTAGCACCCAGCACTGAAGTGCCTGGTAGATGACACAGGAATCACCTGCCCAAGCTTCCACGGCGTGAGCCTGGCCCTTATGCTCACACCCTGTCCCAGCAGGCTGGCACTGGATGGCCAGGAAGAGGACCTGGAAGGTAAAGGCTCTACAGCTCCTCAGACCAGACATCAACTCCAAATCTCTCCATAGCTCCAGATGGTGTTATGGGGTAAATACAAGCTAGTGCTGCCCACCAGCAGCCAGGTCTGCTGTGCCTTGAGCAGAGATCATTAGTGGAGACCCCGGTGCCCTGGAGTCCCTCAGGGAAGTGATGAGGAGTCCAAGCTCCTGAACAGCTCTAGGTGGAAACGTGAGGAGTCCTGCTGCAATGACAAATGCTCAGGCCAGACCTTCCATGAGAGCTCCAGGTTACTGGTAAAACTTAAACACCTCTAGACTCGCTGGAGTCTAGATTCTTCTCTCCTTATTATGTAGTGGAGCCATACACCCCAGGCTCCTTTACAGTCAGTGGGGAGAGGGAAAAAAATTGGATATAATTTATCTGACTCAATAGACCTGCCTACTTTTGAATGAGATGACTCCAATCCTAGAAGCCAGCAGCTGAACCAAGTAGAGCTCTGCTGGCTACAGATCTGAGTGATGGGGTTTGTTGCCCCAAAACCACCTCTTAGCCCCGGTGTGGAACCATGAGGTGGATTCAGGTGCAAGATGTTCCGCAAGCCCGAAGGCTGAAAACAGACAAAAGGAAGAGTGGGCAGGCAAGGCACTGCAGTGGCCACAGTAATAAAGGCATTTATATAGCTGTTTCCATGCCCTCCATTAACTTACACATTCCTGGCCATCTCCTCTTGCAGGCAGGAGCAAAAGCTGAGGAACTACTAGGGCTTCAGCTTTTTTAAAAGTGCTACAAAAAGAGAGGAAGGGAGACTTTGAACGATACAGCCACCCTGGCCATTAGGTTGTCTGTGCTTACGCAGCACCAGAATTAGGGAAACAGTCCAGAGCCATCCCAGTTGGTAGGCTGGGAGCCAGCATAGGTTCCCTGATGTCAGTGCAGTGCTGTGTCCAAGCTAACAAACCCAGGGCTTATTAGCTCAGGTGCAATACCAGGCACATGCGTCATTAGTGCTGTTAGACCCACTGCTATGTCTGTGTGACACCAGGCTGTGCTTGATGTTACTAGCTCTCTGTGCAGGGGCAGCCCTAGGCTGCTGCCTGGTTCAGAGCATAAGGGGTTCATAACCATTTCTTGCTTCAGGTCAAATATGCAAGACCCTCTTCTGTATACACCTAATGAAAAAGTCATAGCAAGTGAAAGAGAAGGAAGTCCAAGCCTGGTTTTGGTCACCCATTTGGATCTATGCCTTGGAAATGAGTGAACTGCCGACAACCGTCTGGCATGATTAGTTTACCCTCACACTGTTAGTTCCTGTGTCCTCGACAAATATCCTCACTTCTCACTTGATGTTAGAAACTGCCAGTCTCCTTCTAGGCACTAAAATGCATCTACAGGTTGACAATTGTTGTGGTCCCAAAATGCTTTCAAAGACATGAGGTATGCGGGTGACAACACATGCAGTGACTGGTGTAACAGAGCAAGAAGGCTGCTGTTGGTTAGTCCACTCAGTCCTTCCTAACCATGTTCCCACTGCAAGGTAAAAAACACTTGATTATTCAGTACATGAAGTACTTAAAAATAATAGTTTTGGGTGTGTGTGGGGTGAGGGAGGTTGTTTCTCTGCAAACTGCAGTGCTGTCATCTGGCTGAATATTGCAGCAGCTGAATGAAAGCCCCTCTCCAACTCTTCTGTCCCTGAGCACCCAAATAAGGGTGTATGTATCCAGCACAAGCACTGCGTGGCTGGGGCCAGCGAGCCATGGCTGATCTGTGCCAGCTGTGAGCCGCTGCTCCTCTAGTCCATGTGTCAATTATCTTGTTGGAGTAGGGCAGAAAGAGCCACTGGGTGCGTGTGTGTGTCTGTGGCCGATGGGGCTGGAGGAAGACAGTGTGGATCTACAAAGATGATCAAAGGACTGGAGCACCTCTGCTATGAGGACAGGCTGAAAGAGTTGGCGTTGTTCAGCATGGAGAAGAGAAGGCTCTGGGGAGACTTCATAGCAGCCTTCCAGTACTTGAAGGGGCTACAGGAAAGCTGGGGAGGGACTTTTTAGAAGGCCAAGTAGTGAGAGGACAAGGGGGAATGGTTTTGAACTGGAAGGGGGAAGATTTAGATTAGACATGAGGAAGAAATTCTTCACAATGAGGGTGGTGAGACACTGGAACAGGTTGCCTAGGGAAGCTGTGGATGTCCCCTCCCTCAAAGTGTTAAAGGCCAGGCTGGATGGGTCCTTGAGCAGCCTTGTCTCGTAGAAGGTGTCCCTGCCCACAGCAGGGGGTTTGGAACTGCATGATCTTTTAAGGTCCTTTCCAACCCACACCATTCTATGATTTTGTGATCTATGGCAGTACCATAGGCACACACCCCCCACTGACCCTTAGCCATTCCCTAATGCCTGGCATTCGCAGTGTGCTCCATGCACAGCCACAGTCTGTCCGGCCCTAACTCCTGGGTCCCCAGGGCAAAAGCAAGGGCAGCCATGTTCCTCATGCCTACCCCAGGGCAGCAAATGCCACCAAACCAAGACCGTGCCTGCCAGGGAGGCATTCTCTGAGCTGTTGCAGGGACGAGTCCTCAGCACTGCCATGCTTGGACCAGATAATCATCTGGCAGTAAAACGTGTGGCCCAGAAGTGTCCCTGGAGCAGCACAAAGCTGAAGCACCAGCGTTCAGCACCGAGGGCAATGATCTCCCCTCTACTCTTGGTCCCTGAGGGGCCAATTCTATTCTCACGACCAATGCATGTTTTCGACCTTTTTCATGTGCTTCTGGATGCAGGAGCATAGTTCGTGCCAACCACAGCCGTTGTCCCCACGCCGGGATCAGCGCTGCCTGCCTGGGAAAACGGCTGAGTCGGGAAGGCCACGGTGGGACGCTGGGAGAGGAGGACACGGAGGAGCTGCTGCAAGCTTTTGAGGAGGAGCTTATCCAGCATGGTGATGCCGTTCCCTAGTGGCGCCACACGGGCAAACGGTGGAACCTTCTCCGCGATCCCGCCCATGCAAACCAGGCACGCCAGCGATGGCCGGAGGTGGCCCCTTGGGAGGGAGCAGCAGCTGGAGGCCCGGGGAGCATTTTCTGGGCACTCTCTCAAGTGCCGGGCTTCTCGTACGCTGTCCCACCATTGCCGAGCCCGCATCCCTGCTCACCGCGCATCCCTGCCACGGGCTCCCCCGCACGGACCAGTTCGGTGTCCCTGGCCGCAATAAACCCATCCGCAACCGCGCGAAGAAACACCGCCGCCTGCGCTGGGGCACGGGGGAACGCGCCCGGCTGCCCCACCCGCACGGCTCGGCCGGCAGCGCGGCCCCGCGCAGCCTTGCCCTGCGGGCGGCGGCGCCACCTACCGGCAGCAGCGCTGCACGGCGGCGGGGGCCGGCAGCGCCCTGCGGTGGGGCTGAGCGGCGACGGCCCCTGCCGACGGCGGGGGCTGCACAGAGGCGCCCCCTGCTGGCGGCGAGGCTGCACGGCGGCGGGAGCGGGCAGCGCCCTGCGGCGGAGCGGGTGGGCACGGCCGAGGGTGTGGGGGAGTGCTGAGGGGAGTTTCGGGGTGCCGAGCTGGGCTGGGAGCTGTGCAAAGGCCCCTAGGGCTCCCCCGGGCGAGGCGAGGCAGCCGTGGGCCGTCCGTGCGGGGAAAGGCGAGTTGGGGGGCGCTGAGCCCGAACAGCAGCTCAGCCCCGCCTCCCGGAGCCCGGCGCTGCGGGGAGAGGCTCCCTGTGCCCCCTGCCCCCGCCCCGCCGCTGCACCCCGGGGTTCGAACCCCTGCCCCATGAGAGGCAGCTGGGGAAGCCCCCGAGGAGCGGCCAAGAGAACTGGGGTTGTTGAGTCTGGAGAAGAGGACGCTTAGGGGAGACCTGATGGCTCTCTACAACCCGAAAGGAGGCTGCAGCAAGGTGGGTGCTGGTCTCGTCTCCCAAATAACAAGTGATAGAATGAGAGAAAAATGGCCTTAAGTTGCGTAAGGAGAGGCTTAGATGAGATATTAGGAAAAGATTCTTCATTGTCATCAGGCACTGGAACAGCTGCCCAGGGAGGTGGTTGAGGGACCATCTCTGGAGGGATTTAAAACACTGGTAGTTGAAGTGCTCAGGGATGTGGTTTAATAGTGGACAGGTACGGTTGGACTCAGCTATCTCAAAGGTCTTTTCCAACCACACAGTTCTGTGAATACCATAACCTGCGTCCAGCTCTGCTTTAGCCAGAGGAAGGGTGTGAGCCTCCTTGGGGACCATGTTCTCATGGCAAGCGAGCGGCACGAGGCAGCCCAGCGTGAGCAGCCTGGCTAGAGGTGGGAACGGGGCCAGAGTGCGGCGCAGAGCCTGTGTTACCAGCCTCACTTAGCAGGAACTGAGGGCACAGTGTTTGCCAGCTGTGTTTTTTGTAGTGTGATAGCCAGTCATCTGCCGTTGCAAGATCCTATGGCCATGGCTCACAGGATGCAGCATGAACATGGAACAAGGACAAGTTCCTATTAAATTCAAACAAGGCTGGCAGCCTTCAGCCACTTCTTAATATAAAATGGAAAGACATTTTAATCACTCAGTGCTGGCATTTTTCCAGTGTTTTTTCCCTTGTCTCTTCCCTTCCAAGAAGGCTCAATCATTACCCCATCTACCAGGAGTGCTTTCTCATTAGCAAACATCCTCCGCCTGCCTCCCCTCACGTCTCAGTCGCTTCTTTGGAAAACACTGCTTTAAGGTTTTTCTGACTTTTCTTAATGAGTTTGGCTAAGAAAGGGGAAGGTTTGGTGTATATCCTCCAGGAAGAAACAAACCCATAAGAGATCCCTCAGGGGGCAGAGTGAGGAGGTGTCTGTTAAGAGCCATCTCATTCTAGATATACAACCTGGAAGCAAATCTGTTGCTGCTAGGCTCTCACGGACCATGGCCTGTTCTGTGTCATCAGAAACGAGGCAGCTGCGGTAACATCCGCAAATACAAACACACATAATCCTGTAGCACTTGGTGCTATGGTCTGTGAGGTGCGTTGGATAAGGTGGTATCTTGTTTGTCCAACCAATAGGACTCTTTGCACGGAGTCCTTACATGTGTTTCAAGGACAAACCGTGGATCTTTTGTGGTATCTACTCTGTCCAAACTGGTACCAAGACCAGTGGTGGTTCCAGAGGAGCTTATCTTCAGAGGTCATTCCTGAAGGGCTCTAACTTGTCCCTTAGTTTCTCAGACGCTGGGCTCCCAAAGTTCATTCCTGTTGCTGCCCTGTGTAATTTTGGCCAGCTGTTCTGTGCTTCACGTTAGTCCCAGCCTTGAGTGCTGCATCTGCTTCTGTAAAGTCAAACTTGCGAGTCTTTCCTTATCCAGCAGTTGTGTTGGCAGAACACATGGATCTATCTTGATAAAAAAGCATTGCAAAAGTTCTGTTTTGCTGGAAATTTTGATACTAAAGTAAGCCAGAGGCTTCTGTATAAAATCAAAACCTCAGACTCTTTCTCATAGTTTTTCTTTTATGAAATGTGCTGCGTTCCTTAGTATTTATTCCACTGGTGTGGTGTAACCACAGTGCAGCATGGTTCTGCTTCTGGTCTGCAGTCCAATTTTGAAAAATCTTTTCTGAAATAGGGAATCATCTTTGCCAGCTCACTATTAAATCACTTGATTGGGGAGGTGGGGGGGGAGGAATACCACTGCCACCATCGCCAACTATGCAATGGAGCATCACTGCATGTTGGAATTGTTAAAAAAAAATACCTCCACATATTTAAATTGTAAAACTTCAGTCAAATGAAAGTAGCAGTCAGAGTTGGAGAAGAAGAAACATTAGAACTAGCTGAGATTTTACTTGGAAACTTCTTATATAAATTACTTAAGTTCAAAAAAAGCTATAGAAGTGAAATGATAAATTATTGCCCGGGCCCCCATAAATAAACCAAGCCAAATTAATTATGTTTCTGTCTATAAGTCATGAGCAATTTATAAAGCATAAAGCAGATGAACAGAGGAACTTATAATAAGGTGTTACCACTTCAACAACGTTTTTATATACAACATCCAGTTTCTGGAGCTAGGAAGCAGGTGCCTTTCTTCGCCGCAAGTTACTATTATCAAGAGTAGCAGTCACATTGTATATCTTTACTGGCTGCATAAAGACAATTAATAGTCTTTCACATAAACAGTTACCAATTCATACAGTATATTTATAAATTAAAAAGATTAGATATCACAGTGCTGCTGTTACAGCACAAGTGGCTTAGTAATTGCCACTGGAAAATGAATTTACTGTTTAGCACAGCATGGAACCCGCATATTACAGAGGGGGAGGCTGAGCAACCACCACCCTCTAAGGGAGTGTAAAATTGAAGTTGAACAGGTATCAGCTGGAAATGAGGAACTACAGGTTGCTTTCTTCTACCTCCCCTTGCTGTTTCAGCAGTGCATGTGCCTTAGGACTTTTTCAGGTTCAGTAACTTAGTAATTTCATAGAGAGGTCACTGCAAAGGAGAGAGCAGAAATCTGGGGTGATGTAGGTGATGTTTGCAGCCGTGGTGTAGGCAGCCAGGCTAGACAGCCCCTTGAGGCCCCTTCCAGCTTGGTTGGATTTGTAGACCCACAAATGTAGAAATGCATGTCTGCAAGGTCTTGCCAGCATAAGGCCTGGACCATGTGCGCGCAGAGCCAGGGACCTCAGATGCGTGTTCCATGAATCCATTTACCATGAATCTCTACAGTTGACTCTACTTTCTGTTTTAAAATATAAAGTTTTCTTCAGATACTCTGGTTCCTTATTACAATAAGAGAACAGTAAACAAAACTGTTCCTTTTGCATAATTATTGTATATTTTAGCAACAGAATGTAAGAAATTTTTCCAGAGTCTGGTCCTTGCTGTGAAAATGTATTCCTGTGCCAGTCTAAGGGGCTGCACTGGGCAGGATTGATTTACAAACTTTATACAAGTGGCACTTTATGGACTTGCCTGGAGAGTAACTGGTGCTTTCTGCTTCATCACTGAATAAGGACTGCCAGGACTGCATATAGACCTCAAGTCACTGGGCTACTCTAACTTATGTCTGTGGCTGCAGAAACAGGAGGGGGCCATCTTTCCCTGCTGGGATGCACATCCTTATGGAAACCACAAGTTTTGGCATGAAAGAGTGTGAAGATGCAGTCCTTGCTGCTGATCTTGCGTGCCTGCCACCTTGGCACTTGGACACGTTGCACTGATTCCTTGCAGAATAATGGGGCAGGGAGAATCTGAAGGCAAAGTAGTCCAGATGCAGGAAAGCTGGTGGCGTGCACTCAACATACACTCCCTTTTTTTCACCATTCCTCTGAAATCAGCTACACTTCAGGAGAAGCACAAGCCGGACATAAAGATTTCCTTTGCTTCAGCTCCAGAACATGCAGCCTTATGGGCTGGTTGGGGTTACTTCTTCAGTGGCTCTCCAGCATTAGGAATAGTCTCTGCAGCACTGGCTCCCACTCCATGCTGCTGTCAGCTACCCCAGAGTGCAGAGGAGTGTGGAAGAGGGCTGTCCTCCCTACAAGGTAGGGCTGCCAGCTGCATGGCTGCTGAAACACTGCCACTTGACTGCATATTCCCTCCCTCTACCCTTATGTATCACAAAACCTAAATGGAAAATCCCATAAAAAAAATGTTCCTGATCCAGAGCAGGTCCTGAGACTGCCAAACAGGGAGTTTGGAACCACCCGTGAATGCCAGAGCAAGTGGGATGCCTTGTAGCAAGCATCTTTGCTAAACCAAGAGGCGCTGAATTTGAATGGGAGAGGTATCTGTGGGTAGGTAACACACTAGCCAGCAGCTGATTCCCTACTGCCTCTAAGTAGGGCAGTGGCTGACCTGTTTGGGAGACTGGTGGGATGGCAGTGGATGGAAACAAGCTCTCCCAAACTGTTAAAAGATGAACTTTGCTTTTTCTCCTCCTTCTATTTTCCCTCCTCTTCTAGCTGAAGCATACAGGCTGTAGAGTCTTCAGACAATGTTTTATTTGCTGTTTTAGCATACTCATGTATTCATGTCTCCATCCCACTTCATTGTTATCAAATCCTTATGTGTCAGGAATGCTTGTGTAATCAAACAGCAATATTTTTAAGAGTCAGTATTCAAAGCCATAGGAGATAATAATCATGGTTCAAGGACTGGAAGCTGTGAGATACACAGAAAATGCAGAATGCTATATTCAAGGAACTGCCTTTTTCACATGCAGGGCAGGGCTGTAAAAACAGTCAAAGATTTTAATGGCCCTTTCTAATTTCCAATCATAAATGGCCTCTCCAGAGTAGAGCGGGAAGGCAGCAAAAAATTAAAGCATAACTTGCAGTTCTGTCTGAGGCCTTACACTGACTTGCTGTCTGTTGTCAGCTTCACATTTCAGGAAAACATTTCAATAAATAACAAGCATATTAAGGGTAATAAAAATATTTTATTTTCTGCAAAATCTTGACATTCTCCTAGGCAATGTTAGGAGCAAAGCATTTAAATAGGAAGTTGGGTTCTGTGTCCCAATTCTTGAAACTCAGACACGGGATACCAAATTGTGTAAATAGTATGGTAACTCTGAGAGAGCTAACAGCATGTTTCACTGCCTGCATAACCCCATGCTGGCTCATTTTAGCTTTTAGCTGAGATTCTAAAGGCCGAGATTCTAAAGAGTGGGTTGATGTTGCCCTTCAACAGCACTTGGAGGACTGACAGCGTTTTCAAAAAACAAAAGCAAATGATACTATCCTGCCAGAGGTAAAAACAAGGTCAATTATGCTATGCAAATCAGCTCTCTGTTGGAGAGAAAAATCAAAACAGAGAAACCTGTTACCCCTGCAGTACAGATTGAACATGAATAAACAAAACTTAATTCCTGATTAATTTTATCAGGGAGGGTGAAAAAGGTAGATATATGGGTGCAAAGAAATAATTCGACGAATACAGCAGTGATTTTGGAAACCTCTCAGTGCTCAAAAAATAGATTTGTTGCTATAAAGCCTTACATTTTAAGACTAAGAGTGTCCCCTATGCAGAAAACATAGCTGAGAACTTGGAACTAGATGATCTTAAGGTCCCTATCAACCCAAACCATTCTATCATTCAATTCTATGATCTAAGCATCTTGGGTTTTGCTGGAGGCTATGGAAGAAGTGTCCTGGCTCTGAATACTGTTTCTTACCCTTTTCTTGGGTTCTTTATTTTCATTTCTTGACAGAAACTAGCAATGAAAGAAAATACACTAATGCTGAAAAGTCACCTGCAATATCTCCGGTCAAGTGAACAGTACTTGTGTATATCTAGATGGTTTATTTACTTAAAGGCCAGCTTACAACTTACTAACTTACCTGTCAAAACAAGGCTCATTTTAACTATAGAGCAATATCTGCGGCAGATCTTGATGAAATCTACATCTCGCATTCAAAGGACCTACTTCATTTCCCTGAGCCTTGGAGAATGGCAAGAGCAGCAACAGGCAGCACTGTAGGTGATCACTGCTTATCAAGGCAGGGGAAGCCCTGAACAGCTGCAGGACAGAAGGAAACTTATGCTGGCAGAAATAAAAATATGAAATCCATTAGGCTACCAGAGGGGAACCACACAAATTAACAGAAATGCGAAATGTCAGAAAAACATTTTAAACAACAGCAAATTTCTTCTCGATTACTCTATTCAATGTCCTAATTAGCAGAATGATTTTGACTCTTGTGCTTATTGAAAAAATTGACACAATGCCATACTTATTTTCAGTTCAAGTTTTACTCCCAATTGCACAAAGGTTGAAAATATTTTTCCAAAGTTTGAAAAACCACCACAATAATTTTGGTTTCATGTATAAAACAGGGAAACCCAAAGGATACAGGATCTGTGTTACTGCTCCAACGTTCAGCATTAAAGTGTTGCACAACCTAATTTATCTCATACATTGATTATTTTCTACATTATCTGCTTCTCAGTTTATACCTCTGTACAACACGCACAGATATTTAAGATTAAAATATTTTGATAAAATACCATGTTATGGAAGGTTCTGATGACAGTACAGATTACAGTACAAAATAATGACAAGCCATAGCATTGCTAAGAGTTTATTCAGAAGCTTTTACTTTCGGTTCTTATATCACAAAAGACGTTTAATGTTTACAACAAGTATTAGAAACTGAGATGTTTTTATTTCTACTATTATAAAAGTAACATAGGAGACCATTCTAAGCCATCTTCAAAATGCAGACCAATCTTTTTTTTTTGTATATAAACTGTACACAAAAAACAAGGCACTATACATTTTTAGGTAATAAAGTATAAAGGTTGATTCGCATAGTTTCTCAAGAAATCCATGCTATAAATACAAACGCTTTATTCAGTTTAGCACCTGAAGCAGCACTGAGAACAATTCATTAACTATTGCAAAAGAGAAACTTTTCAGAATGCGTAGAAGATAGATATTGGTGGTATAGCTAATTCAGTACAAGCAACCGCCATCCAGCTACTTTTCTGTAGTTTTGACATGAAAATCTTGAAAGTGAATATATATTGCATTGTTAAATACATACTTGTTCTATGTGTTTATATAAATATAAATCTTTGTAATCCACAAACTAATAAAATAACACTTTACAAAGAGGACTTCTTCAAAAACAAAAATGGCAAGTATTGGATATAGCCAAAGGACACCTGCAGCAGTAGCCCAGAGACTACTGTTTAAGTGCATAGGAGAGTGGAGCTTAAACACACTACCTTTAGGAATCAAAACCAAATTCTATTTCCAGAGTTCTCTTGGCCTTTTATAATATTACACACTTCCAGATAGGTAGTCACTAATAATTTCAGATTATTTCTATTTATTCTGTATATGTGGGGTACAATTCTTTTAAAGGGCACAGAAAGTGAAAACAGACATCCCTTTAGTGCTCACTCCAATTAACACAACTTAGAAAAGTCCTTTTGCCTTCTTCAGATTAACCTGCTTCCAAGATGGCAGTGCATTGTACTCTTCTCTTGTCATCTCTAATGCAACCTGCATGTAAAATGAGAGGATATGCCATTAGTGAATACACTTACAAGCAGCAAGACTGTCAAACAGCTTCACAGCATGGTTAGACACATATGCACAGAGTAACAGTCCACCTATTCTCTTCCTTACCTCAAAGTCCGCATCTGAAAGATAGATTTCAAGCTTCAGTGGATCAACTCCCTCAGGCAGAGGCCTAGCTAAGAGATCTGCTAATGGATACACTGTTTTACACAGCTTGGCCAGCACATCCTCCACAAGGATTATCTGATTAGAAACATCAGCGTCCTGTAGGGAGAAAAGGAAAACACAGAGCAGGATCACAATGCTGAAAGCACCAATTGCTTCCATGGCAGTCTGCACGTGACATGGGATCAACCTGCACTGCCTGGCCTACAGAGCACAAAGCTGTACATCCAGGTCTACGCAGCCACACCCTGCAATGATTTCACAGCTAAAAAGAAGGCCTGCACTTAGCAGAAGGGCATCCTGTACTCTCAGAATCTCGGTTTAAGACTGAATTCTGTGTTTAGTCATGAAGCCAGCATTTTCCACTAAGGACGGCTGCAGATGACTTACAAACTATAAAATGTCATTCGCCTTGAGATGCCCCTTCACTGAAGGCTTTTAAAGTAGTCACATGTAATTCAGCCGTGACTCCACTTCTAGGTGGGGATACTGGAGGTCTTGTAGCCAGCTGATCCTTTGCAGGGCATTATGCTCCCCTGCACTTTGAGCCTGGAGGACAGATCAGAACTTCACTTTGCTGCCTGTTTCACAAGGTTGAAACAGTGGTTCTGCTAAACTTTCTTTCTAAGAGATGATTCAGATAACAATTTCCTCTTGTTTTTAACAGAAAAGAATATGAGAAATTACATGAAAAAACCATCCAGGAATGCCTCTGATACCCACACTCCCAGTCAGAATTTAGCCATGTTGTTATTTTTTCCTGTGCAAACTCCTGAACTGTATTTTCTAAGTTCATCCTCTGAATTTGGGGGCTTGGAACAACAACAAGCAATGTTACTGACAAGACAAGACAAGACACAATTACTGGCATTAGGAAACAGTCTATGCAGTGAAAATATTTACCATTTCTGTGATCTCTGCGATGTCTTCCCTGTGTTCCCAACTTGGGAACATATTAGTGAAGGTCAGAGGCTCTAGGCCAGCATGAATTAGGTAGGATTTTGGGGGCTTCTTTACATTTTTTCCTAAAAAATAGTCAAAAAATAGTAAAAAAAAAGTGAATGTTTAACTGATTATTTCCTCAACACCTGAAGTAATTTAATGCAGTAGGAATAAATTTCACCAGCATTGCCAGGATTTTTATTAATATATTATGGCACCTTTTAACACATTTTGCAGTATTCTTAAGTCTGCCTTTTATTGTATCTGACCACAAAGATCAAACCATGTATGCTGAAAATCCCCTATAGTTACTTACTAACCCAATGTATTTCTTATCTTACAAAACCACAATTAAAATAGAATAAGCAGAGCATGATGGTCTGAAATTAGCCAAATTCAGGGAAATGAAACCTTCTGGTATGCTCAACAAAGGTTCCTGCCAGCAGCAAAAAAAAGTTTAGGCTTGGAGGCTTAAGTGAGAATGTTTAAACTGTTCTTAACTTGGGATACTGAGGTTTAACACAACAATTTTTTTATTACAACTTTAAAGGAATGGGATCTGAAAGTTAAAAGAGGTATTGTGATAGCTGGATGGCAATTACTGATGATTTTTAAAGAGTGTAAAATCCATTACAGAAAACCCTATTTTTCACTGCAGTCCCTGCCTGCACGTGGGCTGTCAGGCAGGAACACAGCTCTCCCCATTGCCAGGTGGCACCCCAGGGAATGATGCAACACCTGCGCTGAATGCAAATGGAGAGCCTGGCTGGACATTGTTGTCCCATTAGGTTTGCAAAACCTGGACATTACAGGTTTGGCTTTATATCAGGTGTTGGAAACATGAAACTCTGAGTACTAGAGATAAAAAGCTCTGTGGAGTAGTCTAACAAATGTATTAGAATGCGAGTACTTTAACTATACAATTTATACCGGATATCTATAATTTGAATACTTGATTTTAAGCCTTCTCTTCCACAGATTTTCACTGTGGTTTATTTGTTCATTCTACTACGAAGGATTCAACAAGCACTTAAAAACTTTGTGTTTTAAAAACGTGTGAATCTGTTCTAGTTGTGTTGCTTCATTCTCAGTAATTCAGCCAACATTTGCTGACGTTCCAGGGCAGCAAAGAATCACTGAAGTACAAACCAGATTCTTCCCATTCCTAGGGGCCTGCAGTTCAGCTCTCCAGACTGCTGATTTAGCAGGGAAAACCACAGAAAAACTTTCAAGAACATTTGACTTGGACACAAGGAGAACTATTAGGTATATTCAAGGGGAAAGGGGGAGTGTGACACAGATTAGGAAAGAAATGGAGAGAGAAGAAATGAGAGAAAAGTGTTTTAATGCTTCTGATCACTCAACTATATTTTGTTAGTTAAAATAATTGCAGTAGCATTGGTATCTTCTGAAATTCTGTTTCTCCACCTTGATAAGTAACAACACATCAGAGGTAGTCAGCCTTGACAACTTCATGCAATTACATTTTGAAATGGTTGACAGAAGCCCAGATCATGAGAATGACAGACCACCAGGACAGCACAGTTTGAACAGTAAAAATCTGCTAAAAAAGTTCACAACAGCTTCAGCATGGAAATAGTACAAGTAGGATTGGTCTGGAGAAGTATCCAAACGAGTAACAAACTTGCTCTATACCCATCCAGCCACACAGCCCAAAGCTGTTGAGAACTATCCCATGGCAGCAAGGATAAAGTCACAACTGCTGCAAAGTCATGGCCATAAGAAAAGCAGTAAGTACCCAGAAAAAAACCTTGTCCTTTGACACTTCAGTCGCTTCAGACCCAAAAGGAGTCACTGAAGAGCCTTTCCACTGTGCATCAAACTCAGATCCAGCAAATTCAATTCAGTGCAGAAGGTATTAATCCCTTTTCCCATCAACGAACTTGAAGTTCAAGAAATACAAAGAATTACCCAAACCTCACAACGTGTATCTTATTCCATCTCTGCTGGAGCCAGAAAACACAGTTTTCATTACCACAAGATTACAGCACTGCATCAGGACTGGGATTTTACTTCCATCTCTTTCACTAGCCTGCTGAGCAACTCCAGGCACTTAATTCGTCTACGCTGTTTCACTTCTGCTGTCAAGCACATTGTATGAAATGATTTCAAAGAAAATGCATCTTATCGCTACCTATGACTTGCAAAATCTGTGGGTGGGGGTGGTAAAGAACAAGTAACTGGCTTCCTCTTTAGGAATTGAGCAGTCACTGCCCAAGACTGCTCTGTCTTTAGCATCCCATTCCTAAACAAACTCTGCTGTTTGGCACGGCAGTGCCAGCAACACCACAGGGCGAACCATGTAAAGCAATCATGCAGTCCAATAAAGGTTTTTTCTCAGTGTCTCCAGTACTGGTTTTCAATTGGTCCCCTGCCACATGTTAACCCCTCCTCTGATGTAACAGAACATGGGCGTTATTTATGATGTTTTTCCTGGCAACCCCACACCCTTCTTTATTCAATCTCTGTCAGAAGATGTTAAGTCTTTTCCCAGCCTCACATAACTTGAGATTAAGTCAGAAGAAAGCATTATGGTGTCTCAAGTGCAGAAAAATAATCTGGTCAGTGCACTCTTACATGATCATCAATGGCAGCTTGAATCACTGCACACTGAGTGGCAATAACTGTCTTGTAGGAATGAGCACAGAGCCTCAGTGCTGTGCTCCAGCATTCCCAACGACCACCTGTTTCCATGTGAGACCTGTTCTTGATCTTCAAAGGCTTTCCACCTCCTCCACTAAATCAAAACCCAGTTACATCAGCAAACTATCTTCATTCAGTCTTTTGATACATGGAGCTTATGAAATTTAAGAAGACCTAGACAGAAAACATTCAGGCTTAAGAGGCCATGTTCTCAGAATTCAGTTTTAGGTATCTAACGTCTGAACTATTCTCCCACAGTGGGGGCACAGAGGAGAAATAAAGCCTTTTGTCTGAGAACTGAGTTAGCAGAGTATCTTGGCAATTTGGGAACAGTGCCATTGCTACACAAATGGCTAGCTAAGACAGAGTGGTGAATATATCTGCAAATACACTGATGTTTATATCAGTGCTATTGGGGAAGCACTTGAACACCTTTCAGCTTCTGCACCTGGGACACAACAACCCTGGATACACGTACAGACTGGGGTGTGAGAGGCTGGAAAGTAGCCCTGAAGAGAGGGACCTGGGACCTGGGGATTCTGGTCGACAGCAAGTTGAACATGAGCCAACAGTGTGCCCTGGCAGCCAAGAAGGCCAACCGGGTCCTGGGGTGCATCAAGAACAGCATTGCCAGCTGGTCAAAAGAGGTGATTGTCCCGCTCTACCCTGCACTGGTGGAGCCCCACCTCGAGTATTGTGTGCACTTTGGGGTGCCACAGTATAAAAAGGACATCAAAATACTGGGAAGTGTCCAAAGGAGGCCACAAAGCTGGTGAAGGGTCTAGAGGGGAATACGAGGAGTGGCTCAAGTAACTTTGACTTTTCAGTCTGAAGAAGAGGAGACTGATGGGGGATCTCATAGCAGTCTACTGCTTCCTCGCAAGGGAAGGAGGTGAAACAGGTGCTGATCTCTTCTCTCTTGTGACCTATGATAGTACTAGAGGTAATGCCAGGAAGATGTGAAAGGAGAGGTTTAGACTGGATATTCGGAAGAGGTTCTTCACTCAGCAGGTGGTGGAGCACTGGAACAGCTCCCCAGGGAAGCAGTCATGGCACTGAGTCTGACAGCATTCAAGAAGCATTTGGACAATGCCCTCAGTCACATGGTATGAATGTTTGGAGTGTCCTGTGTAGGGATAGGAGTTGGAATTGATGGTCCTTTTGGGTCCCTTCCAACTTGGGTAATTCTATGATTCTGTGATTGGGACAGCAAGGCATGGAAAACCATGACAGCACTCTGTTACCTTTGCAGTACTGGAGAACTGTCTCCATGGCGCATTTCCTGTCTGTAGCCCATCTGATTCGAGCTGATCCAGCAATTTTGTTTTCCACAGGCCACCAGCCTTGCCACAGGTACACTTCATGGTGATTGTCAACAAGGAACAGTGCTACACAGCCAGAAAATAACAAAACAATTATCAGCTACCTATTATTTCTAGGAATCCCTTAACCAATCCCTTATATGTTCGTCAGCATCAGGACAGGATCGCTTCAAAGCTTACCAATGTCTTTTGTTATTCATTCAGCTGAACCTCAGCTGAACTCAGATTCCCTGAAATAAACTGTGTATTTTTCTAGCAAGCTTTTGGAATACATGTACATTTGATTGGTTCTAAGCATTTTTATCACAGAAAATATTATTGTTATTGCTTCACGCTGTGTAAGCATCACATGCACACATTTTCCTTTGATAGATCAAGTTAAAACTGATTACTTACTGAATCACGACCCAATGCAGGATACAGTTACCTGTTTTCTTGTTACTTAAGGAGTCTAAATCATGTACCTGGCTGTGGGGCAGTATAAAGATCCTCTTGCAAAAATGGCATGGAATTGATGACAGCAGGGTCTCTTGAAGGGTAAACGTACTCTGTAGCTGAGAATTCTCCTGAAGAACTACTGAGGCTGAACAAGCGGGGGGTGAAATTAAACTTTCCAGGATCTTTAAAGAAAAAAAAAAGAAGATTTGCAATAGAAAATGCCAGATCTGAGTGTAAAAAAAATAAAAATAAAAATCAATTTTAGAGTGACTGTAAATTCCCCATTTTTTGAAAAATCTAGAAAAACAACCAGATGTCTTGGGGAACCAGCAACAGCTGTGAAGAACTTGAGCTAAAAGTCTGGCTGTCATCAGTTTGAATCTGATCCTGGCTAGTTACTACCAGCAATTTCATAACTGGCTGTTTTGCAGCTTAAGTGAAGCAAATCCATCTCAGAGTTTACTTTTTAACTGACAAATTTTCCACTTGGTAAATCAATTCCCCAGCTACCTTTGTTGGCAGTTTCAAAACAAAGACTGGACAAGAATGTGTGCAAAACCACCCCCTAATCTCTTCAGAAGAGAAGCAAAATGTATGGGTAATAGCATTAACTTCTGCTCTGTGCTGCATGAATACAGAGGGGCTGCAGAAGGGTGAGAGAACAAAATGAAACACTTTTTTCCAGCACTTTCCTTCTAGAACAGTATTCCTTAATTCAGGAGATTTCTAGAAGCATCTCTCTGAAGGGATCATCTCAACTATCAAGAAGTTCTTCAGAAGCTTTACATTAAATCCTACAATACCATAGACCAATAAAGTAAAATGTGAGTGCCAAATCCAGGAACACAGGTCTACCTTGCAACATGCAGTCATAGGCCTTTCGATCTCTCCTTCCTAACGCGTCCCAGAATCCCAAGGGCTCTGACCCTTCATCACATTCATGAATTGTCACCTTGCTGCTGCTGTGCAGCCCTGCCTCCAGTGGACATCTACAAAACACAAAAAAAAGAGAGTGAACCCAATTACCTGCCCTAAACACCGCTAACACAAAACTGCTGATTGCTCATATTACTAGAGCCCAAAACTACCCCACAACCTTGTTGCATACTTCATGTCAACACAGGCTTTTTGAAAATGATGTCCAAAATTATCAATAAGCAAGAAGTGGAATTTCAACAACCGTTTTCTTAGCATTTCTGATCACATACCCAGAGAGCAGGAGATACTCACATGAGTTCACAATAGGGATTCTCATTGCTCACGTTTGTAACTGCTGCTGTCTTCCTGCATACTTTCCCAGATTAATTTACTCTTTCTTATTCACAAAGCTTGATTTTAATCCTCCCTGCTATCAAGTGGTATTTAGTTTGCTATTCAGATATTGATCGTCTCCCTCCAAATGTAAAGAGAGTGTTTCATTTGTAACTGTAATTAGTACAGTAGGAAGAATAAATACATTTAACCTTAAGTGAAAGTGATTACAGAACATGTCTTCCCCCACTCCACTGAGTCAACAACCCCTCATTCCTCATCCTTACCAAGCATGCACGTGCTGCACTGGTGCTCAGAAGACAGCTTTATTTATTTCAACTTTTCTTTAAGGCAGACTGTTTTAAGTAAATTGGTAGCCTGTATAAACATCTCCAAAATATAGGTCAGACACTCACTGTTCTTTTATCTTATTGGCTGCTGTTCTTCCTACATCCTTGGTGTGAGATTGTGCTTTGCAGCCATGCCACAGGTAGATAAGAGCTTTATTTATATTGAGGACAATCATGGATGTCCGGGAACGCAGGCTGCTGCAGTGACATGCTACTTCAAGTAAGTTTCCTTCACTGGGAACTTCTCCTCGCACGCAATATAGCCTCCAGTCACCTGGAGCAGACAGGAACAGTGCAGCAGTATTATACAGTCACATGGGATTGAAAATTCAAGACCTCTGCTCTGGAACAGCTCTGGAACATCTCATACTGGATGACTTTCATGTATCACATGTCTGTATTGTCACAGAATAAACTAGCTAAGCATCAGGTTTGGTGAACAATACTTGAGAAAACTCATTGCAGAGAAGACGCCTGATGAAACCTTGCTACAAGAGTACAAGTGTGAAGAGCTGAAAAGCCTAACAGAGCAGAAGAGTCAAGTTTCCGCTCTGTTTCGTACAAGAAAAAAAGAGAAACAAACACCATAGTCCTTCTATTCAGCTTGTCTTTCCCTGTGCATCTTAGGAACAGGAGGCATTCAGAAGCAAACTGAAACATGTCCAAGCTACACCAATACTGAAATTCTCCTACCTCAACTGCAGCATTCAAGGAATATGTTGCAAAAAGTAATGAATGGGTAACAAAAGCTTAAGAGTTCTCCTTGAAGCAGGAGAACTGCTCACAAAAATACTATTTTACCCAGATTACATAGAAAAGAACATATTTTAAAGCAAACAAGCACTTTACTTAATTAAAAAAGGTAACTAGAAGTATTTATATGCATAACAATACAATAAAGTCAGCTTGCTCTAGGGTGATAAAATCCATTCTAAGCTCAAAGAAGAAAAACTATCTTGAAACGAAGCATGGCAAAGCTTGTCTCATGGATTTTGTGGCATTAATTTCTCTTTCCTACAGAGCATCGTAGTTGAGACTGAATTCAAATCCCTTCACAACAGGCAGAAAAGGATTTAGGACAGAAGCTCTTAAATAACAGTAACTTACTTTGTGCATTTTCTTCTTCCTCTTCCCTTCTTCCAGCATGCACAATCATCCCTCCTTGGAAGCACTGCAGAAAGCATGGTGGTTCTTTCCCTTGAAGCACTTGTATCTGGAAATTGATAGCACCTCTTTCCATTAAAAAAAGATGAAGCAAGTATACAGACTCAGGAAAACGAGCCTGTATGGATTATTAAAAATTATATCGTTATGGTGACCCACAAAAATGGCTTTCCTTGTGCTTTAAAATTACCATATATATCAGCATGCAATGGCTTTCAAATGTGATCTGCATATTAAAATAAACCTCTAGTTGGAATCCAACAATCAAGAGTTTCAGAGAACAAGGAATACCAAATTAACTTTAATTTGCAATAGTTTAAACTAGCCATTATTTGAATTCTTTACAAGACTGGGCCACCATGCCAGATATTCTTTGAAACTATTATGAGATACTGTAGGAACTGAAGTAGGTTCACAGTTTGCTGTGAACTGTTCTATGTGCCAACCTGCATGCTGTGTGCTCCTTAAACGTTGCATTTTGATTATGAAACTGAATTAGCCAGTTAAATAATTCTGTTGCATAGCATCCCAAACACTCTCGGTCAAGTGTACTTGTACCTCCTCTATGAACTTCTGTCTTATTCGTCACATCTACGCTGTTCTTAAAAAACAATTGCAGCATTATCAAGGTACAGAAACTAACTTTAAACCTCCCCTGTTCTGTGCTGGTAACAGGCAAGCCACATCAAAGCCTATCTCCACCTAAAGACAAAGCTAGCCTGTCCTCCGAGCCTTCAATGGCATCTGCCATTGCTAGAATCTCGGCAAAACGAGACAATCTGCTCTGTAATTACAGAGTAAACAAACTGAAAATTTCAAATGTATTTGAATGTCTTGGCCTGGCAGAAAACGCTTTGCCTGTTCTCAGCACTAAGATGACAGTCCTGTTATCTGAACATAAATGAAACAGAAGGCCCACATCTGTTTAACTGTACTTCATTTATTCCTGCAGGGAGACAAGGGAAGGCATTCTTCTTCGGCCATTCTCAGGAACAGCATCTTTAGAAGTAGGATTTGGGAATGGCAATAAATAAAGAAGCTCATGTGTCTCTGGAAGTTGGAATAAAGTCAGAAGTAATTTTGAGGGCTGGCTATTTGTACTAGCAAGATGAGCTTTACAGAAAGATAGGAGGCAAAAAAGACCACCTAAATTTACTATTAGTGACGACTTGGGCAGGCAAGTCTTACCAGACCTGCCACCTAGCTCTGCAGGAAGCTCACCTGTGCTCCTCTCTCTTCATCAAGTTCCACTGTCATCAGAGCCGATGTTCCTTTTTCACTCACTGTGGAGTGCCTTCCTTGCCAAAAGAAATACACACATTTCTCTTTTCCAACAGCTCTTACTTGTTGCTCTCCTTTTTGCCTGCTTCCAACTGCAAAACAGAAAGCAGATGCAGAGGAAAGTACTCTGGCTATAGGTTTAGACAGCACGTGGTCTAGTTTCATCTGCCAGCTCAGCACTATCCTGTCCAGAATAAGATAAAATGTCCAATTGGAGGAACATTGGGTCTCCAAGCCAGTACGTCCCTGTGCAAAGTTGGCATTGTCTCATCAGGTGGATGTAAGCCCACATACAGAAATGCCTGTGTTGGACAGAGAAAGAGATGTAGAAAGAACTGGTACTCTCTGGAGAAAAATAACTGACATCTTGAGCCAATTTGCATGTGAAATGGTATGTTCAGTTGTGTTACCAAAAGAGTGCACTAGGCTCATTTTCCACATTACACACTGTTCGCTGGCAGCAGGAGAGTAAGTTGGCTGCTGAGTGATACTGGAAACAGCAACGGCTGAGAAAGCTACAGGCATAAAAGACTTGTCTTTCTTGGTAAAGTGATACTAGGGAGGAAAGCTACAGAACAAAAGAACATCAAAGTAGTATTTTGCAGTCATAAAACAGTTAGGATTAGATGAGTTTTATTTATTTCTTTTTAAAAATTAACTCAGTATTTCATCTTGGTCTGGAAAGTGAGTGAGCAGCAATGTCTTCTTTTTTTGAAGAATCAGTATTTAGTTGTTATGATAAGCAAATAATGTTTACAGGATGTGAAGGTCAGCAATACAACCAGTTATGGAATGTTTTACTCTTTTCAGTGAATACTGAATAAACAGATATAATTAAATCAAAGATTTAAAAAAACCAAAGAGCTTTAAACAAGATTCTTAAAATAATATTAAAACTTATACCTTGATTTCAAGAGTGCTGAGCAGCCTCCAACCGAAATACTTAGGAGAAAACATTGTGTTTTTTTCAAGTTGAGAATACTCAGAACATTAGCCACTTCTAAAATTTATGGGGTTTACTCTTACTTGTACATTCAGCCCATAAATTTACTGCCTCCTACATAAAAATTTATTATGTTTCAGGGTGATGGAATATATTTTCATCCATTTGGATTAAGAGCTTGTTTACAGCTCAGTATTACTGTTACCCATTTCTCCCAAGACTTACAAGCTTTTGTATTTTTCTTGGATCTGCCAGTATCTGAAGTCAATGATCCTGAATAAGACCCACCTACGTTTTTTGGCTAAAAGCCTGAAGCTGTATAGTTGTTACACTGCTTTCAACCAATTTTAATATTTTCCTATCTGGAACAATCATTTTTAGACTATTTCTATTTTACTTACCACAAAAGCCACTTATTCTTAGTTTAATGCTTGAGTTGCAATGAGCACACCAAAGTGACTGATTCTGAGCATACACCTGCTGCTTTTAAGCTCTTTGTCAGAACATTGCTAACATTTTCCACTTGAAACTGAAATCCCATAGCAAAGGGATTGAGAAACAGCAAAAAGGACAGCAAGGGCAATGAGTTGGCAAGGGCTTTTCCTGTCATTGTTACTGTTCTCCATCACCCAGCAAAGGCTTTCCTTGTTGCTAAGCCTACCTCTCTTGAAAGACATTCAAGACCACTGTCATTAGTCCAGCTGCCTAGTTATTTTGGTCTTAAGCTGTAAGCACAATTCTGGCTTAATGAGCTCTCCTATGAACATGTCCAACACCACTGTTGGGTAAAAGCAGAGATGGACAGTATTACGTTTGATGTATGAAACAAACACAGCCTGGTTTTTTAATACTTTCTTTTAAACAAATAATAAATTTTATTTCTTAATGGTCTGGTGTGCTGGTTTTAATTGGAATAGAATTACTTTTCTCCGTAGCAGCTACTACAAAGCTATGTATTGGATTTGTGCTGAAAACAGCACTGATAATACAGGGATTTTTTCCTTATCGCTGAGCAGCACTTACACAGCGTCAAAGCATTTTCTGCTTCCCAAACCATCCCATTAATGAGGAGGCTGGAGGTGCACAAGAAGTTAGAAGGGGCCATTGCTGGCACAGCTAAGCCCAACTGACCAAAAGAATGTCTCAGTGTATGACATCAAACTCAGCATATAAAGCTTGGGGAAGAATAAGGACGGACAGGGGATGTTTAGAGTGATAGTGTTTGTCTTCCCAAGTAATTGTTAGGTATGATGGGGCCCTATCCTAGAGATGGCTGAACACCTGCCTGCTGGTGAGAAGCAGTGAATGAAGTCCTAGTTTTGCTTTGCTTGAATGTACAGCTTTTGCTTTACCTGTTAAACTGTCTTTATCTCAAACCACAGGCTTTCTCAATTTTACTATTCCTATTCCTATTCCCTCCCCCATCCTGCTGGGGGAAAATGACCAAGCAGCAATGTGCGCAGTTGCTGACTGGCAGTCCTTTTTGGCACCCAACGTGGTGCTCAAGGGGTTCAAGACAATGGCAGATTTGACTGGAATGTGCTAGATTGAATTGACAGCTGTTATTGCTGTTTAGCTATCAGTTGGCAGGTTTCTGTGCTTGCCGCGGTGCTTGTTTGCCTTACTGTATATTATTGGAGTCTAGTGCTTGTTAGTGGCTGCTTTTTGCTTTTGCTCCTTGCTGCTTACCTTCTTACTGTTCTGTGCTGAGGAACATTTTGATAACAGCAATGGCAACGCACCTGGGCTGGCAGATGGCCAGGGCATCGCTACTGTTTCTGTGCTGGACAGGCTGGAATTCCAGTGTGAATACAGGTCAAAGGGACTATCACCTGTGGATGAGTCCACACAGAAGCAGGACACCCCAAAGTGTCTCTGGCCATGGATAAGCCCATGCCAGGTATATTTTGAAGCACCTGTGGCCATGGTTATGTCTGTGCCACAGCAGGGATACCTCTGAAGGGATTGTAGCTCACAGATAAGGCTCCACTTGGAGCACATACAACCGTAAGGGACTGCAGCCGGTGGATAAGTCCAAGCCCGAGCAGGGGCAAGGGGAGGAGTTCACTGCAATGTTAAACCCTATAACCTGGCCAAAAGGGACCAGGGGTTGAAATTCTAATGGAAATACCTTTTAAAAGTGGCTTTTGATTTACTTAAAGTGTCTTTATCTCAACCCAAAGGTTTTCTTATTTTCACTCTTCTAGCTCCTTCCCCTCTCTTTCCGTGGAGGAGTGAGTGATCGGCTGTGGGGTGCTTAGTTTCCTCCTGGGGTTAAACCACAACACCTACGAAGACTATATTAGCATTTCTAACTTTTAAACAAGTTTCATATCTAAGGAAGTCTGGGTCTGGATCTCACCTCTAACAGCAGCAGTTTTAGCTACGCTTCTCCATGTTTCACCAGCATGAAATGAAATTGTTCACTAACCTGTAGTGCTCACCATGTACTTCCACTTCACCACATACGTGTCTCCCTCGTGGAACTGTCCTATGCTTTGCTTAGGCAGTCTACTATAATCGAATTCCAGGATGTGCCAGACATCCACAGATGCAGTGATAATTTCAAACTGCCTCCCGTCTTCTCCTTCTATAAGTCCATAGCCCCGGCCAATATTCATTCCATCCAAGACTGTGCCTACAGTTGTTTGGGGCACAGCTACCATTAGCATAACATCATATGGTTTAGAGTCAGATTTGGATTCTTCCTGTCAAAAAAACCAGAAGAGAGTTCTTTGAACATAGTTTTTTTTTTCTTCTTACCCCATAGCTCCATCAAACAGTTTGATTCCTGCATGTTTCAGTACTTTAACATCTTGTCCTCATTTGATGCCTTGTCAAAACCACCTTGGCAGAATTCATTGAGCTGCTTGCTAGTATAAAGCAACTCAGTGGGTTTACTGTAAGTGGTGATGTTCTGACCTCTAAGGCGAAGCCCGCAAGATAAAGAAAGTGCGCTGGATCCTTGAGAACAAGATACCCTGGCTTCTATCCCAGCTAGGTCATCTAGTTTGAAATACCTAGTGCCTATTATATGCACCTTCTGGTGAAGGGATTCACTAGAATTCTTCTCATTGTGTTTCTTCAGTTCTGTCCAATCAAGAAATTTTTCTTTGAAGAGTATGGTCTCGTTATGTTCTGTGAGTCTGCCAAACACAGCCCAGTCTGGGCGTCCTTGTCCCTTTCTGTACAACAGAACAGAAGAAACAGAATCAAATTAATGCTGTGAAATAAGGGCAAGAAAACTAACTTTCCACAATGAAGCTAAACTCAAGTTTTAGTACCTGGGTATGAGCGGATTGCATTCTCCTGGATCCAGAGGATTTATGTCACAATTAGAGTAGTCAAAGGTGCCATTCCACAAGTGTTTTGCCAGCTGGAATGCCACTTTCCTTTGTGCTAAAGTAACTTCCTTTCCATGCCATACATATACTTCACTGCCAAAATCAAACACCAGCACCTAAAAAAACAAACAAAACCAAAAACAACCTACCATTAGCATAGGTGATACCCTGGGTCTTCCAGTTTCCTAGTACTGCAACTGACTGTGCACTGAACACAAACTTCTCCAAATATCTGAGTTTCTGCAGTGACACTAACACCTAGCACTGCAATGCAAGTAAGACCAGGGCAGTGGTCTGCACTGTGACAACTAATTGTTGAGGATAACTGGAAGCAAGTATGGGGAATGCTGTGAGGTGTATTGTTAGGTGGTAGCTAAGTCACTAGCAGATTAGAGAGCTCTTCTAACTAAAACTCTAATTCTGTTGCATGACTGATTGCTGTCCAGCTTTCACTCACATTGAGACCTACACTTTGTCCTGCCATCAGGGAAGGCTGACAGAACATAGAGTATGGGTAACTGGCTCGGCAAACAGGCAGCAACTTGAAAACTTCCAAGAAAATGCATAATGTCTTTGTTTTGGAACACTGCTCTCAATCCTGCTTAGAAGGGTGAGAAGTTTGTTTGACAGGGAAAAAATATAGTGAAGATAGAAATAAAAATGCTTGAAACTGAAAGCAGGTTTTTATTTTGTTTTGGTTTTCTGAAGTGCTACCTATTTTGCATTTCATAACTTTGGAGTGAGGCACTGTTGACAAAAAGATTTACACTACCTAAAATAGTATTCCACTTTAAAGAAAACATTATCCAATTTCTTGAGAGCTGCAGCACATTCCAGACAGCAAAGCATTCAGAAGCTTTTCAGAAACACAGAGGACCCAGTTTTCAGTCAGCCTCTCCATAAGGATTTGTAGTTACAGAAAGTTGTTGTCGGCTGTATGTTCCTGCACTTACCACAGGAGCATTAAGTGGCACGATACCTCTTTTGGTTGTAGCAGGGTACATTTTGGCACCTTTCCCCAGTAGTCATCCTCAGGAATGAGTTTATCCTCTACAAGGCGGTAAATGCAATTTGTTTCTATTATTGCAGCTTCATACATTTCATCTTCTTCAGGATTTCCAGCAGCTTAAGGAAAAGATTGTAAAAAATAATAATAAATTTTAATGCCCAACTATCTTTAAAAGAGAACCGACTCAATTATTTTACTGTGGTGAAACTTCAGACACTGTAACTGTAAGAATGCTTACACTGGTAATTTGTCTGTCCCCCGAGGAGTTTCCAGAAGTCTTTGGCTGCATGGGTATGAGTATTTATTCCTTCTTCTATAGTCTGTATATAAGAAGCTCTACAGCCAAGTTCCCTCTTTGTCTGAATTAAAGTTGCAAGTTCTGAAGCCTAAATGATTAAGAATTATCTGATCAGGATTGCTTAAGTCTTTGAAATACTTATGCATGTCTTGTTTTGGGAGAAGGCAAAAGCAGACAGGATATAACACAGTAAATAGCAGGAGAAATGATTATTATTTGTTGCATTAAACAAACAGACACTAGAGAAAATGTTACAGAAATACAGTCATTCTTTCTTTTCCATTCTTGCCTCAAAACAAGACTTGATCTTAATGAACATGGGAATAAAAAGGACATCCTTCCATTCAGACTATTTTTCGTTTGATTGCAAATTTGCTTCCTGAGGATATCCTCTCTCCTCTTGCAGCTTAACAACCTACATGCTCCTCTGTCAGCTTTCATTCAGTGCACAGGCTAAAACACCATTGTAGGAACGCTGCATCAGTTGTAGGAACCCTGACTATCAGTTACACGCTACTTTTGGAGACAACTGGCACCAGGGCTCAATTACATCAGAGATAAACACCATGACAGTTCTAAAAATAAATAATAAAAACCCCCAACTAGTACTAACCTTTGCTTTTTCTATGACATTTGCAAACTCTCCTACCCATAAGAAACAGAAATGTGGAGTTAACAACAGGAAACAGTCTCCGCTGTTCAGCGAGGAGGCCCTTGGTTCAACTAATCTTGTTTGAACATGTCTTCTTCCTAAAGAGAAAACAAAGATAATTATATTCCTTTGATCTGCTATCAAATGCCAAGATCTAATTTGTTTTGAATGAAATACAAACAATCCCAGCACATTTAGCAAAATATATGAAAACAGACTGTTAAAGAAGAATTATAAGACTACTACTGTGCAAAAGGGTTTACTCACAAGAAGCAAAAAAACCATTACCTCCTATCAACTAATATTTCTATTATTTCCTGTTCTTGCCTTAACAACTTTGTGTCCTTCTGGAAAGAAATGAATTAAGTAAATGGTAGACAGCAGCCAAATTACAGAATCCTTTACATTTCCTTCAGTGAAGCTATAGCACAGTTTCTGTAGGCACTAAAAAGTTTTAAGAATTTTACTTTGCTGAAAAAGTAGCTATTATTTTGCTGAATCAGATACATTACTATGCACTGTAAGGGAAAGTGGACCTAGAACATCGGCATGTCACTTCCAAAGAAGAATGGGATAGTTCAAAAATTTAGACTTCAGTAAAGCCTTTGACACCGTTTCTCACAGTATTCTGCTTGAGAAACTGGCTGCCATTGGCCTGGACGGGCACAGCCTCTGCTGGGTAAAAAAATGGTTGGATGGCTGGGCCCAGAGGTTGGTGGTAAATGGAGTTAAATCCAGTTGGAAACCAGTCACGAGTGGTGTTGCCCAGGGTTCAGTGCTGGATCCAGTCCTATTCAATATATTTATCAATTATCTGGATGAAGAGATCAAGTACACCCTTAGTAAGTTTGCAGAAGTGTCGATCTGCTTGAAGGAAGGGAGGCTCTGCAGAAGGATCTGAACAGCCTGGATCGATGGGCTGAAAACACTGCGATGAGGTTCAACAAGACCAAATGCCGAGTCCTGCACTTGGGACACAACAACCCCATGCAGCGTTACAGGCTTGGGGAAGACTGGATGGAGAGCTGCCTGGTAGAGAAGGACCTGGGAGTGTTGGTTACAACTGGCTGAATATGAGCCAGCAGTGGCCCAGGTGGCCAAGAGGGCCAATGGCATCTTGGCCTGTATCAGAAACAGCGTGGCCAGCAGGACAAGGGAGGTGATTGTACCCCTGTACTCGGCACTGATGAGGCCACACCTCGAGTGTTGTGTTCAGTTCTGGGCCCCTCGCTACAAGAAGGACATTGAGGTGTTGGAGTGCATCCAGAGAGGGGCGACAAGGCTGGTGAAGGGGCTGGAAAACAGGCTCTACAAGGAGCGGCTTGTTTAGCTTAGAGAAGAGAAGGCTGAGGGGAGACCTCATCACTGTCTACAACTACCTGAAAGGAGTTTGTGGTGAGGTGGATGCTGGTCTCTTCTCACAAGTGATGTTATGGCCGCAAGTTGTGTCAGGGGAGGTTTAGACTAGACGTCAGGAAAAATTTTTTCACTGGAAGGGTGGTCAGGCATTGGAACAGCTGCCCAGGGAGGTGGTTGAGTCGCCATCCCTGGAGGTGTTTAAAAGGCAGGTAGATGAGTTTCTTAGGGATATGGTTTAGGAAGTTGACAGGTATGGCTGGACTTGATGATCTCAGAGGTCTTTTCCAACCTTATGATTCTATGATTCCACAAGAGATAGCTGGAATTCCTGAAATATTCTGTTTTCTCCTTGTAAAACATGCACCAGTGGGCACAATGCAAATCTATTTTTAAGGTTATTCATTTTTCATGCAGTTCTCACTTATTCTTTTAGGTTTGGACATAAATTTCAAGCTGGAGATCTAGAACAAGCTAAGAATCCAATTATGGTCAACCTATTATATATGGAAAGTAAAAGCAGTTCCAGCATACCTTTAATTTGCAGCAACATTAGCTTCTTGTATGGCACAGCGCTGTTATTAGAGTTTTGTTCTGTTAGATTAACACTCCGTAAACTAACATTGCTGAAGTTCTCTTTGCTTGCCAAGCCAGCAAGTGCTACTTCTGAGAAATTTGAGTTTGCAGACACTTGTACATAGAAAGAAGTTGGATAAAAAAAAAAAACACAAAAGGACAAAATTATTAAAAAATCGATTGTTGCATTGAAAAAAATATTCCTCCCCTTTAATTCCAGTTTTTCCTCCTTCTTAATGGCAGCAGAAAAACCAGGTTGAACTCTGATTAACTGCTAGTCCAAAAGCTTTGTGAGTTTAATAGCACCTAAGTTTCTAGGTATCATCCAAGAGTAAACTGTCAGTGTCAGAATTACATCATTCGTCAAAAATACCAACTTTGCTAGGAAACACATCTTACCCAATATTTTGTGAAGTACAGTGTAGCTCCTCAATGCCTTATAACTGATTAATGATAAAAGACAGTAAAGTAGCCAAGGCGCATTAACTGAAATTCCCTTCAAATTTGTCTCAGCCAGCATAATGCAACAGCCACTTACATTTCAAAGTCTTAGTCATGTTTTACTGTAAACTTAAAGCCTAAATTCTTGGCTACTTTTGCTTATTTCTAAACCAAAGACAAAGCACTTCATGAATTTGTAACTCAGGAAATGCTTCTCATCAAATGGCAATGAAGTATTACACATATAACTGGTGTTTTCATGAATATAGGCAAGGTTTAAAGACGATCTTTCTTTAGTCACATGTAATAGGGAAAACTTGTACCCAAAACAGTAAATGTGGCTTGAGAAACTTTTTAATAAATTTTACAATAATGTATTTTTCAATCTATCTAGTTGTCAGGAAAAAGCAGTTTCACAAGTAAAACACAAAGCCCTGCCACAGAGCAGTGATACTTCATGGAAATTAATCTTTTGGAATCAAGAAGGCCAATTCCAGTTTCTGAGAGAAAACTAGGACTCAAAATTGAAGCCAGGATACCTGAACAAAAGTTTGTCTGTTCTTGCCAGCTTTTTCCCCCAACGTAATATGACACCAGATCTGCTGTCTCCAGTCTCCTGTCCTCACCCTGTAAGCACAGTGGTACTCTCCCTCTTTCCATAAGGCGGTTATGCTGAAATTAAATAATTAAACCCACGCACAGAAGGTGGCTGTAGGTAGCTTTCCATGAGGAAGTCACACATGTCCTTCTCTCCAGACGTCCTGGACAGTCTATATTAACCTTATACCTCAAGCAATTTATTGCTGCTTAGAGAATATGTTCCATTCCTTTAGTTGTAGTTATTCTGTGGGAACTTTTGATTTACTTTTAATTAAAATAGCAAGACAGTGCTTTGTACAAATCATCCTATTAGCTTACTTTTTTCTACTTTCATTCGTTTTGACTCCATGAAGGCAACATTCAGCCTTTGTTCAGTATATTCATGAAGAATATCTCCTCTTGCTGCCAACATTTTCAGGGGGTTTCTTGAGGACTGGACTCTGCGTGTAGGCCTAACTGCACGTTTGTGCTCTGCTACAGAGGATATTAACCTGAAAAAAAAGCAGTGTTTTTAATCATCACTTAATTTTCCTAGTCAGAATCATCTAATGACAAGATATTTGCTTTGCTTTTGTGTGTGATTTCTGTTAGGAAATCAGGATCAGTTCCTTGATTTTGGCATGAGAGTAATTTCAGAAATGTGTAAAAGAAATGGATATGCCCAGTACTCAGATATCTTCAAGATGACTTAAAGCTGAACATTTTGACCACTGGCCCTGTGTCTGCATTCATAACAGTGTGGTGGGTGGGGGTGAAAGTTCTTACTTTGGTGCATAAGGATCAAAGATAGCATCAAAGTCCTCATCAAGGTCCAAAGGCACTGAAGAGGAAGGGAAATCCACATGGCGATAAAATTTGGAAAACGTTTCATCATCATCCAGCTTCATCACCTCTTTCACAGATTTTCCGGTAACTGTCAGCACTGTTTCTTGCATCCCAGCAACTGCAGGAAAAAAACCACCTCACCCAATAAATACTCATACTAAAGCTTCTAACTCTAGAATAGGTAAACATGGCTTGTTTGGTAGTTGTTGGGGTGGGATTATTTTGGGAAGGTGGTGGACTTTTTTTTTTGTTGTTTTATTTGTTTTTTCTTTTTAAATTGATGGAACTTGGAGAGATGGTAGAAGACTGTTGGAAAAGAATGATAAAAACTGAGTCTAACTTCTACCCATGCAAAAACTGATACTACGTAATGGCTGGAAATATAGCTGAATAAAAAGCTAGGCACTATCAAAAATATGTTGCTTTGGTAGGATGGTAGCATTTGGTAGATAGCATTTTCTGGTCTGACATATTTCATCTTGCTCCCAACCACATAATTCCTTCCTTTGAAAGATATACTAGAACTATAAGTGGAAAGTCACTGCTTCAGACTAGTGAGTATGACACAATCATTATCCTATGCTAGTGCCTCTGCTGAAATGTGAATACATGTGTTTATGGCATTTGACACTCTACAAATTACAAAAAGGATTTTTGCCTTACAAATGGAGGACAGACACATGAGATGGAAACACCAAAGAACACTAGACAGCTTCAAAAGTAGCCAACAAACTGGACAATGTAGCAGCTCATACAGCTTCCGAGAGTCAGTTTTCAAAAAAGCAGGACGAGTTATGCTTGGGAGCAGCTTAGTATTTGATTTTAATAACATTAAACTGCATATAAAGCTGTTTCACTGTATATGGCAATATGGTTCAGACTGGCTGTGTGGTTTTAAGAAACACTGCTCTCTGGAAGAATGTGTACATTGCAGGCTAGAAAAAGAAGAAAGTTATTTTGGCATTTGTAATTTGTTCTATTGTACATTTGTAATACAATAACAGAAGGCATTTTTGTTAAAATTTAGCAAAGACCAAATCACAGAAATAAACTGTGTGATCAGTAAGTGCAGCCTGAACAAAGAAATATTCAGTTACCGTTACCAGATAGTTTAAATAAGAAGTACTTCAAGTGATTTCCTGAAGGTGGAGAGTGGATACATTGCCACCTTTGGTAACTCTACCAACCTTTGTTATTCAGCCTTCCCAAGAACGACTCCAACTTGTCAAGCTTCATATCCGATTCCAATTGCATATCAGGCCTGGCTTCAATTTCTAAGCAAACCAGAAAGTAAAACTTGTTAACTGTCAGGAAGTAAACCAGCTTGAACGTATTTCAGCCAGTTTTACTCTTTACCTTCCAAAGGCTTTGTAACTGGAGCAGTAGACTTCTGCCGGCTGCTGAAAGGGGATGCTACTGGTGTTAGCGCACTTGGAGAAGCCAGGCCTGCATAAGAACACAAAACATAGGAAATGCTGTCCTGGGTCAGCCCACATTTCCAACAATGATGCTTTCTATATTTAGGGAAAGCAGACGAGTCTAACCACTCCTACAGCCCCTCATACTTCCCCAGCATCCATAACTGCTGTATTAGGGATGGCAAAGCGTAGAGCCATGCCTGTTCCTTAAATCAACAGCAGCCTCAGAAAGTGTCCTGTTCACAAGAGCAAAGCTTTGCTTCCAAGTGTCTGTAAGCAAGCTAACGCAAGATATGTGCTTTCTCTTGAAAAATAATTTTGCTTATTTTCAAGGCAGCAGTTCACTTGCTCTGTTTTGGAATCCAGTTCTACCCCAAGTCGCATTTTAAAAACCTGTAAGTGTTCTAAACAAGAAGATATGGTTATCAGAGAAGCTACCAAGATCTTGCTTGGCACCTTCACAACCACCTCCTCCTCACATCCCTTTTTAAATTTAAACCAATCTCTACTACAGCAGTCTGCATCTGACCTGTGAATGCTGTCCCTGTATTAAGTAGTAATTCTTGGGCCGTGCTGTGTTTTTAAAAACACGTGGAAATGGAAGGAGAAATGGAAGTCAGAGTCCCTACCACATGAAGTATTACTCCTCCCTTTTGTTGTACCCTTCTGCCTCCTTTTCAGTAACTATCATAAAACAATTCATTCTGGACACAGTGCATAAAATAAAACTAGTTTTGCTTAGTTCTTTTCATGTGAATCTATGTTGCTCCACTAAGAGACAGAACACTCCATGGGATTAAGATTTTTTTATTAGGTATAAAAGCATACTGAAGCAAAGAATTACATCTATTACTTCTTGTTCTCTAGACTTTCAGTAAATGGGGAAACTAACATTTAAACTTTCCTCTAATATCTATTTTCCATTTAACCACAGCTTACTAATTATTGAGCCAGAAAAACTGAAGCCTTTAGTTACTTTGATCAGATTAAACATATTGTGCTGACAGAATATATATCAACTGCATTTCCACTACCTTTACTGTAACTTCTAGCAAGTCATAATTGTCAAACACCAAGATAGATTTATAATATAATCAAGTAGCATTTCCACAAACACTTCTTTTCCCCTGTTACCTAAGAGACTTTTAAATTCCAGCAGGTTTAAGTCAACCAGTAAAGCCTTCATCAAGACTTATTTGAGAGGACACAGCTCTTAAGCAGCTCTCTCAGGACTTAATCCACAAGACCACGTTGAGAACCACTTCAGATGTTAGTAGAGGATCTCCTTCTGATTAAGACTGAAAAATTTCAGTCATAAGAAGCAATTAAAACGCAGCATCTGTGCATATGTATATGACAAGGATTTAATTTTGAATTACTTTCTCATCATTTCTTAAATTAAAAACTCATCATGATAATTCATTCTTTTAGGCAACAAAAACAGCACACTTCAGAATAAAATCCCATTTGGGCTACTTTTATCGATGCCACTGTTACTGGATTACATTGCTTCTCCAAAAGAATAATCTCAGCACCTAAAGAGATCCTTTCAAGGTATTTTTCTTTTTCCATTAAGAGCAGCAAATACTATCACCTTCTCTTCCTTTTCAAAGACCAATCTATTTGGCAAAAAATCTCAAAAAGCAGTCTGTGGACAATGAACACTTTTTCTTGGCAACCCTCCAACATAGGTTAGTCTTTAAACACTGATCACTGGCATTTCTAGCAGCAAAACAATGAAAGCAGCAGCTAAATTATGTTACTAATAGATGTAATTCCTAATACCATGTATCTGTTTATCTGTCAACAGAATGTGGCTCGGACCGAAGTTGGAGTTACTCCCTGTTGTAATACTGTCCTCATCCCACAATAATTTTTTTGGTGGTTATCATTTAACTCAAGGTTCATCGTTGTTGCATTCAATAACCAAGTTCTTGTAACAATCCAAAATTTAGTATTCATTAGCCACAAGACATCATCAGTTTAGATGTCTCCTTCCCAACGCTTTCATCATCCCAGGTGCAGTGCATGAATAGTTGCATTTCTACCACTTACAGCCTTCAGAGACTCCTGTCCACTTCAGAAGAACGACTGCATCTGCAAACACTGACTGAATTCAAGAGGCCTCAAAAATGTCAACACTGCTCCCTTGTCATTTCTATTCCCTGGTTCTACGCAGAAATCTATTCAGTAATTTCTTCAGCCAAACACAACACTTTCAATTGTTGTACAAAACAACATACATAAACCCAACATGTTTGCTAAATATTCCCAGTGATCCTAGGACTGGGGAAGTGTCAGCAACAGCAACAACTAGATTTCACAACTTTCCTTTAGATAATGCACCTAGGTTTTCAAAGAAAGAATAAATAAAAGCATAATCCAGCTGTGCTCTCTGGGCTGTATTAGAAGGAAACCCAAAACATGTGACTGTTTAAGAGACGATCACCAGTCAGACCGAGCCCAGTAATAACTGGATGGTAGTGCAACAGTGCAGAACAAAATGGATCAATACCAACGACCACAAGAAATCAGGGTGAACAGCCTCGTGACATGATACTCATCTTAAGATAAACAGTCTTCCTCTTGCTAAATATGGATGCTGCTTCTGTATCGCTTTAGCTTGACTTTATTTTGACTAGATAGATAAGCAGTGGCTTATTTATATTAGGATCACTTAATCACTGACCTTTTTTTACCATTCGGCCAGCTACAGTGAACTGCGTGGAGTCATTGGCCGCTCCTTTACCCTTGGACTTCCAAGCTTCTTCTCGAGCTGTAATCAGGTGTTTCCTTTCTTCAATGGTCATCTGACTCTCCTGGTTATCCACCAGTCTCTGCTTTTTGGGGTGAAATGAGAAAAAGATGTTTTAAAAAAATAGATAAACCAACCAGGATATAGCAAAGGCCTGGCTGAACAGTTCAACTGCTAACTGTAGAGAGAAGAGAGCAGGACAACAAGCGACTAAAAAAAAAAAGTCACAGACAGCTTAATGACCCTGAGATGCTTAAGTATCTTGCTGGCCCATTACACTGTGAAGATAAGGTTTTGATCTATGCTCTTTGACCTTTATTGAAACTACCAGCCAAGGAAAATGTCATTCCTCTAAGCAAAGCAAACCATACCATTTACTCTGCATATGATACAATTTTCCAGATCTTGTTCTTTTGAAGCGTTTTTTTGCGTTCTTTTGACTGATACACCAGTGAGATCACTAAATTGATTTTCAGCAGACGTTTTCAAGTGTGCAGATCTGCAGGTGGCACAGGGAATAACAACAAAGTGTAACTTAGTTTAAGATTTCTGAATGACTCTTTTACTATACCTCAGTTCTCCTGGCAGGATTAGCAGCCTTATCTCTCCAGAGGCTGCTCACTTTAGTTCCTGTGTCAGCTTGCTCTACTGAGTATTTTTCCAATGACTATGATCATATCTTTTTATTTTTTTTTTAGGTCACCCTCAGCTTTTCTTCCTTGCTTTAGAGAGTAGCAGCCAACAGCCTGAGTGCTTAAGAGCAGCTAGGAGCACTAAATATCTTAGTGCCCTCCTAACACAAAGGATTGATGATGGTACATTTAACAGGAAAGAAACTGAATTTACATACTCTACTCTGGCTAGGCCAGGCAAGAGAAATACTGCTTCAGTGCAGTTATCCTAAAAAAGTACCAACATTTAGAGATTATACTGCACAGGAATCAAGTATAAAAATATTTTTAGTGCATGGGACTGTCAGCTCTAAAATTACTTCCAAGCTGTATGCCATTCGGCCTTTCTTTCTTCATAACCTAGCTGCTAGAATTGGAAAAACACATGAAAACCTAAAGCTTTATCACAGCTCTAGCTCATACCGCTACAAAGATGAAATTAGAAAGGACTCAAGAAGCTTGTGAACATGAAGTAAACACTCTTCTCTGTTTCAAGATACGAGGAGATATAAACCCAGATAGTCTCATTTATTTCTTTGCTTAAAAATCAAACAGACTAAATATATCACTCACTTCATAGAAAACCTCTTGTGACTGCAGAGTCAAACAAAATCTCAAAACAGAGATTTCACAGCTTTCATTGTTTACTAGGAGCAGTATCCATCAGCCAGAAGAGTAAAGTTGAGCCAAGAAGTGGCTTGTACCAGGACTAGGACATGAGAGCCCTACATTCCTTCCTCCGGTTCTGTGCACCTCTGCAGGCTTCTGCTGCAATGCCTGCTCTCAATTGCTAGGAAAGATCGTTGAGCAGCCAGACAATTGCTACAAATCATGATGAAGATCAAGATGAAGAATGCCAATTTTTCCCTAGAACTCCAAAATATTCAACAGAAACGACGAGATGCAATTCTATTCAATATTGCTTCCTCTTTTGTAAAAGGATCTGAATGCTTTAAATAAAAACATCAGAAGAAATCTCTTTACTTCCCCCAGTTCCTATCCATTCCACTGGCTGAAGCACAGGCATGTCTGGGATGAACAGCTGGTAGAAAAACTCCACAGAAATATACTAAAGTAGATCTTAGCAGGAAATTAATAAATACCTAATGAAAACACAAGTGAAATTTCACACAACAAAGGAATACTTTTAACTTAGTGAGGATGTTGACTTTGATTACAACATGAAGGAAAGTGAGGGAGAGGCAGTAAGAAGTAGTCATATGGATTCTTTTATATGCATTATTTCTATTTTTTCTTTTAAAGTGACAGGGGGTTTAATTTTGAATTTTGTCTCCAGCAAACACCTGAAAAGCTCCAGAGTATGGAGAGCTACAAGAAATTCTTAAGACGGAGACCTGGAATGCATGTGTGTTAAGTGTAAGAAAGATCATGAGTAATTCTGGAGCCTTATCAAAGGACAAGAGACAGTAAGTAGCTGTCTAATGGTAGAAATATTTTCTTTTTTTTTTTAAATGAAAGGTTTCAAGCCGCTCCATTGGGCAAAACATCCATGGACTTGCTAAAATAAAACAAATTGGACTGGATGTGTATGTTGTAAAACCCAGAGCAATTCCGTGTTATATCTCTTCCTAATGCATGGAGATTCTCACCTTTCTATATTAACAAATTAACTAAAAAAAATGGTAAGCTGAATAGACACCAAGCAATGCCTAACTCATTTAATTTGCTATAACAGTTCTGGTGGAAAACAAAAACATACGTGATGCATAAAGGAAAGAATAATTTTCTATCGCTGGAAAACTGACATGAGCCAACGCAACTGTTAAAAGAAATTTCAGAACAAATACACCTGGTAAGTGGGAGTAGTTTAGAAAGCTTTCACAATTGCCAAACAACAGCATCTATGGAGGAAAGAGCTGGTCAAAGCACATTTTTGATGAGAGAAACTAAGGCAAGAAAAGGTAAAACTTAAGAAGCTTTTAAGTGAAAAATTTAATTTCCAAGTTAAAAAATAAAGAATATATGAAAGAAGAATAAATCTAAAGACACCAATAAAGAGTCAAAACAAGAATTATTTTAGGAATAAATGAAAAGCTTAGGAAGAAAACAGCTCCAATGCTATTTTTCCATTACACAAAATAGGTTGTAACATTCAATTAAATATCCTAATTTGTATGAAAAATACATCCAGGAGTTAATTGATACCTCGTATTAAAAAAATGATAAATTCTTAAAATGAAGTGAAGCAGAAAAAGCATCAGAAGAACTGGCATTCAACAACATGAAATAACTGAAATAGGAGATGCCCCAAACACTCCTTTGAAAATGGGAAAATATGTAGGATTTATAAAAGCTTAGATGGGGACAATATTTAGAAGAAGTAGAACAAAATCTGGTAGGTACAGGTCACACAAGCTGTGTATTGTTCCAAACACTCATTGGAAGACTGCTGCAAGACATTCAAAGCACAGGCACGTAATTAATGCCATTCCACATGGCATTATGGAAAACAGGTTTAATCAAAATGGTAAGTTTGATGAAATCAAGTATGATTAAATACGTTAACACAGTTACCTCTGATTTCTTTAATATATTGACTTAATCACAGATGACATTGAGCTTTTTTGAGCAATATAAAAATATCAGTGGAGCTTACAGGCTGCAAACTTGTTAACTGACTGAAAAACTATTTCTAAAAAGAAAAGAGCCATGCAGTGATCTAATTCATCCCAACTTTGATCAAAATGTTTTCATGCACATGGAAAAAAAAAATATATTTCTGTTGAGAAGACTCTCAGGATGGCACCAAAATATGGAAGAGTAATGAAGGTAAAGAAGAAATAATCACATAGGTAAAAAACAGGATTATCAGAAAAATCAGTCTTTTAAGAGAAGTATTATTTAAGAAGGGAAATGGGCAACCCCAGCCAATTAGGAAGAAAGAAAAAGATGAGAAAAATTCCCATGGAACAGTTGTTCTGGAGAGGTAATCTACACTGCAACAGCTCATCCATTTCCAGCCTCTATACTTTTATCCAGGATGCTGACAATTTTGAAGGGTTTCAGGAAAGGGCTAGAACATTTTTTCCAAGATGGGAAAAAAAAAATCTATCTCAGATTAAATCAGAGGAGTATTTATTTTCACTGATGAGAGGGTTAAGAGCTAAGTTTTACACAGTGAGAACAATTACATGTGAAAAATTACTTAATACTGCAGTGAATTTTCTGTATGTTGACAGTTTGGAATGAAGACTGTATTTTTTCCAAAAGATCTGTTTTAAGTCTGAGACGGAATTATAGTCTTGATGCAAGAACAGTTAGAAACAGAGATTACTTCTCTCCCACTGCTTGACTAGGCTGGATGATGATATTGGTCTTTTCTAGCACTGCAACACGTTTTTTGAGGGTGTGCACAGACATGCCACTGCTTTTGGAATGCCACAGCCTGATTTTCGCTAAGGAAGGGCCTGCATCTAGGCAGTGCTCTATTTCGTACCCTACAATTTTCCAATCCAAGTAGTGTTCCCTTTAGGTCACAAGAACATACTCCAGAGCGGTCTGTTAGCATGCTGGTTTGTTGTTTGGGGTTTTGTTTTGCTTTTCGACACAAGAAATAAGAGAAATCATTGTTTTCTATGTTGAAGATCAAGACCACACTTGCTTGGGGGAGTCTAAACCAAAAATGAACATAAAAAAAATGTATTTTTAAAAGATGAATCAAATTAAAACCAATATTATAAAATATATAGAAGAAGAATCCGAAAAGCATCTATTTGCTTTTTAATACAAGTGACTTCTCCAGTTTACGCTCCTACGACAAAAAGAAAAAAACCAAACACATCCAACAGCTGTACAAGTACAGAAAATTTTTTGCACTGTTTTCCTCTGGAAGTTTACATGGGTCTTGTTACAAGGACAAAACTGAAATGTAAATGCACAGTTCAAAAGCAGTTTGAGCAAAATAGAAGATATTCAACTCATGCTTGGTGCAAACACCAGAACAATTAATTGTGCCAGGAAAACCCCAAAACAAACTTGTATGCACCTTGGCACTGTGCTACAAGAAGAAAGGTTCCTAAAAGGGCAGGAGCTCACTATTCAATGGAAAGATGAAAACTTTTTGGGTGTCACCCTTTTATTTTAAGACAGATGGAATGAACATTCCATTGAAGGACTTCCTCTCACTGCTGAAGGAATATCATGTCATTAACTTAGACTGTTTATTTACCTTCTAGATACTCAGAACTGCTGGAATTTGTCACAACAAAATGAGTAGATTATCTGAAGTAAACAGTAATAAAGCTACATGAAATCCATAGCTTACAGAGAAAAGGTAACATCAATACATTTCAGTTACTAGCCCCAAATTTAGTTTTTATTTAAAAAAAAAAATCAGAGTAAGATATGATCCTCAAACCCCTCTATGTGGATGTGGAAATAGTAAATATCAGTAATCAAAACTTTTATCATTGTTCCTGTAGCCTCTGCCATAATCATCATCCTCTATTGTAGCAGTGAATATCTGTGATGACACATACCAGCCAGAAAGCTGTTCATATGCAACATACACTGTATTTTGTGTGGAAATGAAAAACTCAATGGATTCCTTGTAGTATTACAACTACGGATCTCAGCTGAGGAGCAATGGAGAAGGAGGTGTAACAAAGCAGAATTAGATTTGAATACATCTATTGAAACCTTCCAGTGAACTCTTTGTTTTCTTGTGATTTTCTTCAACTTGTCTCTTTGCCCAATCCTGCCTTTGCTTTTTTTACCTCTGTATCATGTGAATCAGGTACTGTTTGCTCAGATCAAGATCCAGTATTGTACTTCTGCTCAAAGACAACTTTATTAGGTATCGCTAACTGAAGAAAGTTTGTATTTCTCATTATTTATTACATCTTCCTAAGTAAGGTCTTCCAATTGTTTGTTATGGAATTGCAAAGGTATGGACATGATCTCGAGCTTCTCTGATATTTACTGGAAGAGCAGCAGACCTCTATTCCCAGGCAAACACAAAGTTAACTGTTGCAACAAGTTGCTTTGGGGACGTGCATCTTAGATCTGAATGTAATTTTCTGTCTTACTCCGCCCTCCAATAATTAAATAGGAAATTTGTACATCTTTTCACCTTCCATCTCCAAGGATGATGTTCATCGGAAATCAGAGAGCTTGATTCTTTCAAACTAGTACTACAGACCTTAAAGGAAGAAAAATAGAGAAGCAGGAACACGGGACTGTCAGAGAACAGAAGCAGGATGTGCCAAGACAAAAATCCTTTAGATAGACACTAGGGAAAAGCACTACACAAAAGTCACCTCTGAACAAAAGAAGCTTACTTTTAATAGTCAATAAATTAGATGATTTTATGTTTTACGTTGCATATGTGCATTACATAGAGAAAAGTCATGGTGCACAGTATTTTACTCTAAAATAAATGCTGTGTGGTTTACATATTGCTCCTTTTATATACCCTTTTTTACAACTTGCATGGTTTTAGTATTATAATGAATGCAATACTGTTTCCTTCATTTATTTTCTCACCTCTATAGTCTAACAGATATGGAAGTTTTAGAAAAGCAACCACAGGAGAAACACTAGAAGAATGTATATTGAGGAAGAGTACACAACAGAGTGGCATAATACTATGTTTCTTTAAAGCAGTATTTACTAAGCTGGATAATCAGTTAAGAGGATTATTAATTTCTTATGAAAAAAAACCCTGTCAAAATGTGCTTACTTGAAATTGTTGAGCATTCAAATTGTGCAGACTTTTGCTCACCTGATTAATAGGTAGAAAAGGATGAAATTTATGGAGAGCAGGTATAACAGGAGAGTAAGTAGAAGCATATACAGGTTCCTATGACAAGGACAGAAGCAAAGCAAAAGAATTAGAAAAGGACTAGACTATCAGAAATGGAGGTGGGGGGATATCTCATCTTCCCCTAATTTCTTAAAAGTAAATCTGCATATTTTAATCTTCTAGAAACATTTTCCCTATTTGAACGCCAGAGATCAAAAATGTTGTCATAATACAACAGCACGTCTACCAAAGCCATTCCATGCAGGAACTAAACAAGTTAGTAACAATATCACTACAACTCGACACAGAACACAACAACACAGCCAGAAGATACACTTTTCATATGCTGATGACTTTTATGTCTCTTGTTTTCATGCACCATTAAATTGATGAACCATGTTGGCCACAATGTGAATAATTCTGCTGCAAGTTTAATCAGACTCTGCTAAATAACAAGCCATCTATTTTCTGGGTGAAAGGAAAGAATGCCTACTAAAACTAGGATACTCAAAAGCCATCTGGAGGGAATTGCTAAGCCCACAGCACTCAGCAAAGGTGAGTTCACCATTCTAAACAAAGCCTACAAATAACCCCTGCCTCAGAGCTTGGCTTACCCAAAGCAGATTAGACATGGCTTCATCATCTATAAGTCTTCTTCCTTTCAGTACATTTGCTTTAATGTGGAACATCGCACAGAATATGGGTAAATGCAGCTCGTTAAGAGTGGCTCAAAATGGAGCACCACCATTAAAAGTTTCAGCTTTGATTAGAACTGGATATGAGCACTTGGTGGGTGCCATATAAGAAATAGAAAAAAATGACAATCACAGCAAGACTAATATTTAGCCTAAAGGTCACTTTTTAAGAGCTTATCTCCTCTAAGATTTTTACACACTTAATCTCTGAGTAATTTTGAACTGGTTAGCCCCAGCCTTTAACACCACTGCTGAGCTGCAATTTGAACTTGCTGTAAGAATTAAGGGCATTTGAAATGTCATTCACTGCTTTAATGTGAGTGCAATGTAGCTGGTAATCAAGTTAATCAGGGACTCTGTTAAAAATGGATGACTATAAACCAGGAATTTTCATTCCAGTAAATCTTGCTATTCTGATACCAAGAAAAGATCTTCAAATTAGTTAATTTTTCTACCCATGACAAAACCCAGCAAACTGGAGGTCTTCCATCCAACCTGAGATGATGAATACAAATATACTAAATGCAAAATATTTTTCCGAAATAGAAGTAAGACATTCCTCAGTGTGTAATTGTTCCACTGAGGTCAGGAATATTCTTTGAATTGTCCAAGTATGTTTTACCATACATATAAATAATTTAACAAGTCTCATAGCTTCCAATAAATTCTCCTCTTCTGTGCAGCAATCATGAAAACAGATGCTGGACCTCCAAGTAAATCTCAACTTCCCTCCTCATCTCTATCTCCTTGATTTAATTCCTTAGTCCCTTTTCCCCCATATGAGATTGCTTTATAAGTTTTCCATGAATTTTATGGGTTTTTTCCTACAGTTTAGCCTATGTATGAAATGATTATAGCACATCTGGGTAAATATCTCATCCTCCAGACAACTGTGCAGAAGCATTTTGACCAGAAGTGATCAAACAGCACCTCTTAACGTAACTATTTTATTAAGATTACGAATCTTTCAACTTTAGTTGTTCATAAGAAATTGAAATGTAGTCTAATAAATTCTATTTTTACAGCTATGCTTCAATAATCAAAGATCCATAACAAGTTAGATAACCTTTAGAGACACACAGAAAAGAAAACCAAAAGAGGTGCCTGACTATATTACCAAGAGTGACATAATGCAACTAAAAACTCCAGGCATTATTTTGAACCAGCAGTGCATGACAGAAGTTTACACACCCTTGCTGTCGATGTCTGGCTGCCATGTGCAGAAACTGTATTTTAACTAAGCATAAAACACAGTAATCAATACAATTACTGCAATTTTATTGCAATTCAGCAATGTAAAGTACTAAGATTCTTAAGTATGTTGCAGTTTCAAAGCTGTTCTACAAATAGAGACTTCAGTGGCACACTGCTTCATGGATCTCAAAGGATAATGACCATCATACTGATTAATTATCAATAACAATATTTCCAGATTTAAGGGCAGCTGACATGGTGTGGGGTAAGCACTGTGGTCAGCTTAGTGAAACTTGACATCAGTTATCATGTATCACATAATGGATTAGCATCATAAATACCAATACAGTTCAAGGAGTTGTGTATCTAATAAGAGTAACATTTTTTCTTACATATCCAAGATTTCACTCTTTGGCAGACATGCAAATCCTTTGATTTAGGTTGTAAATAGTCAAGAGCTAAACCAGAGTAGGTGACCCAGTGTCATACAAACTCCCACTGCCAGCACTGCCACTTCAAAGCTTGTACCCTTCAAGCACTTCATGCTCGCTTACTTGCTTTAAAAGCCTAACGTGCTATGCTGAGTGAAGTTGCTGCACATGGCAACACAGCAGGGAGTGTTATGGGTGCTGGGAAGCGAGAAGAGAGAACAAAGGTTTTGTCTCTGCTTAAATCTTGGCAGCTGCTTAAAGTTTTTTTCCTCAAACCCATTGTCTTTAGCTGGAGTACATCTGTTATTTGATCTAAACACTTGTCATTTTGGAGACTAGCCTGTTAAAAATGTGACCATAATTTTGCTCTCCTCGCTCAAACTATTTTTGCTTTACAACATCTTTCAAACTAGCAGCTGGATTTTTGAGCAAGTCCCCAGGACAAACTATAAAATAAACAGAACCCATAAACCAAACTGCAAAAATCACCTTTCTTGTTTCAGTCCAGTCAACACACAGCCATTTATGAGTAACACGATCAAGCACAGATTTGTCCTAAATAATGACAGACTGTGTAACGACTCATTACTTGTAATATACCAATGAAACAGCAGACTTCTTGTTATTGTTTGCCTATACTATTTAATAAAAGAGCATTTTCACAACTAAATAATTGGATCCAAAGATTAATATCCATGCTTTATCCTCATTTGTCCTTTTTGAAAACACTTCTGCAGAAATTAAAGGCTTTTGAAACACCTTATTTTATCTGACATCATCATTTTCAAAATACTAGACTTGGAAGAGAAACAAGTCTACGTTAAGTGTTGTAGTTTGATCTAGCAGTCTATTTTGAAGCAAATCTCCCAGTCATCCTCAAATTACGTGCTTTGGTTCACATTGCGAAATGCAGTCTTTTGGATGAAACTAACTAAGCCTTTGAGGCACACTCCTGTATTCCCAGGTGTAACACCACCTCTGCTCAGGCAGTCAGGCCACAAGAGCAGACTAAATTTAGCCTGAAGCAAAACTTCACTAAAGCAAAACAAGTAAGCATGGCATGGATAGCAGGTCATTATCAATAATCGCTCTGCTTTACAGATCCACTCCTGCTGGGGGAAACGTAACTTGTAGCTAGAGTGAGCCAATCATGTGGAACTGCCTTTCCTCTACATGTTTCTACCCATCTTCCACTCTACTCACAAGCACTGACAAGACAGATAAAATTCTTGTCCAGATGATTTTGGTTATCCACAATCAAAGATCATGCAAGATAACTGAAAGCCAAATGGCTCACAAATGCTCCAGTACCTACATTTCCTCAGCGTTTCAAGGATCCATAATTACTGCTCAAAAAAAAGAATATCATAGAATCATAGAATGATATGGGTTAGAAGGGACCTTAAAGATCAACTATTTCCAACCCAGAACTGGACACAGGTACTCCAGGCGAGGTCTCAAGAGAGCAGAGAAAAAGGGCAGAATCACCTCCCTTGACCTGCTTCTTTTGATGTAGTCCAGGATATGGTTGGCTTTCTGGGCTACAAGCACACATTGCCAGCTCAACAAGGAATCTGAAATTTTCACAAGCTCATTCATACTAAAGGCAAGATCTGAACCTAAAGTCAAGTCAGTTTCACAGGGGGAGGAGTGGTGGTGGTGTAGAAAAAGCTGAAATTGTTACACTTGTAAAAATTTCAGAAGCCTTACAGGCGCACTTACTGGTTCATAATCTGCTGATGTAAAGCCACTGAATCAATATTATATGTCCCAAGACAGTGAAGACATTCTTGTTTAAAGAGCTCTCATGTTGGGAGAATTGTTTTTTAAACAAGCCTGACAACAAGAGGAAGAGCAGGAGCTAGTAGCTAATATTAGACATGCCTGTCTGGTTGGATGCATCTTCAACAAGCTGAAGCATTTCAAGCAAGATGTTTTTTCCAAACAAGGATAGAGTTACCTTCTTCAACAGCTGCTCAACTTCTTGCACTTGCGCACTACGATCAGTGACAGACACTTTTGCACACTCCTGCTTTTTGCCAAGCCTGCTCTTCCAATCTTCTTCACCACTCTTCTTCAGTAATGCCAACCTACGAGGAAAACAATGCAAACAGGCTGCTTTACTTGCTGTTGTCCTCAAAAGCTACCTGTATTGTTTCACTAATGCTGCGTTCAAGAGAATTTGAAATTGTTTTCTAACATTAACTATAGTTATTTACATTACATACATGTATATAAACCTCACAAACGAACACCAAGCCTTTACTGAACATGTTGAATGGGAACCATCTATCAAGACACAGACATCTAGAACTGAGGCAGACATCCCAGTTAATTTGTACAGTCAGTGGAAATTGCTAATATAGTCAAGGGAGACCAAAATACAATACAGATCATTCTAAAGTAGGCGTACAAATAGATTAGATTAATCACTGCTTTTTTCCCCCTCCCTTCTGTTGATAAGGTACAGAGAGTGATTAGGTCAGCTATGGATACTTATGCTGTAGATATCCAAAGTTAAAGACCAAAGGTAGAGTTTATCATATTATTGTACTCATTAAAAAATTTTATTTAAAACCCATGAAGATGTCTGTTCAGCAGGCCTCCACCAATTAGGTCTCATCAGGCACACCAAATGAAAACTCTGCAGTTACTGCTTTCACTACAACTCCGGGTACTGAGGTTATTATCAGACTCCTAGGGATCACTTAGTATCTCCTTGCTTAGCTCAGGCATTTTTGTGACACTAATCAGCAGTACTCTGTGCTAACTATACTACAACTGTGCAATCTATCTGCAAGATTCAAATTTTTAAAGGATGCCTTGGATTTGAAATGTGGGTTACCATTAACCTGAGGTAAATAGGATCTTTTAAAACTGCTATTTCCTAATCTTGAGGAGAAAATCTGAATACAGCACAAAGGGACACTGACTGGCTCTGGTGGGGACAGCACGCAGATTTTGCTAGAATTAGGATCATACAAGAATTTGTCCATACAGGCCCTGAGGTGATTAGTTTTGGGGGTAGAAGAAGTCAGTTTGGAATACGAGGTCTATGAAGGCATGATCTTCAGCTTACCTTCCTTAATATTTGTATGAATTTTCTAGTATTCAGAAATGATTCTTATTAATGCATAAAATAAACATCTGTGGTACTGTTCAAACAGTTGCATTGGCCCACTAAATAACTTTTATTTTAGTTGAATTAAGTTTTATACCATAACTTTCTTTAATCTAGGGCATTTCAATAAGGATTATACAAACCCATTAAACCTATTAATATTTGAACAGGTTCAGTGGGTAAACCTATTTTGATCACAAGATTCCTTTTCAGAGATGTGGCGACTGTCACACTAAATCTTGTCTTGAAACTCTGAGGACAAGGAAAGGGTTGGGCTGAGTTTCAGGCAGCTGCTTTCTGCAAAAGTCCTGTAGGTGCAACCATGCTACTGACCTATTCAAGGATGACCAACTAGTCCTAATGCAGTCATTTAAAAAAAATGTGATTGCACAAAGCAGTAAATCCACATAATACAATGGCCGTAAGAATGTTAGTATTCAAGAAAGCTGTTATTTCCTCTCTTCCTGCTCAGGCAGGCAGTGCTGGCAGGCTTCACATTGCTTGGTTGCTTCGTACCTCACAGCACAGGTTGAGAAGGGGTCAGAAGGACTCACAATAAGGAACTGAGGCCATGGTCATTTTTTCCAGAACGTATACTAGATCTCACTGCCCAGAACTAATCTTCTGGAGTGCATCCATGCATGAGTGAAACTGTGGAGGAGACCAAGATGGGACTGAATTGCCACCATGCAGTTGAATTATCTCCAGTAGTTATGTTCTCCCAGGTCAGCTTTGCCTAGAAATGATCTGCGATAATTGAAGCTGGAAGGTATTTTCATCAGCTTTGGCCTAAGATGGTTTTGTTTCTAAAAATGTCTATGGCTGCTCAGCATAGCAGGCAGAAAGCTTTTTTTTTTTCAACCTAACATTAGGGCAGGGTATTTGCCCTAAAGCTTTGGCCCAAACACCTTGGTTCATTAGGAACAGAAAATCTGTAACTCTGAGAATGCTTCTGTGCCTCTGGAGGCTTTGTCTTCTCCTCTGTCACAAGGACAGATTCTTACTAGCCCTCCACTCTTCACTTGTATATGTAATGAAACAACTGTTTCCTAGAGTAAGAACACACATTTGTCAGTTTCGAGCAATGAAATCACAACTTAAAGAAACACGTATGTCCTTGAAGACTTCACTGCTGTGTAAAACCTAAGGCCACACATTTGTTTTGAATGATAGAAACAGCAATAAACTCAAACTGCCCTGACATAGCAAGCATTGGAAGGCACCCTTTTGTATGAATAAAGAAGCAAGAACTACTGAATTGATTCACACAAGCAAGGCCACCAGCTCAGCAGCTTATCTCAGAGTAGACAGCAGTTGATTCTGTGGAAAGTCTGCAAAATAAGGCAAGTTTTGGGTCCAGCCCTTGGATTTGTTTAAGGCCTGCTGCCTAATAGCTTTGTTGCATACTTCTGGCTTTCCACTTTTGATAAATAATGAATAATCATTCCCTATTCACTTTCACCGTTCTATTCATACTGATTTTGCCTCCAAAATTTCCTTGTCCAAACTGAAAAAACAACATTTTTCCTCTCTTCTTGAAAGAAAAAAGCTTTTCATAACTGCCCATCTTTTACGGCTTGATCTGTGTCCTTCTGTCACCTGCTACTGTGATAGAATGTTTGCCATCAAGATAGAATGATCGTCACCTCAGAGGTGTCAGGATGTGTCCAAGGCAAAAGCTTTCACAGCTGAAGGCAAAATGCTGGATTAATACTAAAGGGAAATAGAAACAAGGTTTGTACAATGGTTTTGTCTGAACAGGGAGATTGTATGAAAGGCCCTGACAAAAGTCCTGGCAAAAAATGTCAAAAATGACACATCTTTCTTCTGTGGCAATATTTTAGTATCTTAGCTGCAAATGTTATCCTTGAGACAGATTAAACTGGACACAAGTTTGGCTTTCACGCATACTCCATTGGCTACAGCTCACCAGTTCTTTTCAGCTAAGTCATAAATCCTGGAGGCCAATATGAGATAAGTAACTATAAAAAGGAAGCCAACTGTTACAGAGCACATAAATTCACTATAGTGGGGACTAGTCTGCATAAGAAAGTCTTGTTCTGGCATCCATACATCAAAAAAGGTTGAAAATGAAGTTTAGGCTAGGCTCTTCCTGAGAACGAATGAATAATGGTAACAGGTCCACCAGAAATTAGAATTATCTGTAGTTTTTTAAATGGTGATCATGGCATGCAGTTGACTTCTAAAGTGGAGCTGATAGGGTGGCCTTCTAGCACCTTTGGTCTCTATAAACACACAAAGACAGTTACTTACATACAACTGAGTTGGAGTACCTTTTTAAGTTCTGAAAGACATTCTTGCCTCCAGGAAGAGGATAATTAAAAAAAAAGTTTCCACCACTCATATATAACACATCAGTGGATTGGTCCTGGCTACCTAAAGCAAAACATAGCCAAAACTACTCAAAGATATGAACGTTTGCTCCCTCTCACCTCCAAGCTATGTGTTTGTAGAATAAGAGAGATATATGTCTTTTCTTCCTTGAAAAAACACGATTTTCATTATTCTATATAATATAGGTAATTCTGAAAATGCCACTCACTCCACAAGGATAGTATTAGTTCAGTGAAGTAAATCTTTGTGGAAAATCACTTTCATCCAGCCCAGCATGCATACATCCTGCCCAAATATCATTACATCTGTGGAAAAGCTGTTCTTCCATAAGGTGCAAGAATGTCAGAAAATGCCAGAAAAATCCACTGGAAGGGAAGATGAAGTTACTGAATGTAAAAGGAGAAAGAAAAATTCAAAGTGTAATAGTTAATCTTAGAAGAAATGTTATTGAAGTTTACGAATACTTGGCACCAGCTATAGCCAAGAAAAATAAAATGACTGGTTGTAGTTTTTAAATTCTGGGCCACGAAGTAGACTACGGTGGTGTTTTGGAAGGCCAAAACATTTTGATACCAGCTCTGCCATTTACAGATGTTTGTGGATACAGAATACATAAATTCCTGACAAGACAGCAGGTATTTTCTTTTGTCAGCTTTGGGACTGACTAGGCGGTCTTGGAGGTCTAACGAAAGCGACTCCAGATTGTGAGTGTGATTGACAGTCTTTAACATCAGTTCCTCAAGAGATCAACTCAACTGAAGCATTAAATTTAAGACTGAAACAGCTGCTAATACTTGGGATCTCCCCTCCCCTCCAACCTCTTTTTGCCCAGAAGGATCAAGGAAGGCAGAACATTTACCACCTATAAACCTGAAGTCACTGGTCTTAAACCTTATCTGCCCAGACAGCTGATATATTTACAGAAGGGGGATGCGATGAAGTTTGCTCTAAACAAAACAGTAAACTAAAAGCTATGCACATTCTTCAGAAGGTGGACTAAGACTGCTCAGCTGTTGTAGCTGCCCCTGCATCCCCTCTTTACGTTAAGGGGATAACAGGGAGCGAGGATGTTCTCTAAATGAGGATGAATCACATACTTGCTAGAAACACATAAATTTAAGAAGTATGCTTTGGAATTGTGTTTAAAAAAAATGGTTAGGAGTTCCTAACATCACACCCACTCCATCAAGTGACAGAATATATTAACGCTTTGAAAGTTTAAACCAGCAGCTATTCTTATTTATTTGTTCTCCTTTCACTGAAGAAAAACTGAAGTAAAAATACGTCTATTTGTCAATCTAGAAAAAAACTATAGTTTTACTCACTGAATTTCTACCAGATCCTTTTACAGTTTGGGGCTGAATTTACACTCTGAAAGGTTGAACTAAATTAGAATGACTTTTACAAGCATTACAGCAGCTATTGGAGCTCCAGCCATAAACTCCTACAGTCCACACAAGCGCAGAACACTTAACATTTTATTTCGTATCAGAATGATCTTGAGTTTATAATTATTTAACAGTCCTACAAACCTGTCCAACTTATTGCCCTTTAAAAATTCCTACAGTAAGTGCTCAGAAGTCAAAATGGCAACCATGTATTTCTGAAGCAGAGGGAGAAACATCAGAGTCTATCCTTGACTACCTGCACTCAGCTTATTTGAGAGAGACTCACATAGACTAACAAAAACCTGGCCATTCAAAAAAAAACCCAAACCACATTATATCTGTTGTAACTGAAAGCAGAACCCGGGCAAGTATATTGAGTATATCAGTATAAGTGTAACTAGAACTTGTAATTTTACAACTTTCATTTTATGAACCACCTATTGATTATTCAGGTGGCTGTTCCTAAATCAGATTATCACGTTGTCTTGAAGAGTAATTCTCATTCACCACCATCTGCTTTACAAGCATGTCAGGCACATTAGCTGATTTTTTTTGCTGTTAGTATTTGACAACTAATAAAGCCTAATAATCACTGCTTAGCTATTTCAGAAACAGATTTAAAGCTTCTTTGTATACTATCATTCTAACAACTGTATGTATAGAGATAATTTAAAAAAAAGTGAAATTAAGTACCTTTCCTTAATTGACATAGTTTTGCTGGAATTGTCAAGGACATCTTCAGCTGCTTGTGCTTTGTTCTCTCCAACGGAAAATGCCTCACAGGAATTCTTATAAAATTTGCCTTCCAATTGTTCTGAGAGCTCCTGCAGTCTACATGACGCCGCAGCTGCAGTTTGTGAAATTGTCCTCATTGCTGATGTGCTGGCGAGTTCAGAAGTAGGCTCAGCATGGTCTGCCCATTCAGAAGAGAAGTATTGATTTAGACATAGTGCTATTCTCAAACATATTTTATATTACTAACACTGAAGCAGCAAATCTGTTTTTTAACATTCAAATGACATGCTATATGAACAGAGAAAAAAACTTCTGGCTGAGCCAGAGTATAAAGATTAATCATGCAATAGTATCTGCTGCACAGACTGGCCGTTTCTGACCGAAGTTCACATGAAGCCACACAATATCATGTTCAATACACAGTTCTGAACTTCATATGGATGAGGCACAAACTGCTGTTCCTGTCACCACACCAACGGGAAAACAAGTGGGTAGATGAAAGTGAGAGGCAAACAAAGAGTAAAGGAAAGAAGCAGACAAAACTTAAATTTAATGCATAAGCAGCATACTAGGAGGACATTTAATGGCTTAATAAAGGCATTATTTTCTAGAAGGGTGTTGGGGGATTTTTTGGTTTTGTTTTTTCAAGCAATAATTAAACCACAGGAAAAACTACCTTGATGAAAGATAAATACATCACTACAGTTATCCTTTAGGAAATATAAGTGATCTTCATTTTTTGTTTTGAAATTTTACAAGAACAACACCCCTGTGATGCACAACTGCTCCCGTTTTATGCCAGTCCCCATCTCCCCTGCAGTGACCAAAAGCCAGTTGGATAGAATGGACACTGGTTTTGAGAAATATGGGCAGAATCATACCTTCTTCCCTAAGCCTGTTCAAAAAACATTAAATTAAAAATAAATTAACTTCACAGGATGAAGACAAAAAATGCTTGTAGAAGTATGGGGTACTGTGGTCCTGTACTCCATCATAATAAACCAGAAAACTATCACAACATCCTCCTAAATTCAACACAACAGAAGGCTTTACGCAACGACCAAACTGACCGATTGTTTCCAAAGCACTTTATTTAACAACATGTGAGTTTACTTATTAAGTTTGAAATATGCTGTGCATAAAGAAATGTAATTTCTTTGAAATTACTTGATTTATATTTCATCAGCACATTGGAGATAAAATAATACTAGTTTGTAAAATTAGTTATCTTAAGATTATCCACTGCTAGCTATATATGGACATGTATACTTCATACATAACTAAATATGCACAAGAAGGCAACAGTGAAGAGCAGATACTTGACCCAGAGCAGCAAGTTTAGTTTATTGAGCATTTCAGAGGGCAGGGACAAGGGCCAAAAAAGGAAAGGATAAATCTTAGCTTCAGTATACAATACCAATTCTATCAAAGTAAGAAAATCAGAATAAAATTGAACCATCTTTAAAGGCTGAAGAAATGAAAAAATAACAAAGAGAAAACTCTGTTTGAAAAACTTAAGGTTTCACAGGTATTTCTCTAATTTTAAGCAGTTTTAAAAAAGAAAACATAACCAGCCCTCATAATGCTTGAAATAAAGATGTTTAAGACTAGAGAAACACCACCATTTGCTGAATAAGACTACACCAAGAACAAGTATATACTGCACCTCTTGGCAAAGTCTTGCTTTTTGTAACACTTTCCAAATCCATCTTTTCATCAAAGGACTGGCCTTTTTTGACTTCCCATTTACCTTGCATGCCAATATCAATTTCCTTCTGTTCCAGAGGCTGAAAAAGTGCTTGTGAACTAAATAGTTCCATGCTGCCCTTCCTCAGGAAACTGTATGTTGTCTCTTTATGGTAGTCTACTGTTTTTTCAGGAACAGAATGTGTGGTTTCTTCCTCAAAGGAGCTGTACTTTGTAATTTCATTAGGTTCACGTGCTAGAAACCTCTTTCTCTCTTCTTCGTGTTTCTTTGATGCTCTTTTGCTTTCTAGAGCTTCCGTTGAGGGCTGCCACTGTTCTGACTTCTGTGTACGCTTTCCTGAAGAGTCCAAGTTTTCTGCAGAAGACTGGAATCTCAAATCAGCTCTACTGGCAGAACTCACATTTCCATCACCAGCTGGCTTTGTGTGCAGGTCTCCAGCATACAATGGAGAAAGGGCAGATGCCATCATTGAAACCGATGTTGCAATTGCAGTTGACAGTGGAGTAATTTTTCCACTTTCATTTTGCACCTGTGAACAAAAAACCTCAAAACACTTAAAAGCCCTGAAGTCATAAATTCCTCAGAACAGTCTAATCATGTTAGTTCTTCAGAGGTGTGATTCTGCGTGAATATAGTCCTCTATAAATATAGACTAGAAACAGATTAGGGGAGCAACAATGCCCCCTAAATTTGGCTGCAGAGGGATGATTCCACTCAGGGAAGAAACAAGGGCATGTGAACAGCAACATCTTTAGTAATACAAAGTGTATGTGTAGCATGCGGCATGACATTGTGTCAGGGCTCCATGAAAGGCTCCAACTAGCACGGTACTTCACAGCACGGGGGAAAGACATTAGTTCAGGCTCCAGACGCCAGACAGCATGCCATGTGCCCAGGCTAATCAACTCTGTGTCTCAGCAGGACTAATTAGCTTTGGCATAGCTCTGCTCTGACACAGTTACGCAGCTTCCGGCTCTGGAGCCAGCTCAGTGCCAGGGAGAGATTCTGCTCCGTGCTGTCCTACATAGGGCAGACATTCCAGACGCTTCTGCACATAAATCACTTTCATGCAGGTCTGTTAATCGTTAGACTTTCAAATACAAACATTGGCTGTCATGTACATCTCTGAGCAAAGAATTTGAATTTAAGAAACATATAAAAAAAAATCCAAATTTGCTTTGCCAGCCTTCACAGTGGAAAATTTATCTTTTCTACTTTTCTATCATAATAATTCTACAAAGTTTTCCTAGAGACAGTTATGATGCAGATTTTTCTGAAATGTAGTGCTTGGCTTTGTCTTCTCTGAAGGAGACAAAAGCCATGAAAGAGACTGACAAACATGCCTTCATGTGCATCAGGAGAGGGTTTTTCCTTGGCTTTATTTCTTTTCTTAAACTATAGACCTAGTGAACAACATGCAAGAAGGAGAGATAAAATCACACCAGTAGGAAGAAATCAACAGAAAACTTAAAATGCACATGCAAATTCCATAAAGCATGGACACCACAGTCACTCACTAAACAAATCAAAAAGACTAGCATGGTAGCTCAAAGATTCCAAAGGAAGATTAAAAAAATAGTTACCAGTTTACTCTTTTTCCATTGCATCTACCAGAATTAGAAATTTAGAGATCAGCAAAGGAATTTCAGCTTTCATTACAAGATATTTACATTTGCAATTATGTATTTTAGTAACATAACCTCTAGTTATTTATCTTGATACATTTCTTTTGTTTCTTCCTAGAAAACCTGTAACTGCAACCCAAAACATCCCAAAGCTCCAAATGAAAGTTCACTATAGAAAGTCTTTTTAAAAATACACTTCAACTGAACGTGGTTCACAGTCAACTCTGGTTTCTTTTGCTAGGTTCAAAAAGAGATAACAAAACATGCTTTGTTTGTGTCTCCTTGCTTGAAGAGCAGGTTTGTTCTGTTAAAGCCTGGCAAACTGATGTGACTACCACTTCTTTCCATCTGCTTCAGTCCATTTCTATTGACCACCTTCCTGACACCCAAACAAGTTAGGAATGGAACCACTAAAGAAGCCAGGCTGTGTCAGGAGTTGGCGTGAGGAGAATGAATGGGAAGAGGACTATACAAGGTCTAGAAATTTTGCTAAAATAAATTTGCTAAGTATTTACTACTGCTTCATGCCTAAATAAAGTATGCATAAAGTACAATTATGTATTTACACAGCTTTAAACCAATATGGTTACAGAAATTCTGCCTTCTCACTATTCTAATATGGAAAATACATAATCATGAATGAAGCACATAGAAAGAGAAGGGTAGGAGCTTTTTAACACTCAAATTGATCTGAATCCATAGAAATACAACATGCATAGGGGTTGTGCTTCACTTTTAAAGTGATTTCTTTTAAAGCTGTAATATTAAGGACTGGTGTTTCTGCTACAGTGAACATCAGCTATGAAAGACCACTACTGGACCAGTTCATGCTCAAACTTCAATAAAAAGGCATTCCTTTGCTGTTCCAATTATATAAAGGATTCCAGATCAGGAAGCCGAATTCCACCACAGATATTAAGTAATTTCATTTTGACCATGACTTTCTGAATTTCAAAAGTATTCTGCTTTTAGGGGAAAAAAAAAGAAAATTAATGCCTCCTGCCAGAGGAAAATGACAAAACATGTCCTGACTAAAAATGGGAATAGATAGTGTTTTCAGGAAAGAGCCTGAAAGTTGCACATAGTTGCACATGACAGCTCCAAAATTCCCTGAAAATCCCTCTAAAGCTTGATGAGCGTGTCACAGTTTTTACCTCTTTGGGCAGGAATTTACTTTTAGAAGACATGGTATAGCCTACTGTAAAAGAAAGACACTGCGAAAGGTAAAGCATGTGCTAATTAGGAGGATGACAGACTCCTGAATTATGTAAAAAAGAAAAAAACACACTAATGAAATCGAACATTTTAGAGGATGTTATTCCTCAATGTCAGAAGACACTTTCCTGACAAGCTTTTTCCTGCAAGTGTCGTGACTCTAGTGTGTAGTTCAGAGCAAAGAAAAGGCCAGCTGCTATGGCTTCCTACACTGAAGCCATTTTCCCCACTAAAAAGAAACAAAACAAAAAGTGCAAAGATCACACTTACCTGCTCAACCTCTCCAAGAGTGACTGGCTGAGTCTGGTAACGAGCATTCATTCTCCTGTGCCTAAGATCTCCTCGACTCCTTGTAGAAATGGCCCTGGATACTGGTTGAGACAGTTTGTTAAACAAAGCCATCTTTTCTGCCAAACTTAAGGTGGAAGAATCTGGTTCCTCAGATTGATCTTGCCCCATTGCCTCTTTGGCTGCTCTTATCTCCTCTTTAGCTAAAATTTTTTGGTGTGCTGATGCCTGCAAGCTGAACAAACATAACTGGAAATGAGTTTTGAAGAAGTCATAATGTATTTTTAAAATCTCGGCCTCAGAAGCAGAAGAATTGCACATGAAGCACAATAACCAATGTAACATAGCAGCCTAAGTGGTTATGCAGTAGTTCAACATTGGCATGATGAATTCTAATTAAACAGCTGAAGATTTAAAAGAAGTTAAATTTTCATTCATAAATACATTTGATTAGGAGAAAACAATTTTTTACAAGGGGAACTCAAGATTGAAGAGATACTTTTCAAACAGATCTCTTTATAAAGAATACAGAGTTATGGAGAGACATTTAAGATGCCAGCTGTAGAACAAACATGAGTTCTACAGCGGAATTTAGGTGAGATTCAATTTTATTACAAATAAGTTGTGGAGCATATATGATAAAAACATTTTAAAAAGATTTCAACTCCAAGTTAGTGCTGCTTGTAAGATCAGCATAATGCCTCTTATAATTTCAAGTGGAACAGAATTCAGACTTTTGCTTTGAGTTATCTAAGGTAACCCAATAACAAAGAATAGCTTTGAAATATACTCCATTAATTTTTGAAATTGATTAACCAATGCTGAAGGCAGACACATTCATTCATAAAAGCCGTAATTGCATTTGTCTCTACAACAATATATTTTGTTCACCTCTAGCTAGATTTAGCCACATTTATGGAATTAGCAGTATTCTCTTCTTTTTTTCCCTGTCATGGTCTCTGCTAAAATTCTCTCATTTAGAACAGTCAAACAGTATTCTGCAATTTTACCTATAGGTGGTGCAATTTCTTATCTTTCCTATAATTTTGCAAGCTAAAAAAATATATGTAGAGACAGACAAAGATGATATGTACTGTTTGTGAAATCAAGCATCCAGCTTTGGCATTTTCATCTCATAACAACATTACCATATAAAAAAAAAGAGCAAAGAGGATTCTGCTAGGTTTGCTCACATGCAAATCCATTTCTTTGACAAAGAATGTGCTTCTAGAACATATAAGTGTGGTTAGAAAGTCCTGAAAACAGATGCTTGCCAAAAAGAAAGCAGCATTGTTTTATCATGCAAATATAAATTAAGTTGACAATTGTTTTAAATATTCTTGAAACAAGTATTGATTTTACACACTGAAAAGGCATTCAAGGCTGTAAATATGCATCTGCTATTGAGGAATCTTGTGCTCCATGTAACATGCATGTTTATCCCCCCCAGTACCTGATAGGTTGTACAGTGCTCTTAACTACAGTGGGACTAGGTACTCTTGTCACTACTGTGTGGGTATTCACAGAACGTGAAGCAGGGGTAGATTCACTTTAAAGAATTGCCAAGGAAGGAAAATTCACAGGGAGAGAGAAGAAAAAAGCATTAAGAAAAGCAATACATTAAGTGTTAACTACAGAAAAGACCAAAACCAAAACAAAACAGAAAAACACAAACAGTAATGAAGTTTAATTAACTGAGTTATCTGCTGTGACCTTTGCAAAACAACTTCAAGTAGTTTGACAAAACTAAAAACCTAGAGGAGCAACCAGGTTGTCTCTTGTCATTACTCATCACCCCTAACATAAGCTCTCTTTCAGTAGCTCATTAGGTGAACATCCATACACCTTTATTTAATTTTCTCCTAAATGACCTTCCTTTTCTCAGGAAAATTTCTGGATGTATGACCAGAGTGCAAGAAACGCATTTCCAAAACAGATATTTGAGACTCCAGAGTGTAAAAGGTTTTTCTCAATACAAATACATCCCATTAGAAACTGTGCTGGTTTCCCTCAGCACAAAGCATCTTTTTCATTTGAGTTGCAAACCAGTGTTATGATTAATCCTGCTTACCTAATCTACACATCCATAAACTTTCTGCCAAATTACACTTCATACAAATTATGCTTTACTAGTCCCTCTACTTTGAATAAGGAATTTCAATATAGTTTCCCCTGTGGTTCTCAAGGAAGTTGGTCCTTAACAATAATTTTTTTCCTGACTACAAAGTTGTAAACACCACATATATGGAACTTATTCCCAGATTTAAAAGCAGGAAGCAAAGTTAGAGCCAACATATGCACAAGACTTACGTAGCTGCAATGACCACTTCCTCACTGGTGATGGGTTGTGTGTGTGATCTATCCTGCAAACGTCGCATTCTCCTCTCTACTGCTGAACTTCTTGTAGGTGGTTTAGGAATATTTTTCATTTCAAATGATTTTTCCATTTCCTAAGAGGACATATGTCACAATTAAAACCATGCAAGAAAGTTCTAAATCAGTACTTTATTTTTAGTTTTCTTGCACGCAAAGTAGCAAATGCCCCAGATGCTCATCTCTGAACTGGAAGCAGGATATAATTGCACAGTAGGCATCACAGAGTTAAAAATAACTACACAACTTTCTAAATTACATTCTTAAAGAAGGCTTTACACTAACAGGTCTACCATGTAAGTAGGCAAGATGAAGTAAAGAAAAAAGGTCATGTAGCTTGGACTTCATTACAGTTTATTCTAATGCACTTTGGGTTCTTCAGCATCCTGTATATGAAATGCTTACCTCTGTCTTCTATTAAGAAAATGTAATACTCACTCTAAAAAGCAGCCTCTTTGCAGCTACACTTAGTTTGGCTCGGTCATCCAATTTTTCTTCATCTAAACAAAGGAAAACAAAAAAGAAGCCTGAATATAATGAATGAAGCTCATACTAAGTGCAGGGGTTATTTTTGACTAAATTATTTTTTAACCCCTCAAAATTTATGTTTTACTAAGGCAAGAAGCACCGTCAGCAAGTAAGCTGGCTGTCACTTCCTTTTAACAAAAGACTTAACATGAACCATGTCGTGGAAACTTTATTTGCGTTTACCTGTATTGCATCAGGGGAAAAATCTTAACAGGATTTGAGAATAAAAGGACTTGTCTTCAGGACAATTCATGCTTTCAAGTTGACCTTTTATTAATACTCAAACTTACTATATTAGCCCATGATAACACACAGACTAAGGAAATAATTAGACTGAAAGACTATCTTAAGGGTCAGTATTAATCCTGCTGTATAGAACAACTGTTTTCTATTAGCTGACCATACAAGATAGTCTCTCCTGGAAGCTAGTCATTCTGATTACCACCTTCTGTCCCCATTTTTCAGATGCTCAACTGCCATCTTTAAGAGCCAGCATCTCAAAGCTGCAGAGAATATCAGCTTTCAAATAGCATAAGGCATTAAACCTAAATTTAGCTATTCATGAGATTACCTACCTAATTTGTGCCAGACTTGTGGAGAGTGACAAGAGAGAAAGAGAAGCAAGATCGCAGACTGAATTATATAATTTAGTAACTAGTGTCTTGCAACTTCCTTAGCTAGAAAAGATGTTACCAATATAATCACATTTCACTGGTTACGATATACGTTACCACTCTCACACTACAGTAAAAGCTGTTCCAGTCATTAGTCCTAGACCACTGATAACGTGTATATTTTTTCCATCAACTAGCTTATTTATTGTCTAAATCAGAAAAAAACCCTCCACCACTATGCTGAAAAGCATCAATCCATTCTTCTCACTGCCTCCCATATGAAGTTTGGTATCTGTAGACAGACTTTTCAACTTAAATTTTAAAACAAGCATGTAGTAGACATAGTCCAAGTAAAAGTGGCACTTCAAATATATTATACATAATGATAGTTATTTTCCAGTGGACTTTGTTTGCATTATCAAATAGTTCTCCAGTTAAAACAAAACACTTTTTCTCCCATTTTTTTCCTTTGAAAACAATATAGTGACATACCATCAGCAGCTGGTATTTCTGCACTCAAAATTGACCTAGTGAAAAAACATCAAACAGAAAGAAGTCAGTTTGAAAATACATATCAAAAATTAAATTCAATCTCCATCTGAAGTAACAGGACTTCAAAAGTCTTAAGAGTGGGAAAACTATTTTTCAAGTTTCAGCAGTTTCCACTTTTGACATCCCTTAATAAAGCAGAAAGGCAAGCAATTGCAGCCAAACTTAAATACAGTAAAGGAAAATGTTTCCAGTTCATCTTGCAGAAGATAAAAGCCTAAGATTTGTTGCCAGTTGTTTAACATAAAATACATAGCTTTGGTTGTTTGCAAAAAAGTAAATGATAAAGCAGAGTAGATGGAAAGTGAACTTTTTATATAAAACCAGACAAAAGCATTTATCATTAGACAGAACCAGACAGCTATAATACTTTACGATTATCCATTGTTCACCATTTAAAGTGGGGGATATTTGTAACGAATTACTTTTGCCTGCAGTGTTTTGGTTTTTATTTTATAACAAGCTATAAAAAACACTTGATTGTTTTTCCAAAGAAACAATAATCTTGCAAAGTATTTATGCTAATAAATGAACAAAGTCTCTTCACAAGCTTGTTTATAACTACCTGCACCAGAATGCTATACAGAGCTACATACATGCCTACCTATCTGTCTCCTTTCGTTCTGCTGACGTTATTGGTTGAGTTTTAAATCTCTCAGAAGTCTTTCTATTTTCACCAGGAGTAAAATAGCGCCTCGGCCTTCGTGGCCCTCTTTCACGGTCACCATTGGCAGACAAAGTGCTACCTGCCGCTGACATCTCAAACCGAGATTCACTTTTAAACATGATAGAAAGTGCATAGAAAAGAAAATAGAAGAGAGAAGTAAAGCATAGATGTAAGCATCTCAACAATACACCAGAGATCACTCTGCATGCTCCTCCAGTAACATGCGCAGACATACGCATTCCAGCTACCCCACATCACAACTTGCACTAGCAAGCAGAAGCAAAAAAGCGGGACTCAAACCATCTCAGCCTCCAGTACACACTGGTGAGAGCTAAGCTGTGTGCTATAAGTGCCGAACACAACTGCTGTTGAGTGTGTGTAATTTTTGCCAAGGACGTGCAAGTTTCACACGAAAATACATCTGAAATGTCACCTACAGTTCTGTTTTCTTGTTGGCATTAGCAGTCTCCAGAAAGACATTACGGAGCTGGGCAACAGAGACTTTTGTGTCAACCATGCCAATCTCACCGTTTGGTGCATTTGCTTCCACGCTCTCCTTACTTTTAAAAACTTCTAGTTTAGGAGCCACAGTATAGTCAGACATTGAGCGAGTCAGGACTTTATGCTTTGCTGTTGACACTTTCCGAGCAGGAGGTTTTGCCTTAGCAGTCTGCGATACAGATCCACTCTGTATGTACATAACAGCTTCACTCCTTTCTATGTTCTCGGGTGTCTTAAATGGCTGCTCAGGAGCCTGCTTCTTATTGCACTCCATCTCTCTCTGAACTTCTGAAGTAACTTTCAGCTTGCTTGTTAAAGAGGAAGTCCCCACGGGGCTATCTAATTCTCTTCCTCCAAAGAGACCTTCATGGTTCTTCCCTTGCTTGCGAATTTCGGATGGCAAAATTGCTCTCCTGCCTTTGGAAGCCTGTTCACTCTCCAAAGAGTCTTCTTCATCAGGCTTTGTTCCATAACCAAGTGCCTCTTTCTTTTCATTCTCTGATGCAGTGGTTGCTGCTGATTTTGTTAAGAGGTTAGCATTGTCTGGTAGGAGGCTGCTGCCAACAGAGATGTTTGCTGGTTCTTCTGTTGCCATCAACTGAGCTGTGTGAGCAATGCCAGCAGGCTGAATATAGCCATGTATTGGTTGGCGAACGGAACTGACAGGCTGATTTACAACCCTATTAAAGGCAGACGTTTCTGTCTGGAGAGACATGTAGTGGGCTGGCACTGGATGGGATTTTCTCTGAGATACTGTGTCTGTGACAAGTTCAGGGCTTCCACGAGCAATTTCCTCTTTCACCAGTTTCTCTCTAACTTTTACTCTTTAAGAAAGAAAAAGGATTAAAGCTGTGAACAGCAATTCCCAATCTGGGAAGGAACACAGACACCTACTAGGGTACAGACAGCAACACCGTATTAAAATAAAAAGCAATCCACACACAAAAGAAAGCAATCTTATGATGCAACCCTCTCCTCCCCTCACAAAAAACCTGGCAGTAACGTTGCTCAAAAACATTCAAGTGATTCACAGACCCTGGAACACGTGTGACTTCTGAAAGGCTAACTGAGCAAGCCTTGAAAACGTACAGCATGTTCCCATGAGGGCACCACTGTTTGTCAAATAGCACACATCCATAGTCTCAAACAAACAAGATGATCAAAACTGCTTTTTTTATAACGAAAGTGTTGGGTTCAGCCTTAAATTGCAAATCTCATTGGCAATCACAGGTTTTTGAAGATGTCTAAACACTGGGGAGTTTACATCATATCAAGATGCTATTGCAGTGGGGAAAGGGATGAAAAAACTGCTGTTGTCTCCACCTAGCCCTTCAGATGTTTTGCCAGAGACATATAAAACATTATATGTAGTGTAACCTATCTCAGTAAGTGAGGAAAAAATGTTGAAAGTGCAAGCCTTAAAGCCCAAAGTGAAACTATGGCATGGCTGTTGGTATGCAGAGGGCTTGCAGGGGAGAAAAGGATAAAAAAAACCAAACAAAAAACAACAAAACAGGCATCCTGTTTTAAAACATTTCCTTACATGCTAACAGATAAAACTTACAGAAATGTTCCCAAAAGTTACCTTACTTCAGTGTATTTTCTAGAAACACCCCTAGACTTGTGTAACATCCATGCAAATCAAGAATCGTATTCTACCTTTAAGATACGTAATGCAATTCTGCTAAAGGAGAGCAAGTGCAGGCAGAGGCAGCCTTTGCTCTATGACTGCAACTGCAGGTAAGCTCTCCATCAATTTTACAGCCACGCCAAGTGTCTGACAGCTTACAGGGTGAGCGTTTGTAAATATATGCACATAAACTGTTACATATCTTAGGTATACACCTCTTACATTTGTCTGCACATAACTCTAATAAAGCCCTGTACTTCCTCTCCTCTCAAATGGGTATAAAAAAATATTTTAATTCTGAGGAAGGAAAGAAACTAAGTACAATAGGAGACTAGCTCTTTATTTGAAAGTAAGTAATCCAGCTCAAAGTATGTGCAATTCCAGGCTTGCTACCCACAGAATTTTGGATTTTACGTTATTAAAAAAAGACTTAACAAAAAAGGTAAATGAATATCTGAGAGAATAATTCAGGATCTCTAAAGTTACCTGAATGAGGATTGGTGCACTTATCAGGGAAACTTGTAAGATAACTAAGCACAGAAAGTGTGTTCGGTCTGAAAAACTGATTCTTTAAGCTACATGTAACCAAGCATTCTCCAGAACATTCAACACCAATGTTAGTACTGGGTTATAAGAATTACTTTTATCAGGAACATGGAAAAGAGTCTTCCTGCAATGCTTGTCATGGTGGGCTAACTGTATATGTTACCAAATTGGGAGAAAGCAGCTGCTTGTAGTTCTGATCAAGATATAACTTTACTTTTCAATATAATTTTTTTTTACTTCTCTTGTATTATCGCCTTTGGAATTAAAGGAATTAATTTGTGGAATGCTAAAATGGGTTCGTGGGTGGTATAAAAATCTATTGGTTTGCAGAGTAAAATGTGGTATAAAATAAGAAGTTATAAAATTTGTGGAACCCAGAATTATGGTAGCTGTGGAAGAAGCCAGGGGCGTTTGTATTTCTTCATCAAAAAAAACAATTGGCTGTAAGTTACAATAAAACCAGATGCTTCGGAAAAGTTTCAACAGCTGTTTATCCACAAGAAACAACACTTTCTAACTTGCTGCTTTTAAAAGAAAGTTAAAGGCAAATGTTAAACAATGACAGAGTAAAGGGAAAGAAAGAGGAAAGAGGAGGTTTGATTGTTAGCCACACAGCCATGTTTTATGATACCTGGAGGGCCAGCTGATAAGTGAAGGTGTATCCCCTTCTGAATCTTTCTGAAGAAACCATTCAGGTTTTGCTTTCCCTGCACTACTACAGAAAACAGAACTTCAGGTAATTTTTGAGCTCTCAACACATGCTCCCATTGTTTCTCCCAATCTTCCCTCCCCACCGCCTTTTTTTTGTTTTCTATTGACTCAGTTACAGGATTGATCTTGAAAATAAAGAACACAGCACATTAATTAGATTGAAAGGTGATAAACTGTGAAAGAAACTATCATATTAATTCCCCAAACACCTAAAAAGCATTCTGTATATTAAATATTTTGCAAAGGTAACTTTACCAAGTCTATGTTGTTCAGAATTTGAAAAGTAAAAGCAACTAAACAATCTTGCTACTTGCCTTTGAAAGTCAGTTTGAAGACTTTACGTAAGGACACCTGGAAAAGCTTCTAAAACCATCACTGCAGTTTTTTGTTTATAGTGGTAAAAATCAATAGGTCCAAAACAAAGCAGTAATAGGAATTTGACGAAGTTAGAAATTCAGATGGCTCTATTGCACTTCCTAAGAAATTCTGAGGAGCAGCTGGAACTCCTCTCTTCTGTTGTAGCCCTGTAGCACATCAGCTTCAGAAACGCAAACCCATTTAGCTCAAGTAAAATATGCTGTGCCACTGAGTGACAGGGGAAAGGAAAAGCTTAAAAAACACAGTAGCCCTCAATTTCAACTTGTCCTTATGTTACTCTGTTTCTGTTTTGGAGTTGAAAAGATTAAAAGAAACAAGAGCAGTGTGAACTTTAAAAAAACTTTAAATACCCTGCATGAAAGGGTATCTGCAGACTACCTACCTACAGTTTCTCAAATACTTTCTTCATACACAGCTTCAGCTACAGTACCTGAGCAAGAGCATTTCACTTCACAGACTTTTAGCTTTGCAAGTACCAGCTGTCTGGCCACACCAATGTTTAGAAACAAACTCCCCAGCGGTGACAAGAGGTCAGGCTGCTTTCCGTTATCTACAGCTACCTCTGAAAATGCCTCGGACTGCAGCAGAGCCATTAGGGATGAAAATTAAGCCCCGCATCATCTACTTTCATTTTTCTTATCTAGTCTTTTAATAAAAATAACTGGAAAAGGTCAAATCAATGACTGTTCTTAAGATAACAGTGCATTTACTGCAAATAAGTTTAAATTTGAGAACTCACCTACAGCTGTCATCTTATCCAAGCCAAGTTTAGAACAAAGTCAAACACCACCTGTTAAAACACCTTTTTTTTTTTCCACATGTTTCTGAATTCCTAAAGGATCTAACTAAATAGAAGGTAAAATCTTTCACAGGAGATGACATGGTAGCTGGAATTGCTTTAAAGTAAGCAAACTTCCTTCTTGTCTCGTAATGTGTACTTTGGCACATTTTTATAGTGGGCATCGCCCAAGCAGCGATTATTTGTACTTGATCATTCATTCCTTGAAGACAGCAGTCAGAAGAACATAAGCCATGTTTTGAATTTAATCAGCCACTTCAGCAGCCAAATACAGGCAATGTCAAATGATACCTTCTCAGAAATTTGTTGTCTTCTCAGTGATAGATAATAGGATTAATTATTAAATTGTCTTAGGACTGAAGGCAAAAAGCTTCCATATGTAGACCAAAGCAAACTCCATTTATTTTCCAATTTGAACTCAACAAATTTAAATTTAACAAAAACAATTTTGCAACCTATATAACGTGTAACAGACTTAAAAAGAGCAGCTGCCTGTAAAGCTGGCATTAGCCCATATTTCGTTTGTGTATATGGCCTTGTAGGAGACTACCACAAAGCAAATTTAGAGAGACTCCACGGAAACAGGAAAAAACTTCTTTACCATCCAGAAAGATGGACAGAAGTTCCTTAGAGGTTATTCATAAATCTCTGAATACCACACCAGTCAGTATGCACCAGCACTGGAGGTTGTCTGGAGTATCAAAATGAAGAACAGGTTCTTGACAGCTTGGCCTTTAAAATACCACCTACTGCCTACATGTGCATCCAAACAAGAGACCAAATGCTAAGTTTAAACTTTTGACTGCTGTAAGAGCTACGTCACATCTTGGTGAGTGCAGAGAGACTTCCTTCAAAGATTAAACAGACAGTAACTGTAGGAAACCTGTTTAATGTAAATACTGACCCAAGCCTCTTCCAGAAAGAATCTGAAATTAGTGATAATACGGTCAACAATTTATATTAAATTATGACTTATTCCTGCTGCTTTTGCCCCAGTCTCTCATTTGTTAGTAAGGCACTACTGCAGAGCAGAGAAGTAAAAAAGACCGTACCACAAATGGGATTTAGTTTAAACTGTGGAACTGTGCTATCAGCATCCACCTGAAAACGGATCTCTGACCACTTCATTGTCTGGAAACAGAGAACAACTAAGTCTCAAAACAAGGAAAACCTTGCAGAAGGGTCCTGTCTCCAGTGCCTGCCAAACACAAGGCTACTGTCCCTCTGATGGCTTTTTTGAAATGAAAATATTCCCTTAAAATTCTGGCTTAATTGGGAGAGTCTAATGATAGCTCATTTAGCCAACAATCCATGCAAAAGAAGGTGAGCAGAATTAGAATTTCCCTGAATAATGAAAAGCTATGAGAAAAATATTAAGAGACTACTACTGGTGTGTCCTATGCAATAAAGTGAAACAAAAAGAAGGCTAAGTACACTTGAGCTGTTTACAGGCACTGTAAACAGATGATGTAATCAACGCACCAGGTGGTTAACCTGTGACGTGGAAGATTGCTTCCTCATTAAAACTTAAGGTATGATTTTAAGAGTTAGTAAGAAAGGCCACGATAAATAAGAATCAAGTTCTGTGATTTTGATGGAAAGAATAAAGAAGTCCAATCAATGTAGCTTGTTTCTGAACCTACTGCAAAAAGTGTGAACAGTTCAGTTTATGCCAGTTATTTCAGTTTTGTAGAAATAGTCAGCACTGCTCGGCATGATGCAGATGTGTTTATGATTAAATTCTCATTACTATTTACATAATTTTTAGCTGCAACATTTTAAATTTTTACAGTTATTGTCCATCTGTCCACCTACCTAGAAATTAAAGAATCACACTTAGAGAAAATCATACTTTAAAAAAGTTCTTAAAGTCATATGTTGTTTTCAGTCACCACAACACTTGACACAGCCTGTTTTTTCACTACAGTGGGAAACCACAATGTGAAATTAGTGCAAACTATTTTTCCCCCCTTCTGGAAGAATCTGGTTACCCTATCACTGGAGTAAATTTGTCAAACCTGAAGTAACTCAGCATAGTGTGAAAGAGGCTATGTTTTCCAAATTCAGCATGGAATTTTAACTCTGCCCTCTGTCCCTTCACAGACATATTCTGATATTATCTGAAAGATTAACTATCACAGTTCAAAAGGGTTTTTATGCTTTCACAGCAGGAAAACAAATCAATTCAAGACACTTTTCAGCTTTTAACTCTTGAAACCCATTTTATTTTGACAGAAGCCATCAAGAAGTTATTCAAATCTTTACTGAGAAACAACTTGCCTTTACTTGGAAACCTCTACTCAAACAATAACAGGATATAGGTGAAAACAGTTAAAGACTTGCTGTAATGGGTTATTAAAAGCCAAACAAAATAAAAACCCTCTCAAAACCAGGTTTAGAACCCTAACTTCATCAATTTCTAGTTTGTGTAAGTATCTTAAACATCAGTTATTCCACTCCCCTCCTAAAGGGCCTAATTTTAGCACAAATTCTATAAATATGAAGTGAAACCAAGGACATATCTAATCATAGAAATTGATACATTCTTCCTTGTACCAAAAACACACTGTGATTCAATAAACCCAACCAACCCAGACTGAGACATGCAGAGCCACTAAATAAATTCTTCAAGAGTAATGAATACATTCTCATAAATGCTTTAGACACTGCTGCAGAAGGCCATGAAGATAAAGGAATCTCTTGATAAACAAACAAAATCATGCTTACCTTTGTCTGATGTTACTGTGCAAGGGCTGGTCATTCTGCAAATGGATTGGTGAGGCTGCCCGCTTTGGTGAAGAAAGGGACTCTCTGGGGGTTTGCTTTGATGATATTGGCACTTCGTCACGGGAGGAAGATTCTTGTCCAGAAAGTAAAAGGGAGACAGAACTATCCAAGGTTGCTGAAGGGTCAGAGGCCTGTCTAATGGCACTGTCATTATCTGCTTTTCTATCACTCTTTCCATTTGAGAGGTCTTCTTTATCCAGAACACCATCTTTTTCATGGCTAGAGTACTCTTTGGATTCAGAAATCACATTCTTCGACTCTTTAATCTCAGTCCTGGACAAACACAGGGAACCACAGTCCTTGTTTTCATCCTCTCGCCTTTCACTTTTCACTCCCTTTCTTTCCACATTGTCAGGATCTTTCCTTGCCCGTATATATCTGGATGAGTAGTCAGAATCCAAATCAGAATCAAGAGATAATCCATATTTTTCTGCCAGCTGGCGCCGCCTCTCTGCCTTGTACCTGGCTATTCTTTCTGCCTTTGACTCCAGTTCCTGGGCATCCATGTTTCCTGTACTATACAAGGGCTCTGTATTACCTCCTGTGATTTCTGCTCGGTATCTGGATGATCTAGGTTGTTTTTCTACAGAAGAATCTGAAGTTTCCTCCTCTTCATTTGATCTTCCTGTCAAAAGCACAACATATATGAGCAAGTTCATCCCACAACTCCTACCCACTACTCACCTCAAGTGAACTAAAAGCTTCCCATTTTCTTAGAAATCAAAGTGTATTAGTAACTACTCAGCTATATCACATTTTTGCACTTATGTCTCCAAAACCACATATAAATGATTAAGAAATGTATATTAGTTATAATTCTTTAAGAGTATCCTATCAAATTACTGTTGTTTTAAAAAAATATAAATAATCAACCATTTCCAAACAAGTCAACAGAAGAATTAAAAACGCAAGTTAAAAAACCTCTGATCACAGCTCTTCTACAAAACTCCTCTCCATGTACTGGACGAATGAAAGGGTAGTAAACATGAAGTAATTACTTGATTGACTGATATACACTACTTACCTAAGTGGGGACTGTATGGATCAGTTGCACGCATATATCTTGGTGTATCTTCCTCTAGTAAACGGTGTGTGACTGATCCTGGACAGTTCTGTAGAAGCATAGGCTGTGTATCATTTTCCATTCCCTCTAAGCGTCTAGCTATTCTCTCTTTTCTGAAAAAAGGGTGAAAAACATGAAATCAGGCATCTTCAAAGATTTGAAGGAAGAGTTTTTAAGGAGAGGTAACAAAACACACTGTGTGTTTTGTTTTACAGGCCAAAGACTTTATTTTTTACCTTTTCATTTCCAAAAAATCTTGGTTGTTTGGTTCAAACAGTTTTCTTAATTCTGAAACTGAGACAACAAAAGATTACAGTTTGTAAGCTACTAAGTTTTCAGAAACTCACAGAAACTTGCTAAAATGCTTTAGAATAAGAAGGAACAGAAGAAAACAAAAGTTAAGATGTTTAAAATAGCTTTTGTCAGTAAACAAGCATTTTCCTCTTCTTCTGATTTTATTAAGGTTGCGTTGTCAAAAGTGCATTAGCCACACAAGTGTGAAAATCAAGGAGTCCTCCCCTCCAGGTACTTCTAGGCTAAGCTAGAATCTTCTATGCATCCCAGCAGGTTTCAAGATCTGGTATAAAATAGGCAAGCTGTATTTTGATTAGCTGGGCTCAAGCTTACACGTTATAATAACCTGTTTCAAAACCAGTCAGTATGGAATTACTGCTTACCCTATCTACACAAAGGTTGGTACTGACTATGATTAAAGAGAAACAGCATATCCTGTTTCTTACTTTCCTCTACCTCCTCATATTGAGCAAATCCCAAGAATCTCAGTGACTCATGGTTGGAGTGAAAATTACCATGTACCCTCATGATATTCCTACATGGTTAAGCACTTCCTACTTTGCTAATTTTCCCTTGCAGTTTTAATTGGACATGCTTTCCTTCTTTCCCCTAAACTGTTTGGCGGTGTTACAGGCTAGTAGACAGCTGTCACAGTTCACAAAATAGTAGTGAACCAACAGGAGGTGCGATAGATGAAGTAATCCCTATGAATATACACATATGTGCACAGTTATCAGTGATGCTTGCAAAACACACCGGAGCAGTGAGTGCTACACAAAAAAGTGTGGTGTGACTTCTGACCATGAAGAGAAGCCAGTCAGGCTGTCAGAGGATGCAGTGGACTGGGGGGGGGGAGGTGTCTGTGTGCCTAACACTCACCACTTATCCCTCCAAATCATTGTCTTGACTAAGATGTGGTGCTAAAAGCTGATGCACTACACCTCTCGAGTTCTGATCCTGTTGACCCAGGGATCAAAAGTTAAAGCAAGCAGATGTCTAAGGCCTGCTAAATCAGCACTAGATTGCTATCAGAAATGCCCAATGAGTCAGAAGTGTCTAGCAGACACCGTTCCACACCACTGCTGAAGAAAATCTATCAGCTTTTTTGCTTTACTGGACTTCATCACTACAGCTACTTAGAAGATAAATATTATTGAAACACCACCCTTTTAAAGGTCAGATGTACCTCCTCTCCCTTTCCTCTGCTGCAAGAGCTTATATGTATAGCTATGTCAGGGTTTCAGTTCAGCTGACATATCCAAGAAGTTTGCTGTAGTCAATACCAGTGCTCGCAGCTCATAGATTCATATGATAGTGACACTGGCTGTCGTATCAACCTTATGTACTGAAATGCCACCAGGACTCCAGGTAAAATGTCTTGGATCAGCAAGAATGAATGTATTCTGACCATGACTACTCAAAGAAATAAATGACTGAGCTACGGATATAGCATCTGAGGCTACAGATGACTGTTTACCGAGAAAGTGCAATTAACAGGGGAAAGAAATCAAGTAGGCCACTCTCCAAACCAACTCCTTTAGTCTACATTTTTACAGAAAGCAGACTCAAGCAACCTGCTTCATTTCTCAGGCCAAGTTAGCTCAGATTGTGATCATGTAATGAAAAAAATCTAATTCCTACGCATTTGATTGAACTAGCAGGGCAGAGTAGCTAAGAAGGCAGCTAACCCTTCCGTGCCTACCTTCAATATTTGCAACAAAGCAGATTGAAGCCTATGCTGTTGACCAGGTAGACAGTGCAAGACAGCTACTGAAAGTCAGCAAACTCCAGGCAAGTATCTCTGGAGACAGATGGGAACTGGACTTAGGTAATGAAAAATTTGAATCCTGAACCAACACCAAAGCAACCATGAGCCCTTACATTGTGTTTTCACACACATTTTTCCCAATGCATGAGCAGATCCTATTGCTGCCCAGCCTGCTAAAGCTGTGCTATAACAGCAGTGGAACTGTATTAAATAGAGAACTTGACCCTATGAAACCAGTCTTCGTCTTACATTCACACCAGAGGAAATGATTTCTCGTAAATACTTCTCTCTCACCTCTGCCAAATCGACTTCTGTTTAAGTTTGTTCCTCTAGCTATTACTTTTTTTTGGTTCCATCTGTTGGCTGTACATACATAAAATGTTCAAAACAAAACCCATAATTGTTCTGCCATTTCAGACAGGTCAAAGGCCTCCACAGCTCACAGTTAATAAAATCACATTCCATCCAAATCCTGAGCATTTTTCTTCCCTAGACACCGATTTATACAGTCCCTAAAAACATCATCAGAGAACAGGTCTTTTACACAGTTTTAGTAAAGTTCTAGAGTATAGCTTCATATATTAAAGTTGTCTTTTCTTTTCCTCCACCAAAAAAAAGGAACCTTGACTGTAAGTTGTCCTCATACAAGAAATGTGGAACATCCAAAGAACTCCCAGCAGCATTAGCTCAACACACTCTTGCTCCATGTTAGCTGAACTTTCAGAGATTCTACTACTGCTTTGCAGTCCTAAAAAGAGCACTGGCCTCATGAAGCATCTCTCCAACACCTTCCCAAACAAGATGGGACAAAAATAGCATGGGACTACTCTATGCTGTCTTACACTTTTTCCACACTTGAGATTCCAGACAGTAATTTCAGCTAGGTTGGCCAACATCTGCAGAACTTTTTTTGTGAAAGCAGTTTCAGCAATATTCTTCTTAGGAAGCAGAGAAAAGAATCACAAAAAAACTCCAAACAAACCAAAAAACCAAACCAAACAAAAAGAAGATAAAGCACAAAGTCTTCTACTCTAGTGTTTTCTTTTTGCAGAATAAAATACTTTACTTCAAAACGTGAAAGCCAGATGGAGAAATTTCACTTACTCCCGAGGACACTTGTTGGCCTTTGCAAGCTTAGGTGATCAGATTTCTTTTTTTTAGTTTGCAATTTGAACATGTTGGTACCTATTTCCTATCTGTTCATAGGATGTTTTTCCACATGACCCTCAGAGAAACTACATCATTTCAAAGATGCCCACGACAGTATTAGAGAATAACATTTCCACCTAAAAGGTAGCACAAAGATCTGATTCAGCACACAAGAAAAGACTAAGAAGCTTAAAATAATTAATTTCACAGTAAAAGCTCCTTATCTCCTTACTTCATGTCAACCCACTTTGTAAATACTGTTGGTCAACTAAGGGAAAAAGGGCCCTGAATGTCAGGCTTTATTTTAGGATGTTAAGCAGGATGCTACGATAGGAAATCCTCTAAGGCAGACTGTCCAGAGGCATCTTAATTTTGGTAACTGTAGACTTTCTGAGCAGAATTTACCCTATAATACCAGCATTTAGCAAAAACCATATTGTTCCATGTCCCCTCCCAGATGAAAAACAAAAAGTACATTTGAAGTGCACCTTAAAATGTTTAAAAACCTTAAATTAAGGTGAAAGATTTCTTATAGAATTCAGAAATCTTTCAGAAACATTTGTTATAGAATATAAAGTTTTTTTGCTGAAAGTCTTCTTTGATAACAGCAGAAGAGATGCATGTGGATAAAATTGCAGGCATGTAACAGCAGTTTTATTTTTAAAATCAGAAACTGTAAAAATTAAATCAAGCTTTCCAGAAGTCACCAGCAAAAGTCAGCACATACATTTGTAAAATTTGAACAGATGTGGATCACAAGTTTCCTTGTGAGAGGCTTAAATTGTCAGAGATGGTAAATAACCACTGTAATGAAGGTGTGTAGACATATATATATACATTTTTTTCCTTTTGAGGAAAATTTAACACAATAGTGAAATCTATCAGCCTCCTTCCTACATCCTCCTCACCTGGAAAGATGATGGTGTACAAACCAGGCTGAAGGGGCGTTTATCTCCCGTTTTTGCTACCAGAAGCATACTAACACCTTCAATGCTTAAGTGCAGGCAGCAGTGTGTGAGACCTCAGTTAGACTCTGAATCTCAGTTCAGACTGTATCAGTTGAAAATTAAACATATTCCTCTGATTTTCCAACACATGCAAATTGGGATCAAAGTTAAACCTTAGATGGAACAAATAACCTGGATTTTCACAAAGTGTCTGGTCTCAATTAGTCCCCCCAGAATGTAACCCTCAGCTCCCACTGCTAACTTTCTGAAGTATACACCAAACCCAATGCCTTTATTACAAGAATAATTTCTTAGGAAATAGAGACATCTTGGAATAGAAATTAGTTCACTAAAAAGCAACTTAGAGTGAAGATTTCTGAAGTGACGACTCCCACAATTAATTTATTGGCTAGCATGACTGTAAGGCTAAGTACATGGAATAATGAGGTACTGTGTATTCTTACTGACTAGCGCTCTCAGGAAGTCTGTATTGCATAAATACATAACGCTTCCATCATTGTGTCAATGAAGTCTTTTTCTAAGTATCTATAATGATTATAGTATAAAAGCAAGCACATCACTCAAGTATCACTTAGATGTTGTGCTGGAAGAAGGGCTCCTTTCTAAAAGAACTCGGCAAAAAATGATACTAAAAGTCAGTTTGTTTATGTTGGGATTAGTGCATATGGCCTTGCAGTTTATCTGAAAAGGGTAAAAATACCATCAGAACACACACACAGTTTTAATCGAAGTTCTGAGTTCTACACCATCCTTGAGTGAAAGGAACATTTTTATGCTAGTTACATGTAGTTCTTAAGTCAAGTGTCACCTTTTACTGGTCAAAAGCTATTTCCAAGTAGATTGTGATTTCCTCTAATTCAAGATAATTAATTCTCAACTGTACTTCAACTGTTTTAAAAGATAAAGATGGAACTGCTGTTTTTGATTCATAAGTCATTCAGACTAAGACAGAATTTTTTTCAAAAAAATTCCAAACCCCATATGCAGTGCAAGACTAAAATTCAGTGTGTAGTTTGCTGGTTGTGCAAACATAATGATTCTATTAACCATTGACAGGGACTGGAAATCGAGTTATGAGCAGAAGCCAAGTTAATACTGTCGAATTCAGTATTAATCTAACTGTACAAAGAAACCTCTCTGAAGTTTTGAATTTCACTTACTTCTGAACCCACTGAAAACTAGGTAAACAAAGCTGAACTTTACGAAGCAGGGATTTATAAGGCCTTGTAAAAGAGCACTGTGGTTCATCGCAGGTTTCATGACCTATGCATACATTATAGGGAAAAGAAAACTAATTTACAAAATGTGTGCTCAAGTGATTTTAAATGTGCCCTGCACTTGCCCAGACTAGACTTCACATACTGTTAAATTACCACTTGTATTCATAACGCGACTCCCTTACCTACCTTTTGGAAGTACTGCTAAGAGATTAGCATCGATATCCTTTGTGCTGTTTGCAAGTTCTTCTTTATCTTCAAATGAGAATTCTTTCTGAAAACTGAAAGCAACATCTGGTTTACAGAACTGTAGATGTTTCTGCTATAAATCAAATAAAGCTGAGAGGTAATCAATTTACTGCAAGATAGTCTAACAGAGATAGTAAAGCAAATATCTTCCCTAAGAACAAAACAAGAAATAACCCCAAGAAAGTCACAAACCCAAAGCTAACATAATTTGAAACTTGTTTGGAAGTGACTGTGACACACTTTTGCGCTAAATTACTGTCTGGAGACTGCGTTCAAAATGTTCTACTAGCAATTACATTTGAAATAATCTGCCTTGGATGACTTTCCATAAATACTAAAACATATTTCAGCAAATGCAGCACTGTATGTACACTCCACTTAAAAAGCCTTCTTCATAACTACCCTATTGTAACTGCAGTGATCTCAGTTATATGGCTTGTAATATACTAACATGAACAGCAGGCCATTTAGATTTATACCTTGTCTTTTCAAAACAGCAAAAATGTCAATCCAGAGGAAACAAAAATATGTCTTTAAATATCTTCATTAATATACAAATTATACCTGTAAAATGTAGGTGTTAATCATCTAAAGTAGATACTAACTGTCTCCAAAGACTTTTTTTTGAGGAAGTGTTCCTCCTTGTGGGTAAACAAAGTGAGTGTTTTCCATCCAGTTATTAAAAATAGAGAGGAACCTGCTGCATTCTGCCATTATGACTTCTGAACTATTCCAATTGGGCATAAGAAAACTTACACTAGCCTTAAAACCTTTAGTAAACTGTCTACACAGATGTAACATATATAAATCCCTACAGTGACCTTAGGTTCTTCGTTTTGCCATGGTAATGACGTGCCATACGACTTACTGTCATTCTAATAACACAAATTGCAGTCTTACTGTTGGAAAATCTTTCCTTAGGACAGTTTTTAATGGCTTTTTAAAGAATTGAATATCCTTTCATCAGGGGTATTTAGTTAGTAAAGAAAATAGTATATAAAAAAAAGAAATTTCTGTACTTACAGTTCCAGAAGAATGTTTCTCATTGAAAAGAGTTTTAACATATAATGACTAATAATATTTTACATGAACTCCAAGAAGTATTTTCTTCTTTATCATTTATAAATAATATTTCTTTGCAAGTCATTGAGGAGAGAATAAAATCCTTAAAATGACAATAAAGAAACTTGGCTGTGTCACATTCAGGCACCATGCCACCTACTGCAAATCGTCTCCAGCAACTGTACTTACAGAAATTATTCCAGGTACTGCCAAGAAAAGCAATGTTAGCTACTACAAGAAAATAGCAAATAGAAGATGAAGAGCTGCAATAAGCTGTCCATTACCGAAAACTGCATCCTTACAGGGTGAAAACACTTTAATGGAACAAAACAAAAACCAAAATAAAATAGCACACAGCAGCTACACGCAACTGGATGCATGTGTCATTCGAGACTGGGCAGAGACTCAGACAGTTAACTGCATGTTGCTATAGGCCTAACCTCACATTGCCAACACTCGTGATTCTTATTAGAATCACAGTATGTTATTTTCTTACAGACACAGCTTCTGGATAACCCCTAGGTAGAGAGATTCGCAGTTTCTATTTGAAAGCAGTTTCTACTCCTTTTGGTTGAGTTTGAAAAATGCGAATAATGTTGTCCAAAGGCTATAAATGAAACCCAAAATTTGTTTTGTCAAATCAATTTGATTACTTAAGACTTGTCTCAAAAATGATGAGGGACTCTGCTCATGACTTTTGAATACCTGGGATTTATTTAGCAACATCTCCAATTGCTAACATAATGCTTGTGACAGTACAGAACTTGTTTTCCATAAACACGGGACTCTGTACAGAAAAGCATTCAGTCATACAGGAAAATCCTTGTTTAGATTGACTGTGCACCAATACCCATGACTATGCCTCAGTCCCACACGAAATTCCGAGGTAATATCATACAGAAGCAGAAGCGACACTAGCCTGCTGGTGCTAAAGGCAACAGTATTATTGGATTGCCTGTGGATCCCCAACAGAATTAAGTATGGTAAACTAGTCAGGTTCACCCCCGCCCCTTCCTTCAGCCTCCAGAGAATCCCAGGGACTAAGAAGCCAGAGGCCCTCTAAACCCAGTCTACCTGTCTTTCACTGATTTTCCATCCATTTGTCCACATGCCAGTGTTGTTGATTACCTTACTTATTTTTCTTAGCAGAAATTTTCCACATATGCTCAGTTTCCTCAAGACAGGCTCTCAGCTCCATTGATTATCTGTAAAAGTACCTTCTACCTATTCCAGTTTTAATTCATCTTTTCTGTATATGGTGACCAGAATTGGATAGTCTTGATTCCAGATCTGAGTCTTACCACTGTCTTATAAAACCAGGAATTTTAATAGAGAAAGCATTATTATATGACTAGCTAGATGAATGCCAGGATAACATATTTGTCTTTTTATATTTACACTATATTGGCTGATCAATCCTGCATGAGAAACAAATATGCCAAGGGTTTCCTTTCATGTGTTGAAAGTGACAGAAACTATCAGCCCCCAACGCACAACTGTGCACTTAGTATTATTACATTACATCACATCCCTTTTCTATTACTCCTCAAGGTCATCCAGTCTTCCTGTATGTAAGCTCCCTCCTTCTTTGTACTGAGGGTGGCTTCCAAGCTTTGCTCACTGGCAGATTTCATTAAAATTCTTTTAATAACCACAAACTACTTGAGCTTAACCCCTGCTGGGCTACATGGCACCACAGGTTATCTGCTTTGTAAAAGCCCCTTCACTTTTCCTTATGTCCTCACTTTCCATTTCCCTCTGGACTGACTGTCAAGACTTATTTATTTGTTTATTTTAAAATTATTGACTGTTATTATACATTGGAGGATTTTTTCCTCTTCAGAGGGATTTTGTTGCAAAGCTGCAGATGGCATTGCTTTTTTTCAGTATTTGCACATTAGAAACAAAAAATGATTTAAACGGATGTATCAGTTAAATTGCTTTCACCTGCACAGAGACAGGGAACTGCTCTGAAGATGATACAAACAAGCCAAACAATTCAGTATTTATAGATACATATATAAAATTGGTTCTAAAATGAAAGTAGGCATATTTAGGACATGTCACAGTATTCAATAAGAACATTCATTAGAAATCTAAATTGAGAATGATGTTAAAGTAATAACAAATACTGAAAAAAAAATTACAGAACACTATTCATAGGGGTTTTAAAAAATATGCTCATAAGTAACTCCTCACTAAGATTTCCCTTTTTCCTCAAAGGGATCTATCCAGACGGCTCCCTGCTTTATTGGTTTCTCTGCTAAAGAAGCAGTTGCGGCATCAATTTAGTTGCTGAAGTGGAGTCAAGCAGTCAGACTTGGATCGCCAAATATATTGTATATTCAAACTCATCCACAACCCTATTCTAGAATTATCATAGCTACATCGTTCACCTTTGCTTTCCTTAATATCTCAAGTCATGCTATAAATTTAAGTGCAGATTCTGAGTAGTAGCAGCACCAGGAATTTCTACACTTAACAGCTAGGCAATGTACATTCATTTTTAAAATAACTTAAAGCATACTTGGGTTTCTCTGAATGAAAAAAAGTTAGAAGTTTGTAAGAATCCTTACTTCTTAAAGTCCCTATCAAATCTGGATACTGAAAGAGAAACTTCTCCTTCACTTGCCTGAAATATAGACTGTGATAATGGTTTGTGAAATGCAACCAACAGCATAAGGTTCCGCAAGTTTGTTTCACACAGGATTTGTGTGTGGTTTGGCCTCAGGTTGCCAACTCATTATATACTTCAATGTTCAGGAACTCATACAATTCCTATTAAATATTTCACAACCTCAAAGTTTTTCTTTACAAGCAACGTATAATATGGCATTAGTACAGTATTTGACAGTCTGAGTAGTTATACTGCTCTTGCAACTTCCAAAGTAAGTGTGGGCTGCTTCTATACATCAGGGACTCCAGGCCAAAAACTTCATCTGCTGCTGCAATCAGCAGCAACATACAGTTTCTAAATAGCTGTCCCACTGACCTAGTTAACATACCCAAAGGCAGGCAAAATTTTGATACAAATGCCACTGGTAACACTGGCCTACCATCTGGGTTAAGGCTATTGGATATACTCAGTTTTTCTGAAAAGCTGCATGAAAATTCACTTGTATACATGCTAGCTAGGTGCTTAGCATACATTGCTTTTTTACCTTTCACTACCTCCAGGAGAATTTCCTTCTCTGGACTGTTATCTAAAATGTCCTTTCTACAGTTACACCCTTCTCTACTACTCTCATTTCTACTTTTCCCTACCTGTCTTCCATAACCAATGCATCTTGTACACCAACTCCCTACAATATCTAAGAAACAACATGGTAGGGAACCAGATGTGCTCCAGAAGCTGTGCACTGACTGAAATGATGCTTGCCAATGTGAACCTGAGTCCCTGCGGACGATGGATTCCTCAGCAGTTGAGCCCACAAACCAGCTGGCTGCTGTGGTAAGTCAGTTCCCAACTCCCCGACCTCCTCTCTGTGCCATTTTGAATGAGTCCGGTAAACACAATGGTGGATGTGCAAAACCAGTTGAAGTGAGGATGGGAAGAGAGAGGGAATGTGACCTGCCACCTTGCTTAAGTGTAACCGTATCCCCTTACTCAGTCTTGTGGAGCCATGCTCTAAGGCAGTAGGCACATGGCAAGATGGCCCTGCAAGGAAGCAGCGTCATCTCTCCACTCATCTCTGCTGTGTCACCCTCCCATGCTGATAAACCTCTCTGCATGTCTATATAATTAATTCACCCACTTCAGCCATCATCTTTTTCAGACAGTTCAGTTTTCCAAGCTAGTTTGCTAAACTTCTGTACTGTGTCCATGCCACACAAGGAAAAGTAGGTATTGCAGCGGCAGGAGGCGTGGTGTAGAGTGGGACTCTTCCTTTTGCAATGCCAGCTATAAATTTTCACATTCCTTAAGAGGCAGGTTGTTTTCAATACCTGTTCACAGCAACTGTTTTATGTCAAAGCTTGGTCCTGTGAGAGGACCAATAATAATTTTCCCTGACAAAAGAAAAAACATAGATTCAAACAACAACTGCAAGTTACAGTCGTGAAACCAGACATCTTCACTGGAGAAGAAAAGCTTGGCCTTACCTTAACGCTCTCTTCCTTTGAAGCAGTCGTGAAGGTTTAAATCTGAATGAGTTTTCTTTGTCAAAATCTGTGAAATGAAAAAAACACGATAGTGAAGATGCTTTAATAAACGGGGAAATTTTACGAAACTTGGTTATAGTCTCCAATCATAGTTCTTTTCCACTGGAAAAGACTATACAAAAGCCTTTTCTCTAGCGAAAGGAGCATAAGTTCTCATGCCCAACACGGGGATAAGCTAAAGCTTTGCGAAAATGAGTACAGACAGTAAACATATCAAAAGTGTCAAAACTATATGGAATTGTTATGTTCCAATCCCAGCATTCATGGCATAGTGCTGCAGCCTAGGACTATAATTTAAACTCCTTGACTCAGTTTCCCAGCTTAGAAATGGATGGCAGACATGTTTATGAAGCACTCTGCAAATGAGAAATGCTGAAAGCAGCAAGCAGCAAGAGCTTTTTTGGCTGCAGTCTAGCAATACTATAAAAACTGCACATTCACTGCAGAAGCTGGTGATGCCCAGCTGAGGATCTGTTAGAACACAGTATTACATCACCCAAGACAGAAATATTTCTGAGGATTGCCTATTGTCTGCAAGGTCTCCTATTTTTTTTTTTCTGAATAGCCTCAGAACATGCTTACTTTCAAAGAGTAGCACTTGTTTACACTGAGAATAAAACTGGGCAGATGCAGCCTTATGTTCAAAATGTATGTAAACCCACTAGTTCCCAAACCTTTGTGATCCATAGCAAGCAATGTGCAACCTCACCTCTCTCCCCTTAGATTTAACTTTTTCATTTCTACAGTCACAAGCATGACCAGAGGATCTGAACAGTGACCACTGGCAAGTAGGACCCGTGTTTTCTCCACTCAGCAATGAGGATGCTATTAAGAGACCCCAGAGAACTACTAGCCAGGAAGCAGAAGAGCACCTGGTCTGTGACTGTTGTTACAAAACACATGAAGTTACTAATAATTTACTCCCAATGGGAAAATTGCCTTCTGTCCCCACCTGTATTAAGTCAACTACCTCAAGATCCTGAATTAATGAAAACCTGGTCACTAATGCAGTGTTCATTTTATTTTTTCAAAGACAGACTTGAATGTTACACAACCTGGTCATTAGAATGATTCAAAAGCAGCAACATTGCTTTTACTCTACCTTAATGAAACTTATTATAGCTGATAACATGGATCTTAATTTAGAAAATGTATCTTTTCTCTGTGCTTTTCAAAACTTTTCACCCTCCCTTCCACTTCTTTTTGCCACCTCTCCAGGTAAACAGATTTAAAAAAAAAAAAAGAAGAAAAAGTAAAAGAAAAAAGGCCATTTTAACAGCTTGATAAAGAGGCTTAAAATGTGCAAAACTGCATTTTTCAGGCATCTGCTACAAGTCTCTGCAGATTTCAAGCAGCTTTGCTAACAGCATTCTTCAACTTCAATAGGCAACTTTTTCCTCTTTTTGTTAACATTCATTTTCTGCTTCAATGAAGAATAAAGCATACAGATTACACAGAAACATCTTGTTAAACTAAAACAGAGTATTATAAAAAAACCAGTATGAATGGTATATAAATCATTAAATTTTACACTACAACATTAAAAAGAATACTCCATGCCATAAGTATCCTCTAAAAAGTCCAGATTTACATTACTGCAAGAAGAGTATGCAGTAACTTAAAAAGCCCAGCTCAGTATCAGCTTAGTTAATCAGAACCAGGCATATCTTAAATTTATAGCCATTCAAACGGGATATAACCCATCCTATAGTTTTTGGCACTAGAACAACTGTCCACCATGAAAACTACAAGCAGACCACAGAGAAATTCTCCCTGCCCTAGCCAAAACTGGAGGAGGGGTATGAGAAGGGAAGAAAGTAGCTTTCATTGCTTTGCTGGGAGAAGGGAGGTAGAAGGGCTGCTAAGAGGGGGCACACAAGTCAGTCTGACTCTTGCTGCCCATTAAAAATATACAGCAATGTTCATACATACCATATCTATAATGGCTCAAAAAAATCTTAAACCTTTGCTGTATTTCACAGGGGGGGAGCTCCTCTCCCCCTCCAACCACAAGATCCCCAACCAGACAACTATATTCTGTTATACAGTTTTGAGATTTTATGTATTTCCTCCTGTTCAAATGAAACCCCATGTGGAAGGATTAAAGTCCAATAAAACTTATTTACTACAATATGGAAGTCTTAAAACTAAAGACAAACACAGGAGAAAAAGTAAAAAAACTCTGCTTCAAAAGCAAATAAATATGCCCACAAGAGAAACATGAGTTTAACACCGTCTTAATTCAATGGTTGATTTAAAGAAAAAACCCCCATCCTCACAGTACCTGCCACACAGAAAGAAAATCTTTGCAACAGTATTTTGTTGCTTTTTTCCCTGAAGAATTCTGAACATGCTCATAATCACATTAAAACAATTTTAAATATTTGTATTTAAATGTAAGAGTATATTTACTGACATGTAATCAAACTTGCTCACAAGTTTAACAGTTTTTTCTGTCTATTTCTCCCCCCCCCTTAAGTACAAACTACCAGATAAACCCATCATCTATAGTTTAATACATAGGAAAATATAAAACTAAAAATGCTGAATTTAAAAAAAAAAAGCAGACATAACCTTCTACCATTACCATTAGTATATTTAAAGGCCTTAAGTCACTGGCAAGCTAAGCTAATTAAAAGATCCATCTAATCGGATCTTCCAGAAGTGTCCTTTAGGAAATAATGAAATAGCCTAGGTGACTTAACTGCATACTGTTTGCTGAAGTAGCTCATGCAGCTGCAGAAGAGCCACTCAAACAATATTTACACATGCACACATATATACGAGAGAGATTAAACATATACAAATGAACTGCATTCTCTACTATCTGCTTGGAACTCTTACCTTGCTCCTCAGGGTATTTAACATTTCCCAAATAGCTGGAGATCCAAGGATTTCTGAACATGGTTGCACAAACAAAGGATTCAGCAAAGAGAAACTACAACAGCAGCTAATTCCCAAGCAGTCACAGCCCTAGGCCTGTCTTAGCAATATCATGTAGAGATTTTTCATAGCACAGGACTGGAGCTGTCAGGCTATCGCGTCCCAGGGAGTACAGTAAATGCATAGCAATAGGCTGCAAGCTGGAGCAGCTCAAGCCAGTAATCAGATTACAAACAGAAATTAGGCACATGAATGCTAAAACAGATTGGGTAACGGTGACTAGGAGATTTATAATATTACCACTTCAAAGATCCAGCCAAATCACACATTATATTCCTGCAAAATGAATGCAGAAGCCTTAAATTCTCATCTTTGAAAAAAAAAAAAAGAAAAAAAACTCGAAGAGGACGACTAATTCCTTCATACCTCTGATCAGGATAAACTGCTTGCTTAAGAAAGACAGCATCCAGGCTGCCAAAAAAATGGACTCTGTTAATCATATCATTATGCTAAACGTTTTGCCTCACTATTAGTTGGAACGTTTAAAACAGACAAGATTTATGGATAACATATGAGCGAAATTACTAGTGGGGGTGGGGATTTAAGAACAGACACAACAGCTTCAAATATTTTAATTTGAGACAGAAGGTGCAAAATTGCACAAAAGTACCATCTAGCTACCTTTTTTTTTATTAAACAGATATGATGAATTTTGGATTGAAGAGTCAGAACCCTTTATAGTTAATTTTGAAAGTCTGGAAGTATTTGTTCAAAACGGTACAATAACCCTGGCTCAGTCCGCCACACTGAACTACCTGTAACACACAGAGAATGAAACATTAAATATGTGACTGAAGCAAGTCCATGCACTTAACCCTATCCAACCAAAGGCAATAACTGCCTACTAGGTTCTCTCCTACACACTTCTTCCCTTCAAGAAGATTTCAACACTTACCAGTAAAAATCTCACTAAAAGGCTGGGGTTGTCAGGACCATGGTAGCCCAGAAACACAGGACTGAGGTTCTTGGCTTTTCTTACCTGGGTTTATAACAGCTGGTACAACAGGACCCTGAAAAATGCTGGGAACCCCTATGTATAGGCAAAATATAAGCAATGATGCAGCAAAAGAGATTGCTTAACCACAAGTGAAAAATATAATCTAGCAAACCCTACTAATTTCTTTTGGCTCACCATGAAGTTGTATTGAACCCGACTCATCAAAACACTGCTTTTCATGCTAACAGGCTCTTCCAATGGATAGAAGAATATGTGCTCCATCTTGTCTAATGCACCTGCTATTTGTATTCATTTTATTATTTTTAAATGTGAATAATGATGGTGTCACCTTAACCTAAGCACCTTTTATTAGCTTATCTCTCAATAGTGCAGAGCTCCCTGAACGAGAACCACCCAACACATGGAACACAGCATTGAAGCCTCTGACTCACCAAGTAATACACTCCGCTTAGAAATATTTGATGGTACGTACTACATTTTTTTCTTTGCCTGTAACCTTACTGATTCTTGCATTTAATTTTAACCACTTCACAACACTACCCACAGAACACAAACCAAACACTGCTATGCTCTCTTGACTAGCTGTGAAGGCTTACGTTTACTCAAGGTTCGCACATACAAAAGCAGTAACAAAACTGGAATCTGTTGATGCTGGTCCAAACTTGCCATTAACCTGAAAATCCACTTTATGGCCTAGACATAAGTGCAGGTGTGCTCAAAACACTAAAAATTGAGGCACTGTAGAAATAACAAAGAAGCTGCTGGTAACAGCTAATGGGGACATTCTGGACCAGTATCTATGCGGGTGTATCAATAAAAGAGACATCCAGTTCTGAAACAGTCCCTTTTTTTCAAATCCTGCTTGTGACACTTGATCTTGTGAATAGAAGTATTATTACCTGGAGCATTTTTAAGCATCTGTAACTCATCTTGTACACAGAAAGGGAACTATTGCTCATAAAGTGCAGATAAATACCACTCATTTGATAAATCTCGTGGCTGCAGTCTTTAGCAAAGTTGAAGGATAAGTTAGACTTGACAACTGAGCTGATGCAATAGCTCTCGGCTGCCAAGAAAGACAATCCTACCCATTTCTCTCTGTGGGACCTCTGCTAGGTCCTGCTTCACTAGTGATCCAGTCAGATGACTAAACTGGCAGTAAATACATTCTTTTATTTTTGCTAGGTATGCTTTTCAGGAGGTGCCAGAACAAAGAAAAAGGGCACACAATCTTACCATCAGGAAAGGGATCAACCCTTCTGTCTAACAATGGAGGTAACTTTAGCTTGACTGTCATCCCTGTGTCTAGCAACGTCCTGTATGACAGAGAAGGAGAGGTGTGTTTGTATTTGTGGAGGGAGGGGACAGGCTCCCACATTCATTTGCTCTCATCATCAACTTTTTGTCCTCAGTATCCTTCTGGTGAACAAGATGCAGAAGGTAAAGCACATAGAGTTGCAGAAAGACAGAAAAACTCTATAGGGTGTCTTTCACAAAAGTGTATATTTTAAATGGGTTCTTGCTTGTACTGTTCAAATTGTACTCACAGGACACAGAAAGAGGCCAGTTTTTCCAACAGCTCTGGCTACCACCTGGGGAGGAATACTTGTGATATGCTTTGGTACAAGTAGGACTTCTTTCCCTACTATTTACAGCTGGCAGGTCAAGAATACATGGGACATCTCACGGGACCAAAGACAATTATTACAGAGGAAATATCCAATAAAAGGAACATCTGCATCAAGGTCTTAAAAAATTCCAGCAATAGTCTAGATTCTGGTTCCAAGCTGTCTTCATGTTGGGCTGGAAGGTGATCACCAGTCATGGCTCTGTGCATAATATCTGAATTCACATTAAAGTCACTGATGTTAATACTGAAAATGTGCTACTGTGCAGAATCTTCAATCTCAGAGTTCATTCAGCTTCGCTTCAAGACTTCCACTATGAAAATTCTTAAGGCCAAGAGATGCTGGAGCCTTAGAGTATTACACCAATGCTATGCACTTCACACAGATCACGGGAGGATATAAATGTATATAACAGACAACTTCCCTTCCTCGTTTCCATCAAAAATGGATCTCATAATGCAAGACGGGTCTCTGTGCTGGTGTTAACCAGCTTTGGCAGTGGAGAAGATGCCTTGATAAAAACCAGTAAGTCAGCAGGGTCAAACAATTATATGAAGGAAAGAAATCTTAGATTTAGCTTTTTGCTGCTTGTTTGGAAATGCTAGGTTTAAGAGCAAGCCTTTCCCAGAAAAAAGAAATTTGACTCTAAATATGTGCTGAAGGAAGGATAGAGAGTATTTTGTCCTTCAAAGCGATCCAATCTCCAGGACCTAGAAGTATTCTCAGACAAGCTCAATTATCAAGGCTGTCTTATGAATCGGTAGTAATTTTCTTGTCCTTTTCTGCCATCATAATTCTTGAGCATTAGTAGCCTCCAACATAAGCAAACAAAAAGAGAACAACAGTTCAGCTGTTAGAGAGCGGGGCAGCCCAGCTGGAAGTTAAGTTTGCAGTCATCTGGGCAAAGAGCTAGAGGTTAAGCCACGCATACATTTAAAATCTGAGACTCCTCATAAAAGACCAGCTGGCAGCTAAATATTGTTCTGAAGCTTCCCACAGGAAAAGAAGGCAAATATCTTGCTTTTGTCTGGCAAAACTAATCACTGTAATAAGCTGGAGTTTAAATGGCTTGCAAAGCTCTTCCCAACTTACAGGGCTGCCAGCCCTCAAGCACTGAAGAGTTATGCATCAGACTGTACCAAGATAAAGTCTTCTTTCTTTCTGAGTTTTGATCGCTTATGAATTTATATTTAAAAGTGTTCCTCTGTGATAAGGAACACTAGATACTTTGTCATGACTTGCAGTTATTATAAAAACAAAAAAATCAAAGAAGCCCAGGACAGCTCTTTGAATAAAACCTAAAAATAAGATTAAAAAAAATAAAGAATGCAGAGGAAAGAAAACCCACAGTGACTGCAAAGAAACTTTCAGCAAATACGCTAGTTCGGTAAACAGGAGGCTGAGCAGCACAGAAAACTGAGATGATCTGTATAAACAAGATAATGAAATCATATTTTCAACCACACTTCATAGGTAGAGGTCTAAAGGAGCTCATGAATTTTATTCCACTGCACTGCTCCTGGACAAGGAGAGAACGCGCTTGCAATAGCAAGTCGAAGTCAGCTGTGCTGAGATCTGAGATGCTGTGGATGATCTGAGGAACGAAGGTCAGAAGAGAGTGCCAAACCTGACCACCCTCTTCCATCACTCCATCTGACCTCCCTTCCGCTGCTCCAGGCTCCACTCGCCCACCCCAAGCCACCCTGCCAGGTTTTGGTGTGTAGACATGTTACTTCCAACAGTAAGTTATAAGGCACTACAAGAGCCTCCCTTTTCTTATTTCCTCTTGCCCCCACATTTCAGTAAACTTTGCCAAAGCATTCAAGAAAACATTTAGCCCAAAGCGAAAGAATAGGTCAAAAATTTAACAGATTATTACTTCAGCAACATAATCACTTAACAGAAAGTTGTCGTCTCAAGTCATGTTCAAGCATACTAGATTGCAAACATAATGTGTACTCTGGGTTGGCAATGCCAGTCAGTTTTCTCTTCCATTTGAACCCCATGTACATGGGCAAGTAATATTCTCATTTCCTAAATGGAGGCCATTTGTACAAACTTTTAAACTAGAATAAAGTTTTCTGACATGGTACCATCCCTACAATAGGAAGCAAATCCTTCTCACTTCTCTTTCTCCCTCCGCTCCCACTGTGCAACAGTTTTTGAATAATTATTCTGGCAATAAGATTTCTGCTTTTTGGTTAGTGATTATACTTTGGATAAGTCTTGAGATAAACATCAGCTCTGCACCGCTTGTATGGTGTACATTAAAACAGGTCACTCTGGGAAAAAGGAGAACAATTGCCGTTTTTCAACACATACTCTAAAAAACATTTCAGTCTCTGGATTTGAAGAAATCTCACTCAAGTCATTAATTTTGGTAATGAAAATCTGAGAACTGGTACTCAATTTTTGGTACTCAAAAATTTCAGAACCTTTCAATCTTGCAGCACATCCTCATAATAAAGTTATTTCCCCTGACATGCCAACATCTCGTACCACTGTTCACAAAGCAGCAAGATCATAACATAAAGATCTTCAAGGTTTTCCTCTTTAGGAGTAGGATTAGTCTAGACTAGCTCCTTAAAGGAAGTTCAAAGCCCACACAACCCTCTCACATGTGGTAATCAGATATATCAGTGAGGCACATCATCTGAGTTGAGTCAAACCAATTTGACTGTGGGCCTGAAACAGTAACAGAAGAGATGCTCATAGGGCCAGGGTTAGGCATGGGCTAAGCAAATGGCTGGAAACCAGGGATAAGGCAGGAACTTGTGTCCTGCAGTATGTACAATTTAAATGACTAAACAGCCCATGGAAAGAAAGGGTTTTTTACCTAGTAAAACAGTAACTAAGAGCTTTACATACCATGGCTCACTGCACAGCAGCTGCAGTTCAGGATGTGAAGGCAGAGGGTTAATCATGGCTCTGTGGACATCCTTCACTGAAGGCATGACACAAGAAGCAGCTTCTTTACTACTGCAGTGAGAAGAGAGTCTTGCTGTGGCAGCGACCAAGAGTGTAAGCTGCTGTTGGGAGAAACAATCTGCAAAACTCCTGTCCTCCAAGCAAGTGGCCAGGGTTTCGTTTCTAGGGTGAGTTTCCCCATCCTCTGCTACTTGCCTCTTCAATCTCTGGAAAACTTTCTGCCTGAGAGCAATACAAACAGCACAAGGCCATCTCCTTGCCTGGAGTGGCAAGTAGCCCTGTGCAGTTAAGTGACACAAAAAGCACAACTGTGCTTCTGAGCTTTCTCCTGGCTGCTCTTGAACATCTCCAAACTGTTATCTCTGCATGCATGTAAAAGTCCAATATGGGAGCAGACAGAGGCACACATACCACAAGAAAGAATTTAAAACAAAGTTCTTTAGCTCTTCTCAATAGTCATCTAAGGAAAACACTGATTTTGTTTACTGCTGCTACGTGACATTTTGCAGGCCTAGTCATAACCCTGTATACTTACCTTGAAAGGTAACTGTCACTTTCAAGCCTCAGGCAGACAACAAACACATGACCTAAGCTCCCATCCTGTTTACAGCACGTTGCAATGCTTTCTCAGAAAATTAAATATTCAGTAAAAGAAAGAAAGAAAAAGAATGTGTTTTATTTAAGAGTTGATGGTCAAGGTAGGACAGTTCAACTAAAAGTGCCGTCACTGAAAATAACATCACTATGAATAAGCACGTGTACCGGGCCTCATTTGCACCCAGCATGGCTAAGCAAAAATTAATGAGGAAAGAAAGTCTGGTTTAGTATAGTGATGCTGCAGTTCTGGAGTCTGTTCTCCAGAGAGCTGCTTTAAATTCATAGCAGCCATGGGCTTCACTCTTTATTGCCCTCAAACCCCCTAGACCCCGCAAATATCACAAACATGCCCAGTGCCCAAGAGAGTACCAATCACTAATAGCAAGTTAATCAGATTAAGTCAGATCGGAAGAGCTTTCTCAGAGCTGCATATGACAGCTTGCACAGCACCTGCCTGTTTTGTACTTGTATAAAACTATGGGGATTTAAAGGAGAGAGAAACCTCAACTTTTTTTTTTTTTTTTAAAAAAGCCGACTTGAAGCAATACTTAACTAGGTATGAAGCAATCTACTTCAGCTTTGGTCTGCACGCAGGCAGCGGGTGGCATTATTCCCCTCCTCCTGGGAGCAGGATCACTCCTTTAGCCAGTAACAGCCAATCTTCCAATAAAGGGCATAAAACGGCGTAAGAAAGAAGTCCTGAAGTCTTACAAACAAAAAAGTAATTTGACTCAGTCCAGGTGTGTCTCTGAAAGCAGGCCAGGCAGCACAAGCAATGAAAATACACTTATAGCAAAGGCCACCACAAAATGTTCCAGTATATGGAATGACAATGCGAACTCGTATCCTAAGATTATAACTGAGCACGTGAAAGACACATCAGGAAAGAGAACTACAGTTGTTAACATTTACATGGAAGGATTTACTTTTTTAAAGCCATCTCTAACATAACACTTGCTATCCGACGGCTGTGCTTAGAGAGCAGCAGCCCCCTGGCAGCATGCTGTCAGCGCCGCAGTACTGGGTCATATCTCCTGGGGTCTGGGCTGGATCCATTCTGGGCCGCACACTCTCCGCTGCCATCCAGCTTGTTCTGTCCCCAGACACCGCCGCCGTAGCTTGCCTAATAAGGCCACATGCAAGTTGACTGGCTGGCTTATAGGTCACCCAGTGTTTACCTTGCAAGTCGGCAGTGCGGCAGCGGCTGGATCTACCTAGCCCTTCGGTAGGCGGAGGGGGCTTAGCCAGCCCTCCTCAACTGCTGTGCCATCGCACTGCAGAGCCGCAGGAGCCGTGCTGCAGAGCCACAGGCATCTCAGCGGAGCAGCGTGGGTCAGGAGCTCTCACTGTTCCTGTGCAAGGGGTTAAGCTCAGCCAACAGCTCTCAGCTGAGGGAGACGTACTTCAGTTTTACCACAGGTAGGACAAAAACTGCAGTGAGTTCAGGTGCAGTTTTCATCACAACACATTTTAGGACCACTAGACTGAAAAAATAATCAGGTTTCTCATTGCATGAATTCCTTGAAAGTAGGCCAGCAGCATGGGTATAATTAGCCACTTTCACAACTTCAAGAGAGCAGACACATACTTGTCAAACACCAGAACCAAGTAAAGCAGATGAAAGCAAGCTACAGATATTCATTTGAACACTACTATTTAATTATTTAAGAGTCTTGATCAGTTACGGTGAGTTTCACCGCAATTCAGACTGATGGCTTCAAACGTAATGATTTACTCTCCCAAAAATAGCTACCTGACAAAAATACTCTGTTTCTGCTGCTTGCTGCCTCTCTTGTGATTTCAGACCAGTTTTTCCTTTATAACTCTCCCAAGGTAATTTCAATATGCCAGATTTGAACACCATCCTACTCTTTCCCAGCACAGAGTCTGCAAGGAAAGCCACGAGACTGGTGTGTGGTCAGATCCAGCAGACAGAGGAGAGCAGCACTGGTCACCTCCTCCTGCAGTGCTGCTGTAAGCCCTCTCCAAGGCTAGTGTTATTTTCCCTACAGGTCAGTACAGACAGTGCATTCCTGTCCTTCATTCCCCCACGTCTGGCACTGAACAGTAAAATACCAAGACAGTCAGACGTTATTTGTACCCTGATATTTCTAAAATCAGCATCCAACCTGCTAAGCACTTTGTTGCCTTGAATGAAGCATCCTCAGTAAGTGTGCTGCTGGAGCGCTGGTAGAGACTGTTCTCGGTCAGCAGGAATGAGCACAGAGAGCACACGTCTATAGGAGGCCACTGGAGAGCAAACCAAGGATAGTGCCCACTGCCCTGGAAGCCTTAAGCTCTTGAGCTTTGTAAACTTCATATCACAGCTTCTTAATATTAGAAAAAAATAACATCACCCTGTAAGGCTTAAATATCTACTGAGTACTGCCAGATGTAATGATACATTTACCAAATGATTCTCACAGCTAGAAAAATACCTAAAGTGCAAGGTGTAAAACTAAACCATCATTATCACCCCACTGAAAGAAACCAAACTGCCACAGTTATGTTCTGCTCCTGCAATGAACCTGCGGTTCACACTATTATAATTAAAAGTGATATATCCAACTCACTTCTTAAATAACACCTGTTAAAAAAAGCAGCTGGGAATCATGCTGACAGTTTGTAAGCTTAGCCATTATCATTTTGGGCTGAAACTGTGCCCAGATGCACACACAGATCTTGGCTCAGAACCAGTGATTTTCTTCTACAAGTCTATTCTGACCCAATACATGCTTCACTAATACAAAGAAATGGGGTACACATTCAAAAAAGGGACAGTCAGTCACAATTACACACACAAGTACTCCTAAAATAAGCTAACTCGCTTTGTGCCCAATTTGCTTACATCAGCAGCACAGTATGCTCTTATGACTATCTAATACAAATAATGAATACTGTAGGAAACTAAACAACACACTAGGAATGACATGGACTGGTACATGTGCATTAGACCACTTATCAGAGTTTTAGGAAACTACGTAAGTTGGAGAAGTCAGTCACACTTCACAGACATCCAAGCTGAGATGAAATAAAACCTATTGGGCTTGCACTATTTACTAGAGGGAATAGGTTCACTAAGTCATTTTTAGCCTTTCAGAATACACGCTGACAAACTCAAAGTACCAGGGACAACACTGTCTCTCTTCTTGGCTAAAGAGGAGAATCTCAAACACGGGCGCATCCAGAAAAAACACTGTGACACAATCGCAGGCCACTGCTTATTTGACATCAGTTAATTTAGGACAGTTTGCATAACTGCACACTACTAAATACTTTCACATGCTTTCATGCTTTTGCAGCTTCAGTTTTAAATGGGAAGTAAAGTAAGAGCTGACTTTTCTCCGTTGTAACACTCCCCTTTTCCATCTTTGCTCACAGACCGTCAGAATTTCAAAAGACAAGCTTCAGGAAGGAATTTTTAGGACAGTTTAGAAATAAAGCACTATCTCCTCCACTGTGCTAAAGATATAAAATAAATGGAAAAAAGAATAAATATTCTTTCATCTGTATTCTGAGTATCTTCAATGCAAAAGGACACCTGAGCAGCAGAGAGGTCACCCACAGGAAGAAGCATGGCTTTTTCATCGCTCAGGACAAAGCAGGTACTGTACTTGGTTATATCTGACTGGTGCAGAGCTAGAGGGTAAAGCTCTCACTGACTTCTTCAAGAACAGAGTAGAGAAGTAATTTCAGCAAAATCTGCGTATAACTGTGATGCTGAAAGAACAGAGTAATGGCTCACAAAAGACCCGTATTTTAAATCAAAGCTGAAGAATTTTTTCCACACATGCTCCTCCAAACAAGCCACTTCCTCCAGTGACCTTACAAGAGTCAACTGCCACCCGAGCCCTCAGTCACACGAAAGGAAACACATCTACTACTTAATCGAAAATTACATGCTGCAGGCACACATTCACTGAGAAGACAGATGGGGTTTCAGTGAGGTAACGGGGAGGCCTTCTTCCCCTGGTGTACAGATGGTCAGTTCAAGCTCAAACATTGTGACTTTGTCCTAATGAAATGCATTGAGCAGAGAAAACAGCCTATGAATTAAAGAACAAAGGCAGTTGCTTGAGGGGCTGAGAAGTCTGTTACAGTCCAGCCTCGCTGAGCCACCTTGGGTACGTACAGAGGACAGCCCCATGGCTGGTGCAACCTTGATACTTGCACGATGCCTGGGAAGGAGTGCTCTGCCACATCATCATTTTTATGCCACATGGGAAGAGCTCAGCTGAACTTGCCCCAGAGTTCACATATCTTCCCGAGACCAGAATTGCCATTCCCAGCTCTAGCTCTTTAGTCTTCTAGCCCTCATTCTTGCCAGTCCCTCTCCTCTGATTTTATTTCTGCTGCCTTCTGCATACCTCCACCTTTCTCCTATACCCTATCTTTCGGGTAATCCCACCACACTCATCTTCTTCAGTGTTTCCAAATCTACTTCCACTTCTCCCCGGCTCTTCTTCAGTTTCCACTGCAGACTCCCATTGGAGACCCAGTCCCAACCCAGTGTCTCTCTTCACCCACTCCACTCCCTCCCCAAGCCAGACCACCTTTCTGAGTGGGGCTTTGCTTTCTTTCTCTAGGAGGTTTCAGGAAAGGGCTGATCAATCTAGCAGACTTGAAGCTTACTTTCCCCTTTAATAAGCAATGGGAAACAGGATGCGCATTTGTGAGAGCTGAGCCAACCCAGAGCACACAAAGCTTAACTTCCACAGCATGCTATGGAGCAAGCCAACAACCACAGTGATACTGTAAGCATGCTGCTAGTCTTGGACACTCTTCCAGGTAAGCTCCCTATATCAGTCATCTTGTTTCTCCCATGAAGAGCACCAAAGGAATTCTGTGCTGTTTGAAGAGAGGCACTGAGCTTATTTAATGGGAAAAAAAAGAGACATCACTTAAAAGAGAGAAAAAACAGGCAGCTTGAACAATTAGAACTCCCTAGTTATCTTGATGGTCATTGGTTATTACAGTAATACACTAGCGATCAGTTAAAGAAAGGGTGCTGGACTAGCTCCTTGCAAGGCAAACTTTACAACCCAGGTTCTGAAAATGTACCTTTAGAAATATTTGTCTAGAAGTGAGGCAAAACCACTGCAGAAGAATAGTGCATTATCTTTGAAATCAGATGTGCAGAGTACAATGCCTCTTAGCCAGCAGGGCACAGTACGACACAGCCCTGTGCCAGGTGATGCTACAAAATCCTCAATCACTAGGGGCCAGTCACATGTTAATGCAGTCTGGTGCTGAGCTAAACATCCAGCCAGCTCAGACGAGGCAGCAAACCATGTTCAGCTCCTGCAGGAGAGCAGTGATCAGGACAGGATGCAAAACCTAGCAAGGAAACAGGGCAGCCATCCTTCTCTTAACACACTCTCCCCAAACCAAGGAACTTGCAGTTGTCAGGAGCAATGAGATGTCACAAGCCTTGGGGAATTTTGAGGTGCATGGACTCTGAGAAGCTTCATTGTTAAAATGCCCCATTTTCCTCACAGACCCCACAGCCACAGTTCATGAACCAAACCAAGAACAGCAGCTGTATGTGAGCTTCAGCACCCTATCAGAGCACATACAGGATGGGTACACAGGAAATTCACTGCAATGCACCTGGTTTACCACCAGCACAGTGCCCTGCTCCCATAATGTGCAGAAAGGCATTCTTATGGCATGGAAATAGTCCTTCTTCCTACAGAAGGGAGCTTCCAGGTGCCATATGGGAACTTTATTTTGCACTCCAGCACTATTGCCACGTTTTCTATTAAGTTATATATCAACACCCCACAGAAATGATTCTGAAGTCCAAGCAAGATGCTTGTTTTCCTCACTGCCTTTCTACACCTGGCCTGATTTTAATAAGTGCTAATGGAAAAACTGAATAAGATCAAGCAGTAGAAGAGCCAGGTAACCCAGTAGCCTCTTGAAATAAATGATTTAACAATTTGTATTGCACTTCAGTGTACATGGATCTTGCTTGGACTTAAAAAAAATCAAGTTCTTAAAGAGTGAAGTAAACAGAAGAAAGCTCAGTCAAGGCTACAATTCAAGACATTTAGACCATCTTGTAAGTGTATTTCTCGCCAATGGCTTTAAGTCAAACTATAGCAGTGTTTTCAACTCCCATGGAAAGTATGCTTGCATTAAAACAGTACAAGAAACTTAAACATCCTGACAGCATGCGGCCATGCATGAGGTCACTGAAAAGCTGCAGTGTTTTATTCAGCTCTTTATTTTCATTTCCTGGGAAGTTCGAAACCATAATCAACAGCTTAAACCCAAAGACTAGATGTCAAGACAGCACAGACTGGAGTAAGTCCAGGAGTTGCATTAGCTCACAATATGTAGCAAAATAACAAAATTCTACCCAAGGAGATCCAGAGCACGAGAATGCTATTTTAATGAAGGTTGAACAAAACTATGATTGCTCCTAGAGAGGACACTACATAGGGACTTCACTTGGAAAGCATAATTTAATTTTTATAGTCAAATTCTCACTTTCTTCCCTCAAGGGCATACGTGTGTGTGTGAAAGTATTCTATTAAACAGTTTGGCACATGTTAGTTCTCAACTAGTTGCTTTTTTGGGAGCTTTTTGTTTGCCAAAAATTATCTGTATTTCTTGCAAATCATGAGGAACAGCGTGAGAGCATTCAGTTACTGTTATTTCAAGGGTCTGAGGGTGTGTAAAAACCATCTGCATAGAACTGGATTTTACAAAGATTTACAGGGGAAAATTTGCATTGGTTTGGGCTTTTTTAAGATTTTTTTCTTCAACTATTGGCTATGAAAAATTTTCTGTTAAAATAAACATATAACTCTTGATATAAAAAATTTTATATATTCATCTTTCCTATCTTTTTATCCTGTAATCAGGAAGCAATAAGAAGCAGAAAGCAGGCAGCTTGGCACATGACTTGCAAGCATGAGAAAGGCAAGCATGAGAAAGGAGGAGATTAAGGTGATGCAGCACCAGGAATGCCAGAAATCTACACCAATGTAGACTGCTGCCTTGTTTTATTTAAATAAGTCAAGCAGCTGTTTCTCTGTGTTAGTTGATAAACTGTTAGTTGTGGTGCTTCTTTGCTCTCAGTTGTGTGCTTCCCTCATGAGAATTCCACGTTCACTACTTTGTGGCAAGTATCTTAAAGGAACCTCTAGTAACACACATTGTTAAATACTGTAAGAAATTTACCCTTCCTAGAAAAATAAAACCTACATTTAATTTCTATTTCCTTATCTAAATCCTTAACTGCTCCTGTTCATAGGCATTTTTATTTTTTCCCCTAAATATCTTAGACTGTAAAGAAAATAAACAAGTGTGGGCTCCATACAGGATACTTCAGTTTTCAAGTTTAGAGACTGCAGCAGGATTTCGACTTTCTTTCAGTTACTCATCTTAAGTGATAGAGTTTGGAAAATAAGATGGTAGAGCAATTCAGAATAGGTTCAGGGTCCCCTTATGTCAGACTAATATATAGTTCTACCTCTCTCTATCTACTGGAATTGCTACAAAAATCTTTTTTCTCCTCCACATTTTTAATCCCATCAATTATACAAGTTTATCCTCCCTCTTCCCAAGCACTGGTAATATTAATGCATCAGGATGGGATCCTATAAATATTCTTATTACGACTTTATAGAGCATGCTGGCTACCTTTGCCATAAACGAAAGCTACTTACACAATATCCAGCCAATATTGAAACAGAGCCCATACCTGTTAGAACTGAGGCACTACACTCCATTAAGCTCCAGTTAGATTGCAGTTTTTCTGTAACTTGTTCCACATAAAAATTATTTGAATGCCTAGTACTGCTACTACTTTCTGGTCAAATATTAAAACGATATTAGCTTCTCTATGAACTTACTATACAGATGCCATATTCAAGACATCTAATGCTTCAAGACCAGCTTAGGTTTTCAGACCCATAAGACAGTTTACTAAAACAGTGGTACTGTTACTAAAGTGGTAATGGTGAAGGCATTCACAGTTAGGTTACCTGTAATTTCTTGAAAAATATGAGAGCAAAACACAAACCCCTTGGCTTTGATGCTACCTATGTGACCAAAAACTTACATGACTGAAGCACCACGTGAAAGGTTTATTTTAACATCTTTGAAATTTTCTGTCAAATTGCCTTCAAGGAAGCGGATACACAGATATCCCATATCCTACAACATCAAGGATCATAGCAGATGATGTGGTCTCTCCCTGAGCTTACCTACTTGCTGTTCAACTGCTCCCAGTACATGACACCTTATTTCAAATTGTTGGCTCAGCAGGTTGGAGGAAGCTGACTTCTGGCAGAGACAGACAAATGCTAGCACAGCTACATATACCCTTTCCTGGCAAGTAATTTATCTAAATTAGATTAAGCTTTTCTGACCTCCTCCACCTACCCAGAGCTTGGGTTAAATGCAAGGGTTACCTATCCAGCCCCTGCCGTTCTAACAGGACACAGCTGAGTAAACAGCTCTGCCCTCTTAACATAGAGCAGTGGGATGCAGGGAAAAGGGAGCAGGCTGGTTCCTGGGACTCCTGACACCACTTAAACAGCATCAATCGTTTTGACCATTATAATTGATACCAAAAGTCAGTTTTGCATGATAAAGCCAGGTTCTGTAACTTTAAAAGCAGTATTAATATATACAGAGGTTAATTTAGAGGACATTTGAATAGACAGCCTATTAAAAAGAACGAAGAACTCAGATAAGCAAGTTCAAAGATACTGACTTCTACCTTAACATGTTTAACCTGGCATTTCTTCAACCATAATATTAATCACTTTTGGATACAGTACTACAGAAAAATAGTGAAAAGCCTTCAAAAAAGAGCGCCTAATATTTTTTCTCTGCTTTCCATTGTGTACAGCCCAATATACCTGGACAGTGCATCATAAGACAAGTATTGAAACCATGCTGATAATTCAAAGCTTAAAACCAGCACATTGCCAACCTTATCAGCAGTACAAGTAAAGCACCCATAGTTCTGCAAAGCTTCAAAACTGGTTTTTAATATTTCATCTCTGATTTTTTTTCTGTTTGAGGAAAATAATAGACAAAGAAACAAATAGCATTCAGGGCTTCAAGTTAGAATAGATTTGATCTGATTCTGGAAGTAAATACTTTATTCTTTTTTAAAAACCTCAAACAATGGAGAAGTTTTTTTTTCTTTCTGTCATTACATTTACGACTTTGACCTACTAGGTAACTTGTTAAATTAGCAGTGTAGGCTAAGGATGAAATATGGTTGACCAAGAATGCCTGGAAGTAGATTTGTCTGATAAAGTTCCTTCAGATCAACCCAAGTCCATTTGTCTAAATATAACTGATCTTGTAATCTCAATTCTCAAAAAACCCTACAAAAACAAAACCTTACAAATAAAAGACAATTTCCCAGTATGCTAGCGAGAATGGCCATGGGCTCATCAGGTACTGGTTTTATAGCCTCCCCCTGTTTAATAGGCTGTAAACTCCTTATTGTTTTCTCCAGTGAAACAAGTGTCTTCTCACCCTCCACTGACAAAACATCATACGAGCATGCTCTTCTTGGACAGTTTGATGCATCACTGATTAAACTGAGTAGTTTTTTGTAACTTCTATTTAACCTTTAAATCTGCTGCTTCTATTTCAGACCTGATGAAGTGCTGGTGTGCCTGCAAGCTTGCCTCATTTTTTCCCCTGATACCAGCTGGTCTAATAAATTAACCTCTTCCTAACAACCTCATGTTAGCTATGTCCTTAGATTGCACAGAACAAAACACCATTATGTCACTTCAAACTTGTATTAAACCCTGTTAAAGAGTACTTCTGGCGTAAGAAATAATTAAAAAACAAAGTATATGAACTACTACCTTGCATTATAAAGGTTCAACTTCTGCACTCATCACACAGTCAAGAGTTACATGCAAGGAAGGGCTCATTATCAAATACCTTCCAGGAATATGTGCATTTTCTGTTTAAACTGCTCTAAATGTAAAAAAAAATATTGATTGGACATTTTAATACGTTCGAGATGAATTTAGGGCTGATAGGTTCCTAAACTGTCTGCTACAGTGCATGACTCTAAAACAAACAGTTTGCATAATTCAAATTTAAAAGCAATTTTGCCACTTAAACTGAGAAAGGGAAGGAACAGTTTGTAGCAGATAAATCACCTCTTTTCAATCCATGGATAAAAGGTCAGTTTTTTTAAGGTCTGGCAGTTGGAGGCTTAACTCCCCTTTCAGAGATGCCTTTATTTGGAAACAATGCCGGAGCGGGCAGGGCAGGGTAGGGTTTTTTCATAAATACTGCCTGGCCACATGCAAACTAACAACAACTTGGTAAAATGAGTGGCAGCTCTGCACCATCAATACCGCCATATGCTCATCTAGCTACCCCTGTACAAAACCAAATGTGAAGTTTATGGTTTGAAAAAGCAAAAACAAACAAAAAAACACTTTGTAATTGCTAATTAATCATTAAAGGAATAAGGAGGATTCTACTATCTGCTTTTAGGCAGAGACTAGAGCTCCCCATAAATCCTGCAGAGTTTGAAGCTCACACAGCGATACTCTTTAGGACCCCTACTGCCTGTATCACGGTGCTATCTTCAGGATTGCAGCATATTTGCTCTTGAGAGCAAGGACTGGCTCCAGCTAAGAGGGCACAGTCACATGAAATGCCTAGGCAGCACTGGCAATGAGTGAGTGGAGGCCAGGGAGCTAACTGAAGTGCTGACAAATGACTGGACATAAAGCTTCAAATGGGGCACCATTCAGGTATCAAAACGCAGGAATAAGACGCAGCTCACACATTCTTGTTAGCATTCATCTGTTCACTGCAATACCTGCAAGATGGCCCCTTGAGATCACATCCCCTTTCTTCCCACAGACAGGGAGAAGACACTGCTGACAAGTCCACTTTGGCAAAAGTAAACAAACTAAAACTTGAGGCCAGCCTTCTTCCTTATACTCTAGAACATTAGCAACAGAGTGAGAAGAGGAGACCCCGGGAATTTTAGTTATAACCTGACCTCAGGTGCAACACTGGGATCTGTTTGTGTTTCCTTTCTCCACCCTGCTTTCTCTCACACCGAGAAATACTCCCAGTTAGGAGAATTACCATTTCTACAGCATTTTTTTTTCTTTTCTTTTTATTTTGGAAAAGAGACTTGATCAAGTTCCATTCAGGTTTTCGCGCCCATTTTCTTCCTCTAAGATACAGCCAAGGTCAGATACAGGAATCATTGCAAATTCCTATCATCAGTGCTGAGTAGACCACTATCACCAAGGCAGCCTCTTGCTTCCAACCTTTCTGGACCACAGTGTTCATAGAAACACCTAGCTGTAAAGACAGAAACCATTTGTATCCATCCTTTGATGAATGGTTGATACATCAATTCTTAGGCCTGTGGATACTGCTTACCTCGAGAGGGTATTCAAAGCATCTCTGAAACCAGACACAGTCCACATCAGCATGAAAATGCAGATTCTCCACCTAGAAAGTCTGAACAGTTCAGACAAGAAAACCAAGTACAACAGTAATGTAACAATGAGGCAAATATATGGGAGAAAGAAGAGGAAATACCTACTAAAAGACCTGGAAACTGGAAAATACTGGACTTCAAACAAACAAGGCTTTTCTTCCCAGAGGTCAGAGTTATGATGAAGGTTTGGCACCTGTTCAGTTCCTCCTCTGTGGCACGCAGCCCTGCTGTCTCCTGTATGGATGCAGTCAACACAGCTTTGCCTGCCTGCAAGTTACATTCTAAAGGCTCTCATCCAGCACACTCTTGAACTTCATTTTCCATCATGAAACACATCTCACAAACATATTTTTATTTTTCCTGTCTGATCTCATGTAGATAGTCCACACAGTTAAAGCATCTTTGGTAAGCCTAAAGTAGGGTAAAAAGTTTCTGTGGCACAAGTCCTTTTACAGTAAAAAGGCTCAAGACTGGGCAATAAGTATGGAAGGATTCATGCTTACTTAACCATGCAGACGGCAAGATTAGGTAAGTGATAAATGTTTTCCTCTCAGAGGACTCTGAAGGCCTCCGTCAAAAAGGGAGCCTATGTTTTACGCTCAGAAGCAGACACTGCCGCTTTAGTCACCCTGCAACAAGGGCCGGTGAAAGATGTGGTTAATAAGTGGTTTTCCTTCTATCAGAATTGCAGTACGTCTCACTAAACATTAGGGATTTCCTCTTGCGCTCCCCCAGCTGTGAGAGCCCTTGAGAGCATTATTTCTGATAAAGTATATTTCAAATTTTAAAAGTTTTGCATTTTTATGGCCATACAGCACCTCTATTAGACTTACCACCTGCTGAAGAGTTGCCTCTTAAGAAAGATTTCCACTTCAAAACCAGTTAGAATGATTTTCCAAATCCTCCCAAACCTTCAGAATCCTATTTAGCATGTTTTGAGGTTCACAGTTCTTTTCAGGGTTTTTGCTGGGATTTAAGAACTGCTTCATCTATGTTTATAGTGTATACTGTTCCTTGCTCTGGCAAAATAAAAGAGGGATCAGCTGTTACAATTCCTTGGCCAAAACAAATTACTAGTTTGGTTTGGTTTAGGTTTTAACTTTATACAATATGAAGAAAAAATTCCAAGTATTATTTTGTTCCTCTTCCGCCTATAGGTTGCGCTGTTAAAAGGGTCCTATGTTACCGATCTTGATTCAAGAAACACAATAACATGATCTTCCTTCTCATTCATTTCTATTTAAGAAAGAAAGTATATTATTTGAAGTGGAACAGTAACATTAATTTTGGTAAGGTCCTAAAATTTAGGACTTTAACTACTCTGATTTCAGTGTACCTACAATCCTGTTGAACATTTTTGACCATGGTACCACTACAAGGATACACATGAGGGATCTGCTTTGTCATTTCATCTAAAGTTGCAATTCATACTGTGGAAAAAATAAGAATACATTGACCACCACCAAAAGTTAGAGACTTTTCAATTAATTACTGCCATATGGGACTAGATCTTTCTAGCTCTTTCAAACCCCTCAGCAATTCTGAAAGCGCTGCTATCCTACAAAATGGAAATCAGATATTTTTTCTAACTCCTTGGAGAGGAATAGTCTCTTGAAACAAAGCAACAATCCTTAAAATCCTTAAGTAAAGTTACTGTAGTATTAGTGTCCCCCATAATAAGTCTACAGATTCCATTTAACAACTGGCAATTTTCAAGAGAGTCGCCACATCCTTCCCAGCCCAGTAGGGTACTTTATAGCAAGGAAGCCAGAAACTGCGACCAATTCAGTAACAAAAATAAACACAAAAGAAACGACCAGCAACTCAACTATTTGAAGACTTGAAGCTGATTTATTACACAATTGTTGGATGTAAATGCTTCCTTTTCTCTACACTGGTAGACTTTTTGTTCAGGGAATACATTAAGAGAATCATCCGATGCTGTGGCTCCCTCCAATTGTTCCATTGTGTAAAAACTGTTGTGGGAGAATGTTTAGCCCAGTTAGTCAAGAATTCTACCATCTTTATAATTAACTCTGAAGTCTGACATCATCATCCCCCCCAAGGTTCTCCTAAAATTTTAATAGCTTGATTTATGAATATTCATTTGCCAGCATTACACTTGCAGGAATTTCTGAAAACTCAATAGCATGTCAGTTCCCAAATAGGTTCCATTATTCCTGCTGTTTCCTTAGCACATCTATTACAAGCCAATCTTCTGCAGTCAGAAAGTGCATCAAGCCTGCAGTTGGTTCAGCCATCTAGATTTGTTTCATAGATATGAACAAACAGCAGACATCTGAGCGCTACTGCTAAGGACGTCTATTAATCCCTCTACTGGATGCGATGCTTCTTCACAGGCCTCGTTGGTTCTAGCCTATAAAACCTTTTTGTCTCGTTGGTTCTAGCCTATAAAACCTTTTTGTCTCGTTGGTTCTAGCCTATAAAACCTTTTTGTCTCGTTGGTTCTAGCCTATAAAACCTTTTTGTCTCGTTGGTTCTAGCCTATAAAACCTTTTTGTCTCGTTGGTTCTAGCCTATAAAACCTTTTTGTCTCGTTGGTTCTAGCCTATAAAACCTTTTTGTCTCGTTGGTTCTAGCCTATAAAACCTTTTTGTCTCGTTGGTTCTAGCCTATAAAACCTTTTTGTCTCGTTGGTTCTAGCCTATAAAACCTTTTTGTCTCGTTGGTTCTAGCCTATAAAACCTTTTTGTCTCGTTGGTTCTAGCCTATAAAACCTTTTTGTCTCATATCTCCTCCTGTTTCTCTCCTCTTACATGCCAATGGAACTAAAAGCCAAGCATGCAACAAGCAGCCCTTCAAAGGCTGCTCCTATGTGAGAACGGTTGCTCAAGCCACAAGGGATTTATGAGATGTATTCAGACAACTATTTCATGCAGTCAGTGTGCTTCAGCAAATGCTACAAGTCAACTGGCACACTACAACAATTAAATAAAGTTTGTCACATGATATTCCATTGCAGAGAGGCATAAACAGTTCTTCTGTACTAAAATGTATACTTTGTTTGACATTTGTTTATTTTTTTTCACATCTGTGACAGTGCTGCAAATTTAAATCATTGGCTTGGACATCACTATTGCACAGATACGTGACCCAACACCAGACATAAAGCATCTCCATTTCAGAAAAGAAAGCTCAATAACAGTTCGTAGCGCAGGTAAACTGGAAGCTCCTATGAACTTCTATCATGCAACAAATGTTAAGAGCAGTTTGTAAGACTTGTGAAATTTAAGGTTATATTAAATGTCTTAAGCTAGGTGTACTTTTAGTCAGTTATTTAGAAGCTTCCTCATAATATTCATGCAAATTGGAAAGAAAAACTAGGAAGCCAAATAGTCATTCCTCTCATATATTCCTTGGCTATGCTCTTCCATTGTCAGCAGGGAGACAGCTCAAGAAAGCTCAGAACTACTTTTTTCATTTCCTAGCAAAATTAATTTAAATAGATCCTTCTGAAGGCATCACCAAACAATCTATGCGATTATGTGACTTTCCCCTCACCACCACTTCAGAATAAACATGGTAAGAGGTCTGATCTGTCAAAAAGGAGCATTGGAGCATTCAAAATTTTTGCTTTGTGTTTCTGTTTCAAATATTTACAAAGCAATGAAAGCTTCTCAATTTGGAAGAGTCATTTCCAGCAGTACCATCTGGCAAATGCAGTATTTAAAGGTGCCCCCAATGGGACCTGTAGGTTATTCAAAAGTTAGCAGGGGAACTGGGGGAGAGAAATGCAAATAAAGAATAACTTAAGTAATAATAAAGGGTATAATACTTGATGGGAAAGCGCGGGGAAATCAGAGACCAGCAACTCAGAGAAGAAGTAAAGTCAGAAATCCTGACGGATGTAATCATGATCCTGTTTTAAAAAGTGAAAGGCTAAAACTGTGGCTGATACAATGTCCTACTGGCCAGTCCAGAAAGTCTAAAGTACCATAAATAAAATGGCTTTACAAAACATCATTACTTGCAATTTTTCACTTGATACTTTCTCTAGCTCCCAGGCTACAGCTTTGGCCAAGGAGTGTGTTTGGGAATACAATTATAAATTCTCACCCAAACCTGGTGGAGAGCTTTTATGCTACAGGCAGTCCTTGATACTGGTCAGGGTACAGCAGGCACAGCATCACTGTACTTAAATTACAGTATTTCTAATTTGCTTCTCTGGAGAAAACAGGCTATTTGGTCTTGGTTTTTTGCTTTCCCATTCCTCTTTGGACAGAAGACAGAATAATTTATGCTATGTCTTCAGAACACAAAGACCTATTGTCAAAGTCACAAGCTGCATGTTTGCTCTAACAAGGCTAGATCCTTTGTGGTGGACGGGGAAGGGGGACCTTTCAATTACGAGAGATTTCCTTTAGAAGCAGATTTTTTTTGTTATTATTATTGTTATTTTAAACAACAGAAGGTTAAAATAATCTACTTCAAAACCTCCCCAAGCCAAAAGCTAGATTTTTGCTTTTTTTAAGAGCTACAAGAGAGGGAAAAAAACCCCTAAAATCTCAACATCAAGTCTGCCCCGCAGAACTCTACTTCCCCTCCCCCCCATTTTAAAATTTATTTTTAGTTTCTTGCAAGCTAAATCTCTAGCCTGCAACAAAACTAGTTTTGGGTAGCTCTGAACCCTTAAAGCTGAACACCTACAATATTTGGCAGGCGGTTGTAGGAAGGACTTTTAGCAAGAAGGAAAAACATGATAAGCTGGGTAAAGCTGAATGCCCAGTTTCTTTTGGCACCCGGTCCTCTCATAGGATATACAGCCGTGTTGGTCAGGGTCCTGAATTATGTAAATATTTCTAATAATTTAGAGCTTGTCTGCCTGTCTAGACCACCCACAGGGCGTACAGCTTGAAGGCCATCAAGTACAGTACAACCAACTACATTGTTTATTACTGTACTCTACTGAACACACTTAACCTCCAGTGAACTGACAAAATTACTGTGTCAGAAAGATTCACACATCTGCCCAGCAGACGCTGCAGTAAAGCATCCCTTTGCAGGCAAAAGGGAACATCTAAGCTCCATTGGCTTTCATCGTTAGGTTTTAGCCCATCAGTCTTGACACAGACAAGGGCCGTGCTTAAGTCTTCCTCCTCTACTAAGAGAGAAATAGTGTTCAACACAAAAATCCAGTTTTGTGGAAGCAATGCAAACCCCACAAAACTACTCGGTAATTGAACAAATTGTGACATGTCACAAGACAGAAGCAAGTCAGAAGTGTTAATTAATCTAGAGTTCATTACAACTCAAGTACTTTGTTAGACTCTGAAGTCAAGGGGCGTGTTGTGTTTCACAGCCGCTGAAATCAAAGATAATAGGAGTGAAACATCCCAAGGTACCAAATGAGGCATTGTCAGGGTATAAAACATATAAGTGACATCATGTTGAGAATGAGTCCTTTACATCTCCTAGGGTGTAATCCCATGATGCAATACTCAGATTAAATCTGAGACTATTAACCCAGCATATCAACCCTGTCTGTTCCCGGCAGAGGTGACCCAAAGATCCTGTTTAAACTAGACCATTTATCCAATCACGATAGTAAAAACAAAAGCAAGAGAGATCTCCTCTTCTCCAAGTACTTCCCTTGGTTCTCCTTGAAAGCAGCTCTAGGTTTCAGTCTCAACAGTCCCTAATTCTAGATGTCTCTCAACTCCTGCTTACTCTCTCTCTCCTCTCTCCTTCTGTCTCTCCAAAGTCTTGCACAGGGAGAAAAGCAGTCTGCTGTGAAAGGCTACTTGCAGTGCCAGGGAGACAAGCCAGGGCAACTCTATCTAATAGTTCTTGATTTATCTTAAATGTTTGCCAAGAAGAATGCACGTGGAGTCACTTTTTTCCTTACAATTAACTTCCACTGAGCCGTGTTGTCATGACATTTCATTGTCTGCATTCAGCCTCGCATCATCACAGGCAATGGCATGTCACTCATGAAAGTCAACTCAATTACTGGCCCTAGGTTTAATTCAGAGATTCTCATCCAGCTAATACCTCACTAGAAAGGTACTTCTGTCCTGGCTTAAGTCAAGCTGCGATGTTACCAAATGCAAGTCTTTCGTAGCTGCACTTCCAAATTATGCCCCTGTTTTACTTACACCTATTTTTGTAAAGTACAAACAGCTCGGCACAGCCAGTACATATTGAAAGGTGCAGAACTAACTAATTCTAAGTAGAAAACTATTCAGACCTAAGTCCTCACGATGCTCTTTCGGGGCATCTTTGCATGACACAAAGGCAAGTAGACAGCTGGGTAATTCAACACTGGGCTAGAAGAAACTGCAATAGGTTTGGTACAAGAATCAATATGTCATCTTAGAATGAGAGAAGTTCTCTTTGGCATAAGAATATCAGTGCAACACTCACATAACATGTTGCCCTACCTGCCTTACCATGGTCTGTTTAAACTTTGAAATCAAGCAAACTAAGGCTCTTGTGAACATGGTATGACAGACCTTGAGTCACAAACATTTAGATGTTGACATTCCACCAGATGCGAACAATGGAAAACAATGGAAAGCAATGAGGTATCTCACAGCTCATAGGGCCTACAACTTTTTCTCCTGCCACCTAACCAGAGTCAACATGGTGTTCCCCACTCACCTGTCCTTCATTCTCACTCCCACACTGAGCCACTCTTTTCTAACCCTGGCTCTTCCCAGCCCCACTGAATCAGCACTTGCACTGGCAGAGCCATGCTGAACAGGGCTAGGGAAACCAAAAGGCTAAGACAGAAATGGGGAAGGAAGTTCTCAGAGCAGTTCCTGAATCTATGTGGCCATGTAGCCAGCGGATGCACATGGAGACAACATTTCAGGAGCAAATTGGAATAGGGAAGTGAGTAGGAGAGATTCCTAAACTGATATATTAAAGCAAGTTTGCCACTTCCACTATTCCCATCTGCCAATCCAAACCATCAGCTGCCTAAAGCAGTCAGAAGAACAAACATGGTATCCCTAGCCCTAAACATTCACAGGAGCATGAACCAGTAGGTGTACATGACTGTCCAGCACAGGTGGACAACAGCCATCATTCCTGACAGCAGTAGGAAAGAATGTGTTGCAGATGGTGTTGGAATCACCTGGGTATTTCCAAAAGAAATTAGAAGACTTCAATTTGAAACTCACCAGCCTGAAACCTGAATCCACTTCAAGACAGTCCTAAACACCAGCCCACAAGCAAGTGAATAGCAAGGCTGCTCTTGAACTCCCTTGTTTCAAGCAGCGCAACTATGAAGAACATAAAGTCTTATTGATGACTTTGTTTTTTCTGCAATTTGTAATTGCTATAAATCCTCCCAGTTAACACGTCTGACACAAGTTACTACCTCAGAGAACAAAATGTTGGACCGAAGTGTGTTGATGTTATGTTTTCTCCTTTGACTCAACCACTACAAATCCCTATAGCCAGCAAATACACATAATCCAAATAGCCAGAAACATGATTAACAGTGGAAAATCTAAGCCTTTATGGCTCTGAAAAAGTGCCAGGATGGATCATTTTTCCTGTGTCCACCTAAACAGAACCCTTACACATAAAGGATTATGACTTCATCTGATGACTGATCAACAAAGGCTTCCAGCCTCTGGTCAAAAGAGAAATGCTACCCATTCACATGTATGGGATCTTTTTTAACTTCACAACTCTAAGCTGCCAGAGCTCAACACTTCTCTTATCTGGCACAATATGCTGCACATGATAATCAAATCTGTTTTTTTGAGCTCTGAGATTCTTCAGGGCAACCAACTCCTCGCTACTCTTTCAAAAGAGCTTAACCTAACCATTTTTTTTTACAGCTTAAATATTTCATCTCTGAGATCTCCAGCTGGACAGGTCACTCTTCAAATACACATGGTAATCGGTAGCTACATGAAGACCTGGTGTAGATTCCTACACGCCAATCCTCTTGGTATCACCAGTTAGCCAGTCTGCATGACTTACACAAATGTATTGCCTTTCAGCAGATGCAAGTGTATTTGCCTTTTACAGAGACATGTATGCATACATATGTACCCTTAAGACTGCCTGATTCATACTTCTCCAAAATCCTTAGGAGATGTCAAGGATAGATTTACATGACATCTCATAAAAGTAAATGACCTTATCTGTATCAGTGTATACGATTAGTTCAGTTAACCTTTCTTGCTCTGAATAAGTCAAAAAAACGTTTGCCTTTTCTAGAAATTTCAACAAGGAAAAAAATACCAAAGTTGTCCACATACAAAATACAAACAATTTTTGCAAACAGAGAAATCTTCTTCCAGAGATTTTCTGATTCATTAGAGTATAAATTAGAAAAAAAAATCACAAAATAAGTGTAACCAGTTGAAGAACAATTGTAGGTGATTTCTATATAAGCACTGACCACAAAAAAACCTTCTAATGGTTTTGTTCATTCTCAGTACAGTTGGTTAAGAGCAATGTTCTTGAGTTTTGCAGAGATAATGGAACATTTTTGTGTTGACTGCTCAGTTTAGTTTTAAATGGCTGAGAGACAGGACTTGCCCTGCCCCAAGTACTAGCAAAGCAATAATTAAAACATTCGTAACTCCAATATTTGCACATATAAATTGGCAAATGTATTTTGACACTATCAAAACTGCATGTGCTACAATTACATTTTTAAAATATTTTTAGATACCTGTGTACTGGTAATCAAAATATTTTAGTATGTAGAGGTCTATAACCAAAATTTATTCTGTGCTATTTTATAAGGTATAGATTATCTCTACTAATGTTTCCCCACTGATAATTTAACAAGAAATGGAAGTAAGAGAACAGGAGAAACCTCAACCTGAGAATTTGGTATTTAAACCTGTAACTATAATGCAGCCTTTAAAGACTTGAGTTCATTTTACAGTTATAAAATCAAGTTTTCCATTCTGAAACACAATCTTCAGCTATGAATGTAAAGATTCCTTTTTTCCAAAGATGACCCTTACTATTTGATCAGAATGAAAGGATGGGAGTTGAGCTATGTTTTCCAAGTCAGCTTGTACAATTCACACAGGTTTCACTGACTACAACCCAGGGAGCTGGCATATGTTTTTTGTCTGAAGTAGTTTTAATATATTGCTAACTCTAGGTAGGGTTTTTTAAGCCACGCAGAAAGCTTCATTTCCCTCCACTTCCCACCATATTGCTTAGAATTACCAACACTAAATACTTGAGTCTGTTTCTCTCAAGGGAATTACATGCTGTGGATGGTTTGACTACAATAGAAATAAATCATTCAAGGTTAGTTTTACTCACTGCAAAAAAACAGCTACTTGTCTTCACCGTTAAGAGGAAGAAAAAGTGAAATCCGATGCTGCAGGAGCAACAACTGCCCCAGTTGTTCAGCTCTGGTTGCCTGTGTCAACAAATGAGGCAAGTTTTTTTTATTGGAAACTGAGGGCAGGCAGGTGTTGTGATGACTGACACCAAAGTCAAGCAAACCTAGGTCTCTCAGCTCCCACGCCTAACTTGTGGCTACAGGGTTAGTGTTACCAACTCCTGGTCACCACTGGAGTACCAATAGCTGCCTGAAACTTTGTTTCAAGCAGGATCTCACCTCTTTTTTGGGGGCCAGTTGGCACTTAATGGAAAATGACATGGAAATGCTGTCCATTTTTCATGCTAATAGAAAATAACTGCCCTAACTGTTTATAAGAGGTTTAACTGGGCTTCTTGTCAGAAACACTGAAAAAGTCACGTGTGAAGAACATATGACTTGCATATTTCCTAGATAATTTGGTGTAACTGTTTTGCATCATTAATCCATACTCATCCCTCCTGCAGTGAGTTAAAAGCAGACAGAGGTAGCTTTGTTTTATTTTAGGGAATAGACAATATTTTGTCTAAATCTAAGGCTGATATGACAGAGCAAGAATGAAAACGGTCAGGTCTTTGCGGGCTGCCAAGAGTTTTACAGGTATAAGCCACGAGGAGCGCGTTTGGCAGTCCTGAACTCCATGGAAGTATCATTAACTTCTCATAGTACTTTGGCACATAATCTCTCAACTAACACCTGAATGCAGTTCTTTTGTAACAGACCACTGATTACAGCATGGCAGCTTTCAGTGTCAAATGGCTCAGTTCTGTGGGGAAATCACACTTCCACCATAACAGTCTGATGGAGCTTTAAGTTGCTTTAGAAACAGATCTGGTCTTAGCTATTACAACACATAATGCTTCATGTCCAAATTCATCATGATGCTTTTTTCGTATACTTGAAGAGACACACGCCTAGAAATCTGAACTTTAATCTGGACCTTTTAAATCTGACTTTGCAGCTTATTTTTTTTTAACTCTGAAAACTGTCATCATTAGAGCAAAGAGAGACCATTCCATCAACTAAATCCAAATACATCAGCAAATCATAGAATCATAGAATCTTCTGTTTGGAAAAGACCTTGGAGATCATCGAGTCCAAACGGACCCATGTTCTGCTAAACCATGTCCTTCAAAAACTCATCTACCCATTTTTTAAACACCTCTAGGGATGGTGACTCAACCATCTCCCTAGGCAGCCTGTTCCAGTGCCCAACCACGCTTTCGGTAAAAAAATTCTTCCTAATATCCAGTCTGAACCTCTCCTGGCGCAACTTTTGATCATTTCCTCTTGTCCTGTCACCTGTCATTTGTGAGAAGAGAGCAACACTCGCTCTGCTACAGCCTCCTTTCAGGCAGTTGTAGACAGTGATGAGGTCTCCCCTCAGCCTCCTCTTCTCTAGGCTAAACAGGCCCAGTTCCCTCAGCTGTTCCTCGCAGGACTTGCTCTCCAGTCCCTTCATCAGCTTTGTTGCCCTTCTCTGGACGTGTTCTAACACCACGATGTTCTTCTTGCATTGAGGGGCCCAGAACTGAAGACAGCACTCGAGGTGCAGCCTCACTACTGCTGAGTACAGGGGTATAATCACCTCCCCGGTCCTGCTGGCCACACTGTTTTGATACAGGCCAAGACGCCATTGGCCTTCTTGGCCACCTGGGCCATTGCTGGCTCATATTCAGCTGGCTGTCAACCAACCCCTCAAGGTCCTTCTCCTCCAGGCAGCTCTCCAGAGAGTCTTCCCCAAGCCTGTAACGCTGCATGGGGTTATTGTGTCCCAGGTGCAGGACTCGGCATTCGGTCTTGTTGAACCTCATCCCATTGGTCTCAGCCCATTGATCCAGCCTGTCCAGATCTCCTGGCAGCGCCTCCCTTCCTTCAAGCAGATCAACACTGCCACCCAGTTTGGTGTCATCTGCAGACCTGCTAAGGGTACACTCGATCCCTTCATCCAGATCATTAATAAAGATATTGAACAGGACTGGAACCAGCACTGAACCCTGGGGAACACCACTTGTGACCGGCCTCCAACTGGATTTAACTCCATTTACCACCACCCTCTGGGCCTGGCCATTCAGCCAGTTTTTGACCCAGAAGAGGCTGTGCCTGTCCAGGCCAACGTCAAAGGCTTTACAGAAGTCCAGGTACACCACATCCACAGCCTTGCCCTCATCTATTAACCAGGTAACCTTGTCACAGAAGGAGATCAGGTTGGTCTGGCAGGACCTGCCTCTCATAAACCCATGTTGACTGGGTCTGATCACCTGGCTGTCCTGCATGTGCTGTGTGATAGCATTCAATATGCTCTGCTCCATGACCTTTCCTGGCACTCAGGTCAAGCTGACAGGCCTGTAATTCCCCAGATCCTCCCTCCAACCCTTCTTGTAAATGGGAGTTACATTTGCCAGTCTTCAGTCAAGCGGCACTTCCCCAGTCAGCCAGGACTCAATGTATAATTGCTGTATCCTCTCTACTGAAAGGCTCCCTTCAACACACTGCCACATGAGTAAGTGACATCAGAAGCATTTTTATCACCAGTTACCCAATGCATTCTTATCTGCTTAAGGCAGATTCCAACTAGGACATGTTTTGCTTATTAAAAATCACGACCTTCCAACGTGCCCGTTAACTCTGAAGTACCTAGTTGGGAAAACAGCAAAAACAATGAATAAGTAAGGCATAACCATTGTGCACATTGCTTCTTTTGAGAGCTCACTAATTCCTTATTAGTGAGCTTACGCATTCAGCAAGGAAGCACACTGTGAACCACGATGCCTCTGCACAGTGAATAATCTCAGTCACCAAGTTACTGCAATCCATTCCAGAGCTTTTGCCTCTTTGAAATTTTAGCGAAATTGCTATGCACATCAGACGACAATGAGGAACAAACAGGAGCTCAAACAATGGACATTTAAACCAAATAAGCTTGTGCAATTTCCAGCTATGATCACTATAAGGAAGGCTTCACAAAAAAGATCTTGTGAATGTGCTCTGAGCAAGGAAAACGACAATGTTGTGTTAAAAAAACCCTAAACCACAAATTCTACACATTCTTAATAGTGTTTTGTATAAACAAATGCATTAAGACTATATAAAGCTTTCAAACCACTTCACCAACATATATCTAAACAAGAGAGAAACCTCAGCTCATAATGCATTATGATGTATGCAGGATAACGCATCAACCCTTTCCACAAAGAAAACTGTTGAACGACTCTTCCAACCTGCCTGGAAATGTCTTGGTCACAAACGGCTCAACTCCATCACCTCTGAGTCTACCTTGACTCACTGTGAAGAACTGTGTATTATCATTTCATTTTCCTCAACTAGACAAGTTTTGGGCAACTCTGTGTACACATAAAATTTAGTCTCTCTTCTCTGTATGAAAAGTAAAAATGCATAGATAGATTAAAACAGTTTGCCCATTTCCATTATCTTTATCCCATACAAACTACCAAATAAAGGGAATTCAGCAAAGAAACACAAAGTACTAAGCTATAGTCCTTTTGAATAAAGCTCCTAGAAATCAGAAATCCTCGTTCCCACTGGAAATTTTTACCAAGAATCTAATTTAGCAATACAATCAAGAAAAAACAGCATCAGAAGAGGTAGAATTAATGCTTAAACTGACTAATTCCCCAGAGATAGCAGGGAAGAAAGTTTACCTGTTCCAACAGGCTGAAGCATCTGCTGCACAAGAGGAGCAGATATTGTTACTTCTCATGAATCAAACTGTTTCCTGCATTAGACCCTTAACACATTTGAGTTGGAAACCCAAGTTAAGAGCTCTAACAGTGTCTTCCTGCTCTTGTACAGGCTCTGGGGCATCTAACTTACACATCTGATGTCTTTGTGGTCTGTTTCAAGGCTTTTAAGGCACTGACATCTTGTAATAGGTTTACAGGAGGACAAAACAGACATACTAAAATGGTGGAGCAATCCATGTCAACTTGCTTTTTAAAATGCAAGTAGCAAAGAAAAAAAATCATATCATATTAAAAAGGATGCCTGTTAAAAATAATAACTTTACTGGAAGCATATAAAAACATTGTGAAGTCAGGTATCACACTGAAGTATGCACCTGTTAATCCAAGACTAAAATCAACAATCTATTTGAAGGATGATACGGATGGGGCAGTTTCTTCCTAAACCTCACTACAATTGCCTACAAAATATGCAGACACAGGTGAGAATTTAAAAGTATACCTAACAAGGTCTGTACAGGAAAGTTTAAATATATGGGGGGAGGGGGCTGTTCCAATAAAATATTGTCATCCTTGAACTGCTAAAGTATTTTTTAAACAGTAACTCTCCAGACACGTTCTGTCTTCTGGTATCCTCTAGGCTAACCCACAGTTTTACATAATTAAGAATAAAAATTCTAGATCCATTTGACCAAGAAATACAGATTTGTGATCTAAGGAACGTGGAAAATGGCCTTACACTTCTAGTTCCTGAAAGGGAAACTGAAAACCAGAAAACTTATTTCCTCAGCAAGGACACTACTATTGTGTTTCTGGAGATTAAAATACAACACCTGAAACATCATTGAAGCAAGGAGCCTCCTCTTCCCATCACCCCACCCCTTACACTCCCCACTTTTAACAGTTGATACTGCTGCAGGAAAGGAAGGTAAAGCAGTGCCAGCAATTTTCACCTGTGGTGTCCCAATAATGTTTAAAAATAAGATCATGGAAAGCTTTCTTCCAAACACTCAACATCTTAAAATACAACAGAGTTTCCAATGCAACAGAATTCACATGTGTTTACAGAACTTCTAAAACACATGAGAAAATTACTACTGAAAAATTTTTGGTTTATAGAAGTGTCCTCATAGCTCCTTGTAATACTGTGTCTAAGGTTAACATATTAAAACCTAAAAAGAAGAGTGACATCTCACACACAAACCAACCTGCAACAAGACTTTCCATTCATAGCAGAATGAACTCATCCTCTAAGCAAAACCACAAGAATAAAAACACAAAATGCCTCAAGGAAGGCTGAATGACTGGCATGCACAGGCTGGAATAAACTCACTCACATTTCAACCTGACAAAGTTGTAAATACTCTCGAACAACTGGCTTGAGTGACTGCATGCAAGCACTCCGAAAGAGGTGCTACTTACTTCAGGATCCTGTAAAATATCCACTTCTCTGCCTTTACACAAGGGAGGAAAGAAAGAAGGTATAGATGCAGCAGAAGGAGTCAAAGTCTTCTTAAAATAATTACTGATAGCGCCTGAAGGTCTCTTTAGCCAGGAATTTCATAATTCTTGTTTTAGAGAAATTTCTAACTTTGGCTAAGATTCCTTTCCAAAGGATCTAACACCCACCCGCTAAGAAAACAGAAAACTGACTTCACAAAAGTTACCAAATATCAACATGCGAGGCTGGCAAGTACATGTGCAGTCAAGATGGTTCAGATAAGTCAGATAAATTTAGAACAGAGCTTTCCTAAAAGCATGCGTTCACCAAATGCAGTAAATATGCAGGAGCTATACCCAAGTGCCGATTCCAAAAATTAGAGCAAAAAATTTACTAGTAAAAATCTCCTTTTAAGAGTTCGCTGCCATCTGAAGTCCTCAACAATGTTACTCCTTGATCTGCCTTTAGTATTTCCATCCATCACTGGACTTATCCACATAAAAAGCTATACGCTCTCCAACCTCAGAAGACTAAGCCAAATGCAGTGTGGTAACTTTACATAGGACCAACCTTTTATGGTTGGAACAGTAGAGCTTTGATACAGCTAATCTACCATAAATAGCTCTTGAAACTCAGAAGGATCAAATCAGCTGTTGCAACAGTCCCAGCCTGTAGCTGCTTCAAATCCAATTATACTGTCAACTCGATCTTGCAGCTTTCCTTTTTATTCCCCCCCATCCAAAACATTTTTAGACCTGTTCCTGTGGGAAATGAAAAGCTGCAAAGACAAACACAGCAGAATAAAACACATTTAATAAAAATGGAAACAAGTGTACAAGTATTCTTACAACGATCTTAAGGAACAGAAGTTGTGTCAGCTAAAGATTTGATGTCCACTAAAAAAAAAAATTATCAGCTCTGACTTGCAATGCAAATACAATTTGGAACACCAAACAGTTCCATGAACAACAAGCAGATACACTTCATGGAGCACTATCTGTATCACAGATTAAGGCATAAGGCATCAAATTGCTTGCATATTTTTTCTCTAACTAAAGCACATTTGAGAAGTGTTGTATTACAATTCTTGTATTACAATGTTTCCTTTCAGGTAGGTAGAATCATTTTTTCCATAAAGAAGCTGCGAAGCAACTTAAGAATTCTTGAATAAGCTTCCAAAATTTATGTTATACCAACCATACAACTCAACATAACTCTGAAAATTACCACTCAGACTACTAGAGCACAGCAGTTCTTGTTGAGGCATTAGTTCAGTGGCAGTGTTCTGGAGAGAGATACTGGTTTGGATCCCACGAAGCACAGATAAACAGCATTATATTTATGGCTCACCTCACAGTGCAAAGAAACCACACAATGCAAGCACATAAGTATGCACAAATAAAAGACTTTCTTTAAACCACATATTGTTAACATCTCTACAGTCTTTCCAAAACAAAGAGATAAATTATTCCAGTGCACTACTAGAACTCTGGTACTTCAAAGCCTGGACCCATGTCTTCCATGAGCACATAAATCCTAAACATTGCCATGACACACTCCTATAACACTGGGCATGACATCTACCATCAAGGCATCAGTCATTCTTGCACAAGCAGGAAGAGATGGTGATCACTAATTCCCCATATTCAAACTACTTTAACAAGGGCCTAACAATTGACTCCTCAAGAAACAATTCTAATGAAAATATCAGAATACAAAACATGTAACATACATTGAACACAAAGCGATACTCATTTCGACCTTGCCTACACAGATGATGGTAAAGCAACTTCAATTAGGAATGGGTTGCTTAAACTAAGTGGTTTGCTATCTCCTCCGAGTTGTGCATTAAACAGCTGGATCACCTTCTGCAAGTCTCAGAAAACTCAAAGAGCTGGAAGAAGGCACTGAGAGTTTTCCCATTAGGCCCTAGCAAATGCGGATGTACAGTGGGGACAGTGAGCTTTTCGTTAGCATGGAATAATCTGAGCATGTGACAAATAGATAAAACAGACCAGCAAGATCTGCCCGAATAAGTTTATCTCTTTGAACATGGCCTGTAGAACCTGTCACATTATACTTCTGTACTGTGGTGGAAAAAAGTAGCTGAACCAACTGCTGACAAAAGTTTGCCAGAGCTCTTAAAAATGCAGCAGGCATGCTTGCAACTGGTAAGACAAAGAGCAGCCGTGATCATGCTGCCAGAGCACAACTACTGGTGCTTTATGCCCTATCCATAACCACTTAAAATCCGAGGTCTTTTATTACTGAGGAATTTGAAGGATGCAAGTTATGACATGGAAACACACCCCCCCTCAAGGAGCAAGACTGGGATTGCTTGGTTTTTTTATAGAAACCACTTCAGATCTTGCTGTTCGCATTCATTTTCCCAGCCACACAAGGAACTATGTTAACGTTTTCACTTTTGCACCCAATTTTAAAACAAAAAATTTCTGCATATGCTCTTTTCACACAGACTTCCTTGGCTATGAACACACAAAGCAGAACTAGCTACCAGGGAAATGCAGCAGTTTCTCCCTCTTCCTACCCAAGACAAAATTTCTGCAAACACAGAGGAAACCACAGCCAATAAATTAGTTCACCACTAACTCTCTACAGCAAATGTTAAGATCTAGCATATATCTTCCAGAGGCTACCACCTCTGCAATGAAAGACAATGAGACATTGTGCACTTCTCAGACCACAAGTCCTCTCTCAGTTAAGGCAGAAGTACAAATTAACAGACACATTTTTGATACTAGGGTCTTGGTATCAAAGCATTGGCACTGCAAGAGAGGATATGTGCTTCAATGAGTAACAGTCAAGAAATAACACCAGTGTAACACACAGTAAAGCATACATAGCTTGGAAAGTTTGGAGTAAGCAGGTATTTATTTGACAACTCAGCTTCCCAGTTTACAGATACCTACTTTTCAGCTGGGAGGGAAAAGAAGTCCCAGAAAAAAAAATACAGATAAATTTAATAAATGTGACTTACCAGCATCCATTGTTAGAATCATGACCCCACTTCTGTGTCCCAGGAAGCAGGAAGCCTTACCCATCCAGTGTATGCGAATGACTCAGAAAGACAGCATGGCTTTGTTTCAGCTTATATCTTCTAGCTCATTCACCCCTCCTCCCTCTCGTGGGATAAATGTGTTGCCTGTGCCTGGCCATCCCTATTGGTTCAGCTAGGCAACCACACTCATTTAGCATATTCAAGTTTTTGTGAGAGTCTAAAATGACCCACAGAGGATTTTAGGGAAAAAACAAAATCTACACTTTTTGTCTTTTTTTGGGAGAGCAAATCATTAATTCTTTCACTATCAGATGCATATTACAGTTGGTGTTATTGCTGCAGGGCCAAACAATTCCCTGTGCTCTGAATCAATGAGAAGGTGGCAAATGAGGGAAGACAGTCCCACAGACTTCAATAATCCCCAGTTCAGCTGCACTGAATAAGGTGGCATGTTTTGTGTCAAACACTGTGCCCTCCAGCTCAGTTTCTCTTCAACGCATACTACATATAACCCCAAAACTGAGGATCTCCTGGTTTGCCAGGGAGAATTTGCTCTTCCATTTTATTTTTAAATAGGCAGAACAGTAAAAGATTGCTGTCTTACTGAAGAACACCACTTAGACTCTAGAGGTTAAACTCTGCACTAGGGAAAAATTTTTTTTTCCTTAACCTGTAGCATTCTCTAAATGTAGGGACTAGAATAATCTAGGCTTTCCCTGAAGAACTTAGAAAGCTGTTAAAATCTACTCATGAACCACTACTACAGTGATACAATACAGGATTAAAAAAACTCATCACAAAGCAAGAGAAAAAAGATCTGATCAAGAGATACCACAATGCTTTGCCAACTTTGATCAAACCACAGGACAGCCTAAAAAGTGCATTTGGAAGGTGAGACAATGGAAGAGAGGAAGCCTTTTTTTCTTTCTGTACTGGAAAACCCTTACGAACTTAGAGTGGGACACTGAAAGCTGAGCTCCTGTATCCTGCAGCACAAACTGTCAACAGACTTGAAATCTGTACTTAGGGATTCAACGAACACTGTGAATGAAATGCTAGTGTTCCTCATCTCTGATAAGAACTACCTTTTCTAAATAAAGCATGAACATATTACGCTACTGTCTCACCATGTTAGTCACTGCTAGGTAATCTAAAATTCACAACTCTGTGATATAACTGTAAGTGTATTTTGGAAGTGTTGCTTGTGGTTGTTGAAACAAACAAGAGTGCTCCCTCTCCTCCCCTTCTCTGTTTTTAGAAAAGGTATCGGTTGCAAGACTCCAACGCTGAGGTTTGTACAGCCACCAATGAAGTCAGAATCCACAATTCAAAGAAATGAGCAAAAGCAGTTATCTCTTCTCAGATTTCTTGACAAACTGAGCATGAGTACTACTGCCAGAGAACACTGGGCAAAACAGGTATTCCGCCAAACACACACATTTCAACAAAAAGCATTGTTGTACATTGTACAAAAGCAAACCACTTTCAAGAGCATAACATTCCTTGTAAGCTTGGCTTTTGCAAGAAGTCTAGTACTACTGTTCTGTAGCAGTAAAGTGCAAAAGTTCAAGCAAAATGTTCTCAAAAGAGCAAAAAAAAAAATCCTGGGCCAGCAAGAGATTGTGAGGTACTACATGGCATTATTTTTTAAGCCAGTGCAAGCACTAATAATTCAGCTTACAAAGTATTCAGAAAGGTAGCTGAATTGAAACCATAGCAGGGGGAATAGTCTTATTGACATTTGAGAAAATAAAGAAATAAATGTTTTTGCCTTTATCCTCAGAAGAGAGAGGATGCAGTTCCTAGCTAGGTTACAGAGAACATAGTACAGGTGTTCTACATGTGACATGGCGAGAGAAATAGTCGGGGATCCGTCTCAGCTGCCTGCTGCCACTCAGAGCATTTTGAGATGAAATTTTGGGAACTCCTATTGCCACTTTCATATTGAATAAAATGTCTTCTTATAGCAGCAGCATTTCCTAGGTATTTAAATACCATTCAGTTTTTCTGAAGCTCCTAAAAGCTTCTGGAATCTTAACTACCATACCTCTGCATTTATCAATGCTACAAATGTATGAGGAGCCACACCCTGATTCTTGCTTAAAAGTTTGGTACAAACAATTCCAGAAAAAAAAAAAAGAAAAAAGAAAAAACCCCAAACCCATAGTTCATGGTTCACATCTGCATCCATCTTCCAGCATAGGCTCACCTTAAATCCCAACCATCCAGGCTTGACTCTCCAAGTAGATCTGCATCACCATGTCTTAAGTAGCTCACAATCCAAAAGGCAGACCTCCTCCTACAAGAAATAAACATAAAAAAGTGTAAGAACCACATATACACATACCAGGGTATGAAAACAACTTCAAAACCACCAGGCAGTTGCATAAAGGGTGTGATCCAAATGACTATGGGGAGGAAAGCAGTTTAGAGCATATTGCTACCTTGCCCTTTCATATAGACAAGATCATCACCACAAACAGCAGCACTCTTTCAAGCCCAGCTATTAGTGCTATATTCGGAGGGAAAGAGAGGTTCTGCAAGTTTGCTGAAAAACTCAAGTAACTTAACCCTTTTGTTACTAGAGTCTGAGCCTTTCATGTAAGACAGATCTTGAACTAATTTCTCTAGAAATGCTGAGCTTTCACTTAACCACCTCAAAGAAAGTAGTCTGTATTATACCTTTTGATAAAGTCAAGCAGCACTGAAGACAACAACAAAGCAGCAGCATCTACCAGAAGACTATTACCCTCAAAATCTTTAATGTAAAACATCAATGGATGCAACTGCAAAAGCCAACCCTCTTCCTAGAACTACAGCATCTAGGAGACAGACTTAGGATTGCTCCTGGTGGAGAGCACCTGACCTATCAAACAAGTCCAGCTCTGTGGGCAACACCTGCCACATGATTTCTGATCCCCACACCTGGAACTACAACTGCTTTTTCTTCTTTGGCAAATACAAATCACCTTTGACTTTGCCTGTAGCACTAACTGCTTTCCCACAGGGTGATTTACCCATGTGGAGATTCATGTTGATGCAATATCCAAGCTAGGTTGTTTCAAAAAGGCTGAATTATCCCAGCAGCACATTGTCCTTAAGGATGCCCATCCCATGAAGTCATAAAAACTCATAATATTCAAATACTCCGGGCTTGTTACTTTTCCCTGTACCACCAAGGCAGTTGTTTCCCTCCAGAAAGCAGTGAAAAGTTCTCTGACATAGACATGTACTCCATGAAAGAGGCTGTGCTGTTCAATAGATTGTCTCCCTCCCTCCTGTAATACAGCTGGTAGCAAACCCAATATTTCTACTCTGGTGGGATGATTTTCGGCTCACCTGCATATATTTTTAGGTGCCAAACATACTGCTTTCACTTTCTCAGCTGCTTTATTAAACTCCCTTTGCAAATCTATTAAGAGATGCAAAATGAAGTCATGATATTCTAAGTGACCAGAGCAACAACTGTTAAGAGCAGTCAGGTCACTGCTCTGCTTCCACTGCAGCTGCTGACTGTGTCAGACACTAATAACAGCATCTAGAGAAGAGGTCAAAACAAAAATAATGCATTGAAAGGACAGAAAGACAGACAAGAAAGGAATTTTGCCCGACTTCGGAAAAATTCTTATTTTAGAAGATGGACAAACCCCCAAACATAGACTACCTTAGGGTCCGTGGGAACAGATAAGGCAACAATTCAGTCTTCTCCCTAGTGTTGTGCAGCGGTTCATATACTTTAACTCAGCCATTTTTCACAGTCTGTCCATACTTATTTTTGTATTTCAGGCAGGAAACTAGCCTGAAGTTCCAGAATATGGTAAATCACATGCTATTGTTTTCCCATTTCAAACTTTCACTCACCTCAAATGAGTATTCTTGCACTTTGGAAAAGTAGATTTACAAGTGGGGTCTCACTTCAGCCTGGTAGGGAACTTGAAGAAAAAAGATGGTCAGCGAGGGGTAGCTGAAGGAAAGATAAACTAGTTTCTCTTCCCATCATATAATGCTCAGTTTCCAAAATCCTTCTTGCTACTTAACCATAGGGATAACTGTTCACTTCTACTGTTCCTATTCCCACTAACTCATTAACATTTTAAAAAGAGAGAAAAAAAGACAGTTTGGACTACTACTTCATGGGTTTCCTTGAAGCCACTAACGTATTTCATAATTTCTTCTTTTTTTGGTAAATGTTACATTTGTGTATCAGAACAAGACAGAGAAGACCCTGGTGCTGCAGTTTTGAAGTCCTGCACCCTTGAAGCCTGTCAAAGTCTATCCTTTTAAAGGAACTTTTAATATCTGGTAAGAGTTGAATTACGTTGACAGACTTGTTTTTTTTTTTACATATTTGCCTATGTCACTATATTCCATATATCTTTGTTAGTACCAGAAGCCTTTCAAGTAGTTTTTGGCAAGAACACATCATGAGACAAACACAAGGCCTAAGAAATACAGAGCTCCTATCAGGGAACATTTGAGATTGAAATCAAAACGCAAGAGCTGGCAACTGAATTCCAACCTTTTAAAGGCTGACCTTGGCTGCAATTCTCTCTCAAGTTCCTCTGAGAAGTGTCTGGTAAGCCATTTGAATCGTGTATCCGATAAATCCCGCACTTTGAGAGTTTAGAACAGAAGCAGGAAAAGGTACTTCAAATATTAATTTTTGCCTTTTTGATGGACTCTGCTTTATTACACAATAGATAGACCCTGGAAGCAGTCAGACACCACGAAGGAAAGACAGATATCAAAATATTATATGGATACTTGATCTTATGAACTAGAAATTACGGCTAGTGGGTAATCGCTTCCCCTTAGCCATAAACATCCATCATTTTTGATCAAGGAGAACACACACAGTTTTCCTAAACAAAGACTCTTTTGGGTGTAGATAACATCAATATTTGGACTAATTTAACACCTGAAACTGAAGCAGGAAAGACTGTGACTACATGCACAACAAATAGAATTAGAGCTGCTCTGCAAGAATATGCAGTGACCCACCAGTTCTATTCATGAGGCTGGATACAGGACAGCTACAACAGCTTCTCTTCTTTAAGATAAGCCTTGTAGTTCTGGAACTGTTATGTGCAGAACAGACTTTAAGGAGTTTCACTAAAACAAACTAAGATTGCGTACCTCCAACATCAAAAGGACAGGAAAAGCAAAGAAATTTTTAGGATATTTTATTTATTTCTTAATGACTTATATCACATCAGTTCTGCAAAGCCATCCTCTTCTCAGGCTCTTCAAACCCAACCCAATGACGCTTGACACCACAAAAATTAAAGATGTTTTGATAAGGCCCCATTCTGCAAAGCCATAGTACTTCTTCATTTCTTACAGAGAATAAAAATACGCAGCCTGAAAAAAATCTTGGAAGAGGGAGAGGAGTGCAACAACTTTCTTGTGGAATTAGAAATCCTCACAGGTAGTTCAATTAAACCAGAGTCTAACACTTCCTTCACACTATCTCAACTGAGGTGTCACCCTTCTTAATACTCCAGAGGCACGTAACAAAACATGCTGGGCAGCTGTCAAGTGCAAAAGAGATTCTCAGACTGCTGGGTATGCTTTTACAGTGTACTCTCTCCTTTCCACCCCAACAAAAGAAAGGCCAAAAAGACTTTCATTGGTCCAGGTCTCCCTTGTACTCTCCAATCACAGCACAGCAAAATCCAGCTCCATGCCTGTACTTAGCCTCTATATTGGTGCTAGCCTGCTAACTCTTAACATCCCATGTTTTTATTTTTTTTGTTTTCCAGGCATTTCAGAGAGCTCTACATAGCAACAGGATATATGCACTTTTGTTTGAAGCCAATCCTCTTGGAAAACACATTCAAGAGCTCAAATCCACCCTGCTGTTGTTTTTTCCTACTCCACTACCATGCTTAAATAGTCATTTGTGATGCAACCTACTCCAGCCAGCAGGACTCTCCTTCAGTGCATTTCTCTCCCATTTGACCTCATGTAACACTGTTTGACCATCTGTTCTAGTTCTCCTGTCCAAAGATGTTCTCAGAAACAATCTGCTTTTGCACTTCCCAGATGTTTAAAGATATAATTACTTTTCTGGAGAACTGAAGAAGACCTGAGGAGACAATCTCTACAAATATGATGATACAATAATGCCTGACTATTCTTCCTTCAGCACCCAAAAGTGAAGCCATTCATCTGAAAATTATGGACTCAGTGCCCAGGAAGCTGAGAGCTACACTAAGAATAATAGCTGCATGTGCAATTCTCCCACCATGCCCTTCATAAGAACAGTGCACAAGTTAAGGATGATTTCTATAAACAGTATGGCATATAGAAATACATCTGAACCAAAAAGACATGTCATTGCAATGCAAGATTAATGTTTAAGGTGCACGTTGGAACAATTGAGTAAGAATATTCATCCTTACCACATTCAAGTGTTGTTACTGATAGTTGCCAAACACTCCTTAAGCAAGGAGAATTACAAGCAGGAAGCTTAGCAGAAGCCCTTTATAGCCAGAAAAGTCATAAGACATGGTAATGTGAAGTTTTTTCCGTAGTAGTAGACTACAGTTTCTCTTAGAATCTGGTTTCAAATTTGACGAAACAGGATTCTGCAAGAAACTCTATACTACCTCACAGAAGCTCCCGTCATACACTGACCTCTAGTGTAACAAAGACTCAAGACATCAGAAGTCTCTTCAAAGTCTTAGAAAACATTATTCAATTATATTTCCAGCACTCTGAATGATATTTTAATGCAGTAAATCAGACTGAATGTTCAAGAGCCTCTCAGGAGAACCCCTCAGTTGTTTAACAAAACTGGAGCACAGGTAAAAGCAGCTACAAAACTTCATTTGTTTTAAGTACGTGAAGCTACTGCTGCTTTTACATAAAGTAATTTACATCAAAGCTGCATTTAACTACTTTGAACACCAGCTTAATTTTACATCTAAACATTCTGGATGTACAGAATTGTTTCCTAACTACAGTTTTACAAAGCTCAGTTAACAAACGTTTCAAATGGAAATGCTCAGCTTGGGCAAGCCCTGTACCGGACTTATCACTATTAAATCAGCCCAGGTTCTGTATCAGACTTTCAGAGGGCATGTGAACAGAGCTGTTGATTCAGATATACTTACTGTAGCCAGCACTCACAACAAGAAGTCTGCTGGAAACGTGATATAAAAAGCCTCTTGGATCCTCACTCACTAGAGACACAAGGCTCACAGAGTCAGCTGGGCGTGGCCTCTTAGAGAGCCCAGGCAGACTGGAGCAGGACAGTGGCTGGTTCATTCTGACCAACAGCTTTTTGAAAAGAAAAAAATCAAAACAAACCAAACAAATTTACTTTCAAAACTATCAACTTAAAACTCAAATAAAATTTCTTCCCTCCCCCACCCGTTGTAATCACAGAATCATAGAATGATTTGGGTTGGAAGGGACCATGAAGGTCATCTAATCCAATCCCCCCTGCAGTGAGTGGGGATGTCTTCAACTAGATCAGGTTGCTTAGAGCCACTTCCAACATGACCTTGAATATTTCCAGAGACGGGGCATCTACCACCTCTTTGGGCAACCTCTTCCAGTATTTCATCACCCTCAGCATAAAAGATTTCTTTCCAATACCTACTCTAAACCTCTCTTCTAGTTTAAAATCCTTACCCTTTGCCCTACTGCTACAGGCCCTGTTAAGAAGTTTTTCCCCCTTTAAGAACTGAAAGGCTGCAATAAGGTCTCCTCGGACCTCAACTCTCTCAGCTTCTCTTCATAGCAGAGGTGTTCCAGGCCTTTGATCATTTTTCTGGTCCTCCTCTGGACCTGCTCCAACAGATCCGTGTCTTTCCTGTGCTGAGGGCTCCAGAGCTGGGCACAGTATTCCAACTGTGGTCTCACCAGAGCAGAGGTGCAAATAATGATTAAACAATCTGCATTTTATTATGAGCTGACTATAGTTTTATGATATAAACTATTTAATGAAAGTCTAGCAAATTCTAAGACAGCATTGCTGAACAGGACAATTAAAACGGATGCCCAAATTATTTAGGGCTTGTTTACCACTTCTGTCCACTCCCTAAACAGTTCACACTGGACAATAAATCCCAGAGATGCTCCCTTTACTTCAGAACATTTCTTTTGCCTCCTTTAAAAGCAGGGCATAATTCAGAAGCTGTTTCCAAGTGGAGTGACATTTTCAAAGCATCCAAGATTTCCAATGTCTATACATACTGCCTCTGAAATGCATACGTACGTGGCGATGTTGGAACAAGAGCTTTTACATGCTCTCTACAGTGCAAGCTCTTATAATCTCTTTTAACAAGATATTAAAAGCTTCAGAAATATTAAGTTCAAAAATAATTAAGCACAGCATGAAAACAGACATCATAACATCAACATATCAAGGAATTATTCAGAAATCATTTGAGAGAGCTGTCTGAAACTCGGTTCAGATCAACTGAAGTCCTTTATGTTTGCGCTCCCAGATTCAAGTCTGTGGAGATAACCTAGAAAGTAAGGACTGAGTTTTTAAGACTGGTTTCCAGCTGAGTACCAGAATTCAATACATCTTTATCTGTAACAACACCTAAAAGAATAGCCTTGTGTTATTTTAAAAAACCCTACTTAATGATGTGTTCAAACCTAAACATCAAAAGTTTCAGACTACTTCTGAAATACATGCAAGCCATTAGGAAGACAACTATTAGTACCTACCACATTTGCCTTCCGCATACTAGTGAGCTTCTTGCCACCCCAACAATGAATTCCATCTCAACATAAGCTGTGACTGGCATTCTGAAGTCTGCTTATTGGATGGATGTATCCTGCAATCCATACCTGGCAGCGTCTCTTGTCAGACTGAAGCGTACACCAAGTACACAAGTCATAACGACGTACAGCACCCTTCGTGCTATTTGGTAAGCAGACTAGAAGGAATGGGATTCCTAGCTACTGGCCCAGAACTCTAAAGGTCAAAGTCTTATACCTGTAAGAATTGCTTTTCTTTTCTACATCACAATTATTTTATAGCCAAAACCTCTTACATTTACAGCATGGAGTTAAACAGCAGTCCTCAGGATTTACAAGGATATCGGTCACTAAGTAAGGTCATTTCAGGCAGAGTTACAAATAAGAGTCATGTTTTAATATGAGAGATCCTGGTCAAAGCCACTCAGCCACACTTCATTTCCAATTCAAGTATACCAACTCAGCCAGCTACTTACCTTACATACAGCCCATACATCACTCAGACAAGGGCTGTATCGAGAAAACCCATATGCTAAACGTAATTTTTACCCATATATAGTTTGCCACTGACTAGGAAAGTGCAATGTCACTCTCCCAGTCCAAAGAGGGCAACAGTTAAGGCATAGAAAACAGACATAGATCTCAGAATAAGAAGTGCATGAATGAGTTCTGATGGCTTGCACAACAAATTCTTGCCCTTGTATTTGACAGAATGTGTTCTAACTTTTTCCCTAAATTCTTGTATTTAATTCATTGCATGTGGCGGTGGGAATGACTTTTACAACAGTGATGTTCATCAGTACACAGATGTTCCACATTTGTCATGTCACATGAACCTTGTGGCTAACACCCAACCATTAAAAGTCTAAAAATCCTCCTACATAAAAATCCACATGATGCATTTGTTCCTAGAAGAACATAAGACAATATATTAGATTGCTGGAGACAGTTCTCCATTGCTGTCCTTTTTTTTTTAACTCAACAAGGTTTCTTTGGTTTAAAGAAATAGAAGTAAAAAAAAAAAAAACCAACAGAAATTAAGTCAAAGGGTAGCTTGACAAACTTTGTCGGAGAAAGTCCTTCAAATTGAATTAACTGTATTGTGTAAAGAAAATGAACACATCTCAAAATCATGTCCAGATATATTTTTAATAGCCCTTTTTCTAAAGCGATTGTAAAAACACAGGACTGAAGCACGCAGCTTGATAACCAGCACAACAGTCTAAACTCTTCACACAGATGTGTCCTAGTTTATACTTCCCAAATAAATCCAAACAAAAACAAGGCACAGAAACTGATGCCACAATACATAGCCTAAGTTCTGCCCTTAGAACCTTATGTTCAGCACTGCCTTAATAAGGAACATAACTCAAAATGCTGTATCTGTTAAGAAAATTTGAGTGTCCAGGGTTAGTGAAATACGCGATTCTAAATTTTGTACTGGACCACTGATATCACGCTGCGTATCATGTGAATTATCAGGCAGTTGCACACTGACCAGTTTTTACTGTGTTGGCAATATAATACCACATAAGGATTTATTTCAGACACTAATTCCCATGCTACCTTTATTAAGAGGCAGTAGCCCTTACACATAAATATGCTATAGTTGACAGATCACTGCCTATCTAACAGTCACACTTCTAAGGGGAAGTTACCTGAACCTAACTATATATTTCTCATGAAATGCAACCACTTTACACATGAAGATCTGCATTTGTGACCAACTCAGTATGTTTAGGTTTTGGCACACACTAGAAAGTATTAATTCATACATCAGTATTTGCAAGCAAACAATAAATTCAAGTAGAATAAATCTAAAGCCACTTCCTAGCAGTAATTGCATGTGACAGACCTGCACTCAGCACCCTATAACAGCAGAGGGATGGTTTCAACTTCTTGCTGACAGGAGCTTGGAAAAGTCACTGGGGTTGGTCTATGGCTCCACAGCAATCCCAGTCACCTGCTAGCTACCAGATTCCCTCTCCTCTCCCTGCTGTGTGAGTATCCCTTCCCCACTCCACAACACATTTGACCTCGCACTGACTCATTTCAGACCAGCAACCATAAAAATAATTGAATTGTTTCCCTACATGTAAAACACAGATGTCTCAGTACAGGGTCAGAAAGGCAGAGGGGTGCAAAGGGGGAAGCTGGTACATGTGGCTGAGAACATGGTAGCCAGCCCTCACAATCCAGCTCCCAGTTCATTACTCAAGATGAAGAACATTCCCGTTTCACAGGAGTCTGATGAGGATGAATAATGGAAGGTTAAAAAGGCATTGATATTCATGTTAGCTCACTGGAGTAGTTTTTTTAGATAGTACACCTAAGGAGGGAGTTTTTTCCACAGAATCCTTAGACAAGCCAGTGGCTCTCATCACGCAAGTTTTTAAGTTCTCTAGGGACTTTCCATCAGCGACTTAGAGAAGCAAAATAAAGCTTACAGAGAGATCCATGCAGGAGACTCTCCCACAACCCTCTGTTTTATAGGAAGCTCCAGTACAAGGGAGGTAAGAGGGAACAGGCACAGAAGGGGCCTTCCCTTCTACAAGTCTGCATGCTCAAAAAATCACCATTTGCTGCTGTTCTGCAATTCCTTCTGTATTTGGGAGTGGGGCATCAACACAGCAAATTTATCTGAACAAGTATAAATTTCAGTACAGAAGTATGCATGCTGCTATATCTTGATAAGCCAACACTTAGTTATAGAAATGGAAAAGGTAAGACAGCGTCTTCAGGAGGTTCCCTAGATAAGATGTCCCCAAAATCTGAATCTCATTCCTCCTTTCTCAAGAAAAGGAGGAGGTCCAATCCATTCTTAAAGTACCCCAAAGGGAAGGACAGCTTCCTATGATCTTCAGTGTGGTGGTTGTACCTCTATTGCTGTCTGGGGCTGGTGATCTCAAAGGACAGGAAAGAAAATCCACTAGGAAATCCACCAACTCCACCGTTGAACACCTCTTCTCAGCTCACTCTCTCCTCTAACACCCATGTTCTGGGGAAAATTTTTTTCTAGACTCCTGCAAGTGCTGTTTTCTTCCCAGCTCTTCTACTGGCACAGTTGTCTTGGGTGACTGAATTAAACACAAGGTATGGGATCAGAACAGGCATGTGTTAATAGTACTAGAGCAGAACCAGAAATGGCACAGCAAATATTGACTTTATTAGCATGATTAGAATAAAGCAGTCAGAAGATATCTAGTAACATATGCTAACTAGCAGAATAAGTAGCAAAAAACTCATCAAACATTTAAAAGGCTATTTTGAACAAATGACTATACAAGTGACCTGTTGGAAACAGAGCTATATTGGTAGAGAAATTCAGCACATACCTAATGGTAAGTTTCTTTCCTTGACATTCTTTCTACAACTGCCCTGTATGTCCTTACATGTACTTTAAACAATTAAGTTGTAGGCATTAACCCATCTGCAAAACCTTAAGTAGCCTCTGGAGTCTTTAGTCCCCTTGTTTGTTTTACGAAATCACATCACAAACAATCCAGTCTTATTCATAAGCTAAGCTTTGTAAGTCTTACTCACTTAGTGGACTACGTAATTATGGTAGAGATTATCTAGCCCTTTGGGATTTGCATAGTTCCTTGCTAACTGTCTCTGCTATTAAAAAGTTTATGTTGCTTACAGTTTATTTATGGACTCAGGTTCTTTTGTTTTAAGGTAGCTGTCTCAAATTACATCTTAAGTGTAAGATGAGAACAGTTTTGTGGTGTACTTCTTCATACCCAATAGCAGCCTTGTTAGTAACACAGCCATGAATACTGTATGAAGAGAATAGTCTGAATTTAATAGAAGCAACTTCATTGCCACTCAGTTAGCTCATTTTGCATAAATCTGTTCAGAAGATATCTGTGGTGTTTGGCAGGCTATTGAATAAACAGTGGGAGGAAAAAAAGCAATCACAATACACAGCTCTTGTTGTAGAGGAAAGTTATGTATGTTTATTACAACATAAGAAGCACTTGTGATAAGATTTTACATTTTTCAGAGTGAAGTAGTCTGCTTACGCTGACAAATTCAGTTTTGAAAATGGAAATACATACCATAAGCCAGAACGCCAGCAGTGCTAGAAGAGCCACAGTTTGATTGCTTTGCATGTCATTTAGCTGCTAGCAGCAAGAAGCTTCCAACTGAACAAGTGACAGAAGTACATCCTTGCCTCATGTAACTCCTGGGAAAGCAGGGCTGTGATCCTCCCAGCATGTTTACTGTAATCACCACCTGGAGGCCTTATCATTGCTGGCACACTCAGCCAGGATTCCACCCGCATCACTGCTGGGGAGGACAGCTGAACAAGAGCAGACCTCACTGTCTCAGACGCTTGAGAAACTGCAGCGCAGGGACATCAGCCCAGTCCTGCCCCACACAGAGCCCTCCTGCTCTTCCCTGGCTCCATGCAAATTCATAATCTACACGAGCAGGGCAGATGTTCAGTTTGCCTGTCAGCCGGCAGCAGGTGTGTGTATTTTCTGAAACATATACAAAGGGCTACAACATAGATGGTAAATTTGATTTATTTTTTTAATTGAGTTTTAGACTCCCATGTTTCACTGTAAATGACAGAGTGAGGTGCGTGTTTTAGGCTGGCAACAAGCTTCTGAAAAGCTAGACACATCATAGAAAGGCAATTCTCCCTCTACTAGGTAACTCTCTATGTGAAAGGGAAATAACCTTAATAAAGGGAAGTAACCTCAATGAATGCAAAAATTTAACTATTTGCATCATCTTTGAATTTCATCTAAATTTAAGGGAATTTCCCTACCTACAGGCTACAGAAAGTGGGGGGGGGAAACACTGACAACACAATGCAAACAGATTAAAACCGGGTTTACTGCAAGTCTAGGAATCAACTGTTGCTTTCAATCTCTTCCCTGCAATTTAGAAAGTATGTGCTGTACAACATTCACTTCATGTATCAGCCAACTGGCAGGCCCAAGTGTTCTGGATCTATGTTATCTGAGTGACTTCTAACCTACGCTTGCACAGCTCTGCTCAGTCAGACCTTGGTTACAAATCAGGACTGTGCATATTTGCAATGTGCACTCTTACTGAGAGAGTTACCTCTGACACGGGCACATGTGCAAGTTAACAGGGCTGGGAACCTCTTCTGATAGAGTGCCTAGGACAGAAACAGTGGCCAAAAGCATGTAGTATAGTTAGAGCTTCAGTTATGAGTTCAGAGGGCAAATTACGTTGCTTGAGCTCTCTTAGGCGCACTCACTGCTTAGTCTTCAGCTTGAATTCCTTCCTCATCTTTTACATATCAATTAGATACACCAAAATAAAAGCCAAGTACTAGCTGCATAACTGGTTCATCCTCCAAATCCAATTTAAAAAAGTGAAGTGCAACAATTGCACCATGCTCTAGAGAGTATCAGTCTGGGTATTGCAGTGACAAATAGTCCAAATTCTAAACAGGCCACTGTATATAGTTTTAACTGATTGTATATTCAAACAAGTTCAGCAACTTTGACTAAAGTATACCCGGCACATAGAAGATTCCTTTTATATTTGTAAGCCAGCTGCCACTGATTTGAGTCACAGTAGTCCATCTTGAACTCATACCATAACATAGGCAAACACCAATGTCTAATGAGACTTGCAGTAAATTGTCATGCCTAACTGTATATCTGAGAACACTTTTAACTTTCAAAATGTTTTCATAAACCCCCTAGAAGTAGACCATACCTGTAATTAAATACTGATCTTAGCCAAAATAAAATGATTTAAAGGTTTCATTATTTAATGAAACAACTCCTATACAACTAAAATGTGACGTCAGAGATGGTTCCATTACAGTCTCCCTCTTAGCTCCTTTGGCAGGAGCATTAATTATTTAAGACATCTGAATGCACTGCAAAGCCAAATTATAATATTCTTAGACTTAGCAAGTAGCAACACTTGTGAAAGAGACATTTTATCAGCATGTTAACCAATTACTTCTGTCAACCCAGTAAGTACTATGAAGCAGATTTCCACATATGCTCATTCGATTGTTCTCCAAGTTCTCAACATGAATTTTTGAAACATTCCTTCAGGCTCAGAGACATTTTCATGTTCTGATTTCATAATAATAGCAGGTTTTTTCCTTTAGAAGACACATTTGATTATGCTGCAGATTACAGTTCTTAACTACCTCTTCAAAAATCCCCATACATTCAAGATTTCATTACCACAAAGTAACCTTTATTGGATTTGCCAAGTTTCTCTCACTTCTCCAACTCATTTTGTTGCTGTGTTACCTCCTTAAGTCTATAGCATTCAAAGTACATGAAGTTTCAGTGTCAATACCAAACTATAAGGTCTAGAGAATAATTTCTTCAAGGCAGAGTGCATTCCCTTTCTCCAAAACAAATCCCTTTCTCCTGCTTTCATCAATTTTGATAATTTACTGTCTCCTGCAGCACTTAACTGTAGGAGAAATAATGACAATCAGATAAATCCTTCATTTCTAAGAGGGTTAACAAACAAGATCTTGAGCACATTTTAAGTAACTGCTCAGTTTTCATTTAATTAAGTTAGTCCAAAACCATTACTAGCATAAAAAATTAACTGCTGTAAAGTTGCTGAACTTAAATGCTGAAAAGAGGCAGTTATCATAACTGTTTACCATGGGACCACAAAGGAACAGACTTGTTTCATCAAGCACAGAATGCAGCAGACAGCAAGGGAGCCAATGGCAGAGTCACCATTGGAATTCTAGCTCATCACAAGCAACACTTGCAGTTTTGAAACTGTCAGCACTGACAAAATACATAACAGACACAGGTGTCCATTTCTACACTTAAGAATTTAGGAGTAAAAAAAGGAGAGAAATGTTTTAAAATACAGTTCTACATGTAATAATTGTCCAATTTTGAAAATCAAGTTTTTCTAATTAGTCTCCAAGAGCTTTTTTTTTTCTTTGGACCCTCACTGGGCCTCTACCTGTAGGGATAATATTTGTTGAGACAATATCATTCACATAACTCTCACCCTGCTTCCAAACTCACACTGCTGCCCCACTCCAGCAAAATGACTGAGCAGTGCACAAACAAAAACATGGAATATAAGTAAAAAGTGTATGCTTTCTTTTGGCCGGAAAAGAAAGATACTGCAAATATGGCTAAAGCAGAAGATCTGGTGGAGGTCAGGCAAAGGTAAAATTGCTAGAGTGGTTGGCAACTCCAGGTGCTCAGCCTGCCAAGGTGGAAGTGGTAAGTCCAGGATTGTCTTACACAATAAAAAGAGGAAGGGGGGAGGGGGGAGAGGAGGGAAATCTGCGTTTAAAAAGTCTTTGCTGGATAAAAGCCTTCTCACTTGAATTGGGCAATTAGGGTTGATTTCAAAGTCTTCAGCAGTACAACAGACCAAGTTTCCATTAAATTGGCTTCCATGTGATCCATCGTGTATCACACACTATAAAATCTGGCAGGTAGCTCTGATCTTCAGTCACGTTCAGGTGTACTGTAAGACTTGCTTTGCACAGGAATGTTAGCAGATGTTAGTTTTACACCTCTGCAAAGCAGGAATCAGATCTGGGTTTGGCAGTGATACACTGGGTGTTTCCTCCCCAAACCAGACCAGCAATTACTACAACTCTACGCCAAAATGGCATCATTCAGTGGGTCAGCACAGCAGCAGCAGAATTGCTTTGCATATCTGGATAAAACCAGGAACAGCAGAGTAATCCAAACAGTTTTAAATGAGTATTAAAGCTGTGCAGCAGATCCTTAAAAGAGTACCTGCTTTCCATCAGCTCTTTCCCTAAAGCTAGCAAGGGGTCACCTAATTCAGAATCCTAACTTTCCTCTTCTTGTTTTCACAGCCAACTGTCCTGATCAGTTTATTATGCATCACTCTAAAATGGACAAGCACATCATCCAACTCCAACAGAATGCGAGTTATCTTAGCTGTTGGGACTATATGGATAAACTCAACATGGCCTGAAATCTTTGTAGCAAGTTAGGGAGGAACATACAGCCAAAAAATACAAAAGAACCACCCCCTCAAACACCCAAGAACAGAATAACGACAGAAACAGACTATAAAGTCCAAAACAGAAACAGTCGAATATTGTACCAAAGATAACAGTCACAACTAATTACAGTCTCCAGAAAGGACGGATTCAGAAACGGAAGACTATCAAACATTTAGTTCTCTCACACAAGGCAGAAGGACATGACTAATGTTGCATGGCCATTAATTTGTAGGTTGTGCATTGTCCTATTCTCATCACTTAACAATGTATTTAAGACACATTCCCTGCACTTAAGTTTATCTCCTGGTCTTAAACCAACTTGTGACAGCACAATTGAAAACATCACCCTTATTAATGAAATTAATTTCATTAAAAATAAATTAAATATAATAATTAAATAAGTATCATTTGATCTGCAACACCTCAAAGCATCTCAGCTTCCTCAACAAGTGAGATAGCTCTCTTCACAAAGCAATTATGAAACAAGACTGAAAACTCACTTACACATGAGAGCAAAGGCTCTAGTTGAAAACCCCTCTCCAGGGTTTTGGAAATGGATAGCATCACACAAGAAAGAAACAGAAATGAGGCAAAGCCAGTAGGCAAGATGAGCCAAGACTCTTAAGTGTCTATAACAATTGGAACATACGAGCGATGTTTGTGAATCAGGTGTGCACACAAATACATGCTTGTTCTAAACAACTGCACTCAATACAGAAGCTATTATGAAAATTTTAAAAAAAACAAACTACAATACTCAGGTTGCCATGAACAACCAAATAATATCAGATCTTTAGCTCAAAGATCTAAGTAAGCTTGGCTTCTTCCCCTTTCTTTAATTCGAGTAAACTACACAGAATAAACAGATGACGTGATTAAATCTGGAGAAAATATGAAGTAATATCTGTGAGCACAATCCAAACAGTTCTAAATAAATGCTAGCAGCACATTTCAAAATGTCGCACTTATTACGTTAAATATGTAGGTGCTGTGAGACATCAGAAAGAGCAGTGGAGACAAGGAGAATGCTGCAAGCAGTACTCTGCAAGCAAACCTTGCACCTCATCTGAGCAGAGAGGACACCTCTGTTAACAATTAACACTGGAACATCCCTGAACAACATGGACTTTGCTAAGGAGATACAACCTTAATTTTGAGTCTAAATTTTAGATCTCAATTATGCAGTATTTTGGACCATACAATAATGTAACAAAAAATAATGAGAATATTTTCAAGACATTCCTCAAAATGAAACCTGTGTCTCAGGTTTGTTTAAACAAGTGAAGTTCAAGGCAGCCAAGCAATCACATTCTGCTCACTGCCAGATGTCTCCGAAATTGATTTCATCCCCTGTAATGCAGAACACCCTCCCGTGTCTGGAGCTTAACACAACCATGAGTCTCCCCTTTGCACAGTGGACATGCATCTACCACCAGAACAAAGTGAGAAAGCACATAGTTTCATTTGTTGAGTCTTTTTTTACTTTTACTCAAATACTTCAATTTACTCTGTAATAAGAAAAAGTTTTGTTAAGATATGAAAGACAATAAAGCCTTTTTTATTTTGGTCAAAAATGTATACATAAATTATCCTGATAGGACAGCACAAACTTCTCTAAAACACTGAGGGAATTCAACATCTGCAGAAGTCAACAGAGCCACCTCAGGTGTCCTTTCTAAACAAAGCCTATCATTAATCTGGAGACCTTGGTTTGGAAGATGATGTCTTAGGAGACAAGTCTCCTGTACTGTGAGGTAGGCTCGCAGGGCCAGTCGCTGGCAGTCAACTTACCAAGCTGCACTATTGATGCTACAAAGTCAGCAGAGACAAGCAATAGCTTTGTTAAACTCAGCTGGCTGTACATAGAGCCAGCACTCTTGGAACTCACAGCTGTCTTATCAAAATCCAATTACTTTGTTTCAAGCCAGTTTTTATAAATGACTGTCTTTTACCCTATATTCAAGACTTTTTGAGATATTCAACAACCCTGGAGTTATGCAGGTTGTTATAACTCTTTTGTTGCCAAATATGCATTGGTGGCACTATTGAGCAGTTACAGAAAAGGCCTGGAATCACATCACTGTTCAGAATGTTTCCAGGCAGAATACAAGTGTCTGGTAACTCAAACAAGACACTTTTCTCCTTTGCGCTAAAGAAAATCCTCAATTGCAAAACTAGGTGAAAAAGCAGGCCTTCACTGATGATCACAGCCAAAGCCATCAGGTTCAACAGCATGTATTACTCTCTAGTAAACTTAAAGAGTACGCAGCCTGAATTTGACAAAGTTTCCAACACTCCCTCTGTTGTTTGTATCAACCCAAGAATAATTATTTTAGTATTGACCCAAGAATAATTATTTTATATCTCCCTCTCTAGCATTTCTTCCCCATTCTCTTTAACTTACCCCCAGTACAGAAAAGATATGCTGTCACCATGACTCTTTGTAATGCCTAAATACAGCGGCTCACGCTGTCTTTAGAAGAAGATTCTCTCATAGCATCTTTACAATCTGACAAACAAGTAAAGGATCTGCAAGTTTAGATCAATAACAGCCATACACAGGCACAGTCTAACAGAACCAAATGACACTATACAACTACAATAGTTTCTGGTCTTTCCCACCTGTGATCTTCCCTGAAAAGTGTAAAGTTTCCTTTAAATAATATTTTTTAAAAAGTTTTGAAAAGGAGCCACAAACAAAAAGAAAAAATCCAATTCCAGCATTTCAAGCTCCAAATTGACACTATTTCAGAGTTATGTTTGAAAGCTTTTAATTTGACAAATCACAGCTGAAAGGTGTGACTGCAAAACCCACATTCATCTATATGTGTTAAATTAAGTGAACTATGAGCACATATTTTTTGCCTAGTCTGTCAGTCACCTTGCCCCATCAACATGAAAACCAAGGCCTTTAAGTAAGGAGCTGATTGAGGGGTCTTCTACTAACAGCCCTCACTTAATTCTCCATCCCCACTCCCACCTGGGCTGATCAACACACAAGCTCCCACATGCACTGGAGGTCTGAGAGCTTCCTTGGTTCACTAATGCAAAATACTTTATAGATAAAGTAGTATAAGAGATAAAGCAGCATAGAAAGTTGGAGCGGACTACAGCCACCCCAGAATAATCAGCACAGGCAAACAGGTGGGAACAGGAAAGAGGGAAATGGGAGGAGTAGAGAGCATAAAACATCATCCCCAAAACTGTATATTGTCAAGCCACACACACATAAAAAAGTTGGCCTGAAAACGAAGCTCATCATAATTGCCTCTAAAACTAAGTTTTCATAGCAGTGTTTCAGTGGGAGAAAGGAAATCATTCCTTTGGATTACCCTGCAAAGTCTGTCCCTTCTAGAAATGAGTTCTGAGGCTCAGCAGAGTAACCTCATTATCCTGTGCCAGGAATATTCAACAGCAGTGCAATAGTATTGTAAATAGCATAAAATAAAAGTATGCAAACTGAAGAGCTGTTGGGACATAAATCATGACTGAGAGGGTAGCCACCACTGAGGCTACTGCAAGGGAAAAGTACCAAAGTCCAAGGATATTGGTATGCAAGCCATGATCTCCAGAAGCAAGGCAGCAAGCCAAGGGTAGCCCACCAAGAGGATGCTGCTAGGGCTGGATCCCAGAAGCCTTGGTGTGTGCAGCATGAGACAGTGTTAACACTGTTTGTGAGAAGCATGAATTTATTTTGCACACACCCTTCCAGTACATAAAGTTACGCCTGACTAAAAAGAAAAGTTAGTTTGGCCTAGTTTAGTGAATTCTTAAAACTCTGCCAAAGCATTGTCCAGACAACACAGGACATAGCTACTGGCAAATTCCTGCTCTCAGAAATCAGACTTTGAGAGCCATCTAACATCTCTGTAGCTCTATTTATTCGCAATATTTTTAGGTTGTAGAAAGAGCAACAGCTACATAGGTAGAGCATAAAGGCAAGAATTGTTCAGGCTTAAAGAAATCAGACTCGAGACACATCATGACAGATGTCCTGCCTTAAATAGCAGCAGTTATATTCCAGTACTTGAGAGCCCAGCTAACACTCCAAAATAGCAAAAAGTATAAAACATTAATAAAGCTGACGTGATAAATCTGTTTCAAACAAGTAGCCTGCTCTGAAAAGAAAAAAAAAATCACTTTTGTCAGTGATGGCTTCAGTAATTTGCTACATCCTCACCCACTGGTCTTTCTTCTTTCATTAAAAAGAAGAACAAGAAGTATGTGTTGTGTAATTTGAGTGATACTCTTGATAGTGTATTTGAAAGGAACACATTAAGGATGCAGTTCTAAGTTGAATAAGAGAGTTTTACCTTAGGTGAAGTAGGTGATCACTTAAAATCCAGAATAGAGATTTAAAAAAGAAAAAAAAAAAAAAAAAGGAGAGACTGAGAAAATCAAGTCATAAAGAAGATCAGCATGTCAGCATGAAGAAAAGCAGGGAAGCTAAGTATAGTCTCAATGAAGTAATAAAACCAGTAATTTTTCAAGTCACCTAAACCTAAGCTCCCAGCCTGTAGTACACATATCACATACTAGTAGTACAGAAGTCATATTGATATTGCACACAAGTGTTGGTCAAGCGTTGCCAAGGAGCTTGCATAAGCATAAGTATGTGTGTATGTATCCATGTGTGCACACTGAGTGGTGCTGATCCAGGAGCTACCTAACCACCATGGACAATTCCAAGTGTACTACTGTCAGAAACTCTAACAAAACAACTCAAACACATCACTGTATTTAATACGGGGATCATGTTCAGTTTCTACAACTGTCGTACTTTGAGACCTGAAGGGGTAAAACTAATTGAGGAATAAAGATGGTCTCAGGCTTGTAGGAATTTGACAAGTATCCAAGTGCCAGTAACACGCACAGTGAACACAAGTGACTGGAAACTGAGAAAGTGACTGTTTATCAAGAGTAGCTTTCCTTATGGCAACTCTCGAGAAGCCACACAAAAAAACAAACCTAGAACATTCTGAACAACTTTAATATACAAAACTAATGACTGTTTTACAAGAGCTAGAAATTTTCCACAATAAGAATTTGTGGTTTCCTGTGCAAGAAAGAATGCCAATTCATACCAACTTGTTCATGGAAAAAAATTTTTCAGGGCTTCCTCAAGAAACTAACCTCTGTAACACCAAGATTACTTGCTTTGTTTCAGCAGAGATTGCATGATTGTAGTTCCTATGTCAGTCTTTGCATAAGAAACAGTCAATGAAGTAGCATTTCTTTTACTGAAAGGGCACTGCCTACTACTGCATCCTGAAAGCACATTTGTATTTTACTCTAGGACTTTAACAAGGAATCATAATTCTCAAAGACAGTATTTAAGTGTTTCCTCTCTTTATTGCATTTGAAAGGACCTTTCGGCCAGGCTGAAATTTAGCACAAAACCACTCCAGTCTTTGGCTTCCTTACTTCACACATAAACACGGGCCTTTGGCAGTTTGGTTTTGATTTCAGTACCCCGTTCCTGGCAAGCATCTCCTGTGAGCCCCGAAAGAGCGCATCCAACCAAAGACTGCTTTAAAGATTTCTTTTAACAGGCTACTAGGTCAAGATTCCAATAGTAGGTGAGAAGAAACAAAACCACTGGCAAGTTCTTTATCGCAGCTCCCTAGCTCCCTACTGGAAGGCAGATTAGGTTCCCAAACCAGGGAATGGAAATTTATATCTCACCTGGAATGTTTTATCTGCCATTTCCCTGTCCACACAAATCCCTTTGAGCTGTCTGTGGCTGTACTATCCCAGCAGGACACACTACACAGTGCATTTCAGACATGAAGTCTGTTATAGAAGTATTAGATGAGTATTCTCCTCTTAGTCCACAAACTTTAAGAACCTGAAATGCATACCTAGCAGTAGTCAGTCATGCTACAGTTAGCTTTTATTAATGTAAAACCTAGGAAGTTGTTTAGCTGTGTTCAGTGCCACTTAAATTGAGTTAATTTTACTCAGCATAATTTAATTCCAAGCTAGAAGGATTAAGCTTGCATTCCATACCAGTAATCCATATAAACAACTTCTTTCTGTACTCCAGGCTTTTGCTTACAGTAGGAAGACAGAATGACTTTGTTGCCAACCCACAAAAACAATACAAAAATAGGTATTTGCATACAAGTTGTAAAGTCAGGCATGCACCAAATAGACAAGGAGACAAGACAAACAAGTGTACTTAAGAAAAAAAACAAATCCTTAGCCTGTCAACTATTTGCACTCTACAATATAACAGGAAGGAAGAGGATGGGCATGGGGGAGAGCATCCATGGAAGGTCTGGTGCAATCCCACGGTCAGGGTGTTTATAGAGTTCTGGGGAGTCTTTACCTCTGAGCTTTGCAAGAGTCAAGTTTTGTACAAACTCCTTTGAAGTAATGTTTGTCACAGTATATGCTTTAAAACACAAGTGACAGAATATTCTAACTAAAGTAATTCAAGCCTAAAGCCAACACTGAGAATACATAAGCTAAGCAGTCTTGTGGAGTAAGGCGGGAGAAGAAACAGCTACTTTTTCTCAGGTAACACCTAAAGGTTGATTATAAATGACAGTACAGGCTCACATGCAGCACACAAACAAGGTAAAGCATTACATAAGTAACTATAACAGGAAACCCTAAAAACAGCAGCCTAAATAAGCCAGATGCTTACTGATAGATATTACCTCAGTAAATATACTTTGTTTTCTTCTTGTAATTTTGTTTATTATTGGAACTTTTGCTCAGGTAAGCTCCTTTCAAACTCTCAAATCTTTCAGTGATAGAGATGACTCTGTGTAAGCAGGCTCTGGGATCCCATGCACATTGCTGATCAGCTATGTACAGGGCAGAGTCATGATCCACGCTATCTGTGAGTTAACAGGCACCCAAGCTCACCAGTGTGTCGGACAAGCCATGGTACGAGCTGCAGTGACCAGCCTGGAAATAAACAGCTTGCACTGCTGAAGTTAGAGATGACAATTCCCATCACATATCGACCTGTAGCTTGGGGAAGCACCTCTAGCTGCTGCTGCTCTATTTCCGTTTTCAGATTAACACGTATTTTTTTCGTTTCAGACAGCAACGGAAGAGTCAGTGAAGTGACGCAAGCAAAGTAGCACTTACCACTAGCTGTGCAAAGGAAATCATTAACAACAGCAAAAGGAAACAAAGGTTGAAGGGATTAAATCAAGTTACATTTTCAGAACAGCAATTTCCCTGCTGCTGGAAATGCTGCTCTCCTGGGCAAACCACAAGGTCTCCTCTTCCTCCTCTGTTAAACCTTACAGTTGTAAGCTAGAGTTGGAAGGCATTACATAGACAGACATGACTTTAAATTGGCTGGGAAGCCAATTTAAGTTTAGAGGAAACTTTAAAATAAATATTTTCCTCTGTAGGGGATGGAACAAATTTAAGCCAAGTTAACAACTCTGGCAGAATCTTTCATAAGGAAGAACGAACGAAAGAACGAACGAAAGAACGACCAAACAAAAACAAAACACCAAAATCTAATAAACAGTTTTCTCCAAATTTTTATGCCCTTCCAGAACGTCCACCAACTAAGTTAAGAATAGTTTTTGAAGGTTAATGCCTTCTTTTCTCCCACTGCTTTTAAACATGTTTGGCAATTTACTGCCATTTAAAGTCTTACCACTTGACTTTTCACCGCCTTCTATGAGAAATAAACATTTGTTTCTCCTAAAGCCTTTAATAATTGAACACTTATTAACCACTTATTAACACTTATTATCTGGTTAATAAGTTTTCCTCCTCTGTTCAACCAATAGGACAAGCCAATACCTCCTTACTTTCTCAGATTCCACTCCCTCCCATGTCCTCTATGTCCGCTCCTTAGACCCACTCCAAAGGACTCAAAAAAAAGAAAAAATAAGACACGGTCCCTAGCCTTCTCTGTGACAGATGTTTCTCTTCCATTCTCCACCCATCCTTTCCTGCCCTCAGTATCAGACTAGGTTGTCTTCCTTTGGTTTTGAAGCATGGACGGTCTGCTGTTCTGGATAAGAATATCTGTTAGTTGTTTTCTGAAGAACTGTTCATACATGTAGTTCTCAAATCAAGAACACACATCCATTTCTACATTGTCTGTATTAACTATGCATTTTAAGCTGATATCCATGACTTTGCTCAGCTAATGTAACTATGTATCTAATATAAGCCTGTATTTCTGCTAAGATTTCCTACAAATAACTGATTTAGTACACCAACATTAAGTTCTAAAGAGTAATTTCCAAGAAGACAAGAGCAAGCATCTGGCCAAAAACACTGTTTCAACTTCTTTTAAAACATTAGCATTAGAATGGAAAAGTTCAAACTCAGTGATTTGGAGATATGGAAAACAGATCCCGAAATATGCTATCTTAAACTGAGACTTCTTTTTATGTTTTTGCTTTCTTTTTACAGGACAACGCTCTGCTACTAAGCCAGAGTTATCCTCTTATTAGCATAATTCAGGTAGTACTGATTTTTAAAATTAATGTGAAAACTACAACCAGTTAGAATAGAGTAGACATGGTGAAAGAAAAAAAAAAGGGTAGGACAAAAGAAATACACCTACATTTACCTGAAATTTGCTCTCTGAATAATAGGGTTCTCAGACCAGTTAAAATGTGTACCTAGGAGCTGAGGACAGAGGCAGTCTTTTCTGCTATCAACAGCAAGAATGCACAAGTCATTCCCTTCCAGTCCCCTTCACTTCACGTAGCCAGGAAAATTTACATTCTTCAACTACAAATTCCATCATATATGTTTTCAAGAAAATGCCTGATTTATCCCCTTGTACAGGAGTATGGAACAGTAGTTAATGAAACCAGCTCAAGTCTCTGAAAACTTAGCTTTATCACTACGTGGTCCTTTTCATCCAAAGTTTCAAACTGACATTGTAGAACAGGTTAAGTATTTAGCCCAGTAACTTTAATCATTAACAGAATTATTTGCCTTTTCCAAAGGTGCTTGAATTTGCTCTGACCAAAACTTTCACTGAAGTTCACTATATGAAGATAAGGCTGCCTTTTAACCTCTGTGTCTCCAAGGAAATAGTTATGGATTCACCGTTGCAGAAAAGAGGAGTTCAGCCACACAAAATATTTTCTGGACATTTCCTATCCCTTTCATGGCAGAAGGGGTAGGCTGGATGGAAAAATCCAGAAGGCTGGGCTCAGACTATTGTCCCTCACATGGACTGGGTACTCACTGCAGATACAAGGCATTTCAGAGCCCCTGTTCTATCTTCAGCATCCAATCTGAGCAGTGCAGCCACTGAAATAAAACTTGTTTTAAGAATTGGTAAATGAAAGAGTTGGCTGACAAGAGTGGATGCCTTGTTAAACTGAACATTGTTCAGAGAAGTGGGGAAACAAAAGAGCTGTTGACATGGCTTTAAGGGGCATCTTTTCATACCCCAGTTCTTTAGGTTTAGTTACCATCACATGCTGCGTACATACATATATGTGTAAATACAACATTTGTTCCAAATCTAAGAAAAGAAGATTTTTATGCAATCTGTCCAACTACTGGCAAAGAAAACTTGTCACAACTTTGATAAAATAAAAGTAGACTGTTCTTACTGTAAGTCCATTAGAAGTAGAATAGGGACTCACAGCACCTAGCATTTAACAAGAAGTCAATTTTATCTCCAATAATACTTAACACCAGAGAAACAAATGCAGCTACAGTTGCCTGTATTGAGCAGCTGGCAAGCTCAGAGATGGAAAAGTTGCGGAACAGCTGGGGAATGCGAGACCCTTTTGAACAGGCTGCTATGTGATCCAAAATAATGGTACGTGTTTACCCACAACACAATGGCAGCAACAGCCAAATGAAGGTCTGGCGAACGCACTACAGCTGCTCCTTTCCTCAGACAAGGCACAGCGAGTAGATACAAAATAGTTCATATTCACAAAAATATGGCTTTCATTTAAAAGGCAGCAGTCTGATTTCCAAAATAGACAGCTGGCCCTCCAACTGGACTCAACCAGACAAGATCCTGTACTAGAAGACACCCTTTAAAACAGGTCTGAATTAGGGTCCTAGAGCTTTCCAAACTGCTACTACTTTACCACCATACCACCAACAGTTTCCAATAACATGTTATTCAGAACAACTTGTCGGCATCTAACATACACAACAACCCCAACTAGCACCAGGAAGACATCCATACACAAACTCTTAATAAGGGCACTGACTGCACATAAGTTAGCTATCCACCTTAGAGAAAGATGTTCAGTGTGCTAGAATGGATGGTTTGAATAAACATGGGTTATTTTACAGATTGTTTACAGTACTGTAAAAGTTGGCACCTGAAGATGATACAGCCTACTGCTCACACCTAGACAGAGGGTTAGTCCTTATTTGCTGCTGCTTACACGATGACTGAGAGCATGTTGCAAGGAGCGCTCGCTTGCTTCACAGCTGCCATCCGAAGACAGCACAATTTGGTACATGAACTTGCACAAAAATTGCAACACTTCATTTCAAATGATCTTCCCAGTTTTCAAGTCTCAGAATCACGGTATCAGCGGTAACATGTCTTGCTTGAGACGAACTATGATTAAATAGTGTTAATTGGCTACTACTTTATATGGTAACTGTATCACTCCTAATTATCTTAGGCACCAAAGCAGAGTTTGTAATCAAATGTTTCAACCCACTACATCTTGATTAAAAATAGCTTAACTCAAAAGACACATATTTTGACTGAGAGAAAGAGACAGCATCACAAGATTTCTCTTCCACTTCCTCAGCACGTAGACATTAATGTTACAATCCCAGTTAAGAGCTATGCAGACTATGATAGATAAAACTGGACAAAGACAGCTGTCATAGCAACAATAACAGATGCAGGCACAATTTTTAACCTCCTTTGCTTTTACAAAGAAAAATGCCACTAATAGCCATCACAAAAAGGAATACTTTAAAATATGGGTTGTACGATTCTGTCTTGTAAATAATGGGACTCTGGCACATCTCTCAGCACACCTAAGCAACAAAATGCCACATCTGTACACTTCAATTTCAGACTTCTGATGAAGACTTCCCACTGAAACGTACTTGTGAATTAAGCCATATTTCTAAGAAATTCCCCATATAAATTAAATAGGCCTACTGAATAAAGAAGGAAAATAAGCAGAGCCTTGAATCACACTTCCAGGCTTCTAGTATTAAAATACAATTATGCTAAGTGTCCTTGTTGCAAGCAAAGCAGTAACAAGCACTGTACTTTCAAATCCTACCATCTCTAAAGACAAGAGCATAGATTTGCTCTTCCAGCTGTGCACTGTTGCACTTGCTAGGCACAGCTGCAAGTGCTGCCATGTCATGACAGAGGGAGCAATGGTTCGTATCCCCAAGGGACCTCAGCACGAACTGCTGAGCCCCACCACCCGCACCAGCAGCTTTTTCTCCAGAGTTTTGAACCAGTTTGGCTATCAAGATTTATCCAGTTTTGAGGATGTCCCACTACTGCAGTGTCCTCAAAGGCTTGTTCTCAAAATAAAATAAATAAGAATGCAAGCTTGAAACAAGTGCAGGATGTTGGAATGAGTTAGTACACTTCAGCAAACAGATGACTTTTAAGAATTACAGGTAATGCACTGACAGTCCTCCTACATGAGCAAGTGACATGAATGATCTGAACCATCCATAAACTGCACTGAACCTCTCCCAAATTAATCTCCATACTTACAATAATGGATTACTTTTTCAACCAAGATCACAATAATAAAAATTAAAAAAAAAGTCAACCCCAAAACCAAATAAAAAGCCCACAAAAACCAAGGAACTCTAGATTCCTCATCAGTTACTCTCCACTAAACTAATTACTGCTTTAAAGTAGAAGGTAATTATCTTAAAATTCTAAAGACGTATTTACAGGGTATAGACAGAGTAAGTGTATTTGGAAATCATTCTTTGGTTCCACTCCCGTTCTTTACAGTCAAATCATATGTTGCAGCTTATTTTCAATTAAAAGACCTTTCAGGGTATTTGTGTGCATGAATGGGAGGGTGAGTTTCCATCTTCTGAGAAGCAGTTCTTTTTAACAAACATTTTACATGTGGATATAAACACAGCTCTTTCACAAAACAATTATTGCTGTTATTGGCCACAGCAAGAACTAAGAAAACAAATCTTTTTAGTAGCTTATCCCTGATTTTATTATAACCGCACTCAGATAAGGCTATTTTCAAAATTGTTAGGAGGTACATCTACACCAAGTTTACTTGCCATAACAAAGATTTCTCTACCACGTAGATCTCCTGACAGCCATGTCCCAACAGGCTCTAAATCGTTCACACACATACCAAGTATTGTTCAAAGCAGACTTGCTTTAAGCAAGATTAAATACCTGTTCAGTTTCAACTGTCCCAGTGCCAGGATAAACTACACTAAACTAGTTCAGACAGTTATCCCGCCGGGCACCAATGGCATTTGAAACTCCCAGTACCCCAGAATCTGCTGCTTCTGGGAGTTATGCCAGAGCTGTGGGATAGCTCTCCACAGAGGACATTACAAATTAAATATTTTAGAAGTGGGCTTATGTTTACATGGAGCAAAGCTGCAACAGTTCAGCATATGAGTCAGCATAGTTTGCATCCACACAGAACTGAGCAGTGCAGTTGGGAACTATAAATTTTCTAGCGAAACAAACTACGAGAAATGATTCCCCCAGGGGAATACAGTCAGGCCACACCTAGCAGGAGCTAACACTCACCTGAAGACAGGAATTTTGTTCAGAACTTTAATGCTGAAAAGCCCATGATTTTCCTGTGACAACTGCAGAAGTTTCTACACAGGACAGCCACGTTGGTCCTGCCTGTATCAAAGAGGTTAATAATGATACCATGGCCAGAAAAACTTACAGGCACGCATGTCCACACTACGATACAGCTCTTCAAGTCTTGTAATTAACATTCAACTCCTTTAAAGTGAAAGTTGAAGTATATTTCCTATCAGGACAGCAAAGACAAAATTTTGAAAGCATCTCCCTAAATAACATCCAACAAAGTCATCCAACAAAGACAGGTAAGCAAAGCAGAACTTAAAAATAGCAAACTACCCTAGTGCATCTCACCGTGCAGTTACCTAAGGTCATTTAAGAGCCAGGCCAACACCCTTTTATTGAGGCACAGGAAAACAGGATAACATATCAAGCCTCTGAATATCCCACCCAGGAAGAATTTCTCGTGGCAGGAAGAGTTGTCAGGCCTGTTTTCCAAAGCTGAGTACCTTACCAATATCCTTTCCTTTTCTCCACAACAGGCACCTCTTTCTCACAGAGGCTTGATGCACACCATCAAGAAACCATGACTGCTTCTCTGAAAACACAGGCTGGACCTCTGCTACCACTGGCTATGCAGAGCAGAAAACAGAGCCAGAGAACAGCACATCCTCATTTTGAACTGTCCTTTCAGGTCAGAGGTAATGACACCTCAGCGTAGTAACGCTGCGCATAGCTTTGTTGTCATAAACCTTGTTACCCACGTGAATCAGTCAAGAGATGTTTCCATTTCCAAGTGGCTTTTGTTTTCATTTTGAACATGAGATTAAGATAGTTACAGGCTGAGAACATTTTTCAGTATGATATAGTTCAGTTTAGTCTTAAAGAAACACACTTGCCATGATAAAAATAACCAGACTAGTTCAGAACATTTTCCATGAGCTATTAGAGAGACTGTTTGCACACCTAGAAGAACTAGGTATCTAACAGCATAAGAGTACTGCCTTTCAGCATGTGAGATGCTATCCAAGCTGAGATCTGTCTGTGGTGACGCTAACAGCTGTCAAAGACTCCAAACAACATCAAAACGGGTAGTTTTCACGTTGCTGTCCCCAGCCAACTATCAAACTCAAGTGCCCTCAGTCTTTGCAAGACCACTTACGTCTCTCTCAACAGAGTCATTTTCTACAATCATGTGCAGACTCCAAGATGCATTATTAGTAAAACGGATCCAAAGGTGTCATTAAGTAGTCAGCTGTGGAGCACTAGGGGTCCAGTAAAACCCTACCAGAGCAGCGCTTGTAACTATTAGCATATCCTACCTTAGAAATTCCCTATTAGTCACGTTTCATTGTTTCTGCCCTTTCATTGTTTTCTGGAGTTCAGACCAGGAGCCACGGCGACCTCCGACCCCACCGCTGACCCATTTAAGGCAGGGAAGGTGAGTACCCAAACTCTCCAACACAGCCACTGGGCTGTGGGCCAAACGGGTTCCGCGCATCAGCAAACAAGTAGCCCATGATTTTGCCAGCCTCTCCCAGTATCCCACTGTGCTGCAACCCACCAGCATCATAAAGTCCCCTCTTTCTTTGCACCACACGTGCACGCTGCTGCCCATATCTTTTTTTTTTTCTCCCAGCTGAAAGAAGAGACAAAATTCCTTCCCAAATCTCCCATCCCCGGTGCAGGGCAGCCCTTGTGATGGGCGAGCACCCTCTGCCGCGCCTCGGGCTCGCTGCTCTCGCCGGCTCCGCACGGACCCCGGCGCTGCCCGAAACCTCCGCCCGGCGCTGCCCGGTGCCGCGCTTGCCCGACCGCAGGTGCTCCCACCGCGGGCGTCGCGACCCCTCGCCCTCCACAGGTTGCTGCGCCCAGCAGAGAGCCCGAAACGGGCTGACAGCTCGGCCCGGGGCGGCGGGGCAGAAGGGGGGAAGCGGGCAAGTCCCGCGCGGCAGCTCCGCGCCGGCACCTCCGCGAACGGGGAGCAGCCCGCGGCGGCAGCGCCCCAGGGGCAGCGCCCGGGTCCCCCTCCCGCGGCCGCCACTGCCACTCACCTCGCAGCCAGCGGCTCGGGGGCACTCACAGCCCAAGTCCGTCCGGCGGGGTAGCGACCCTCGCCTCGGCGCCCTGCGCGGACCGGACGTGCCCGGCCCCGGCCGCGCGCGCGGGGAGCGACGGGGGCGCGGCGCTACGCGGCCCCGCGCGGGACGGGACGAGGTGAGGAGGGACGGGACGGGAGGGGACGGGGCGGGACGCGCCCCCCTCGTGCCGACCCCAGCCCCGCCCCCGTGCCCCCCGCCCCGCGCGCCCCGCTTCCCGCGCGCCTCCTGGAGGCGCTGCTCCACGCCTTAAAGGGGCCGCGCTGGCAGCCGCACCGGCGGCACCGGCGACACCGGCGCTGGGAGAAGCGCTGGAGTGGAGGCTGAGCTAAGGCAGTGGCACCAGCTCGTCCTCGTCCCGGGGCCGGGGCTGGGCAGAGGGAAGCGCTGAGCCCTGCCTCAGGCACATGGGGAGTGGAGACACCGCGGTCGGACACAGCGGGACCCCGGAATCATGGCATGGGTTGGGTTGGAAGGGATCTTAAAGATCATCCAGTTCCAGCCCCCCTGCCCTGGGCAGGGACGCCTCCCACCAGACCAGGCTGCTCAAGGTCCCATCCAACCTGGCTTTGAACATTTCCAGGGACGGGGCATCCACAGTTTCCCTGGGCGACCTGTGCCAGTGTCTCCCCACCCTCACATTTCTTCCTAGTATCTGGTCTAAATCTTCCCCTCTTTCAGCTTCACAGCGTTACCCTCACAGGTGTGAAGGTGCCTGGGACCTGAGCCCAGGCCTTCTGTCTCATCAAACCGTGGCAGCCTCTCCAGTTAATGGGCTGAAGTGTGGAGGAAGGTTTTTTTGGTTTCTTTCATCATGGCTGGCCCAAAGAATATTTAATTATTTATTTCATGGAATCATAGGATCACTTGCTTGGAAAAGACCTTTGAGATCATCGAGTCCAACCGTACCAGTCCACTACTAAACTACATCCCTGAGCACTTCATCTACCCGTCTTTTAAATACATCCAGGGATGATGACTCGACCACTGCCCTGGGCAGCTGTGCCAGTGCTTGACAACCCTTTTGATGAAGAAATTTTTCTCTCCTGATGTTTAAGTGGCATTTAAAAAGGACCAGGCCCAACAAGAGGGCTCCAGTGGAGCAAAGAAGCGAGGCAGGGTTCAACAGCATTTTTCAAGTGTTAACTGTGGATGGCTCCTGCATTGCTGACATTTCTGGGCAGTGTTTCTCTGTAGCGTACATTCAGAGGGATAGGACTTTGTTGTCTCCGTTAACTTGCACAACCTTTCCAGACTCGCTTGACCAAATTGCAGAGTTTGCTCCTGCTGGGCTGGAGCAGATCCTGGGAAGCCCTTGGAGAGAAGGCTGACAGGAGGAACAGTTCAATGAATGTCCTGCTTTCTCCCTACTGCTGGGACCACTTGGCATGGAAGCTGGGGAAGCACAAAGTCATCACTATTTTTACTTAAAAGGAGACACTTTTTTTTTTTCTCAGATGCACTTATTTAAAATTGAGGCAGCATTAGGAAGATGGAGGGAATACGATTATGATGTAGGCTGCACCACAGTGGTGCAGCAAAGGTATTTGTCCACACAGTAAAATCATACAAATTTTCTGGTATTGAACAGTCTGGAAGTCAGCTTAATCTTTTCTTTTATCTTTCTCTCACTTTAATCTTTTCCTTTAGACAAATGTTTTTCCAAGCTTATTATTCAAGTGGACAATTCAAGCCCTGCTTCACTTAATCAGATATTACAAAGCAACTTGAAACACGACCACAGCATATTGGAGAATTACCAAAGGGAGAATCATTTGAGTATGTTAAACACGAGAACTTAGGTAGAGAACACATGGAACTGAACAGAATAGATGCTTCTGTTCCATTCAGTTGCACGTGCAAGAGCAGAACTATCTTCTCCTCCATATCTGCATGAGGTCTATGCAGAGAAACAGGAGAATTAAGGTATGGAAAGACGCTAAGATGAGGCAACCGTAAAAACTTTCAAATCAACACTCAAGTATTTCACAAAGCACACAACAAAATATCTCTGTGTGCAGGACTACAGCAGCTTTGTGCCCTAGATGAGTTCAGAACTGAATTCTGAAGGCTTAGCTTGAAATACTGCTGGGCTTTATAGCTTTGTGGCAGGCAGAACTTTCTTAATTGCAGGATAGTGACATGGTGTGGGCACATGCCTTTTGCCTAGTGGTTATGAATTGCTTTGTGCAGATACATGAAACCCACATCAAATAGAAAGGATAGATGTATCCTTCCAGTCTGGTTGAGGGACAGAAGGAAGAAAGCTAGCATGAAAAGGCGGTCAAACAGAAACCATAGCAAGGTTAAAAATCTTGGATTTAAAAAGTGATCTTGAAAATATGGTCCATCCTGTTGCCTTTCAACACAATTTGTCCTGTGGTCCAGCACCCCCATTCGAAGGTCTTCCCTGTTCTTAAAGAGAAAAAGCAGCAGCACTTTCATACTAGAACTGTCAAGGTTTAGAGATTGAATTCTGATCTTGCAAAAGATGTCCTGTAACCCAGGCCTGAGAGAATTGTCTGAGTGAAGGGAAGATAAAATTGAAATGTTAGATTTGTTTTTGTTGTGATTGACATGATGCTGTACATATTTGTTTTCAAATAGCAGAATGGTTTCTTAATGGAACTTCTAATACTGAAAACCTGCAATCCATTTAACAAGAACTCCGTTTTCACCCTAATTCAGAACTGATTTGTCTGAATTTAACTTTAAGCACAGTCCCTGCCATCTTCTGCCAGAGATTTTTCTCCTGCAAACTTAATCTCTGATCCAGATATATGATTATTTCAAATTTACATTTAAAAAGAAGTAAAAGTTTGGTTTGAATTCCAAGGGGCGGAGAAAGGGGGAACAGTGATGTTGCTGTATCTTTTGTTCCCAGAAGAACCAGGAAAGAATTAAGATTATTAAAGAAGTATAATTTGGGTCAGACCAACTGTCTTAATCCATGTCAGATAAAAAAAATATTTTGCCCACTTTTTTAATGTGTTAGACACAAGCATGTTTGATTTATGATGGGACTCAGAAACATCTGCACTTTGGGGCACCAGCAAATGCTTATTTAAACAATGGGCATCCCTTGGGGGGCTACAGGAAAGAAATAACATTCTTTTGCAAAGAATTCAATATTCTGCACTCCATGAAATATCTTGTTTTGTTTTGAAAAGTACTCTGCAGAAAACACAATGACTCAACCTATTGTAAAGGAGTCCAGCAACATTTACCTTTATGAACCAGGTTAGCACTGATGAAATACTGTTACTGTTTGCTTTCCTTTGAATGACCCACGTGAAAAGAATCGTCATCTCAGTCTCATTGGCAGCATATAAGTGTTCACATCTTAAAAACATTTGGAACTAGTTGGCAGTCTGAGGCCTTGTCTGCACTCAGGATTAGCTCTGATTTCAGGAATTATTTTAGCTTCTGGTACAAACCCACTGTAGATAAAGTTGTGCAAGCTGCAATCTACGCTGCCATCTGCACCGTTCGATGGCTGACTTGAGGACTATTCTAACTTCAGATGAGGCTGAGGGAAAGGAACTTGTTTCTAAATGGTTAGATATCCTGAGTGAGGCCTCATGATGTGCTTGAATAGTGCATTTGAAGTTTTTCAGGAAAAAAAGTGTTGAAGGTATCAGAAGATAAACATCTCCAGCGTTGTGTCAAGTTCAAGCGTGCACTGGGTGGAGATTCTGCTCTGTAACCAGGTGCTATGCTGTATATACATTGATATGATTAGAAACAGGCTTGAGAGTAACATTTAAATTTACTAGTAGACTTCTCAGACTTCAGGAAGCCAAGTCTGTTAATGAATGTTGTGCCTGTGCCTTTTAAATTCATGATCTTGATTCCAGGCATCTCTACACTTAAAAGAACTTCTTGCCAGGCTTTCAAACTAACCTGTGTAGCTAAGCACAGCCAATATACTATGACAAAGATGTGCTTCTCTGTAGAGCCCAGTGTAAACTATTAAAGTTGACAAAGAGGCCAGAGCAGAGAGACAGAAATATTTCTGCTCCTGCAAGGTTTCCACATATGGAGAAAGCAGAAAAAAAGTAAGGATCTACATTTCAGCTGCTTTTCTAAATGAGTGTATTCAACAATGTGACTGGCTAGCAGCTTTCTCTTCCTGTGTAAGGCTATGCTAAACTAGACTGAGGAAGCCTAGGGTCTTTTAAAAGAAGGTGTGAAAAACTCTGGGACAAGTGTAGAATTTTAGAAAAGAGCCAGAGCCTCTGTCCACCCTCAGAGGAGCAGGATGACAGAGCTCTGGCAGCTATTGCAGTCACCACCGATTTATTTACGAGTTCCTGGAGTCGGTCCAGTGTAATTATGGGCCTGAACTCCAGATCAGATTCACTTGACATTTGAGAAAGCCTATGGAAAAACAGTAATAATAAACTGATAATAAACATCCATCTCATAAGCAAGAAAAAATAAAGGGAAAAGAAGGGGCAGGTGTAGAAAGGGGATGGCAACTTAATCCCCAAAAGATCTCCTGCTTGTCAGGGGATACTTTCAGAATATACCCCTATGTATTTTATAAAAGGAGAAATTTTGGAGTAAGTTCTGACTCATGTCAGTGCTATTGCAATTACTGCACTGGAAAAAAATGAAAATGGGGGTGCAAAGGAAGCTGGGATAAGTTGGGACAGCAGTTTCCTTTGGTGGAGTAGGTAGTTTGTGGCCCACATGGCATTTATCCAAGCATGCTCATCACCTAAATTATATTACCATGAAGCCTTGGCTTCAGGAACAGTCGTCTGAAGAAAGTATGCTGTAGCATATGATTTGTTTTCAATTTCATGCACTATGTAGAATATACTCCTTGTACTTTACTGCAGGTCTCTGATTCTGCTTGTTCATATCATTGGTACAACATGGGTGAGTATCAGGGTTAAAAATCTTTGTATTTAAAACATCTGTGGTCTTATATCAGGATTTATATTTCAGTGTTCAGTCCTTTACATCTGAATGACTCCATGTTATTTTCTCTTGAATTTCTATAAGACTGCTTTAAGAACCGAACTACCTGGGAGTTTTCCGAAAAAAAATATTTTTCAGATAAGATAAGTTGATTAGTTCTGCTGAATGGAAAAGGCATCTTCTCTGACAAGAAAGAGGGCTAACATTTAGTTTACAGTTGTCTCAAGTATTTTGTTTCAGGTGATGGAATTGAATTGCAATTTATGAGTGAAAGTTCAGCAAAGGAAGAACAGTTAGTGACATTTATGCTGCACCTAAACAGCATATTGTGAGTTTTCCATACATAGGTTTTAGAACATATACCCTACCTATGCGTAAGTACAAAGGAGTTCATATATGTAAATAGATTTTTTCAGAGGAAGCATTCCAGTTAGCTGCTTTCATCAAACAACAACAACCAAATGTCGAGTGCCCTGGCAATCAATACTGAGCACGGTAACACTAGCCAGTGTCCAAAGGAAAGGGAATCCTGGGTGAATGAATGGGGTTATCAGCCCAGAACGTGTTGTCTTCAAGTGACCTGCTTAACCACACACACCTGACTTCTCAGGAGCTTCGCACTCGCAACTGGACTGAGCAATTCCAGTTCTGAAGGAGAAAGAATAGTGAAAAATGAATGTTCACAGCTGTATGCAGGACAAATTCAGTTCTCAAATATCCAGTGAACATACACTTCTTCAGGTTAAGTACATGGGAATCACACACATTGAAGTGGTTTAGCCTAGTCTCCTTGATCTGACAATGGAATCAGGTATTTCTCCTTAGGAACTGTATGTAGAACTGGAGTTCTATGTTATTTAAGTTTTGGAAGTTTAATTTGGCTTTCCATTTGACTTTATTTAACTTCTTTGTTTGACATTTATTTAACACTTTATTTTATTGTTTTATTTCTGTATGCTTTGATACTTCCATCTATAAATATATGTCTCATAGATCTTGAGGAGATGACTTAGCAGTCTGAGGCACTAGTGTAAGGTCAATAATAAAAGTATAATATAAACAAGTGGATTTTTTTACCTTTTTTTCTTTCTTACCATACATCTGGCTTTAACCAGACATCTTTTTTTTTTTGTTCTTGGTGATTTTGTTGGGGCAGAATTTGAGAATGCTGACAATTGTCTGGAACAGCTTTACCAGAATAGCAGTTCTGCCTGGGCTGCTGGATATCTTGAAATCCTAGACACATTCACTGTGTGCTGCAGATCCACTCCACAAAGTATGCAGTACTTCCAGAGTGTTAGACTTTCTGAGCATATGTTGTCCAGATGAACTTCATAGCCCATAGGAAACTCACTTACTGTGCAAAGTCAGATTAACTATGTAATTTATGCACTGTTCATCTGATACTTTACCATGCTGGGATTACTGATATTTTCTATTCTGCACATGCACATGCTCATACCCTTCTACTGGATAATTCTTGGGTCCAAATCAACCAACTTTTTTTTATTTAATAGTTTGCATGTCTCTCAATGATGAGACACTGTTATCTGGAAAAAAAACACTTATTTTTATTTGGGATTGGTACATAAAATTCAGGAAGACTCTCTTGTAGTTGGTCAGCTGAGATTGCATCCAAACCACTGAACTTTGAGCACAAAGTCACACAGAAAGAAGCTTTCAGCTACTGACAACGTCTGAAGTACATCAAGAAAAAGTTGAGAGCCTCAGTAAATATCCTTCAGAAAGCAGCTGGCACTGCTGTATGGATTTCAGCACAGGCAGTGGGCCTGTCTGCCACAGAGTTTTCTTCATGTTTTTTCATGTAATAGTCTTCACACGGGACTCATAGTTATTAAAATAAACAGTGCTTGTAGAATAATATGTGGGATTTTGATCTCTGTGCCTCAGCTTTGGTTTCCAGTACCGTCTAGCAGTCTCACATCAGATATTAAAATGTGAAACAGTTGCCATGCAAGACGAACAAAAATAATAATTCCATAATGACAAGAAACATAACCATTAGCTAACCTAGTTTGCTGTTCCTAAGAATTTTGAGCATTATTGGCATCAAATATGCAGTCTGTAGTGTCTAAAGGGAACTTGATGTTGATGTTCCAGAAGTGCTACCTTCCCTTGACAGTGCTGGACTGCACTGTAGTGCATCCCAGTGACTTCAGAAAGGTACACGTCCTCTGTGCGGACAGTCATTCACCTATGCTGTGACTGTGGCACAACAAAGACTTTCATCTGTAATGTTAGCAGCTTTGAAATACAGATATATACAAAGGGCATAAAAGGAGTCCTCAGTTCCAGGCCTCAACGGGCTATTTAACTGTGGCCTGAATTTGTAGTCTGTTGTTGCTTTCTGGAATGACACATGTAAAATGGAGATGGAGTAAAATCAGTGTCAGTCCATTCTCATGCGAGACTCTTCCCACATGGGAAACTCTGCAAGTTCCAGTCCTTGTTTTAAGTCCCTGCAGTGGTGTGATTAAGATTACCAGTTTATTGTTTTGTCCACATGCTTTTCCAACTTTTGTTTCCACAGAGGTTTCTCTGCAAGAGCATGCTTGTATTTTCAGTGCTGCAACGGAGCATTTAAAACAACAATGTAAATAATAATATAAGTTCTTTCAGCAGTTCACTCACAAGTTCTTAACATACATCAACCTTTTATGAAAGCAAGGTGTTTACTTGCAAACATCTACTCTTAGAGCTTTAGCTGTTTCCCTGTACGCCACGTTTTGTTGATTTTATGGGGTAGTACGAGAGCAGTCTGCCTGCTGAGAGTCTTTTTGCTGTAGAACTTCATTGTAGAGAAAAGATTACTTTGCACTACTTTGGAGTAACAAGGTTTTTGTTTTACATAGTCAAGTCATTAAACAATCTGAATTCAAGGGAACGAGAGTATTTGGGGTCATCAACCTAATTTTCTTAATTGTTTCAGCTGGAAAAATATGAGTGGAAGAATCGGAAAATTTAAATGTTTAATATTTTTAAGTGAAATGTTTTGACTTTGGATTTGGCAGGTCAAATTTATATTTGTATTAATTTTTTGAAGAGATGCAAACCTGTTAAATAAATTTAAGGATCAAACAAAACACCTTAGAAAAATCATAGGTGTGAAAGTTTTTAATTTTTTTTTTCATTGCAGCTCACTGAATCAGAAATCCATGACCCCTTTATCTTCATGGGCTACCTTTGGCCACTACTCAGATATCCAGAAATATTCTTAGCAAGAAGCTGCGTCTTGGTTGCTGGAGCTGGAGTCATTGTGATTGGAGCTAGGAGATGGAAGTGGATGGTCCTGATGATCCACTAGCAATAGTAATTTATCTTGAGCACTCTTGTGCTTAAACACAGACTTCCCATGAAGATCCACAATTTCAAATACTTAAAGATATGTGAAAAGAACAGCCTTTTTAAAATAGCCCCTCCCAAGTCTTATAGCTTCCAATGTCATACAAACATACAGTATGAATCATGTTAGAACTCTCTGGAAAAGTCTGAGTTTCTTGGAATCATTCACTAGGATCCTGCAGTTTACTAGCTTATTCATTATTTATTTTCCCTCTTACAGTAATGTGTTAGCTACAGATATGAGAGAGGCCAGGAAAATAAACCAAAACGATAAGGTGGAGATACTTTATAGACAGTTCACATCAAAGTGTATAAAACAGTAGAAGGCAAAACTGGAGCTTAGGGTGACTTCTGTCTACAAGAGTGAAAATATATGCAGTCTCACTTGCCACGTTTGTAGAAAGAAACTACAATAGTTTCTTATTGGCTACATGGAACCCATCCTCCTCCAAGCCAGTGTGTATACATCTCATCTGAATGAAATAGAGATCCCATTTTTGACTTGCCTAAAGCAACTTTTCAGAGAAATGGAATAAGGTTCTTCGAATAGGAAGGACCTAATTTAAACAAGTAACACTCTGTACAACTCCGAGCTTTTTCAGAAAACTGAATTTGTGAAGGAACAAAAAGACTGAACAGAGATGTTTTGTCTCCTAATGAACCCCCCCAACCTCTTTTAGGCATAAATAAAACTTTCAAGGGAGGAATTTAATAGAAGGATCGATTTTATGAGGCAAGTTCTTGTGTACTACGAAGTGATTCAGCCAGTAGTTTGGTGACCAAGCAGTTATTTTTTATTGCATGATTGTATTGTCTTTCATATGAAAAACATAATCAGTGTCAGCATGTCATGTAATGGAAATATTGTCTTTAGTATAAACTGATTTTGCTAATGCTTTTATATATTCCCTGGTTGACTACATCATGACTGAGACAGCAAGATTAGATAGAAAACATAGTGGGCGCCATCAGCTACAACTCAACACAAAAAATGGAGTTTTGGTTATCATTCAGCTGCAAACTCAGTCTCTGAATAAATACAATTTGTGTGAGAACCACTGCACGTATTTCCAAAGTGATCCAGAATATTGCTGATATATTGTAGACGGTAAGGCAGAAGGCACAAAAAATGTTTTAAAAGGCATGCTTGTAAGTTAATTTGCAATGCTAACACAACTTCACACACATTTTCCCCTAGCCCTGAAGATATTGTTGCCAAAGACAGATTTGTGTTTGGTGGTAAGCAAGAGCAAATCATGAAAACACAACAATCTGAGGTTTGACACTGTGTCAAGGAGTAATTTCCATAACAGAGATCATTTTGCAAAGATCAGAAAGTGTTTGGCGATAAAACACACTCTCCAATTCAACAGTGAAACCACCTCAAATCAAGGATGAATTATTTTTTGTCTTTTCTTTCTTTTCTTTCTTTTCTTGCTTTTTTATTTATTTATTTATTTATGTAGACCTCAGGTGAATGTATGAATGAAGTACTTGAGAACTCTCAGAGAATGCAGTAGTTAGAATAAAATAGATTTCAAGCTGAGCATATGCTGAAATGATTTGTCAGATTTATGCTGAGGATTGAGCTCACAGCTCACAAGCTGTGATTGATAGTTATTTGTGGCAGGAGATGTTGATACTTTAAGCTCTGTGTTTGCTTCTCATTTTTTTAATCTATTTGAGGTCCTACCAAGTGTTATAATAGCTGACAAAGAAAAAGCTGTAACATAGCAGGGTCTGGCAACAAATATCTCTTCATTGACATACTCCCAAAGCCTGGGTAACAAAGTTGAAGATGAGCAAGGGAGCACCTATTCTTGGGAAAACCCCTGGAGACAGATGCATTCACTCTGAACCCCATCATGTTGCTGTGACAGTAGGGAAGAGCCAGAGCAGAAACAGTCACCCAGCTAAAACAAATAACTCTCCCCAGTTTGCTGTGAGTATAATTATATTTCATTACTTCACAACTGAACCATGAGAGAGCAATAAAGTCTGATATTTTATACTAGAAGCAGTGAGGGAAACATGGAAAAATACTCCTTCTTCTGCACAGTGCTGGCATCTATGAGTGGATGGGGTTCATGGTGCTGCGTGTGTGCAGATGATCAAATACAGAAGCATGAAGGGAGAAAGTCCAGATAACCTGGGAGAGACTGGACTACCATAATGAGAGTACTTCTGCAGGGTTACAAAGTTATTTTTTCCCAGTGGAAATAATGTCAAAGGCAAAACAAAGTGTAGATAAAAAACTGATTGATGGGAACAATGACTGTGTAAGCTTGTTCTTCAGAGATCCACTATTGTCTTGTCTCCTGCTCCTTTGTTAATGTTTGAACTTGAATGAAAATGAGCAGTTGTGTAAGTAGATGCAGACTTGAAGAAGTTCTATTTTCTGCTATTATATGGCCTTTTCATGCTGCCAAAGTGGCATAAAAAAGCACAAAGAGGGGAAGGAGTGGCCTGCTGCTAACAGCATCTCAGGTGAAGATGTTCCAGTTAGAGCCCAGGAGGTGATTCCAGGGCAGACTTATTTCCAGCCCCATAGACAGGTGACACTTAGGTGACTGTGCTGCTGGATTACATGCCAAGTATGCCAAGTATAAGATGTGGAGAACACTTATATAACATTTATGTGTGTTTTTATTTTTTTTAGTAAAATTTAGCAGAAAATAGAAACCAAGAAACACACTGAAGCAGCTCCCCAGTCTATTCCTAAGTTTAGGCAAACATTTTCTAAATTAGTGCTTTTGGTTTTGAAAATGCTGTTTCCTTAGTGGGATTATGTCAAGGTGTATATTTCGTATTAGAAATATTCATACTTAGTAAAAAGAAATTTGCCTAAGGCTCATTGCAAAGGATTTGGAATAGCAAATTTCATATTTATTACTACTCTTTCAGAAGAGCTCTTATTCTTTAAAAAACAAACAAAAAAAGAAAAAAAAAGGATTTTTTTTTGTTTTAACAAAATCATCTGTTTCTAGTGACGTGACTTTTTTGGAACTTTTTTTTGACAGGACTTTACAAATTCTCTATTTTTTTCCCCTCCAAACCAGGATATGTTCCAAATGTCATGATTTCCTGTCACACCAAAATTCCAGTTCTGTCAAGCTGAGTCCTATGTGGAACGCTGATTAATATCCGTAATTACCCCAATGCACCCAAACTTGCAGGAAAGAGAAAAAAGTAAGGAAAATAAATGAGAGAAGAAATAACTTATGCAGATTTTTGTAATGAATATAACCTCAGTAAATCAAGCATGCATGCAATTGTCCCTGTAACAGAACTAGTTCTACTTATATGCAGGATCTTTCTAGAAATAAACCAATGTCTACCCTCTCACACTGTTTTATGAAGGAGGCATCAGTCGTATGGTACAAGACGTTCTTCCAGTCACTTTTTTCAGCAGACTGGAATAAGAAGATGGACTTCGTTTAAATGTGTGGAAAAAAAAATCACTCATAAAAATATGGAATCTGAATGTAACCACTTGGGACCTTTCACAGCTGCCTTGCTTTGCTCCACCAGACTATTTAAACTGCTCATTATTGGCATATTTAAACATTCATCTACAAACTTGGAAATCCCACTTCTCTACCTGAACTGAGTGTCTCTAATTATTCATTTAAAGTCTGAGACTTTTATTTTTCAAGTAAATTTAACAAATGCTTTCTCTTTCTCTCAAATGTCTTTTCAGAAGATTAAAAGAGGGAATAGCTAAAGAGGATATAATATCCTAAGGCATTCACCTACTTAATAAGATTGATCCTGCCTAAGAAGACTATGGATAATTCAAGCCATCTGACCAAACCACTTTTCAATTCTAAAAATGCCTTCTTCAGGTTGCATACAATAAGGTGGAGAAAAGGAGAGAGATGTGTAGGCAATAGTAAATAAAGTTAGGTAAACTCTGATAGACTAAGGATCAGAGCGAGAGTTACAAATATTAGGAAGAAGTTTCTGTGCTACTGTATGGATTTTTTAAGTCAAAAAGGAATCAGAAGAAAGTTCATTATTTTGTTCAAGAATGTGTAAATCAGAATGCACAACGAAGCATTGTACTATCTACACAAAACATCTCCATTTACTGGCTCCTCCCATCTGGATTTACTGGGTTATGTCCAAGGAGCTGTAGCTGCCAAATTCTTCTCTAAGAGAAAATCCATCTGAGCAGAATATAATATTGGCAGAGGATGTTTGGTGACATGTGTGAAAAATTAAAAACCCTTTAAGAGAAGAAGTCACCCAATTAAAAGTGTGCAGAAAATAATCTATCATACATTCCCATCAAATCCCTTTTGATTTCAAGTACCAAAATAATAACTGGATCAGACCTCAGTTGAGTCTAGAGCTGGCTCAACTCTTTGTTATGAATTTACCATTATTTTTGGAGAGAGAAAAAATGTGAATTAAGCGTTTTAATATTTTTAGTTTTGCTTTTTATGTAATATCTTTATGAAATACCTTACACAAATAATTTTCAGTCCTTCAGCTCTTTAAAATAGCTGCCTTTCAGCATTTCAGTGCATTTATCCATGATATGTATTTGTACTTTGAAGTACTGTTTTTCCCTGACTCGATAATTCTTAAATTTAAAATAGAATCATAAATCAGGGAAGAAAAATACTGAACTGTAGCATATTCTGTTTCAAGAGCACAATCACTTTCCTAAAATGTATGAAATGTTTCTAACCACAAGCATTTGGAGGAAATGCTAAATAAGGCAACAGTTAATAATACTACTACTTAACAAATCACATTTTTTTTGCTTATTAACAACTATGTTTGCTACTTAAGTTGAGTTTTTCTGCTTTGTTTTTTAAATACTGACTCAACATTACCACAGTATGCGTGGTCCTGGACCCATAGAACAGAACTCAGTGAGGCACAGTTTTTCTATTTTGTAGAGAAAAAAAACACTTCAAAATAGTTCTTTGAGTTTCTTTTTCTTTGCCCTGAAATAAAGATAACTGTTTAATGTTGTAATTGTTATCAAAACTTTTTCTTGTTTAAATTAATAACCCCCTATTTTTAAGAAAAAAATGTAAAAATAATTTCCTTACTTCCAAAGTAAATATTTAATTTTCAGCATTCTGGAACAAAAACCTTTGGGTGACATTAATTTGACCAGCTGTAACCACCACAGTCTTAAATACATACCTCTGAATAAAGTGAATTGACATCCAGACGTGCCTGTTTCTCTGAGTTGACTATAGCTGTGGAGTTAGACAAAATGCTTAACTCAGATTTGGCTACAGATAAGTTGTTTCCTGCAAAACATCCCACCCCTCCCAAACCTGTCTTTTTTATAGTAAGTTTGAAATTACTTCACATATTGAACTCTTCAATTTGTAATTACTTGCCAGTTCAGACCTGAGTTATTCCACATATTTAGTCCAACCCCACTTCTGAAGCGTGTCCCTGAGGGAGAGAAATGATTGTATAGTATTTAATTCTCTATGTCAATAAAGATTTGAGTTCTATTATTTCATACCCACTTATATCTCTTTTATCATAGCTGCAGGGTGTATTATAGAGTTACCCTTTAGTCTGCTGATCAAGAAGAATGTGTCTATTTATTCTCCAGATTTCTTTCAGTTACTGTTTCTCAGCAAGTAAAATGTTCACCTCAACAGAGGTGAATTTCCAGCCTTGTGGCTTCTGAGGTTGATTGAGAGAGATCTATGCATTCCAGAGTGAAAGACAAACAAAAACACATCCTTCAGGAGCATCTTCTGTAACCAGTGCAATGCAAAGCTGATAAATTATTCTGATATTTGGCAACGAGAATTTAGCAAAAATCTTGGATTCAGTGGGAAGCTGCTGGACCTGAGGACCCTCAGGCACAGGCTGTCATATACGGCATCCCTGATAAGACCAATGAAGAAAAAATAATTTCATAACAAATATATAATTTGTAGACTATATTCCTATGTTGGCAGAACTACTTCTTGAAATAATGAAAATTGAGTTTCTTTTTCCAAGTCATAGTATACCTTATGTCTGATTTGGCGACTAGTTACAGTGCTTTTCATAGAATTCAGGCTAAAAGAGAGCTGCTGGAAGTAATCTTGTCTAATCTTCTGCTTAAAACAAAGCTAACTTCACGATTAGATCAGGCTGTCAGGGCCTTGTCCAGCTGGATTTTGAGTATCTGCAAGGATGACATTTCTGCAAGCACTTTGGACAACTTGTTCTGGTGTTCTGCTGCCCTCAAGGAATTTTTTTCCTAATTGGAATTTACTTCTTACAGTTTGTCTCTGTTGCCTCTTTGGTTGCTGAACTGTAGGAAGAATGTGCCTCTATCTTCTCTATAACAGCAATTAGATCCCTACTTTTGGCCTTCTCTTCTCAGACTCAGTTGCCTCTTTGTAAGTCATGCACTCTAACCTCTTAACCAGTGTAGTAGGTCTCTACTAATATATAATTTTCACATTTTCTTAAATTTCTTAGAATTGCTACCTTATAAAGTCCCAAAGTCCCTTGAAGTTAAAATATTTTTTTTTCTTGCAATTGCTAGTGCATTTGTTGTAACCTGATCATCCCAAAAGTGAACGGTTTGAAAAATGTAACTGGCTTTTCCAATCATCTGGTCTGTGGAAGAGTGGATTACTCCATCAAGGCAGCCAAATTAAACAAGGAAAAGAACCAGATTTAGCAGCCCTATCAAAAGCAGACTTAGTTTCAAGAGACGTAAGATATTCCATCCAGATATCAGCACAGGCTGATAGCACAAACAAGTTTCTAACTCCCTTTTTAAAGGTGTATGCATTTCTCATCTAAACCTTTGAAATCCAAAAATAATGATGTGTGTGTGCATAGTGTTAAAGATTACACATGCATTTCTGGAGCCGTGCCAAGGAGAAGCAATGACAGTGTGATCAAAATTAGGGCTCTGAACTTCTTTTTGCCAGAAAATATTGAGTTAACATAGGGTATAGAAGACGTGACTGCGATCCGTCTTTGATTTCAGTAGAATGACACAAAGGTAGACTGGCAAAATTCTCTCACTGAAGACTCCTTAACTGCACATTCAAACCAGAAAGCACCTTCTGTCCCCTGTTCTACTTCCATGTTCATGGGAACTATTTAAATACTGGACTTGTACTCCTGCCTTTATCCATCCATCACTTGCTCTTGCACAGGGAAGCCCCAGCATTAGTGTCCATGCAAAATGAAGTATGTTATGAACTCAAAGGAGGAGTAAGCGCTGTCCTCAGAGCTGGGGTGAGTGCTCAGTGTTCTCACTGGCCCTTCTGCAAATGGGTCAGTGGCCAATTTGTGCTCTCCGCCTGGCTGCGAGCACAGGCTGCCAGCGGGGAGTGAGGCAGCTGAGCACCAGCTTGCGGTCAGTGGTGGTTGCCTGCTGGTTTCCTCCTCTAAATGCTTCACCTCCTCCCTGCAGTGGGGAGAAAGCTGACCACACTTTCTGGAGAGTCCGAGGATGGCTGTTTGTTCAGTTTTGAGGGGCAGCTGGGGACTGTCTGCCTGCTGGTCGCTGATGTGCTTCAGAGTGGGAGGGCTGAGCAGCTTCCCCAACTCCAAAAGCTTCAGCCATGCTCTGAGGCTGAGCCGGTGTCAATACATTTCCTGTAACTGGTATATTTTTAACTCATCCTTGTAATGAGTGACACCAACTGCAACTCCAGCTGCAGGGGAGAAGAGAACCTCTGCCAGGTATGGCATTGTTTTTCATACGTGGCAGGATTTGACTTATTTATTGAAGGAAGTGGGGTTGTTCAGACATGTCACAGGACTCCTACATATATAAGGACCAGTGGGACAGAGTCCTTTCCCATCCATTTCAACCAGGTGTAACTACTGGGGCAACAGACACAGGAGGAAGTCAACAACCTCTTAATCGAGCTGGCTTAGTAGTGGCTTAATTTGACTACATTTCCAGGATTTCGGGACTTATGCCCAAAAAGCAAACCAAATATATAATATAAAGTATTAAGATAAATACTATTACAAAATAATACAATATATTATAGAAATTATAATAGTATCAATTGTTATTATGTTTTAAAACCGAATGTGTAGGCATATATATGTAGCTCGCTGGGTTGCTAATGCTCAGAATTTTTTCCTGTGTGTACTGTGCAAAGGTAGGACTTCTCTGCTGTTCTAGTAAGTGTGCAGCAAGCGTAGTTCAGTCAGTATCTGCCCTATACATATGTGTTATGCCTTTGAAGTGTATATGTGCAAAATGTCTATTATGTCCCAAGCATTTCAGACTTACATGACCCACTCAAGGAAAAGACAAAGCAACTATGGCTCCAGTAATTTAATTTATTTGTAAAAAGAGACTCAAGACTTTTCCTGCATGATTCTGTTAGCTCCTCACTGTTGAACTGGTAACATTTTTGATCTATCTTTCTTCCTTTTTCCTATTAGCCTTGCCACTCTGCCTGTTTTGATTTAAAAAATAGTTACTGCAGAAGTTTCCAAAGGATAATTATCTAGGGAAATACTTGTGTTCTCTGAAAGCCAGTGTCATGAAATACCTGTGGATTTACTTCAAAGGAGAGGAAAGTTTAAATACAGAAACACTGGCAAATTAGCTCATTTCTATTTTTTTTCTGCTACAGGAAAACCTTAATGTAGGGTAAAAATTTGGCTTAAGACAGCACCATTATTTGCTATGACACAAGGGTCAGAAACAAGCCGTGGAAACCATTTGTCAATAAAGCCCTGATACAATTAAGAAGCTATTCACATGCTCTGTGTTCACACTACACCATGTAAAGCACTAGTTATCATGGTGTCAGCCACCAAATAGAACTCGCAGTTATAAAGGGACACTGCTGAACAGTTTCAAAACTAAAATGTTGACTTTGAGCATCAGTCATTCAACTGAGTTCTGGGAAGACACTAGAAATATCTTACTGCTGCCTACTGAAGGAAAACACATAAACACATGTAAATGAACTTTACTACACAAACATGATGTACCAAGCAAAGTAACAAATGATGCTCGCCACCTGTTCAGCATGAAAGGATACCTTGAAATTAGAGGAGGGTGAGAAAAGGAATCAGATGTAAGGAATACTTTCGCTGAAGATGGTTTGCAGTGGATTGCTGTCCCTGGAGAAGGATACATACTTCTTACCCAGGCAGTGATCCTGCACACAAACAACAGTTGTAATGTTAACACCGTGTATGCTTTTCCTGTTATATTTAAAACATCAGGCAGTACAGTGATGAGTTGGTCATAGGAAGATAAGAGCCATCTCACTTGTGGCTTTGAGACAGCAGGAGCTCTGAAAACTGGAAAGCTGACAGCAAGTCTTGTGATGGGTATTTAGCAGACTGGGTAGGTAGGAAACTTTGGCCCTCTCATTCTCTCTGTTTTTTTCCCTTTTAAAAGCTTTGGACTTGCCCAGCCTGGGTTAGCTTTAGGGTTAGAGAAAGGCCTGGCTTCTCTACCCAAAAGTAATAGATTCCTTTATTTTCTATGAAGGTCTTCACCAAAAGGGCCCGCGCCAGCTACCATAGCACTTTCAAGGCTAGTCTGCTTCAAGGCTCTGCAGAGGCTGCTCAGAAGAGGCAAGCTGCACAGTTCCCTGGCTAGTTATTTCCCTAGGTGAGGAGAAGAGTCAGAACAGATCCCTTCCAGCAACCATGCAATGAAGGAAACTGGAAAGGCTGGTACCCAGCATTGTTTTAATTAAAGATCTCTAGAAGAAAGAGACATCATCAGTTCTCTGCTTTGTTGCTATTGGATGAGTGAGCTCAGCTTTTCCTCTTGCTCGTCTTTCCTTTGTTTTCCCTCTTCCCACATCTCAGTCAGGGTCCTGAGTGCACCACCTTTCCTCTTATTCCAATAGTCCCTCTTGTCTCCTATTTCAACAGTATTTTCCCCATGACATCCCTTGAATCCAGGTTTATGTAATATAAGTAAAGCAAATGAGTCAGAAAGAAAGAGAACTAACAAGCCATGCATCTATCATCACCCCCTCCCTTGATTTGTCTCTGCTATTACATCCCACAAACTTGACCATTGTTTGTCCTTTCAACTTGCAAGTTATTAAGACCAGGAACTCTATCTTTGCATACAGCTGAGCAGTACACCATTCAGTGGGGACCTAATTTCTGCTTAGGGCATTGCTATAATATTAATTACAGTAATGGAGAGTCTCAGGTGTGCTTTGACTGGAGGTGAACCATAACAAAAAGCAAGCCTGTAGACTATAAGCAAGACAGAAGCTTACTCTGCCCTGACAATGGAGTTTCTTGCTTTTGCTAAAGACAGAATAACAGTTTATAATTTTCTTTCCTGAAACAGTACAGCAGATTCCCTGTAGGAGATCCCAAGTTTTCCTTACTGAGCTGTGCACAGAGCTGAGAATTGCCCTCAGGGCACCTCCATACAACCATCCTGGAATACCTGGATGAAAACCATCCTCCAAGAACTCCCTAACACCACGTCCTGCTTGACCCTGGCTTCACCCCCCCAGGCAGAGTAATTTGGCAAGTCCGCATGACACCCAACCAGCTTCTTCAGAGAGCCTTTAACCCCAAATGGGAGTCTTGTGATTCCTTTGTATTTTCACTACACATGCAGGTGCAACTGGAATTTCTGCTGATTTTAAGAGCTTCGCCTCCAAGGCAATTAGACAGTCTGGCATGTGCCTATATTTTATCAGGAGTGGTACATCTATTGCTCAGCTTGGCAGCTATCTCAAGCCTGCACCTTGTAGACTGATAGATATTAGGTGGCATTTACCTATGCACACTGGCACTGGTCACTTGTATCCATATATATGGCAAAACTGCCCAGGCAGTGAGTCATGGCTCCCTTTCTGTGTAATGATAGGGGAGCATTTTAAGACTGCAGTGCTCACAAGCACTGGCTTGGGTTGGTTTCCAGCTTCAAGACTGGCTGTCAAGCTGTCAAACTGTTTTAACAAAGCAGAAAGTATCAAGACAGAGAGCTAAGATGACAGGGATGCACAAACAGCTAGCAGGTTCATTAACTCACAGGCACTGTCTGGAAATAAGGCTATGGACTAACCTTGTATTTGGGATACTTGGCTTATTCCCATCTCTCTGCCACTGCCACATTACTTGAGCCTGGGAGAGAGGTTTTTCTTCTCTATTTTACCTCCTTCTCATGTTTGTTCTGTAAATAACCAGGCCTTCTTACTCAATCTCCATAAAATTCCTTTTAGGTTAACTTCTTTTTCAAATAAGGACATTGAGTTGCTGGAGCATGTCCAGATAAAGGCAACGAAGATGGTGAAGGGTCTGTAGCACAAGTCTTATGAGGAGTGCCTGAAGAAACTGAGGCTGTTTAGTCTGGAGAAGAGAAGGCTGAACGGAGACCTGATTGCTCTCTGCAATGGAAAGGAGGTTGTAGCGAGGTGGGTGTTGGTCTCCCAAGTGGCAAGTGACAGGATCAGAGGAAATAGCCTCAAGTACCAGGGAAGGTTTGGATTGGGTACTAGGAAAAATTTCCTTACCGACAGAGTTGTAAAGAACTGGAATGGATGGCCCAGGGAAGTGGTTGAGTCACCATCCCTGGAGGTGTTCAAAAAACATGTAGACATGACACTTTGGGACATGGTTTAGTAGGCATGGTGGTGTTAGGCTGACGGTTGGACTTGATGATCTTAGAGGTCTTTTCCAACCTTAATGATTATATGATTCAATGATTTCTGTGAAATACGAAAACACATTCACAGGGAGGCTGCAAACAGGCTTGAAAAGATCGAAGTGCCATCCCCACACTCTTACCAGCCTAACTCAGATGAGAATCTTTCCCTGAAAGATTGCACAAGGTGATGTGGCAAATCAAGTTGGAGAATAGAAAGCTGGAGGTCTTCATTTCTAGACATGTTCTCAGAAAATCAGACACTTTTCTTCATTTCACTGTCATTGGCCTGAGGAAAACGATAGACTGAGAATCAGAGAAAGTGAGGGGGAAAGAGGATCTTGATGGCACAATGAGCAGTGTCAGAACTCAGCAGGACTTGTTTTGGCCTTGTCTGTCTCTCTTTTGGAAAAGACAATTGGGTAGAGGGAAGGATATTTGTAGAACTTCTGATTTCAATATTAAAAATACTGTCGCAAAACTAAGCTAGCATGGGAAACATTTGCACCTTAACCATATTGCATTTTCCACATTTGATCAATTATTCATCACGTTTAGTTTCTTCTTTGACAGTGATTAATACCAGATATTTGAGAAAAATGTGCAAGTTATCTTGTAAGTAAGAGTCTAAGCTTAGCTTGCCCAAGGCAAGTTTCTTCCTAAAGCCAGGTAGCTGGCTGATGGCCTGGCCCATGAAGGTTTTTTCCTCCACAGTCATGGTTCAAAGAGAGATGCAGTGATACACTGATTCCATAGATTACCTAACCACTGCACTGAATTATTTGTTATTCCAAAGTACAAATTATTAGAAACAGAACAGGAAGGAATGTTTTGAAATGTTTTGGTTCCTAACCTACCCAGATGAACCAAAGCACTGGAGAATTATTTTAAGTGTTCTTCAAAAGGTATTCTAAAAGAGTTTGAGCATTTAAAGTAGTGCCAGTTGCATCCATTTTGGGTCCACGCATCTATTCTTTACATGCTCCCTCTGCAAAAGAAAATGAGTAGTCAGAAGAAGGTTTGGGTGGTCTTCATAGTTTTCAGAGTCTGGGTTAAGTCAAGTACCTGAAAGCTAATGTTCATTTGGCATTTACTTATACCCCATTATTCACCAGGTGAGGAACCAGTAAAACATCTTCTCACATAAAGATTTCCAGCTCTCTAACTTCTGGTGCTGGCCAAAAAGCCTGCAAAACCAGTTCGTCTTGTGATATTTCATCCTCTTTGGTCCCAGTCTGAAAAGAAAATAGGAAGTGTAAAAAAGAAAAAATCTAAAAACTTACTCATTAAAACATTTCAGGTAGTTACAGTCTACCTCCAAAACACGGTTCTTCTCTAGGAATGTCCTCAGCTGACAACACTGACAAATCCTAGGGTATGTCTTCTGGACGTGGTAGCTATTTTCAGATAGTTGCTTCCGCTGCTTGTGGTGACTGAAGTCTCTCCATGTCTTTTATCAAAGAGAAATGTTCAGGTTACATTTGATTTTAAATGATTTTACTGTAACCATTAGAGTTCGTTTGCTCCTTCATCACTTGCATCTGTCTTAAAACTGACGGCAGCTGTACTTGTGTGCTCCTCTTTCAGCCAATATATTCTGGAAGACAGAAGAGGGGAAAAATTTGCCCTTTCTCACATTCTCAATCCTTCTCACATATTCCACATTAATGTCCAACCTTTTGATGCTAATGTAGTCTTTAGAGGATCATATCTGAGGATATCACAAAGACAGGAATAGCTACTGTTCAGAAGCAACAGTGTGACTGGTACACCCTTGCCTTTGTATCTGCTCCGGGGAGCATGCCTTGGCTGCAGTAGAACCATATTAATACTTTTCAGCTCTTCAAGGTGTTTTCTATGCCTTACCACTGTGGCAAGCCTCGCTTTGTCTTATGGAAGCTCACTGTAACCTCACTGTAAGTGAACTGCATGTAAGTTATTTCATGAACTACACTTGGAGTCACAGTTGGCAAACTACTTTGTTCTCACAAGCTGATGCAGAATCAAACATAGCCAATTCAGGCTGAGAACTGATCTAAAATAATTTGCGAAGATGGCAAAGACAGTTTGTAGCCACCTTTCTGCCCCTGCTCTGCTTACTATCCTGTACAGAAGCTGCTGATAGCCCACAGACACAATGTCAAAGTTATTTAAGGTTCAATGCCATTCTAGAAGATTAATAATTTTTGGGGAGATACAAGGATATTCAGGACAATCAGATCAGGAACTGTTTCTAAAAGTGAATTTAAATTCATTTGGGCTGGAATTGCATGTCTGGAAAAGCAGCACCTGATCTAGCGGTGACAGATCTTCCACGGCTAGACCATTTCTTTGTGAGGAGGAGATTTTTCAACACCTACTAATTCACCAGAATGGGAGTGGAAAGAACTAGCAAATTATAAGTAATTATGCTCTACTCCAGATTCTCATCAACTGTCTTGAGTTTCTCCTACATTAAATATTTTGAAGTCTCACCCACCAGTTGAGAGTTGGACGGAGACAGAAAGACCAATGCACAAAATTTAGTGAGATGCTGAGTAAGGAGGCTGAAGTTGTGGTTCTGAAGCCTGCATGGATAAGGCAAAGGGACCAACTCTTGCCATCACTCATGGATTTTTTAGTGTAGTACAGGCTGTAGGGTTTATAAGTAAGGCTGCATGGGTTAATGTTGTTCTGTCTTATGTTATAACAATCTCCCAGTGTGACAGTTACAAAGAGAGCATAACACCGTACACATTCATGTTTTCCAGGCCAGCTAAGCAAGCCTTCATTTGTTTTAGAAGAAATCTATTCAAATTTTGGCAGAGCAAATAAAAAATCATGAGTTACCTTTCTTCTTCCCTCTTGGAATCTGGTCTGGATCATGCTTAGAGGTGGTGCAGGTGAAGGAGAGAAAGGGACCTTCAAGAAGTGAAAGGTCTCTCAGCTGAAGCAAAATGATCCCATTTCATGTACTGCCCTCCACAGAAACTATATTAATGCAGCATTTCACCCTGTAACATCAAAACAGAGGCTACTGCTCACCCTGCTTCAGTCCCAGCTCTGCTCTTCTCTGAGCTGCTTTTTTATCCATCCTACTCAGACAGACCCTCAGCCTGTGGCCCCTGGAACCATCTGCTCCATGGACTGATCCAGATTTCCCACTTCACTGCTCTTGCTGCCACTGACACCTACTCTATCTTGAGCGTGTTTTGGGTGTCTCTGGCATCCAGCTGCACGTCTCACAGGACACTGCTTTATTCTGCACTTGTACCAGCAGCTAACTGGAGCTCTGCCCTATTAGCAGCACATCAAGCCACCTGTTTGTAGCACCATTTAACAGAAATAAGCCAAATCCCGAAGAAATTAATCAGGCTGCATGTAAAACAGAGACTACATTTATATAACTTGCCAGTAGCTTCCATTTGATAGGAGGTGAGTGGAGATGGAGGGCGCAATGCCCAGGAATGCAAACTCAAGGAAATGTGGGAACTTACTGTAGGACTCCCAAAAGGCAGCATCTGCCCCTCAGACTTTAAAGATTTCTTACGTGAAAACCTGGATTTTAATCAACAGCCTCAATAAGACAAACAGTCCTATGTTCAGAATTCATACAAGCATGTTCTTTGGAGGATTTTGTGAATTTGGTAGTGGGCTCTTGCTAAAACCCTGATAAAATCCTCAAGGGAAAAACTCTTAATTCTTGGCCTAATCTTTTGTCTCATTTTAGTCACCGAATATTCACCCTTTGACTCAGTGGCAAGTTAAAAAAAGCAGCACACTCACTCAGCTTGTACAAAGGCAGAGTAAACTGCTGTTACCCATTTAACTCTTAAAGGTCAGCATGACTCTTAGCTCTTAAAGGTTAACGTCACAGAGCAAAAAACTCACCCATCCTTATGCTGGGGAAGGAAGGAAGAAAGAAAAAGCCCAGTAACTAATGAAGTTGTACTGTACCAGTTCTCTCCTAGATTTGATCTCTTGTAGACTGGATCCTCAGTCCATCTCCTTTGTCTGTTTATCCCTCAAGTGTAAACCTCTTCAGCTCACATTGTTCTGCTTCCAGAGCTAACTCCATATGAGTCATGGTGCTGGAATGCCAATAAATATGGCTGTAATCATGCCTCAGTTTGCTGCTGCAGATCATTTTGGCACAAAAATAGTCCTGTTCTTATCTTTGTGCAGCTCTTCTCAAAAAAAGAGCTTCAGGCCTGTCTGTGGCCTTTAGGTGCAACAGCAGGAGAAAGATTTGAAAACGACAGAAATAGTTCATCCTTTTTTAAAGCAACCTACAGGCAAAGATGGGATTCCTAGCTTCTGAACTACCCTCCAAAGTGCAGAAGTCCATGCTTCCCTCTTGAGGGCTGTTCTCCATTTCTGCTAAGGCAGGCAAGGTGTTACTACTTGTTAGTTGTGACAGCATGAGAAGATGCCCCAAAGTGACTGATAATAGGCAGGGCTCTATTTCCCAAAATCTGTTCCAATGATATTTTTGTTGTTAAATTTGTTGTTCATCAATTACATATGGAAGTAAAAGGTGAATACTTCATAATTTTCTTTCCTTCCTTCCTTCCTTCCTTCCTTCCTTCCTTCCTTCCTTCCTTCCTTCCTTCCTTCCTTCCTTCCTTCCTTCCTTCCTTCCTTCCTCCCTCCCTCCCTCCCTCCCTCTTTTTCTCTCTCCATTTTTTTTGTCTTTCAAGTACAATTTAGAATAATTTTTTTTGGCAATTATTCATCAAGAATAAGTTTCAAAAAGTCCTTCAGCTGAAGTGAAATCACAAGCAGGCCCTTTCCTAATAAGGTTTTCTGTATCGTCTGGTTAAGGCTGTCTAAAAAGATCCATCTCCCTGGGGTCTGGAATGCAGTGCAGTAACTGAAGCATCTATTTATAAGCTAGTTGAGAGATAATTGTGTTTATCTAGTATTTAATCATTTGTACAAAGTTTTACAAATAAATTAGTCTCTTGGATATTGTCCTAGTATGGAGATTTTCTATCCAAAAATACAAAGAAGAAATTCACTAGCAGTGCAAAATGCAGTCAAAAGGAGTTCTGTGCAGATTGCTCTGAAAATCACTTTGGTCTATATTACATTTAAAAAGCAGGTCTGTTTAGGCTGCAGGTTTCTAGGCCTGACTAGTAGGGGCATTGCATCTCAAAGTACTGTAAGGTTGTACCTTACCCTCTACTCTGCCTTGATCAGGGGGACTGTAGCCAGCAGCACTCTGCAGAGGGGGCAGGTTCTTCCCACCCCCCAGTCCTGGCACAAAAGGGATTCTGACTCCCATGTATCACCCTTGCTGTGTTGCTGTTGAGCAATACTACTTAATGAATGAGCTATTATCTTGAAATTGCTTTGGAGTGAGTGCAGCTGGCTGGGAGCCAACAGACTTTCCTCTGTTATTGAAGGGTGTTCTTTTGTTTGCGAGCTGTTTGCGAACATCCTTCTTTTTTACTTCTATTTAATGACACCAGTTTCTTGTTTCTAACTAAAGAAATGTGCAGTCACAAAGGCTTGTTTTTAAACCTGGATCTCTAAACGTGCATTTAGTCACCTAGCAATAGTTATGTCTAGCAAGTAGCATTCAGAAATGCTTCCCAAGCGAGTCCAGGTACGCACCAGTGTTTCTTCCCGAGTATGTTTTTCAATGACAGATGAGTGTGGGAGGTTAGCTACAAGGCAGAGCCTTCCCATCAAAATAAAGGAGGACAGATTTTTGCTTGTGTGTTTTCTGGGAGAAGGTGATTTCTTCATCCAACATTTCTTTTCAATGATCATTTCTGGTCAGACTTCCACTGCAAACTCCAAATTCCTTGATAAGAGTTAGGTAAAGTAAATAGATTGTGTTTGTGTTCAGAGCACATGATGCAGGACTCTGTATTCATGCTGGGGAAGATCTCACTAAATCTGCTAATACTAGGTTCATGCTTATATATTTTTCTCCAGAATAGCATGCTGGGATTGTGATTGATGAGGACAGTGCCTTTTAACATCTTATCCTAACAGAATCCCATTCACAGCAACTTGTGTGGACCACAAAAGGCAAATTAAACAAGCCTCCAAAACATGTTGAAATTTTAAAGAAAATTATTTTTTCATCCTTCCACAGGGAAAGTTAAAGCAAATGCAATGCAAAGAGCATTACTCAAGATATATTTTGCATTGGACTGGTCTAGTGGGAAAAGCCTTATATAAATAACTGCAAATATATAGACGTATGTACATTATATATATATACAAATATTTTTATGCGTGTGCATGAATGTATGTATATATGGATGCATTGCTATATTTACTGTGATGGCGCTGGAACTTCCATCCCACATAAAGAAAATCTTTCTTTTATTGAATATTCACTAAAAAAACCTGCCCCCAAATTGGAACATTCTTTAGAAGGCTCCAGTAACAGTAACCACTAACTTTCTCAGCATTGACAGCAGGAGCCTAAAGGGATCTATAATTCACTGACAAGAAACAGTTTAATTATCTTAACTGTTGTAACTTGTAGATCAGTCAGCACAGTGCCCCAAGATAAGCTCCTTACAGGTTGTGCCTGAGAGCTCCTTGACTCAGGTCCTTTGCCCAGATGAGCCTGGGATGCTTTGATTTGGATCCAGGTCCCTGCCTGCACAGCACTGCCCAAGAACCCAGCACCAAGGCCCAGGTCCTGGATGCAGAGGTCTTTCTGATGCTTGCCTGCAGCAGCAGCCAGGTGAGGAGTGAGGGATTTCTACATCACTCAAAGCAGAGCTCAAGGCTGCTTTTGCTTGATCTGTTTCATCTGTGAAATTCCTCCTGGCACACATCCTGAGCGGCTCCAGGAATGTGATTCTTCCACGACCCACCACCTGTCGTGTGATGTATGGAGTTGGTCTGATCCTGCATCCATTGTCAGGGGAATATTTTCAGGCATCCAGGCTTTGATGTGTATTTGAATTATGCAGATGTTTCAAAATGAGTTTAAATGTAATACTGAGCACTTAAGACCATAGCTTTTTGTTTTGCAGAGGAATGAGCTGGGCTTCTTTCTTCTTCTTGGAGACTCCTCAGGAAAGGACCCATGCCAAATCAAAGTTTCTTACAGCACACAAGGATCCATTGTTTCAAGACCTGCTAGAAATTAGGAGCTGCAGTTAGAATAAAGGGTGGAGGTATTTTTCTTAGCTTCATTTAAAATTGCTTGGGTAATTTTCCCAAAGTACATTGATAAATAAAAGTCCCTTAGGGGCTGCCAATTGTATAGGATCCCTTTCAGCTGCACATGGTTGTAAGATACCTGATCAGGCCATGATGTTGTGTTGGAGACAGAGTGGAGCTTAAAATACTCTAACTGCTCACCACAAGACCACTTCTCTTGCCTCTAGCAGCTGTAATGAGCTTCAGTGGCAGCACCCAAGGACTTCTTCCAGAGTTAATGAGGAGAGAGGACCCACTAAAAATTCAGAGAACATGAGATGGGAAGGAGGCATCCCTCTGGCACACAGGTGTCTAAACCAGAGCTTTCCCCCGTGCCTGGAAACCCCTGCGTTTCTGGGTGTATGAAAGGCAAACTGCAGATTACATAGTCAGAAGGGCAGAGGAGGTTTTTGTAGCTGTGGTGCCACTTCCCAGTCCTGCAGTGAACCAGACTTTCTCCTGTCTCTTTGGTACCCCTCTGTCTGGAGAGACGGGGTGGGAACAGAGTGCTGTGCGGCTCAACAGCATGCTAGGGGCTGTGACCTAGGGGACAAAAGTGCGGCCACCTTGGTATGCCAGATTCATGAAAAATGCTGTTGCCAGCCCCAATAATGTGAATCCTGTCTGGGACTTTGCTTTAATTACTGTACCAACAGTGGCAACTTGCACTGTCCAGGTGGAAGGGCTTATGTAAAGAGGACTTGGGTGCAGCACGGGCAGTAGTACTCTGCCCAGGCTGGACTCTTCTTTAGCTTGGGTTTTTGTGGTACTTACCACAATGGCCAAAGAGCCCACTTGTATGCTCTGTGTGTGCTGCTGCTGGTATGGACAATATGACAGAGAAAAGCTATGAGAGACAGGAAAGATTCAACTCCATGGAGCTCACATGGCTGATGGCTTTCCTTTGCTGTACTAGAGGTCTTAAGCAAGGCTCCAGAGAAGGGATGTTTCCCTGTGGCAAACCCCGGGCTGTCACTCGGAGCTCAGTTCTTCAAACCTTGCTTTCCTGTTTTGCAGGAAATGTGAGTTTTGAAAAAATGAGAATTCCGAACAGGAATAAAACCAGTTATTTTTAAGATTTTCTATGGAAATAGAATTCAGAAGAAATCCACTTGGAAAAAAAGAATTTAATTTTCTTTTTAAATATAGTTTAAAAACAAACCATATTTTACACTTCTTTAAATGTTGTTGTTATTGATTTATTATTTTAGAGGAAGTCAATAGTAAAGCATAATGTAATATATATATGTGTAAGAGTATGTAACACTATATAACAGTAGAAGTGTTAACTTGTGGTCCTCACAAAATCATAGGGAAAGAGGTCACCTACCACTGTCCCTCTTGTCATTTCAGGACGATAGTAATAACAAAGTTGGGGCAGCTGCAACTGAACATACGTTAGTGCTGTATTTTCTGTCTCAGAGTGTCTCCAATTAAAATTGTTTGGATCCCGGTTGGCTCCTGGTTTTGATTGCAGTTTCTGGCACACTCTGTCCCTAACCTCTCCCTTCTCCTAAGGCAAATCTATCACAGTATCACGCAGTATCACAGTATCACAAGGTTGGAAAGGACCTCCGAGATCATCAAGTCCAACCTATAACCCAACACTAACACCAACCCATCATCTAAACCATGTCACTCAGTGCCTCATCCAGTCTCCCCTTAAACACCTCCAGTGTCGGCCACTCCACCACCTCCCTGGGCAGCGCATTCCAATGGCCAATCACCCTTTCAGTGAAGAACTATTTCCTAAGATCAAGCCTAAACCTCCCCTGATGAAGCTTGAGTCCATGCCCTCTAGTTTTGTCACTGGTCACCTGAGAGAAGAGACCAACCCCTGTCCGACTACAACCTCCTTTTAGGTAGTTGTAGAGAGCAATAAGGTCTCCCCTGAGCCTCCACTTTTTCAGACTAAACAGCCCCAGCTCCCTCAGTCGCTCCTCATAGGGCTTGTGCTCCAGCCCCTTCATCTTTGTTGCCCTCCTCTGGACACACTCCAGCATCCTGACATCTTTCCCAAACTGAGGGGCCCAGAACTGCACACAGTATTCAAGGTGAGGCCTGACCAGTGCCAAGTACAGCGGGACAATAACTTCTCTGGTCCTGCTCGCTACACTATTCCTGATGCAGGCCAGAATACCATTGGCCTTCTTGGCCACCTGGGCACATTGCTGGCTCATGTTGAGCTTCCTGTCAACCAGCACTCCCAGGTCCCTTTCTGCCTGACTACTCTCCAGCCACTCTGTCCCCAGTCTATAGCTCTGCATTGGATTGTTGTGTCCCAAATGAAGTACCTGACATTTGGACTTATTAAACATCATCCCATTAGAATCAGCCCATTTCTCCAGTCTGTCCAGGTCCCTCTGTAGGGCCATCCTACCCTCTAACAGATCAACCCTTCTTCCCAGCTTGGTATCATCTGCAAACTTGCTGATGATGGACTCAATCCCCTCATCCAGATCATCAATAAAGATATTAAACAGGACCGGACCCAACACCGATCCCTGAGAGACACCACTGGTGACCGGCCGCCAACTGGATGAAACACCATTCACCACCACTCTCTGGGCTTGGCCATCCAGCCAATTCCTAAACCCAGCATAGAGTGCTCCCATCTAAGCCACGGGCTGCCAGCTTCTCTAGGAGTCTACTGTGGGAGACAGTGTCAAAGGCCTTGCTGAAGTCCAGGTATACCACATCCACAGCCTTCCTCTCATCCACCAGGTGAGTCACATGGTCATAAAAGGAGAAAATGCATACAAAGTGAATGCCGTTTTCCACTAGGTCTAGCTGGCCTGGAATGTGGTGTGAAGCCAAAGTGCTCAGGGAGCAATCTAGTGCATCCAGCCTTCCTATGGCATCATCCCCCAACTTTCCTTCAGGACAGGACGATCACCTGAAGCCTTTGGCTACAGAGCTGTAACGTGGCTCCACTTCTACTGCCTGAAGTGATGTGGAATATGCTACAGGATGTCCCAGGAACATGGGGACAGAGGACAGCACTGGTGAAAACACAGGAGTTCAATGCAGTGCTGTAACCCTGGTGTCAATCAAGCTTGCAGTGAAGATATACAGGTGAGGGGAGATCCCACTGCTGGGAAAACTAGGACCCCAACCTTCAGCACATGGAAAGCCTGCTCTGAAGTGTTTTGAGGACAGTTGCATTTGCCCTGTTCAGGTCTAGTAGGTACTGCCATGGGTACTCCCAGCCAGCCCCTCTAGGGGTGTTGGTAAGTGGACTTGAGCTTGTTGAGGTGGCCCTTGTGCTGCAGGGGTTGAAGTGGGCTCCACGTTACTTGGCATATTGAGCACATGGGCCAAGATGGGGAGTTTGGCTAAGAATGGCTCTCAGATTGTTCCATTTGACACACAACCGGGATGTGCGCTGGGTTAACTGGGCCTGGGTCCAGGAGAGTGAGAGGGTTAGGGATGCCTCACATTTCTTTATTTTTGGGAAGTGAATTAATGCGCACACAACTCTATTGCACTCACTTAACTTATTTATGAGAAAATCACACAGACTCAGCTCTGAAGGCATCCAGAGCACTGCTAACCTTTATTCATGGTAATGTAAAGTTTCATTCCAACCTTTGATGCACTTCCTTGCTCCCTCATTATTTAAAGTGTGCTTTTACTCTAAGGACTGACTGTATTAAATTGGCATCTGCTTCCTTAGCAGATATATTCCATGTGTGAAATCAGAATACCGGTGTATTGACTTCAATGGCAAGAATTTTTTCACGTGTTCGTTTTTCCTGTTGATGGTGCAGAGGTTGAATTGCACTCCTGCATCTCAGGCAGCAGCAGCAGTGTCCTTCCCTTTTGACCCTAAGCTTTTAGCGAAGTGAAGAAATGATGGACTATTTTCTTTAAAAGAAAGAGTGGTGATGAGGAAGGTATTTCTTTTGATGCACCTCTATTAATACACTAAGAGTATGCACTGGTCACCAGTCACAGAAAAAATCAGATGAAAGGGGATAATCTCTTTTCTTACACCTCTAACCCAGTCAGACACCCTTTCTTTCTTGCAAAGCTTTTTATATTGCACTATTGGGGTGGTTTTGTTTCAAGAGCTTCTTTTACATCTTCTCTGCTAGCTTGCCTTGGCTGCTTGGCCTCTTTCTCAAACACATAAGTCTTTGTAAAGGGAGAGGCAGTAAAAGCTCTCCCCTTTCTATGCCTCATGTGTACTTTCATCTGGGGTAGTGACACATGCGTTTGATGTGGAGGTTCCTGTAGGTTTAATTATATGGTTTCTTGTGGAATGCAATCATTTCTTCAGCTATCAAGTGGTCGTCACTGTGGCTGGCCAAAGACAGTATTAAAACTTCATTAATTCCTCCTCAGTCACATTCTGAGCTCATTCATCACTCCACAGTCCCATGGAAGACAAAGAGAGTCTCCAGCGTGGAGGGCTGGTGTACAACGGAGTGCACCATGCAGGGGTAAAGCAGCGTAGCCTGGTCAGCAGGCTATTTGGAGCTGCAGATGAGACAAAAGGAGAGACATGTCAGCTTGACTTTCAGATCTAAAGTGAATTTTTTGTGTAGCAAATCAGAAAATCATGGTCATTTTAGACAGAACTTTGCCAAGAAATCAGAATAACGGTGTTAAATAATCCAGAACTTTTCCCATATTTCACTGGGGAAATCTAGCACAGGTTTTGTGGAATTTGAGAAAAATTATTATTTTCTTCGGAAAGGTTTGTTGGGGATGGGTAGATTACATAAAAGGATGGTGGAAAGATTTTATGGATGCTGGCTACGTGGTGTGCCTCCATACGATGCTCATTGACCATCAAGGCACTGGGGATTGTCCAGAGTTATAGGCTTGTCACACAAATAGCAAAATATCTACTTTGGTCTTATTTAGACCTAAACAAACAGAAAATATGTGAAAAATACAAGAAATTTTGTCTATGTAAGGACTTGAAGAGCTGATATTTACAAATCTTGGTTCAGCCCCATGCCTACTTCCCTCACTGTTGTAAGAGAGTGTCCTGTGGGATGCTGGAACCTACATGTAGGTCACTTCCTCCACATAAACCTATTAGTAACATAAATGCCCTCACCCTGAGCTGCCTTGTAGCCCCCCTGAGCCATTATCAGCCCCCTTACATGGTATAGGGCTTAGAGCAGGTGGGGCTCTCACTAATACTGTCTACACTAAGTCCTCCTCTCTTGTAGTCTCTTCTGCTTTATGACTGACTTCATTACTGCAGCTGTGCACGGGCCTCATGGTTTCAATGATTTTTCCATAATACTCTCAATCCCTTCTCTACTCATTGCTCTGGGTGATTTGTTCCTTGCCCTCATATTAAATTATGCTACATTTTTCTGCAGTAAACTGCATAATAGTGTATTACAAGCTGGTATTTACCATCTGCTGTCTCAGACTCACTAACAATCCAAACCTTTTTTTCCTCAGAGTTTGTACTGCCTCCGATGCAGTATTCTCTATGGACCCAAAGCACATAATTATTTCATGGGGTATCCTGCAAACAGATCCAAGCAGATGCCAGGGCATCCTACCAAATATATGTAGGGCAATTTATTTGCAGGATTGGCCTTTCCAATGCAGACAGGTAAGATGAGCAGCTATTGCAGTCTTTTTGCTGCCCTTTTGCAGTAATTAAAATCTCCTTTCACAAGTGCACTTTGCTTCCTTCTCCTAATCTGTTTTTTTTATATTGTTTCCAGTTTTATCTGTTCTATAAACCAATTAGCCACAGTCTTTCCCCGAGAGGGACATTAATTGGTCACTGCCTCAAAACCAATGGACCATTACACTGACTGTATTTATTTAGGTTTCTAAAAGATGTTCAATACCTTTGTCCAACAATTTACTACATCTGAACCCACTGGAGTCCTAAGAACCATAAATGTCTTAAACCCAGCTCTCCCTGTACATCCTTTTTCAATGCCTGGGAGAGCAAATGAGCTTCACAGGCAGGTTCTTCCTCTGGGGAAGGGCAGCCTCTCTCACTGCTTGATTGCTCCACTGAACCTATTTTAGCCTTGTTGCTTTCATTGAACAGAATCTGAAACGTAAATTAGCCTAAAAAGTTAAACTGCCAGCTCAGTTTTTGGCAATGGTGGTAGAAGGGAAGGAAAGGTTGTTATGATGGTAAGAAATGACTCCAGGGAGTTCAGGAAGCATCTCTGTATCCCTGGCTGAAAAGGTTGCTGTGAATTGGGACCTAGGGAGTAAATTAAGAAAGGGGAAATGTGGCCCCAGGCTAGGAGGATATTGAGAAGGGCAAAGTGGAGTGAGCACCTAAGGCTTCATCATGAATTCACATGCAAAAACCCTGTGGCAAGATACCTTACTTTAAAAACAGCTATCTGAAGCTAACAACCCAGGGAGTATGGGTCTGAAGCTTGGTGCGGGTTATTTCTTTCTGTTAACAAATGTGCGTTTTCTCCCATACATGGAAATGTGTAACCCCTGAGTCTTGCTTTGCCATTCCTTTACCAAAGGGGTACCTCTTATTCATAGCAATATGCATAGGTCTGCATAGAAACATCTGTTCCAGCCCCAGACTAGTTGCGTTCTTCTCACCCTGGTTTCTACGCTGTTCTACACCCCTTGACTCTGTTTGCAGTATAGGTTTTTAAATAGCTTGAAGTGTTATTAAAACAGGGCTTGTAAGGAAAGAAACATATTCTACAGACTAAGAAATACAGTGTCAGCAAAAGAAAACTACGTCTATCATTGTCAGCATAACTGTACATGTGAAATAATTTATTCTAAATACGCCTGTGCCACAAGTCAAAGCACTTCCATGTACATTTGATACATGTCAACTATTTTAGGACTTCCAGGTTCTAGTCCAATGTTTCCATTGGTTGGATGAAAAAGATAAACATACACATTTAAATATAAAAATATACCACTATATGTAATAATAAAAATACTCAAATATTTTACAATATTATTGTAATAGCACACTATAAGATATTGTCATAATGTGTAATATAGTTATAAATATGTAAATAAAAGCATGGGCATGCTTTTAATCATCCTGCATGCTTCTGTTCAAGAACAAGGGCTCAGCCTTCCCCCTTCAGCTCTACAGAACACAGACAAATAATAAACACACAATTTTTCTGCTCATTTGAGTCCAAATACCTGAGTGTGAGCTACCTGAGGGATAACAAAATGGGAGAGAAGAGCCTGGGAAGAAACCTGGGGGCATGAAAACAAGAGAGTTTCTAGAGCCTTGCACAATGCTTTGGGAAGATTGCAAAGAAGCTGTGGTTTCACTTTATTCTCTTAATCATCTACAGTTTGGGAAATTACAGGGAAATACTGGAAGTTGCAGTGACATCATGTGTGATAACCTCCACAGAGAACGTGCAGTCAGCTTTACTGACAGGAGTTACGTGCTCCAAAGGGTTTAAGGAGGCTTGATTCCTCAGCCTACCTCTTAGTAAGAGTAAGGTTGCTGTTAGAGTCCGATACTCTCTGACCAGGCTCATCTAGATGTTCCACATGAGGAGGGTTTCATGCTTAATATCAAATTTGCTTGTTTGTAGATATTTGCCATTGCATGGGATTCTGGTTTAACAGTGATACAGTGATGTAATGAAAACACAAAGAAAATATAGCAATTACAAAGTACAGTTGGATTGCAATACAAACATTATTTCCATTGTCAGCTGAAGGCAGCTCAAGACCATTACTCTCTTCAGGGTTCATTTAATTGGTTGATTAATTTTTAAACTCTGCATTGGGCTGAGCCACAATACACTTTCCCCATGCTGATCTGGCTGGCTTAGGAAGATAATACTCCCTACTGATTATTTTAGGGAAGGCCACTTACACAACCAGTTGAGCCACTCAACTGATACTGCTGTTTAGCTAAAAAAAAGGCCACCCCCCCCAGTGCTCTTTGTGCTGAAATAAGTTCAGCTTCCTTTAGGACAGCTGTGGTCACTTCTAACATTTCTAACTTTTCTGAATTTCATGAGCACATCATCCTTGTTTATCTCTTTGGGCCTTATTCCACTGAATGGATCAATTGGTCAGCCACAGAAGTCCCCAAGGCTTCAGAGCAGGCTTCCACTCATGAAGTGGTCAAATAAATTCATATATAAACCATTCCTATTAGCAAAGGACAGTATCCACACTCATAAAGTTTTAGAGGCAGGATCCCACCTAACTTTTAGTTGTTATTAACCAAATCACAAAGCCCAGACTGAATTCTTACTTCTGGTGGTAACCACTGTCACCAGGGCATAATCCAGCCTGACCACGTGCCCTGGGCAGTGATCTGCTCTCTCTGCCTGCCAAGGTGCCGTGTTAAATTAGCAAACTCCTTTTCTGTAAACTGTACCATACGCTGCATAGCTTGAGTCCCTGCCATCAAAATAATGTTGTCCAGCATTTTTTTAATGAGTGGTCATCCTTCTGGGTTTTGTAAAGCATTTTCTCTGGCTGGAGACCATACATGGCTAAGATTCATGTGTATTTCTTTTCTGTGGCCTATTCGCTAAACCTACAAGATTGTTCACAAAACCCAGGACATGCAGGGCTCATTTATCCCAAAGGAGGGAGGAACAGAGAAAAAGATTGAAGATTAAACAAGTGAGACCAATATTAAGAATCTTTTTTTATAGCATTCTTTCGAATAAATATGCTTTTACAACATATTTTTCTTCTAAATGATGTGTTCAGGCAGAGGCCCAACGCTGTAAAAAGACACATAATTGGCACTCAAAACAGGTCTGAGTTATTGCCTGGTCGGTGTAATTTTACACCTGTCATTGCCCATATATTTAGAAAGAGTGAAAAAAACAGAACTGGGGTTGTTTCCCTGCTGGTTGCCTTCAGGCCACGCTGACATGCTTGCTGAGTTTGTAGCATGCCTTTGTGAAATGTGGTGCCTGCAGAGGCAAAACCAAGAACTCATCTCAGACACAGCTTGGTGGAGTTCAGTGAGTGGCCTCCAGTTGTGAATGCTGCAGGAGCAGCACAGCTTTTCAGGTCTGGCCCTGCTTTCTCATTGCCTTTTTCCAAAGCCCTCCTCATGGGAGTGCCGCCAATCCCCACCCCAACGCACCCTTCCTTGCTGAGCATCACCCAGTGCCGGCAGGCTGGTGGCGGGCAGCAGGCATTCTGAGATAGTCACCTTCTAAGGGAAGTTTTATTAGGTAGTTTTTTTGGCTTTTTTCCTCTCTGGTATTTGCTGAAAGTACCTAGCCTGTGGCCTCAGCTGCTTTTCTTGAGCTTAAAATATACAAATACAAGAATAGAAATCCAAAAGGGCTGTCTGCCAACGCTGCCCAGATGTCAGTAGCATTTATCTAGAAGAATAACAGCACAACCCAAGTCCTCCTTAATTTACCTTCTGGTGGCTGGGAACAGAACCGTACTAGTTAAAGAGCCTGTCCCCCTCTCTGCCATCATTTTTGGGTGAAGGCAAGTTGCAGCTTGCCCCAGGTTGGTGGGTTCCTCTGCCCAGAGGCAGAAACCCTGCCAGGGACAGGAGAGCAGGCACTCAGCCATGGCTCTCCAGGATCTTTCTGCAGGTGTCCTGACCCAGAGGGGCTGAGTAAAGCAAATCAGCTGGAAACTCAGCTCATAGTGCCTAACTATACTAATCCCCTCTGCTAAAATGCTTGTCCAGGTACCTAGAGGCCCTAGGCACTGCTTCTTAATCTTTCTCCTTTGTTTGACCCAGATGGAGGATTATTTTTTTTCTTCTTCCTTTTTCAGTTAGTTAGTGAGTCAGAAACAAAGCAGTTGTCTACAGAGCTCCAGCCACGGTTTTCCTTAAAAGCTTTTGCATGATTCAGCTGATTCCAGTAACTTCTGCTTGCTTATGCAAACTGAGGCAGACCTGGAATGGTGGCAAGCTTGGGGAGGGCAGAGCAGCCTTCCTCCCATGCCAGGCTGCCCGGTCACCCATTGGAGCCCTCCTGCATTTCCCAGGCAGGTTATGGTCCCTGTCCTTCTTCTCTGATGAAGCTCTGGTTCACATGGCCTGAGCAAAGAGGTTTAAATTACAGTGCAATCGGCACCACTTTACAGTTGTTCACTTAGAAGATTCGTGCAAAATCAGAGTATCATTCATTTTTAATAATTCTACAGTGCTGGAGAAAGATTAGTCTGTCTGGTCACACACCTCTGAATATAGGTCATTCAGTTAAACCCAATTAATTTGATTTAAAAATGATGGTATTTTACACAAGCATTTACTGTGGATACTTTTTCTTCTCAGTTTCTATGAGTCATTAATTACACTAATTTCATATTTTCCAGGCTTTATTTCCTGTGGTGCTGAAAGCAAAAAAACTGTGGCTTGTGAACTGACATTTGTATTTCTTGCTTGTCCAAATGGTAACTATCTAAGGAAATCCAAAATGTCAGGACCCTTGTGACAGTAGCCAAGCTGTTAGCAGGTGCCCTGAAGCCAGGGAGTAGCAATACTGAACAAGAAACAATTCTTCATGTAGAATCATAGACTCATGGAATGATTTGGATTGAAAGAGACCTTAAAGATCATCCAGTTCCAACCCTGGTGCCATGGGAAGGGAGACCTTCCACTATATCAGGTTACTCAAAGTCACAACCAGCCTGGCCTTGAACACTTCCAGCGATGTATCCATGACTTCTCTGGGCAACCTGTTCCAGTACATCACAACCCTCACAGTAAAAAATGTCTTCCTAATATCTAATCTAAATCTACCATCTTTCAGCTTAAAACCACTATCCCTTGTCCTATCGCTCCACTTCCTGTTAAAAAGCCCCTTCCCATCTTTCGTGTAGGCCCCCTTTAGATACTGGAAGGTTGTTGTAAGGTCTCCCCAGCCACATAAAATATTTTGTCCCTCCTCAGTTTAAACTTTTCAACTTTCTGTGGCCATAAGCCACATAAAGGAAGGTCTCACCACCCTATTACCTATGTGTTACATTATATTCACACCTGTAGTAAACATTGAAGACAGATCTGTTTGTCAGTTTCTATCTGTAAATTCTAACCTAGTAGGGAGACCTGCAAGCCCAAACTGCCCAAAGTCAGGAGGGGGCCTTTGAGAGGGAAAGGTTTTCCAGAACAAGCTTTCTCATTGTGAAAGGCTAAAATTATTGCTCTCCTGTGATTTATAGTGCAAAGGCTTTCAGTCTTACGGAGCACCTGGAATATTCAGCATTAATTCAGAAACAGTCATGCGTTGTTGGTACACCGTATCACTGCAGAATATACAGCATCAGAGTATATACACTGCACATACTTTGCACACCAAGAGATTATCCTGAATGTGCTACTAATGGGTGTGAATTTATTTGCTATTGTTGGCATAACTCACAAGCACAAAGTTAATGTGGCTACAACAAAGCCCGCTGACTGCTCCGTCAATTACTCTTCATTTTCTACCTCTGACTTGTATCTGCTTCTGTCTTCCCAGGAATGAATGATGAGAGATGAGAATAATTTAATTTATGGCTTCATCATAAATTAAGTCTTAGTTTATGCGTATGAAATCTTTAGCATCGTAACGAAGCTACTCAAGACAGCAAGGTTCTTCACTGAACAGAAAGAACAGTATACACTTCTGAGTGCCTGCAGAACTTCCTCCCTGTGAAGGGCTGGACAGACTCATGGCCCATTTCCTGTTTACTACCTAGAAAAAAAAGCACCTTCCATGAGAGAGCCCAGATCATCTTAACCTTCACCCAGATTTGTCAGTGGTTTAAATGTTCTTCTAAGCTTAGCTGCTCCTCTCCATTCTCCCTGACCACCAGTTCAGCCTTTGTGGCTCTCCTGCCTCTTGAGTCCACAACACCAGTGACAGGCATTGCTTGCTTACTGGTTTGAGAAAAGGCAGCTGCCTGCTAGCAGGACAGACCAGCCCTAAGCCTGTACCTCTGTGTTCCATAATAGTTTCCTTTCCTGTCCCAAATCTGCACCCTTCATCCCTCAGTCCATGGCATGAATGAGGGAGTCGGCATGAATAAGATGTGGAAGCAAAGCTTGAGAGAACTTAATGTTCTATTGTCCTAAACCCTAAGATCAATCCTGAATGCCCTGCCTTTTAAAGTCTATGGTTAAAACCATTCTGGCCAGTTCTCTGACCTCATGGTCAGATGCTGGTTAATTTTTATTCTTTCAGGGACACCTGAGCACTAAACCAAGTATGGCCAATATTTTGCTGAATGATTTCCAAATGTGTTAACAGGTGCATAGTGGCAACAGGGAGCAGCAGGACGCCATTCCCACCCGTCACCTTGCAGTCACTGGCACCTCTGTGGTTACTGTTGTGCATTTTTCCACACTGCCTGGGTTTAACTTTTTCAGTGTGCAGCTCTCCCTTTTGTCTCTCCTCTTCCAGGTGATCTCTGAATGTCCAGTGTACCCAGGCTGCATTTCAGACACCTCTGATACTGCCCTCCTTTTGGCTGTTCTTTTCTGCTGGTAAATGAGGAATTTTTTTTCCACTCCTGTTTCAGCCACACCATAGTCCTGGGTGGGGGACAAGTGTTTTGCCTCATTTTTTTCTATCATCAAAAAGAAAGCATGGCGTTTTGCATGGAATAATATTAAGCGTTGATTGATTGCAGATTAAGAGCCTGAATAAAAGCTTAATGACGTCAATGGAAAGATTCTCATCAGCTTGATCCAGCCACAAGACACTGCTCAATTGGTGCAACAGGAGGCAGTTGGGCTTTTTTAAACACAATTGTTCTCATGTTAAAGCTTCTGTTGGACAGAAATATTTCATAGAAGCAGAAACAAAAAGAGACTCTGAACAAAAGAACAGATTTATCTGCCCAAGACTGCCGTTTCAGTGTGAATGTATGTTTATGTGATGTTTCACAACAGTGTGCTGCACTCTTTGCATCACACAGAGAGAAAGCTCAGGGATGCTGGGGGACTTAACTTTCTGAATTTTGGGAGTTTCTCTCTGTAAACTAGAATAGATCTTTTTTCATCCAGTGAATGAAAGGTTCTTTATCAAGATTTTTCTACACTGCTAAGGACCTGCCTGCTGTTACGAAGATATTTACCAGCTGGTGGTGTTCACTTCAGTGCTCAGTGGTGTTGAGCCTAAGCCCTCCACCCATCTCCTGCTTGCACACCGCATCACCAGCCTCCAGGCTCCACACTCACAGAAGCATGACATGCTTGGCATAGGCAGTGTTTGCAGGAAAGACAAGGATCCATATAAATACATCCAAATTTATATTGCAGGTTATTTTCCTCTTTTTTCAGAGCTAAGGAATTTTCATGAAGTGTGTGTGCATCTGGTATCAGATCAATTCAAGATTACAGTAGAAAGATTATTTATAGCTCTGCATTGATATTTGTTTATTGTATAGATGACATCACCAAGCCAGAACATTGCTTTAACTCAAGTTTTCTACTATTGCATTTGTGATCCTGTATATGGTCACAGAACAAATCATTAAAGGAGATTGCATGAAGAGTAATGAGTACCATAATACTTTTAAGCCTCACATACACTCTTTAGCTGGACTCGAATTCTTTTGATCTGTTGAGCAAAGTTGCAAGAAACAGAAAATAACAGATGCTGAATGACACATTTTCTTGTAATCTCAGATTTTGCAAATCCCCATGGTGTACCTGTGTTCCCCCTTTCCTCATTAATGAATTCTGACACTGAAACAGATGTTGCCCTGTAAATTCTCTTACATTATTTCATTTCCTAGCAACACTGCTGCTCCAGATTAATTCAATAAGAGGAAAATGCTCAATCATGCTGACCCCTTCATCATGTCTTTCCTCTTCCCCTCCCTTTGCTGTTTGCCAGATCATAGTGGACTCCATCTTGTATCACGCGAGTGACATTAGAATGATCAGCTTTTAATATAAAGCAGTGGTCAAGTTTCTATTATTTTCTACAAACAAAATAATTTTGCTGACTATTATTACAGCAGGTAGGAAAAAGTTGTTTTTTTTAATATCTGTATTTCTATGTTATTTTTGCAAATCTACTACCAAAGTATGCAGGTGGACCTAAGCCTGGGCTCCATCACAGCTCCCAAACTGGGAGAACAGCTTTTCACTGCCAGGTTGTCTGGCCTTGGTCCCCAAACCGACCAAGGACCACCTAGAATGGATTTGCCACTACGCTGGCTGCCGCTGGTCCACCCATCACCAGGCTTCCCCTCTGCATGAAAAGTCAGTGCACTCCCTGTTTCGTTGTTGGGCCTGAGGTGTTTTTTTTTACAACTTTACAGTTTTTCATGTAAAAAAATTTCTTTTGGGTAGCTGTAGAAAGCAGCCAAAGGACTTGTTCTAGCCAATTTTTCTTCCAATGTTCTAAATTTTACTGAATAAAGAGGTTTATTTGTGCAAAGTAGGAAATGGATTGCACTGGTTGTGAAATGTTTATATATAAAGTGGCTTCACAGTCTCCAATCTCAGACTAGTTGGCCAAATTATGTTGCCTCAGACTTCTTCAAAGTATGGCATGAAATGCAGTTGTAATTAAGGCACAAACATTGTGGCACAAAATAACTTTATATCTCTACAACAGATCTGCCAGTGGAATCACAAACTGAGTGAGGGTGGCCCTGCAATTTCCATTCCATTTGATTAGATATCTGAGAAAAACCCCATTTGCCAGATCAGAACCTGTTGATCTTTTCTTGAATAAGCCCTGTTGTTCTCCCCATTTGTCACTTTGCTTGTAAGTTTCCTTCCACTGCTTTCTAAATTTTCAGAACTTCCACATTTTTATGATGTCTTGAAAACTTATGGTAACAAAAGGAAAAGTGAAAAAATAGGGAAATGTGCTACTCTGTGGCCAACACTTAGTTTGTTATATTTGGCAGCAAATAAGAAACTCAAAGCTAAACTACCAGAAAGTTGAAATACTTTGAAAACGTTCCACAAATTGGAAAAATGTGAATAAACGTTGAAGTCAGGCTTTGAAAAGTGAAAATATTTTTTATTCCATTCTGGTTTCTTATTGCATTCACTAAAAGTCATAACTGTTTAGGCCTGAGTTGTCCCTGACTGTGTGGTGCAAGAGAAAGATTCACAAGCATCTCTGTAGGGTTTGCTGGCTGGTTGTCACTTGGGAGGAGAGACAAAGCCATTTACCTTTCTCTTCCATGGGAACGGCCAAATTTTCCTGGGAAACCACATGAATTTGGATGGAATTCTTCGAGGTGGCTTGCCCTTTACCTCATGGCCAGCTCTAAGTCCACACCCTTTTCCTCTCCTATGGTCCACCCAGCCACAGTGAAGTGTGACTACCAAGAATCTTTAACAGAGGTAGCCTTCACTTGATCCATTGTCTTGGCATCACAGGGAAGTGCTGAGTGAAAATTTCCTGTCACCTCAGGCTGTTGTACGTGTGGGATTCAGCAATGGGAGGAGATCAAGGCTTTGCACTGCCTTTGGGAGCCTTGTTTGCATCCTAATTTGAATTTGCAGAGGCAAGTAGCCTTTGCAAATCAGATCCCTGGCTGCCTGTGGGGAGGGCTCTTCTGTGTGAGCTGGTGTCTGGGTGTCTGCCATGAGGACTTCTCACCTTTCCAAACCTGGGGACTGGTGATGCAGTGTGCAAGCAGGAGGTGGGTGGAGGGCTTAGGCTCAGCACCACTGAGCACTGAAGTGAACACCACCAGCTAACGCATCTCCAGCGACTGCTGAAAGGAAGACCCACAGGCATTCGCTTCTGCCTCTTCTGCTGTCTCACATTACGCACTGTGTATGTGCAGGCAGCCGAGGAGGATCTTCCCTGGCAGCGGTGCTCCCAAGCCCTGGCATAGTTTTACTCAGGCAGGGCTGGGCTACAGTGGGGTGAGAAGCAGCACAACCGAGTATTAGCATCTCCATCATGAATAGGTAGCACAGAGAGGATCTTCCTTCAGCAGGACTTCTGGATTCACAGTCTTCTGCCTATAAGCACTGCAAATCCAGGCTCCAAAGCCTTCACTTCCCTAAAACCAATGAGAGTTTTGCCTGAGTAAAGGATTGCCATAAAACCTGAACAAGCTCTTCAGGATCTGCCCTTCTGGCATCTTCTTATTTTGTCTTGGCGGCCGCCTACATGGGCTCAGGGGATGCCTCCAGAGCTCAGTTTTTGCTGTATTTGGCTGCTAGCTTTCCAGCCTAAGGTCATATTGGCTTGGGGACACATCACATGTAGCTTTACGTCAGAAATGATAGTTTGCCAATTGTAGGTATAATTAACAAGCCGAAAAAAACTCCAAACAATAGCTTCAATAGCCTCAAGCCAAGTTGTGGGTAGGATATTAAATAGACTACGTTTTCCAGAGTGTATAGAGAGAATTATAACTGTGGCTGGAGAGCGGCTCCAGACAACCTGAGGGGAGCTTTGAAAGGCTCATTAGCTTGCAATGCTGAGATCTAAACTTCAGATTTGTTGAGCTGTTCGAGCCCCAGGAGTGTTTCCTGGGCTTTCACAATGTAGACTCAGCCTGATTGCTCCTGCACTCACTAACTTGAGAAAGAGAAAAGAAGTCAATTGCTGACGTGAGGCTCTTCAGTGGTTCACGACAGTCTGTCCTGCCTTCAGGGTTAATGGGGTAGTCGTGCACATGAGATGCTCTCTGGCGATCCAGGAGATTTGGGTTCAGTTACGAGTTTTCCTATGGTTTCTGTGGAGTCTGGCTTTTTCTTGTCTGCAAAGTGGGGATAAATAACAATTCCCTTTGTCTGCTTTGTGTCATTGAATGTAGTGACTTTAAAGAAAAAAGAAACTTCTCTGACAAAAAAGCTGTCAAATCTCAATGCCACTTGGAACTAAGAAACGCGATATAACTCAACAGGCACCACGGAGAACTCTGTGACAATTGGACAAGGAAAACCAGCTTCAGATTCATGGCAGAGCAAGAACAGAATGCAAAACTGAGTGATAATAATAATCTATATGCATACAAAGTCAGAGAAACATAGGAAAACAGAGAGGAAGGTACCCCAATGAATCCTTCCTGATTCTCCAAAAATTTTGCTGTTCCTTATGGATATATGTCTAGCCTGTTCTTAAAGACGTTTACTCCCTCCATTAACACCGGATTTCCATGTCTTGCTTGTGAAAATGGTGAGATGCAATATTCAGTGCCTGGCTAAAGCCAAGCCACTTGTCCTTAGCCACAGGGCCTGCTACCCCACCACAGGATGAAATTCACTTCATTTCATAAAATTTTCTTGACAAAGCTGAGTGCTATTTATTCCCTTGCTATTGATTAAAAAAATTCCAGAGTATTAAAATTAACTACTAAAGGCCAAAGTCTTGCCTCTTTTTCATTAATATGGATCATGCTGGTTAACTGGTTGCAGCAAAGACTGATAAAAAATGCACAATAAATTTCAGTCTCTTGCCAGCAGTTGTGACCTTCTTAAACTGTGAAGTAATGTGCTCCTTGGCCTTTTTCTTTCCACAAGTGTATCTCTGAAATGACTTCCACTCCCTTTAGATATCTCCTCGTAGCTGCTACTTGATGTGTGCCACATTCTTCTTTGTTGTCTCCTCAGAAATGACCCATGTGCCCAGCAGCTCATGCATCTTATCAAGACATATTAGATTGTTGAATGAAGAAGGTTCTTCTTCATACAAACTCAGTGTCCTGAACACTGTAGGTCCCCACTACTTGCAAAATCACCATGGCCATATTCCCTTTTTGAGATGTTCTTATTTTGCTCTTGCCTCTCTCTTGCCTCAGTCTTGCCTCTCTCTTTCAGACTTTATGCTTAATTCAAACAATGTAGTCTCCACTCCACTTTCTTTGTTTCCCTGTAGTCCCTAAAGCCACTCTTTTAGCCAAGCTAGTCACTAACCTAATTGGGATGTTTGTCCTTATGTCCTTACTATCACTTCTTTGAGGAAATGCCAGCTTTCCTTGACTTCTTCTCTTTCTCCTCTCCCCTGGAATCTGTCAAGCAGTTGTTTTCTCCATTTATTTATCCTCAGATATGCAGTCCTCGTTGATGTACTGTCAGAGAAGTTCTGTGAATGTCCTCAGGGCACAATTTTCATTGCTATTCCAATAAATTAAAAAGAAAATCCAGACACATGATTAAAAAATGTAAAGCTTTTCCTTGTCTTCATTAGGGATTCCATATAGACAGGGGAAATTTTCACTCTGAGTCTCAGGGATGAACAAATGAAAGGAAAATAAAATATAAATTCAATAAATAATATAATGCAGCATTGCACCTTTCTAGCAAGGTTTAATAAACCTGAGTTACTTAGACACATTTATCACATAACTATTTGTAGGAACATGGTATATATCAAAAAAGTAAAATTTGCTTGCATTCCTATAGAGACATATTGTAAGGTGTGAGAAGAATGTCCTAGTCAACAACTGTCCTTAGCTTTCAAAAGCTAAATTATGTTCTGACATAAATAAAATAATAAGCCAGTAAGTGAAGGTTATTTCAGCGGAGTAAAGCAACAGTTAATTCAGAAGTCAGATTTTTTTCATTGCAGAGTGCTTTTTTCAAGGTTGAAAGTTATTTAACTCCAGAATGAATATTGCAAATGAATTCTAATTGTGAAAAAATACAAGATGGTTAAAACATCTTTTGCTTACCAAAATTAAGACTTTGATTGAAATAAACTTTTGGGAAAAGGTTGTAGTTTATAATACAAACAAAAAGAATGATGATATCCAAACAGAAAAATGTTCTATGTTATTAAAATCATATTTCCATTTTTTTCTTCAATTGATTTCTTTTATTGAAGGTCAAAAGTATCCTCAAGACAATTAACTGTAGTCAGCGTTTTGCAAGAAAAAACTTTCCATTGGAAGACTTCCAGCCTGGCCTCCATTTCAGTTCTGTGGAACATGCAATTGATTTTTCCATCTACTTCAAGTCTATCAGATGTATTTTAATCTGTATTATGTTTCCTGGTTAATGTGGCATATTTTATTAATTTTAAAGAATAACTTCTTGATTCCAATTTTCTTAGTAGAATTTTGTAGTTACTACTCACAACCTGAGGTCCAGATTTTGATGTTCTTGTTCTTGCTCTTGCACTGTGGCATGATCTACCCAATGCTTGTAAATACAAGCCTGTTGGGGTGACAACATGCACATGGACAGCTAATCTGGACTATGGGAACATGAATGTTCATGGCCAAGATGCTACATGGTGGCCGGTGTGTGAGCTCCAGCCTCCAGGCCTTCTTGGTGACTGCCCACAAAAGAAAGGAAGATCTGGCTGTGAATCCTGAGGTGGAAATCGGTCCCGAGAGCCAGACACCTAAAGGGGTCCATATAGGTGAAGGTATCTGAGAACCTCCTATAGTGAGTGGCAATCTGGCCAATCCATCTGAGGAGTTAGCCTTTGGTGAGCACATGTAACGCCTAGTTGAAATGCCTCGCAACTCAGCCGGTGTGTTGGCTAGATCTCTAAGGACCATAACAGCGTTCAGACACCTAGATCACCTGTGGGCACAAGTGTCCTGATCTGCTAGGTGAATCCCACCACTAGTTTATTAATAAAGTGCTCAATCTAGGAATCATGGATCTGTTGCAAACTTCTCCCTCACCCACAAAAAAAAGGCCCAAACCCTTCAGAAAGCCAAAAAAATAGTAAACTCCTCTGCTTTTTTTCAGTTCCTTTGTTGGATGTGTTAACCAGGATAAGCAGCGGAATCACTTAGCATGATGGTTTGTCATGAATGTTCCCACATGATCCAAATAGGAATTGAGGACTGAAGAGCTGAAGCTGGTTCAAGGTAAATTTCAGGGAAGTTTCAAACTTCAATGTCATAGTAAAGTTGGTATTTTCAGTTTCTGAAGGCATGAGAATTATTACATTCTCCTCATATCATTTCACTATTTCAGACCAAAAGGAACAGTACAGCATGCTGCTGCACGCTTAAAAGTATCATCAACCTTTAAAGAGAGGGGAGAGCAGCATTTCCACAGCAGAAGCTGCAAGAGGACTCAATAGTGTTCATTTTGTTCAACCTGGTTCAACTTTCTTTCCCCTTACCTGGCAGTGCCATTACTGTGCTGAGTACCAGCAGTGGAAGGAAGAAGGTAGTATCAAAATACCAAAATTCACATACGTACAAATTACCCATCAGAGATTTTCCTCTGACTCTTCAGAGTTTCTAAATGACTCTGGTTTAGCACAGTTTTGATGTTTCTCAAATCTGAAGATGGACATAGGAAAATTGCTGCATGATCTGCAGTGTTTGTCAGAAATTTTACAAGGCTAAAATGACAGCAGCAAACCAGACATGGGGAATATTTTCTTCCACTTCAGTTGCTGAAGTCATGTGTGAACAGTCTGCCCTGGCAGTTTGAGAGATCTTTGGGAACAACCAGCACCAATTGTCTGACTCTTGGCTACATGGACTCTAACTACACATCAGAGTGGAGCAGCTCCAGGTCCGATCCAGAAGCTGAGTGATCATCCTTTCACCATCTTCCACACAGCAGATGCCTATCCTGCTTCTGACAGCTGCAGAATAAACATAGTGCTTCTTGGAAGAGAACCTGTCAGCATTACCTTGGATAATGGTTTGGTGCCAGTTAGAGGTTTAAGTTCCCAAATTTTTTTAACCAATAAGTAACTCCACGAAGGAAATCTTCAAAGAAAATGGTCCTTTACTTGTTTGTTTACTCAGCAATTGTGGGGTAAAGGGATTCCAAGACATCCACTACAAACTCTCTACAGGGCAATTAAATGAATGCTTGGTTATCTGAACAAGTTTTTGTTATGATTGAGTAAATGCCATTCAAACATGAAATTTGCAGCTGTCTCAGCTGCTCATTCATTGCCTGCATCATTACTATTATGCCATTCTGTTGTAGCAATGAATGAGAGTCATATTCTTTTATCACTGGCAGAAAGAATGATGATTGTTGGGCACCTAAAAAATCTGATGACTGTAAATGACTGCCTATTTCCTGAAAGGGAAGTGAGACAGCAGAAGGCTTTCTTGTACACACAACTTGCTGGATGATTCCTAAACACAAAAGTCAGTGGCATTGGCTGAACTCATGAGTGACAGGAAGATGTTCCTGCATGGCACCACCATGTACCTTGCTCTGAGAAACTCTTTTCTAAGACATTATTAGCAGCAGGAACTACAGAAATTAATCCAGACCTACAGAGGTCACCCAAGACTGAGGACACATACGGGATGTCAAAAGAAATTCAAGTTATTTTATGACATCTAGGGAAAATCTTTGCATGACTATCAGACTATTAGGAAGGTCAGCACTTCTTTTTAGGAAAGTACATGTCTGAAGATTATTGGCTATCTATAGCTTGTGCAAATAGCATCTATCTGAAAAATCCCTGCTTCACTCATGTCGCTATTAAAAGACAGGCAAGGAACAACTCAAGCTGGTGATATCTGTAAATACCTAAGTACATGGACTGCCTTTGATGTATACGAGAAAAGCACTGAATACGCAACTCGTCTGAAACATTCAAGGCAGTAAAGTCTGTGGTTTAATGTATCAGAAACATGATTCGACAGATATTTAATTCCACTGAGGTATTTGTTTTAATGGGCTTGTTCTGGAAGTCTTTAAACAGTCAGTATCTACCGACTCTCTCAGCTTTCTTAGAGCGTTCTTTGTTCTCAGCCCCATCCATACCATCCTCACATGGAAATGCTCAAGACTTAAGATGACGCAATCCACTATAGACTTTTGACTCTATGCTTAACATCTGAGAACAACATCAGTCAGTCAGAGCCTTCAAGCATACATCAGAAAGAAGTCTACTCATCAGCTTCTTGCTATGAATATGAAAAAAAGGAGAATTACATTTGTAAACAGTTATTTAGAAGACTATACCCCCATGGCAGCTAGTGCACAAAGATGACTGGTACAAAAAAGTGCTTCAGATACCAAAGAAGAGCCAGGTGACACTTCTGATATTGTGCATGTACCAGCCATAGGCATCACCACAGAAAAAAACCTGAGAAATGGGTACATGGTCATGGTGGAAACCTAACATTCCCAAAAGTGGTGATTCCACATGGACTTGGAAGCAACAGTGAATCATACATTTTTTAATGCTGCTGTACTGTAAAATATAAAATAAAGACAATTTATTTTTCTGTAGGAGTTCTATTCTTTATTCTTCTGCCGATTTTTCTTATCCTGTTTTTCCAGACATGCTTGGTTTTACTTTGTTCATCTATTCAGTGGCCTCAGTATTAACTACCTAAAAGGAGATTGTAAGCATGCAGGGGTTGGTCTCTTCTCTCAGGCGATCAGTGACAGAGCAAGAGGACATGGTCTCAAGCCTCGTCAGGGGAGGTTTAGTCTTGATATTAGAAAAAAGTTTCACTGAAAGGGTGATTCGCCAATGGAATGCACTGCCCAGGGAGGTGGTGGAGTCATTGTCCCTGGAGGTGTTTAAAAACAGGTTGGATGAGGTGCTTAGTGCCATAGCTTAAATGATGAGTGGGTGCTAGTGTTGGGTCATAGGTTGGACTAGATGATCTCAGAGGTCTTTTCCAACCTTGTGATACTGTGATACCCAAGATCTGTAAAGTGACATCTTTAGGTATATTCCTGGGGTTCATTTTCTTGGAAAGAAGAATGTTAAATTTTCCTGGTTTAGAGAAGGAAAGGTTTAGAAGGGAAAGTGAAGTACAGCATTCTCCATAAGAAAAAAACCCTCAGCAATTCAGGGTCAGGTTTGTACTTCATGTGCACTTTTGTGAAGCATCTTTGCCATCTCAGTAAAACCCAAGAAAGGAGTTTTGCTAAAATGAAGTGCCAGACAGCACTTTCTTGCACTAAACAAGCCCTGCACCGTGCAGAGGGGAAAAGAGAAAGGTATCCAACTTGTTGGCCAATTCAGCACTGATTATTTAACTTTATTTCTATACAGTGTTGCCTAATAGGATTAAAATGGTTGAGTGGAAAATGTTTGTGCTGAGGGCCATGTCTACACACTAAGCCTCTCAAGGATGTCTTAATTTTTTCTAGCTGGATGTGGTCCCATGGACTAAACAACCCTGCGCTGTTGGGTGTATGGCTGGAGTACATCCCTGTTTGTTCGAGACAGATCCAGTTCACATTCTCCAAAACTCCGCTGTGATCCCAGTCAAAGCTTGGCACATGAGGACATTTCATTTGAAGGTCCCAACCTGATCTATGCCAAGTTGCTATTGCAGACACAGAAATCTCAGGGGTCTCCCACTATCCATTCACCTGGCATGGCAGAGGTACCTGGGGAGCTGAAGGGGACAGTGAATCCCCACTTTTATAACCCATCTGGCACAGCTTTATCAACGATGGCCTCCAGGTCCCTTAAGTCTGGATCTTTTTATTCCTTGAGCCCTACAAGCCAATTGCAACACTGCAGCACACAAATTAAGGTTACTCCGTGTTCTGCATCCATGTAAGGACATTTGTCATAAGGTCTCCCCTCACAGAAACAAGGAGGTATCAGCAAGAACCCTGAGTGGAGCCAGCTGCCTGCCCCACCAACACCTTAGAGGTCCACCAGTCCCTGGAGTGCAGTTGAGCCATGCCAGTTGAGACCAGACAGAGTAAGCACTTAGAGGGTGACTGATTAAACAGGGGTTATGGAGTATCCAATGAGGCTGCCAAAATGCCTCACGATTAATCAAAATCTTAAAAAAATTCAGGGAATCTGAGTGCTGCAAAATCTCAGTCTGTTTTTCATCTTCCATGAAGGTAAACAAATGAGCCCACTTCACACCAGAAGTTTGTGGGCTTTGGTGACCCTGGAGCCAACAAAGCTCAGAGTTATTCCCTAAGCAGATCCCTGTATTTCCTAGTGACTTTTTTTTAGCTAGTGTAACACCTCCTAGAGCATCTCTCTCAGCCTGACCCCCTAGTCCTGGTCATTACCCACCACCTCCAGGCAAGAGTGCCCAGGGAGTACCCCCAAGGGCTGCCTTAGGACGTGCAGGGAAAAACCCATTGCACAGTGGTAATAAGACAGACAAAACCACAACGACAGAGGGACAGGACTCCTGAAAACACACAGCATATCTCAGGTAGGGGAGAGGATCTGTCCAGTTACAGAAGTGACAGCCACTGGTTCACATTCATAATTCGTGAAGATTCACAATTTTGCCATTTATTCCAAGACAGTAAGACTGGAGATCCAGCAGCCAGCATGCCTCAAACATAGGGGAAAGGCAGGCAGGAGCTGTCCTTAAATAAGGAACCCAAAATTTTGGACAGGAAGATGGAGCTGATTGATAATATCAGTTTTATTTGTGGTGGGATTGTCTGAAAACCAGAGAGCTTGTGATGCTTATGATGTTGGAGTCCTTTGGTTGGGGTCTTCTTGCACCCAGACCATTCCTTGTGGTGCTTCAGGAAGCCTGCACTGTGCTGAGCAGCTTGCTAATGCCTATAAAGTGCTTCATTTTATATACACCTCATTTGCAATTTGCTGAATGTGCTCATTTGTGTTCTCCCTGTCCAGCGCTGTCAATCAGGGGATACTGGAAGCAGCTGGGAAAGCAGCATGGACACCAGCCATCATGCAGGGTCAAGGCCTTGTGAGGTCTGTTTCTGCCCATAGCTGGCTCAAACACCCACATGCTGGAGCACAAGTAGACTCTGAAAAAGCTCCAGCATATGTGGGCTATTCTTTCTGTTTACACAGACTGGATAAGGAAGCACCAAGACAGAATAAAGCAATTTTCTTTTAATAATTTATGTGTCAATGGTTTAAAATTTTAAACAAACATTGGGGGGAGGTAATTTTCTGCAAGGCAACACACACACTGGAAAAACTTTGGGATTGTGAGGAAGCGGCATGCTTAGCTGAGAGGCTATAAACATCGACACATGCCTGCAAACTGAGGCTCTGTCTGGGCCCAGAGCTGTAAGGCGCAGAGTTGTGATGTTCCGACATCACAGGCATTTCTGTCTTTATTTTGGTCTCCTGTGTGCTGTTTCCCATGGCACCTTCTCAATCACACCCTCTGTGACCGCTCTGCTTGGGGTGAATCTTCTTCCCACAGAAACAGAAAAAAGAAGTGAAAATATATTCTTTGCTGAAGTTTTGTTAATCTGCAGATGGAGCCAGACAGGAAATTTGTACATTGGTTCTTACTGACATGGTGAATAATATAAACTTCATATTTCCTCCACAGCTGGCTGGAAGCTCGGTCTCTTTGACACAATGAGGGAAATGTAATTTTCTGTTTGTTGTATTGTTGGAGGTTCTCGTTTTCACAGCTGTATTTGACTCCGTCTACTTTTTATAGAAGGCTCTTGTTTCTCCCCATGTGCAGGTCACCTCTCAAAAATAAACCTTTGGAGGATCTGTGGCATAGTCCCCAGTTCTTGCATGTGTGCTCACAGCGGGCATAGCGTCTGGAAAGAGCAGAGGAGCCATCAGCCTGGGATGCACCTCGCGCTCAGCCCTCCTCCCAGCTGCTTCCCAGTGCAGCCACCCTCCAGGGACTCCTCTGAAAGATGATTGAAAACAATAACATTGGTAATAGCTGATCTGGAAGTGTCTCAAATATTTGCCCCATGATACAAATGTTTGTGGTTATCCCACGAAACATCCTCCAGACAAATGTTTTGAATTATCTGTTTCCAGGAACGAGTTCTCAGGAATGGCCTGGAGCAGCTTTCTCAAACATGCCAGCTACCTTGAGCCAGGTGGGTCAGGTACTGTGCCCTTGTTCCCTGCCCTCGCCCCCTGCACACCCGCCCTTCTGCAGGAACAGAGCAGGCAGCGAGGGCTGGGCCATGGCTCCCTGGGGTGATCCACAGGGCAGACACTGGCTCTTCACAGGCTGCGGCTCCGCACCCAGCAGGTATAGGACCCTGTGGCTTGCAGTCCCAAGGGCCATGCCAGGCTGTCAGAGCCAGGCAGCTGTATGTACAGTTTCTGATGACAGCCCATGGGACAGGCACCTGACAGTGTCCAATGTCCATTCCCATGTTCTCTTGTGGATGCAAGAGCACCTCATTATCAAACCCCTCCCTACAGGAAGCTTCCCACACAGTAGAGTTTGATCTGGCTCTCCTAATTATCACACCTAGGCTCCAGTCTGCAGGCAGTTAACAGCAACCCAAATTGACAAAGTCCTTAGCACCTTACAATAATAACCTTGGTTAATAAAGTTGGGGTAAGTGCATAATCAAAATAGGGCTGCTATGTATACACAAAGGCAAGATTAATAAACCATCGTCAAGCCCAGGCTAAGTCAATAAAATGGAACTGATTGGAAGCCAAGGCAGCAGGCAGGTAATCATTAATCTGTATCTGTGACGTTGAGTTTAAAGACCAGATGTTACTTGAAACTTGTGCAGCTGCATGGGGTGTCCAGGAGGGCACCTCAGCCTCCGTTACCTTACACCCCTGCATGTGGAGCAGGAAGAGCTGCATTCTTTGTGATTAACCCACCTTGAACTTTGAAATCTGAGTCCCAAATATTTGCAAGAAAATTGGAACTAAGACAAAGGATTGGGGCTCGAAATGTCCTTTGGTTCTACAGCATGTGACAAGATTCATACAGGACTTGGGGCAAGTCACACCATCCCATGTTCAGACTACAAATCTTTCCCCAAAGTATTTCCTTTCCATGTCTTATTTCCAGGGGGAATTAGCACTGAAGTTTTAGAAGGGAAAAACAAGAAGGCAAAACTAATACCAAACCCTAAAACTAAAAGTCTGAGAGAATTTTCACTTGTTTTGAAGAATAACACAGCTAGGCACAAAAGTAGCAAACATTTCCAGGTTCAAAAGAAGTCTTAGCCTAAATACCTGGATAGTGCTTTATTACCCAGCTCATACTCACAATTATTGGATGAGAAGGCACCATGTTTCCAGGAATCACAACTTCACAGCTGTAAATTTCATATATGGAGAAGGAAGGTCTTAAATTCTGAGGGCTTTAATGGAGCATATTCCTCAGGATTAGCTGGCCAGTAAAATGATCTCCTTTCCTTTCCTCACCCCAGAGAAATCATCAAGCTCTCCAGAACAGAGGGAGAACAATGGCTGCAGTGCTCTGTGTGATCTGATTACTCCAAGGTACAGCACACCCATCCTGCAGGCAGGCGTGGGGAAAATCCCAGTGCAGACTCCCTCCAGACCCACCACATGGGCACCCCTTGCTCATACAAGTCACAGACAGAGAAGAAGACTTATTTTACCCTTGTGAAAGTGCTTTAACTTAAGAATAAAATATTGTTTTACCCTTTGCCCTGCTGCTCACTGTAACTCCAGTGTTAGCTTCCCTAACTATAATAAACCTCCTAAGCAAACAGGTTTTAAGCTCTGCTTCCAAACCAGGCTGGATAAGGAGAAAGCAAGCTCAGTTAGGGGCAGTGGCCAATTCATTGTCCCTTCCTCTGCCCCCGCTCCCCCTTGACCTTTGAGAGACAGGGCTTACTTAGCCCTTCCACTTTATACCTCACCCCAAACTGACTAAATAGCATATTTGTTTCCTCACTCACATGGATATTTTCATTGCTTGGAACCAGGATAAAATTTCTGCAATATTTTAAGCTGTGGGGTTTGAGGATCACTTCCATGGTGGAGGGCAATGTCGCCCTGCTGTGCCTGCACAGGGTGTTCCTAACTGTGCCACCCATGTGACAAACAAGGTTGAAGAAACTGATTTTGCAAGTTAGCAATGGCAGGTCAGACTCTTTCCAAAGTCAGGGCAAGCTTCCCCATCATCTTTCCAAAGAGTGCAGCCCTGTTAGAAAGCAGAGCCTGCAGGAGGGCAGGGAGAGGAGGGAGGTGGTGGAAACTTCCCAGAGGAGGATTTGTACAGAGGCTGAACAGGCTCTGCTACATCCAAGCACAAGTAAACGTAGCAATGTCAGGCCCAAGTGTCATGGTTTGTTTCATGACAGCACCTTTGCAAACATCTCAAACATTTGTTTTCCTTCGTGCAGCCTCACATGGCACCACCCAGCACCAACAAATACAAGCTTCTCACTTTTTAAGCACAGCCTTATGAGGAAATACTGTTACAAAGAGCCGCAGCTCAAGCCTGGCGTGAAGAAAAAAAAATGAACACAAGGAATAGCAGACAAGTGAGAGCACTGCAGAACAGAAGTTGCAAGGAGAAACAAGGCCAGGAACAATTGCAATATCTCCCAGGAGCCGCAAGGGGAAAATGGGCCTTCAGTTACTGAGACACTCGAGAGATCTCTTGGAAAGAACTGACAGTGGAGTTACTAAGAGCTGGTTTATGATGTTTTGGACTGAGATGGCCTTCAAAAAAGAGCAGGTAAATCTTTTTCTGAGATCCAGTGAACTGTGTGTCTTAGCAGCACCTTCAACAAAAGGAGCTGCTGTGCAGCATCAGTTTGTACTGTGGGCAGGAGGATTGCACAGCTTGCATGAAACATGAGTCTAGTAACTCTAAGCCCTTGGATATGCATCTGCTTTGCTTGACAACTGAACAGTCCTTACTCCAGAAAACAGGTGCTTAGCATGCTCCAAAGTTCATGTGTTTTGAAAGAAATTCCCACTAGTTATCTCAAACCATTGGTTTTTGCACATCCTGACCTTGGGTCTCAGCCTTCTCAGCAGACCCTTTTGCGAAGGACAGCAAGGCTGGCTGAGAGGAGCAACAGATGGGGACATCATGTAGTCCCAAAGCCATGGATTTCATTGAGTTTAAGGGCAGAAAATGAGCAAACAACCTGCAGATTAGGAACTTAACCAATAAAGTTTTTCTTAGTTAGTTGTCACTCGAGCCCATACACATGAATTAGACAAAAGCATGTGAATCCTCAGGGAACTGAGCTACTAATTGTCACCAGCAAAGAGTGAGATTCATCCCATTAATGGTTACATCCAATTCCCCAGCCAAAATATCCTGACAGAGGATCCAGGCAATGTCATCCTGACATGGTGAAAAAGAGCTTCAACATAGCCTCAAATTAGGCCCCAGGTATGTGGACAGGGAATACATTAAAGCAATGGAATTCTCTGCCCACTTCACATCCTTTCTCCTCAAGATTTACAAGTTGTTTCCTACCTCCATGTTGTGCTGTGGCTCTCTCCCAACATTCCTCTTGAAGTGCAGACAAGGAAATTGCACTGCACTGACCTTACCAAGGCTGTGTTGGAGAGAAAACTCCTTCCTGATTTCAATTTGATAAACCTCCAAGAGACCCTGGTAAGTCCAAGATTTCCTTAAGCCCCTATTTTGCTCCAGACTAATGCTGAGCTCCTGCTAAGTTCTTGGGAGCTACTACTGGTATGATGACCTAAGCCCTTGGCTAAGCCACCACTTGCCAAAACCATGCATCCCACCCTGGCGTTGTCATCAGTATTTATCTCCATTTCTAAGAGCGAGTGTTTTGAAGGAAGGGGAAGCTGAACTACCCACACCATCAGTGGGAGCATCCATGAGCTGTGGGGGTCATAGTCTCATACCTGCACAGGAGAAGAGGGTAGTCTTGGGCCTGGCCACCTATGGGCAGTCTAACGGAGACCTCCCAGTGCGCCAGGCCTCTTGTGGTTGCAAACTTGGCAGCTGGCAGTAGCTGGCCCCACCACAGACATCTTTTTGCTAAATATTATGTTTTTCAGGCTGTCGGTTTTAGCTGTTGTATTTGGCAGGTTTCCGTCATTGCCTTTAAGAGCAATGACTTACAGATAGGAAAGAAAATTTGAGGACATTAGCAGCTTGTTCCAGATCTGCTACATTTGTCTCATACACACACACATGCCATCCCCTTGCTACCATGCCCAGAAATGGGGCCAGGTGGTAAGGACTGGCAGCTCAGAGCACTATATATCTGCATTTTCCTCTTTGTAGAATATTTCCAAGACCAGATTTTCTCCCTGTGTTTTGGGGGTTTTTTTGATAATATTCACCAGCTTCTTGGTAGGATGAGATTTGGAATGTATCAAGAGGTTCATGTTTCTCTGTTGGGAAACACGTAAAGAGTTTTTGTCCTTCTTAACACCACAGGCTGGTATTTCAAAACTCCCTCTTAAATGCCAAAAAAAGTAGCTACCAGGTCTCATCAGAGTTCAGACCCTGTGTACTGCTTCTCTGTAAGGACCTCAATGGATATAGCAGTTTCTTCCTGCCAATTTCTGAAAAACTTAATCTTATTTCTACAGCTACTTTCAGCCACAAAAACTCATGGCCAGAAGAATGAGGAAATGGAAGCTGGAGGAAAGTAGCGCATAAGGTAGAGAAAATTCATCTCTTCTTCCTAGCACAGGTATTTGATCTGTGAATATGGATTGTTACCCCAGCATTAGGATTTGGGCTGAAAAGTTTATAACAAAGATGTGTAAAATCCTTCCCCTCTTCTGAGGAAAATAGGTATAAGCAGAAATAAATATTCATCTGAGACATCAGACTCTTACCAAGGCCACCCAGTGAGTTGGCTTTTATTCTAGACCATCTTTCTGTTCTATATTTGTGCATGTCTCTCACCACAGGGTGCTTGGCGCCAAGGGGAGCCATGATGCCAATGGTGGAGTGAAGCCTCCTTCACATGCTGAGCTTTGCTGCGCTCACCTTGCCAAGTCTCCTCCAGAAACAGCCAGGAAGCTCCTTGAGGTGGAATACGTAAGGGAGGAAAGCTCTTTGGTAGGGCTGATTTCTGAACACAGTGGGTGGACTTCATCTCACTCAGTACTAGCTGCTGAACGGCAACTGCTGAGCAACCAGGCCTTCCTAGTTCCATTCCCAGTGTAGCCAAAACCAATGTCATCTCCTGGGTTTTATCCTGAAAGTGGGTGGCTGTACACAAGAGCTACTTATTCCTAATTCCTGGTAGCTCAAAACCAACTGCTGTGGCTTTACAGGAGCCAGGGGCTGGGTTGCCTTCCAGGGCCACTGCCTGTTGTGCACTGTGCATGCTCTGAAGTTCAGTTGTGGAAACATGCAGCTCCCATGTTTATGCTGTGGCTGCCTCCCAAACAACATTTGAGGATCCAGGCGAGAAAAGAGCACTTCTTGTACTGAGTGCAATATATACAAGTTACAGGATAATTTCTGTCTCCAGGAACTCACAGTCTAAATTAAGACAAGATTGCAATGAGGAATGTCACGAGAACTGGCAATAGGGAGAAAGGAGGATAGGAAATAGGAACCTTGCTACAATCTCATCCCTCTTTTAGCACGCTGCCTTGTTGTTTAAAGAAAAACTTGTTTTTGTAGAATCATAGAATCATTGGAATGATCTCCCAGCACATACCAGTTCTCTCCTGTTTATCTCTGCCAATATCTGGTGCTTATATTGCATCTCTAGATACATAATGCATCAACTTCACATGTGGTATTAATAAGCTGTGAGTATCTTCATGTAGTGGTTGCAAAGAGTATCTGGCTGATTGCGGAGCAGAAGGATGCCTGGAATTGGGGTTAGTTTCCCAGGTGAACATACGCAGGACATATCTGAGACCAATTTTTCTCTGTTTCTTCTCATCATGTAGATATTTTCAGAACTTAAAAACTGAACAAGCAGAACATTACAATGTCAACCAAGAGAAGATGTAAATCTCCCTAAGTAATTTTTAATGAAAAAAAATATTGAGTTACTCTGAGTGCCATAGTTTCTGGGTGGTTGGCTCAAACTTTAGCAATCCATACTTAAAGGGAAATTTTACAGTCTTAATAGATTCCAGATGCTCTCCTAGTCCCAGATGAAAGCTCTGTCGTCGTTTACTGTTAATATTTTTGTCAGCAGTAGAATTTTATTATAATACCCCATCTAATTTGTAGTCACTATTAGTCATCAGAGAAACTTCCTCTACAAGTAATCCATGGGTCAATCCCTGAGTGTCCTGTCTCTATTTATTTAAAAAACATTAACTACTTGTTGTGTCCAAGACCTGTCAATATAACGCACATACACAATGAAATTTTACCTGATGAAAACCATTTGCTTCTAGTAGTTAGAAAAAAAAATAATGTTACACTCTACAGTAAAAAGAGTTGGCTTTATCATAGCACTCCAGTGGAAATGAAAACAAGAGAATTATTTTGAAAATAAACCTCCATGACAACAAGGGGCATGAAGGTTTACTGCAAAAACCAAGAAGCGTATTTCACGCTCTTATACTTTGATCAAATATTAGTTTCTCAAAAGGAGAATTCTATTTAAACATGGCAATTTTGATCCTTTGTAGCGATTGAAAGTCTGATTACAGACAGAAGAGAATGTGGAGGAACACAATACAGCAGAATATAGAATACAGAGCACAAGTCCTCTAAGGATCTTCCTTATTCAATGAATAGCAACTAGATTTAAAAAAAATGTTGCTACATGATGGACTTCATATCATATTCAGTTAGTATGCAAGCTGGAAGCTGCTACATTATTTTTCCTTCCACTGTCTCTGTCGATTAACTTCGGTTTTGAAAAAATCAAGCCTTGTTGCTCTTGCTATAGCCTCATCACCTTCCTCACAGGGCTCTAGAGCTACTGACAGCAGCTTAGAGGAGCCATGAGGATGCACACACTCCCAGTGCTGTGACCAACTTTTGGGCCAGCTCCTTAGTACCAACTGCAGAGTTCTGCTCTTTGGATAAAAAAGGAAGAGCAATGACAGAGATTAAGTTCACTGCATCCTGAGGTGTTGTGTGGGGACCAGACGAGGATAAAGGATGTCTTTTAGTCCTGGGATGTTTTATCCACATGATTGTACTATAGGCTAGGAGCCACACCAATATTGATATCTCTGACATGAGACATTCCCATGTTAGATTCCACAAGGGAAATATTTTACAACATAACGGCAGTCTGTGCAACTATACTGACAAACTCTAGTGATGTTGAACCTCACCAAGATGCAGGAAGGTCCTTCTAAAAGGATTTATATGTGCACCCTGCTGTGGTAAACAGCAGCTAAGGGTCTCCTAAGGAGATGGCTGCTGGAGTTCTGCATCCCAATTTGCTAACCTGTGTTTATTCCATAATTAGAGCCTTTAAGTCTTGACTAGAATCTGGTTTTGCTTAGTGATGGATAAATTTTATTGCAGAAGGGTTCCTGTTCCAAAACCCTAAAACCAGAAGAGTATCTAGAAAACCTATTAAGTATTGGGGAGTATGGTCTTTGTTGAACTCCATACCTAGAAATTCCACTGTGAACAGGAACTGTAACTTGCTTATTTAAAGCTGCCTCTGGAATATTCAATGTGAACTGCAGCTGGGACATACATCTGTAAGAAAATTGAGATATGGATTGGGATATGGATCTTTTATTTAAGGCCATGGATTAATTTATCCATGAAAGGTGGGGAAAGGAAATGCTGGTACTCAAGCATAACTTTATTGAAGGGGACTAATTGGGCTGGAACTCCCGTATTTGCTGTGCCCTCTGCTTTTAGTTTTGGTGCTAAGACAACCATGATACTGTGAACTCCCCTAGGATTTGACTAGAAAAATAACAGGACAAAGTACTTGTTTATACTATCTTGATGAATTTGAGCAAATGCAGATTCCTAAAGGGATGCAAAGGCATGTAAGAAATGTCCAAGGCCTTTTGGTCATTTTGCCTCATCTTCCTGTGGCTATTGCCACCTCAGGGTGTAATCAAAGCTTTTTTTTTAATATTTTCAAAAGTTTCCTTTAGGTTTACAAACATGCTTAGAGCAAGACTTGAAGTGCAAGCTAAAAAGATATTAGGGAGATAATTATTATCCAGAGGCAGCATTCAGATTACAGCAATAATGAGATAAAGATTTGTCAGTTTTTTTCTATCCTGCAGCTGCAGCTGTGGTTGTGTCTTCAGGAAGTGGCCAGCAGAATAAGTGCCCTCCATTCAGTTGAGCTCTTCCCTGTGTGATAATATTCACAAGAACATAACGGAGTCATGATCAAGAAAGGCGGAGGGGAATTCTGCAGCTATAGTGAGTGTAATGAGCCTTCATATCACAGAGGCTTTAAGATGTCAGCTGCTCTGAATGTCACTGAGACACTAATCTACTGTTTCTGAATTTTCTTTTGTACAGAATTACTCTGCACTGTTATTAATATCAGTGAACCACAGCTAATTATGGATAGTACAACTACATCTGCTGATATTAGGCTACTAGGTGAATTTCAGAAAGACATTATTTGGAAAGGAACACATCCCAGTAAGCAGACTGTGCCTTATATACACCTTGCTTTCACTTTGTCACCATTACTGTCATCCAGGTGGTGTTGTCACATGTGAACACAAAATCTTCTGCAGTGCCTGCACTGAAAGATGAATGACGACTGAACGCAGAACAGACACAACAGCAACTTCTGGAAATATCCTCTGCTCTTTCCTGATGTTTGTAATTAAGATGGTCATTAGAAAACCTCATCTCTAGCTACATGGAGATTGCACATCAGTACTTACTATTGACTTAAAAAATGCCAGATTACTGAACCATCCTCTGACCATGAACAGATGACTCCACCACTGAATATTATATATTGCACTGTCTTTGAACCCTTTATGGCTTGAGTTTCTTTGATATATTCAAAGAGAGGAACCTTCTACCAAGTTGAAACCTGTTCTGATAATATTTCTCTTCTTTGTTACTTTCTACAAGCCCTATGTCTGTAAGTCATAGGCTGATAACCACTGGTATTTACTTAGCGCTGCAGCTGGCACACATTGTGATTTGCACTGTACTAGGAGTAAGCCAGGAGAGATATCAGACTTTTCTAGATGACGATCAGCTAATTGGCTGAACTACACATGGTCTGCTGGTTAGCATTATCTCATGGTACATTCACGGACTGCTACTCAGCAATTCCACATACCAGCTTTCTCTTCCTCTTCCACTTTCTTTTCATTTCATTTTTTAATCTTTTTTTTTCCTTTACCTGCTTATGGGATCTCTTTTCCTGAGCCAGGGATCTCAGTGTCCTCTTATTCTCTTACACTTTCCTTTTTTTTCTTTTTTTTTCTTTCTACCATACCTTCCAGCCCCGCAGCCCACCACCCCCTGGTATTGCCCAGACAAAGGCTGACTGTGCTGTCAGCAAGCAAATAGCTGTTGTAACTGCTGTCAAAGGTTTATATTTGGCAACAGAATGGCTGGTACCACAACCTCTACTGGCTGAAAATAAGACACAAACGTAGAATAATGCTTTATTCAATGGGGCACTTGGAGGCAGTGTGTTTCCTTTAGAGATGATGTATTTTCCTCTCAAGTATGCATTGCTACTGCCCTTCAATACATATTTCAGATCATCTTATTTAAGATGGTACTTACAGGCAGTTTTAATGCATACATTTTTCCTAACTAATTCATAAAACTCTCTGTATGCAGAGCTCTGCTCCATCCTATTTAGACAAGGAAAATATTCTTTCTGTTCCTGCATAAGAGAGAAAGGACATAATAAACTCAGTATGTTTTAACAAATTGAAGAATATGACTCTGAAAATAGAGCTTAGACCTTTTCCTAATGCAATTCTTCTTAAACATGCACAATCTCCTTGGAAATTAGCTTTCAACCTTTTGTCAACATTTTTTCCATGAAAGTTGTTGAGTTGATAAATGAAATTTTGTTTGCTGAAATGAAAATATAAAGTAAGGTATTTGAAAGCTAATATATACTTGGGTTTTGTTTTGGATCATATCTAACTTCACATTTAAGCTAATATATACTTGGAAAGATATTGCTTTTCATCTTTTCTGTCTTGCCATCACACTTTTAAAATAATAATTAAATGCGAGGTGAAAGAATTGATGACCTGGATGACGGGACAGAGTATACCCTGTGCAAGTTTGCTGATGACACAAAACTGGAAGGAGTGGCTGATACACCAGAAGGTTGTGCTGCCATTCGCTGAGACCTGGACAGGCAAGAGAGTTCTCCAGAGAAGAACCCAATGAAGTTCAACAAAGGCAAGTGCAGAGTCCTGCATCTAGGAAGGAATAACTCCATGCACCAGTACAAGTTAGGGGTTAGCCTGTTGGAAAGCAGCTATGTGGGAAGGACCTGGGAGTCCTGGCGGACTTCATCTTACATCTTAACAACATGTTAACACAGGCCAGCAATGCGCCCTCGTGGCCAAGAAGGCCAAGGTATCCTAGGGTGAATTAAGTGTAGCCAGCAGGTCACCATAAGTTATCCTCCCCTTGTACTCTGCCCTGGTGAGACAACATCTGGAGCACTGTGTCCTCTTCTGGGCTCCACAGCACAGGAATTACAAAGATCTCCTGGAAAGAGTCCAGAGGAATGCCACAAAGATGATTACGGGGCTGGAGCGTCTCTCTTATGAGGAAAGGCTGAGACACCTGGATCTGTTTAGTCTGGGGAAGAGAATACTGAGAGGGGATCTTACCAAGGCTTATAATATCTAAAGGGTGGATGTCAAGAGAATGGGGCCAGTATTTTTTCAGTGGTGCCCAGCAACAGGACAAGGGGCAATAAGCACAAACTGGAGCACAGGAAGTTCCCCCTGAATGGGAAGCAAAACTTCTTTGCTATGAGGGTGACAGAGCACTGGAACAGGCTGCCCAGAGAAGTTGTCCAGTCTCCTTCTCTGGAGATATTCAAAACCTGCCTGGACGCAGGAATACTTCTTTAGCACTAGATGAACTTTGGACTAGATGAACCCCAGAGGTCCTTTCCAACCCCAAACATTCTGTGATTCTGTGAAGTTGCGGGGTCTCTCTCCTTTGCACAGCCCCCAGGTCTTACAGGACAAAGAGGAAGAGTGTCTCTGAGACTTTCATCCTGCTCCAACCTGGCAGTATTGGCACACAAGCTGGAAGGGCGTTGACTGGAGGAGAGGAAGGAAGTCTGACAGGCAAAGTACCACCACATGAACCTCATTTCCTTTGGAAAGCAGGCTTGGCAAAAGGTGCTCAAGTCTTTTATTTCTGAAGGGTTTTCTTTCTGTAGCTGCTAGAATCTTAAAGAAAATCTTCAGCCCTCTTGGACTCCTCTTACTTTACAATGCATTTATTTTACTATGCACTCTACACTTCCATGTGTATTCAAGTCTTATTGTACATAGGCCTGAGTGATGGGCTGAACCAGGACCTTAGGACTCAAGCGTGGTCAGATGCTGCTCTGCCAGGCTAGCAGCTGTGAAGGTGCTTGCCTCTGTTGGAGCAATGAGTTCCTCTTCACAGGTGCAGCAGCCCATCAGTACCTCAGGGTGGGGTCTGGGCCCAGAGCCCAAGCTACCACCCTGCTCATGGAGACTGCAAGAACAATTGCTGCTTCTTCATGAAACCAAAGGCTTTTGCCACAAATGCCAGGGTAATGCATACCACCTGCAGAAGCCCCTGCCGCAGGAGCCAGGCAGAAGGGACCGTGCTGTACTTTTGTTTTTAAATCCTTTTTATTTGTACATGTACAAGAAAGAGACAGAAATTTTCTGTTATTTTTAACCACGCTCAACTTTTAGTTGTGTATAACCCACACAGCACAAAACTGCAGGCCATAAAACATGCACATGAATGGGACAGTGGGATTGAGTGGGAGACATGGAGAGGCAGTGTACTGGTGAAGAGGTGAGCAGATGCCCTTCATGGCCTCAGAGACACCCTGCTGCCCAGTGTGGTTGCACAGATGTCACATCCAGGTGGCATGAGGACACCCCATCCATCCAACCTGGTTATCCAACAGCCTTCAGGAGTGACCAATCTAGCAGAGCTTCTCTCCTTTTTTGCTTGCCCAGAACATACCTTTCACTTGCGTGCCAACCACAAACAATGCAATCTCTTTGGTGAAGTCAATCACCCCGAGTGCACTGCCTGTTGTACGTTCTCCCTCCCAAAGTGGAATGCAGCTTTGAAAGAGCAGTACCTTACCATAAAATAAGCTATTGTTGTCTGTGTTTGAGTGCAAGCAGATTAATGATGAATGCCTCTTTTCATCCCTTCCTTATCCCTCACTTATATCTTGCTTTTAAGAGAGGTGGTGTAACTTTGCAACTTCAGTTCCCATTGCTTACTTCTCGTCTTGCCACTGGGGAGCACTCCCAGGTAGGGCAGCTTATAAATAAATCTTTCCTTACAATTGCTCAGTGACATGTGCAGCCTATAAACAATCTAGCAATACTGAATAAGGAGCTAATTCAAGTTGGTGACCCTTATGCATGAATTGAATATGTTGAATAAAGACAGCTGAGTTATAGGTTTTGCTACTTTTGGTAAATATGCTTTAAATTAAAATAAATACATTAAATGTGAACTTAGATATGATCCAAAACAAAACCCATGTAGAAGTAAGAATTCCCAGATACACAAGGCTAACAGTCAGCTGCTGAAACAGGGTGAATAAATCAATAAGTAATTGTTATTGCAGGATTAAAATGTGTAATATAAATGCATTACAGAAGACTCCAATTCAGTCTTTGTTCCAAATTCATTGTTCTAAAACATTATTTCAAAGTTCCTGTTTCTGAAAGTAAAGATGAGCATAATTTGCAATACCTTTCTGCAAATAGCTTGGGCAGATCCTCAGGACTTGCATCATCAGGGTTGTGTTAAAAATCCCATACACTGCAAAGTAAGGATTTTTTTACAGTATGGAGCCCTATTAAAATACAAATATTTCTTCCCCTCCAAAGGTCATGGGAACTGTTTCCCACAGAGCTTTGCCCAGGGGTTTCTATTTAAATGGCAGCCATTTTATTAAAATGTCTGGTTTATGTCAAGGAAACCTAGCACATCTTTAACTGTCAGAACTGGCTATACAAACATGTGCTATAGCAGAACACAGAGTGCACATACATTTTCTAATAACATACTCTGACTTCACTGATAAAGGCACGCTAATCAAGTCCCAGAGTCCACTGTCATCATTAAGGAGCCTTGCACTAGGCCACAGCTGACCAGTAGTGCAGGATTAATATTATCTGTGCCCTCACCTTAAGGTCAGGCTGCAGTGCATGCCGTCACATTTGTTATTTTTGTCTTCTGTTGAATAGTGCCTGCTATAGTAGGAAGATAAGGGATATATTTTCTTAGTTGTAAAAAACAGTTAAGCCAAGAATATGGAGTCAGATCTTGTGGGGTCTCTTCCTGTATCAGTACAAAGTCACTGCTTCGTCTTGGCAAGTCACTCAGCTTCTCTATGCTTCCTACACTGGAACTTATACAGTCTATCACCATATCTGAACACATCTCCGCCCTGACGTCCCTGCTGGGATTAGCTTCTCATGTTCTTGCTTTCTTTTACTCTCTCTTCCAGTGCATACAAGGATTTGAAATTTCTAACAATACACATGTTTTTATACATTCAGGAGAAGGTAACATCAAAGAAGCAGAGTTTATACCGAGGGCAGGAGTTGAAGAGGTATTTCCTGGGGAAGTTCACACTGCGGTCTTAGAGCTGCTAAATATTGTTGTTCTGAAGAGTAGAGTCTTTAGTAACCTTAGGATTTTGTGTAAGCTTATGTTACGTGTGGCGTTCTTTAATCACTGTTTAGTACGCAGTATGACTTATTTGACTGGGGTTTGTATGGCAACCCAGTGACAGGAGAGCAGAATGTACCCTAAATTTATGGTACACCAAAGTTTCTCAAGTTCCCACTTGAAAAGGCAGTGTTTTGCAGTACAGCACAGGCACCCTTTGATATCTGCTGCCCTGAGGCACTCTGCTGAACCCACCTTCTGCAGCTTCTGCTGTCAGGCCAAAGGTAATTTCCCTTTGAGATCGTACAGCAATTCAATAAAGCCTATGCAGCAGTTAAGATGCTAACACAGTACAAATATTTACTGCTATTACTGGGTTTGAAAGACAGCTACTAAGCTTGCAGCTATGGATAGCTGTAACTGAAAAAAACATGTAATGTGATGGCAGATTTGAAGGCAGAAAAGGTGGGAAAGATGCTGGACCTCAACAGAGGTCTAGAGAGAAGATCCAGCCAGGGAGTCACTTGGTTTGTACAGTCTGTACAAATCTGAGACAGGACCTGAGCAGGAGGCTCAGGAGAGATGAATGGGTGGAGCAAAGGGAGGTCAGGCTCAAAGCATGGACTAAGCCACAGAGAAAAAGAGAAACAGAAGAAGGAGTAGATAGAGGCAAAACTGATGAAGCAGAGAGCACTCAAGCATAGTCCTATAGATGGACAGGTTCCAGGCACTGCCTTTAATATAGGACCAAAACATTTATGAGGAGGGGCACATGGGGATATATAGTCTTGAGTTAGAGTAAAAGCGTTTTGGCACCACAGCAGGGGGATAGTTTTGTAATCCTGCAAGAAATTTCATATAAATGAGCTATTACTCCCTTCGTTGTTATTATTATTGCATACAATGAGTGTTGTCCAACATATATATGCTCCTACACAGCACTCTTCGAGGGACATACAAGGAAATAATGAAACAGAATAGACACTAGAAGGAGCCATATGGAGCTGTCTGGTTATCGAGGAAAACAAAGAAGCCCTAAGAATAACATGTGGAAAATGCAAAAGGAAGCAGAAAGCCAGGAGGTGTGGGAGGACGCATCCAAACTGGGTTACAGAAAGCTTGGAGAGCAGGCCAGGCAAGGCACTAGAAGCTGCTGTATAGCATAATGAGTGGAACTCATCATTAGTATGTCCAGGAAATTTCCAAGCAGCTTATTTCTTCTAGGAGAGACTAAGGAACCACTGCTCTGGATCACACTCTGCCCAGCACCTCCTGTGGAAGAACAGTCAGAAGCCACAACCATGGAGGAACAAAGCCTAGTTTCTCTAGGAGTGAGGTGATAGGTTCTGCCCTATGGTCTCAAAGTTTAGATCCTTCCCACTGCTCTTTCAATTTTATTTGGTTTAATGCTAGGATGTAAGTGTTTATAAATAGTTTTCAAACCAGCATTTAATTCTAATATTTGATAATATCTTTAGAATAACACTGCATTCCTACTAATTACTGAAACAAATAAAATATATTATGAAGTATAGAAACTATCAATTACATGTATTGTTATTTCTTCAGTGTCAGGAATTCCCACTTTTTCCGTCTCAAAATTGCATTGTTCTAAATGAAGAAGTTATTTCAGGATTAGTTGCAAGAAACATCTAAGATGACCACTGATTGAGACTTAACCCAGCCCTGTTTCTACTGAAGTTCCTACTGATGTCACATGTCATGCTTTCTTTTTGTTATTTAATGTATTTTCTTTTTCCAATAAAAAACATGCTCACAATTTATACTGACATTGTATTTTTGTGGAGATATTTAATATTCTGCATGGAGATTTTTGATTCTTTTCATTATCTATGATGATTTTCACCCAAAGATGTTATTTTTGGTTTTTTTGGCCTCTACAGTTGGGAAAGAGCCAAGGGAGGAAGTGACAAATCCATCAAGCTTAAGACGGGAAGCCCTGTGACTTCAGAGCTGCTCATATCTTGTTAGAAGTTGCTTTTCTCTTTGGCTATTTCATACTAATGTCTTTTTGTGGGATAGTTTCTCCATTTGCATCATTAAAATATACCCTGAAAATACTTATTCATCAAAAACTGACTGGAATAAGTCTAATCTTGCCTGTTATATGCACTACCATGTTTATTACATGTTTACACTCAACACTGCAGACCTTAAAGGCACATGGGGGTATGACTGTATATTAAACATGGTGTAGTAAAAACAGCTTTACAAAAAGAATGGATCATTTGTCTAATTGCTGTCCTGGTTATATACTATTTTGCCTGGAAGATACTAAGTCAATCACGAGTACCACCTTGTCTGTGTATGTTCCTAACGTATTTCTGCAACATCTTTCCTCCTTTGCTGAGGCACGGTAGAAACAAGCAGCAGTCTCTCCCTCTGGCTCCTTCTCCATGAAAAACACTGTGAATTTCAGCATCAAATAAAGGGAGGTTTTCAGTTTGCTGGTGTGATTACAAAAACCTCCCTCTAAAGCAAACAAGTCAGAGCACAAAAAAAGGAGTGTTATTTCTAATAGCTGCCCTGAATTGCACAATATCTAACATCTCCTATTGGAAGCTCTCACCATCTCTCAGAACAGCCTTCAGCAAGCAGAGAGCATTTTAGTCCCCATTCACTGGTCCCAAGAGGGCTCGGTACCTGCCTGTACCTCCTCTAACATCTCCTTTTGCATTGCCACCCTAGCAGGCGAACTGCAAGGATGTGGACAAGTAGCAGCAAAGTTCGGATCAAGGCTGACTGCAATAAAAGGGAGATTAGGAAAAGGGTTGTCTTGAACAAGAGCCAACCAGTCAAACTATGGCTCTTACACAGTAAATAAGCATGATGACAACTTTGCTTCCCTTTCAGCACTTGCCCCTTTTAAACAATTCTGTAGTATCTTGTGCCCTTGCTCCTAACAACGTATCACCATGGGTGTTGACATTAACCTGTTTGTCAACAGATCCATTTACATCTCATTTCACTGACACCCCATGCAAGAGGCAGTAAATGAAGAGCATTTTAGTGCAAGTGATGAAAGATGTAATTGCTGGTGCCCTTTAGCACAGCCTGCCCTACCATGAAGTATAGCTACCATTAGTAACAGGGATTTGAGTGTAACGTCTGTTTTCACCCAGCAAGGTCAAAAATTTATCGTCCTGACCTTTCTTGCTCATTTGTTGCTGGAGTGGGCTCAGGTTATGCTCACAAGGAATAAGTAAAATCAAATAGAGTTGATGCAGGTTCAGTGTCAAGTCATGCGGAGAAAGGATTCCACTTCTGACTAATAAAATTTACTTTGATGACTTCAATAACAAGGGCTATAAAGTTCCACAAATTCTACAGAAAGGTTGTAAAGATGTTAAATATTTCAAAGGGGCTCATGAGACTGCAGTTATTCCAAGACCTACATTTATTTGTATCATTATATAGTTTCTTAGATGTATTTCTCGAGGTCTTAAATACATGTTTCAAGAAGAACAAGTCTTATTATGGCAGAAAGGTCTGAGTTAGTTAAACCAGTGTAACTTTTAAGTGCTGTGCTCTTAACAGACTGTAAACTGCTTTGACTTAGTCTGGGTTGGTCATTTTTCATGAGCAAGCTAGAGAGTCACAAAAGTGCTGGTGCTGCTGCATTCCCCTGATTTGATGAAGTTGACTCTATTGGACTGCTGTTTATGCTGACAAGCCTAGAAGCTTTTAATGGATTCATACTTTTCACTGATTATTTTTTCTAAGGACAACCAGAGCTGAACTATTTGGCTGAGTCACTTTCCAGCTCTAGAGTTCTCTGGTGTGCACAGGTGCTGGTCTCCAGTGCTCTCCTCTTGCCCTGTCACCAGCAGCTCAGCACACACAGAGCAGGAATGCTGCTCTCCGTGCACACACGGTGATGGAGGGCAACTGCCCAGTGACTCAGAGGAAGAGGTGTTTTAGCGACTGTTGGCTCCTCTCTCCCTAAGCGTGACAGATGAGAGTCACAAAGTTCAGCCAAGACCAGCCCTGCTCGTGTTTAGGACTGGGGATTAGCCCAACTCCTTGCAGATGCAGCAGCTCACTGAGAAACCATTTTCCAAATAACAAGTTGCTCTGCAGTCTTGTTTGCTGGAATGCTTCTAAACTAGTTGTTCTTTTTTCTTTCTTTCTTTTTTTTTTCGAAAGAAGGTCAATGCCATGTCCAACTGCTTAAATGTATGCGTAGTAACCATGAAGAAATTCATATATCATATGTGATACTGTAGTACAGCTCACACAATATATTTCATTTTGTTATAGTTTGGTTTACCCTATCCCTAACCATAACCCTACCCTCTAATTCATTTTCTTGCTGTTTTCAACAGGAGTGAGGCATCACTTTGACAAGGAAAGATTTAGAGCAATTCTGGACACTCATAAAACATACTGACATGAGACATCTGCAGATACCCCATAATCTATTTTTTTGCTGGTGTTTTTTTAACTTTGTATCTGTAGATACTCCCTGAGGCTGCAATACCACAAGTGTAAGCAAATGTAGACTTCCTTGGAGATAATCTTTCCCAAACTTTCTGCTAGGATGCATATCTTTATCAATTCTCCAAGTTTTATATCCAAGTTTGAGACTTCTGCCAGAAACTGAAATGTCTATTCACATTCAAGCTATCCATTTTAGTGTGCATACAAGCTGTCCTCCGCTGTCAGGGGTTTCATCAAGAATTGTTGCTTAACAGCATCTTTGGAAATATAAAGTCATACATAAGCTATTTAATAGATTGTTATATGGATATTTTTTAATACATTTGAGCACTGAGCAATTTGATTCCTGTTAGCTAAATCTGTTGTCATCCAGCATGATTCTTCTCCAACTTCTATTAATCTAGCAGGAGATATAATTTTACCGACCCAGCTAGGACAAGGGAGCAAGAAATAATATACGTTGAGTATCTTCCTGTTTCTCATTGCTACAGTGACCTTGCTCCCTGCTGTGAAACTTCATGTCCAAATTTCCTCCCCAATACCACAGGATGCTGCAAGTACAAACTTAAAGAAATGCAGCGGAAAAAGCAAAGAGAAAGCAAGCAGTGAAATGGAGATTAGCAAGAATAACAAGATAAATAGGAACGGCTGTTACAACATTGTTTCTAAACCCAGCAAGACCACGATGAGAGAATGCTGTACCCACTGAAGTTACCTCTCAAACAGTGGATTTTGAGTATCTCTTCTGTTCCTTATACAGATACTTCAAATTCATATTGTAAAACAATGAGACAGATACACTAAATACCCACCTCTGGCCATCTGACTCACCTTGCATACCACTGTGGTCCACTATGTCCGTGCTCAGCCCTTCCTTTGTGGCCAAGAACATGAAGGCACAGAAACTCTCTTAACTACGGGGTGCCTTCAGATATGTGGACGCTTCCCCAGGACCAGCGTGGCAGTGTGCCACTTTCATTGCTACAGGTGGCCAACATTTTCCAGGCAGTCTGATTCCTCTGGGGAATATTGTATTTTTAATGCCACTCAGTTTTCACAGTGGTGGCTTTATATAGAATGAGTCCTAAAAACTGCAAGAAACCAGAATCTTTTAATTGGCTTTCCTAAAGTGCTGTTAGATTGTGCCTTGTTCTTCTGTTTCCTGGGGCTTCCCCAGCCTGCTGAACCCCTCCAGGTTAGGAGGCAGTGACGCCTGGGGCACAGTTCGAGGCTTAACCTAGAGTGGGAGCTACACTGTGCAGTGGAACAGGCATCAGATATGTGAACCACTGCACCTTTAAGTTCTCACAGTAGGATATATTTTTCCAAATCCTTGGTTTTCAGCAAAAAAATAAGGTTTTGTAAGGTTTTTTCTTCATGTAAAAAGTGTACTTTTAAATTATTATTTAGTTCTCTACCTGCTTGCTGGATATCAGCATTTCAAACAGCTGTAGCTGCAGAGCATAATCACCAGCAGAAGAACATGACACTGCTCAGAAATACAATCCTTAAAGCAAGGGTTACCCCACTGAATATTTGATGCTTTTTGCTTTGTTTTTTACTTAGCAATTCAAAAGTGCCCTTTGTCTGTATTTCAACAGAATTATTGTAGTAGGACACTATACCAAAAAAGGCAAGAAGAGAGCTTTCACACCAGTCAAGAGTTCTTTTCTATTTTTCTAGCAATGACGGAGTAACAAAACAGGAGTATTTCAGATGTGGGCAATCTAGGGTTTGGTTAAACAGGAACTAAACAAAATCCACAAGTGACAACTTGCTTTTGTAACAAAGATTACCTCAAACCCCAGGAAACATTACACAGTTAACCCCTCCTTGTCTGCATTTCAAAATGGTTGAAAACACCCAGTGCATATATTCTTCTCCTCCCCTCCTCAGCAGGGCTTCAACAATGGATCAGTCCTGCTGACTTTTCAGACCTGAGCTGCCATGCACGTTTGTCAGTAGTTTCTTCCCCTTTTGGTGTCAACCTGGAAGGAAAAGGTGGAGCAGTTGGGTGAAACTGGCTCCATCCCACTCCCCCAGCCACAGCCAGCCGAGCCCCTGGAGCAGCCTTCTTTCTCACCATGGCATGACTAATACAACCACCGACACTTGAAGTGCATGGGAATTTTTCCAGCCAGTACTCAAAGGGCAGCAGCAGCCTTTCTGCTGAGGAGGGTCTTATGCCATATTTTCTAATTTTTTTCTTTCAGTAAAGAGTTTGCTGGCACCATTGGTGCAACAAGAAAGACCTTAAACTTGGCACCATTGGAAAATGACTCTTCTTGAATCCTTCATTTCCTTAAATTTCATACCAGCACAGGCAACACTGGTGACAGTGACAGTCCATGCATTTTCTCAGGCACATCCTCTAGTTAAGATCTGCTCAAAAAGGCTGAGCTGATCATTTCATGGTTACTACACAAGAGCTCACAAGAGCTCACAAGACAGAGAGTGAAGCCTTGCTAGGTTGTGGGGTATGTTCCACAGCACAATACCGGCAGTGTGGGGCAGTGTTTTACAAGGCTGGTCAGAGGAATTTCAACTCTTGCATGTGCTGACACAGCCCTTTTCAGGTTCTCCTCCAGTTAGCCCGGAGGCTGCAATCCCCTGAGCAGTGTTAACCAGCTCCCTGCTGGGGTTCTCATTAGCAGCCGCTGAGGCATTGCTGTTTTTTCCGTGCCTCTTTTTACATCTGTTTCTGTGTTTCAGAGAAGCCTTGACAAGAACACCCCAATTTATTTAGCTCTCACATCTGATTTGATTTGAAGCTTCTCAGCCCCTCACCCCTGGGTCTGGCCAGATCACGGGAGCAGAAGTCACAAGATTTCTTAAAAAGAAAACAACAATAAAAAAGCTGATTAGACAAAAGTTTTGAAATCTCCAAGAACGAATTTACACACAAGAAGTGGTAGCTTCTCAGAATGGCATCTTTCCAATTGCAGTGTCCCTATCACTTCAGTCAGTGATGGGACAGATTAGGCACTGAATTCCAGCCAGCTTATACACTAGAGCATTTTTCTTTATGAGAAATGTTGCAATTTGGAAGGCTTTGACCATTCCTTTCAACTTTGGATGTTCACATTGCCTGTTTGCACCTCAATGAATAGCTGTGTGCTGTGTGCTGTTCAAACCCTACATGACCACAGCAATGACATTTTTTATTTATAAAGGTCCCATACACATACTTTGGCTACATGAGGTCTGGTAAATGGAGAATGCAATTACACTCCAGCATGAGAAAAGACACAGAGTTCGTCTAGACCAGGGAGTGTGAAGACCTTTTGCGTGCTTTGATTTCAATACTGTCTGATTGAAAGCTTGATAAAAATCTCATATCAACCACAAAAGCTGGACAGCCTGAATTGCTAACATTTTCTCAAATTACTTCTAAGTGAAGGAGATTGTGGCTGTCTTCAAGGCTGACATTTTAGGTAAGATCCTCAGTCTCGCATCGGAGATCCTCCACTCCACTCTGCTCTGCGATGAGCCCTCTGCGGGGTCAGCCTGCTGCTGGCACCCCACCGTGTCAGCCTAGGGGAATCCAGTTCTGCAAAAATCTACGGATGATGCTACTAGTATCAGCCCATAGCTGACATCTGCAAGCTAGGAACATCACTAGCCTAGTCTATAAGATAAATATGTCTGTGAGGCTTTCAGAAAAGACAGAAATCTTCACAGGAAAGAGCTGAAACAAACTTCGAGCTGTGAATTCTCTATTGCAATGACAATGTGTGGCTAAAAACCAAGCTATCAGCAGCTAAAAGGCACAGGTCAAAATCAGATCTTTATGCTTTTGAAATATGGGGGAATTCCCATTTGAGCCTTCAGATCTAAATCCTGCAGACTGAAATTCCTAACTAGCTCCACAATGCCCAGCCCACATAAAAGAAAAAAGTCTTTGTCGGTCAAGGAGAAAATTTGTTGTGACTTGCTTTCCAGTTTTTGCAGAACAACCTATGAAAACTACAGTCCTTTCACTTGGTTCAGTTTATGACTGGATCCCTGGGATAAAAATGCAGATTTGGGACCAAACTCACTTCTTGCAATAGCAAAGATCTGATTTGTTTCCTACAGAGGTCAAACAAGGGCAGTTATTTTTTCACAAATCTAAACGGGTATCAAGTGATGGTTAAAATAGGAAAATACCCCAGGAGCTACGGCCTCTCTGCATAAGTGCAAATCTGTAATTCAACTGAATCCATTCCAGAGCTATATTAGCCCGAGCGCAGGTCAGCAGATGGCAAGCAGCACACTAGGGCAAAGTGGGGCAGGAGAAGAGACTTGTTAAACCCTGAGCTTGCAACTGGATCTCTGCCAGCGGCTGTTCAAAGCCTCCAGGGTCTGCAGGCAAGCCAGGGACAGGCAGGGCTCTCCGCTGGCACAGGCAGCCACGGAATCAGGGCCTTCTGCATTGATTTATTTTAGAAAGTCCAGGACGCAGTTATGGGACAGCCTAAATATAGCTCTATCAAAATGGAAAAACAATCTGGATTCAGCCTTGTACAATCAACAAACCTCCTCACACCTCAGGCACAGGGACTTGCTGTACAACATGTGAAAGTTATCTCTTTGTGGGGGCAGAGGAGGAAGGAAAACGCCAGCGGAGGGAGGACAGACCCTGCACAGAAGCCAGGAATCCCCTGCAAACACAGCAGCAGGTAGACACAAGGCGAGCTCAGTCTGAGGAGCAAGTTGGCTTCTACCAGAGCAAGAACAGCAATGCTCCAATGGCAAAAAAAAATTAAAAAGAGAAATCTGTAAATAAAGCAAATGGTATTACATGTTTCTTGAGCTCTGATTATACAAAAACACTCTGAAACAACATATGGAGGAAATCTGGTTTTTACTTGTGCAAGCAGTCTTGGCTTAGTGTCTTCTTTTCCCTCTTCCTTCACTACTTCACTAGAAATCCCCTTCATTACTCACACACAAACAAGGCTGTTGCCATAGAAGTCTTCTTGACTTGGTTAAAAAGTGATTCAAGAGGATCACCCGGTGGCTGAACCGGCTTATGCTAAGAGTAAGACAGCAGAATTCAGGCCCTCTCTGGTGGCTAGGGCTATTGGGAGAGCCCTGAACCTCCTGTTAGAGCTTGCCAATTCGGATCTCTGGTTTTGCTCAGAAAGTGAAGCTGAACAGGAAATTATTGTGCTGCGTGACACGGAGAGTTGTATTATGCAGTATTAGGAAGATTATGTTTATGAAATGTTATTTTTCCTCTTTAACAGTTAAACCTTTGGACTTGTTTTCTTAACATAATTTTCATTTTCTGTGATTATTTCTGTTTTAATGCTCTCCTCCAAAGGATAGGATCCCTGCTTCTTGCACTAATGTATAAACTGTGTGTCTCCATAGGAGGCCTGAGGCCAAGGGAAGGAAAGGTGAGCCCTGACACATGCCAAGCACATAGTGGAAATCATCCCCATGTCCCTCTTCACTATGACCGATGCCAGACCTACGAGCCAGGCTCCTGGGCACATGTGTGGCTTCAGGGACACAGTGTGGAGGAGGGGGGTGTGTGTGTACGCAGAAAGGAAGAGGACAAGTAGGCTTTTCTTCCCATGGGTAGAGATGTGGTCTCACCTCCTTTATCTTTCAGAAATACTCTGTAGCAAAGTGCCAGAATGGCAGGCTGCTCTGTGACCCAGAGAATGCGGCATAAAATAATTCATCCATCTCCAAGAGTGAGGCTAAAATAAAATATACACTGCTCAGCTCAGTGTGAACTTTAACAAACTTCTTTGCAGCCTTTCTGATGAGCCTCCTCTAGTTATCACTGTGTGGTGGAGCATTGCCACTCCAGATATACACCCTCCCCAGAACACTCTCCAAGTGAAGAGTCCCTTTTGCATCAGAGAACTTGAATTTCTCACATGCTTGTAAGAGACAGAAGCTACAAGGCTCCAGAGGTACCACAGCTTGCCCTGCTGCCCTTCACTGCTGCACAGCGCTGGCCCAGACATGTTCCACCACAGCGGCACCAGACACCTCCGGGCTACCCCACAGTCCCTCTATGCCTGGGCACATGCTTCCTCCTGGAGTCCTGGGCTCCCAGCTGTCCTTTGGCAACAGAGCAGCAAGGGGTGAGATGCAGCATCCTGCCCTCAATGGGAAGTGAAGGACAGAGAGAGATCGGTGTGGTCTGCCTGCAAGAAGGAAGGAAAGAAAGATGAGACAGAGGAAGGAGCCAGGTCTTTTGGGGTGGATGGGGATGCCTGGAGAAGACGGGAGGACGTCCACATCCTCACCAGGTCCTGCGGCTAATGGTAACTTACTGCTGACCTGTGGCTCCAGAATCTGTCATCTGACTCTGCCCAAGGCTGACCAGGCTGCAGTTTCCAAGACAGTGGTTTACGCTCTGAGCAACAGTATGAAACCAATCTCTTGATTAGATGAGGGTTAATTAACGGTAGCCTGCTGTACCATGGGTGAGAGAGAGGTCCTGCAGGAGATGTACATCTGCCTGTGCTACCAGAGACCCTGCTGCTGTGCAGGATGTGACACAGGGAGGCACAGGATGGGCATGGAAATTGGCCTTTCCTAGCTTGGAGGCTTCATTCGGTAGCTTCAATATTTAGAAGAAATAATTTTGTATCATTACATATTTCAAAACACACCCTGAAGTTCGACATAAACCATTGTCACAGGCCTGAAGCTGAAAAGCAAGACAGGGCTTATGGTGTACTGTGCATGCATATGGATCAAATTATCAGGGGAGCATAACAAAATAATCTCTCTCTGCTGAAATTTACAATGGCTCCCAAGACATCGTCTGAGAAACATTTGACATCTTTAGAGTTGTTAGGCTAAGGATTTTTCACATTTTTTAAAAACAAAACATATGGGACACATACAAGATATTTTTCCACTCTAATTAGCATTTTCATTGGCTAAACTCTGCCTGGCCCCAATATTTCTGAGTGACACACCACCACACAACACCAGGGCTGCCGAGATACAAAAAGACAGTGTAATCATGTAGGATTTTAAGCAGCTTCCACTTAACCAGTGAATGGTATAATACTAGACTAGAAGCTTCAACCAGCCTTTGATGTAAAATTTAACTATAGAAGGACAGAGACAGAGAGAGGAAGAGGGAGAAGGAGAAAAAAAGCCCTGAACAGACTTTGCAGACTGGAGCTGCATAAAAGCCACTGATCACACACTGTTTTATCAGCTGTGTGTCATGATTTGAACAGATGAAGAGAAGAGTAGAGCTGAAACCTCTGCTTGAAAGTTGTTTCCTTCCCAGACGCAAACTCAAAAGATCACCTATCCATCTGGTATTTAATTTAATATTGATGTGCTAAGCTGCTCCAACACACAGTAAATCAAGGAGCAAGGAGCAGAAGATGACTGCCAGCCCATGCAAACAGTGACTCGCTTCATTTATTACCCAGGGAAATGTGTCCATTTTGCAAACAGAAGTTGCATTTTCCTCACTCGGTGGCACTAAGTGTCTTATTACAGCAGGGCTGCCAGGGCAAGAGACTTATTGACAGCTTGGGTTAAATGTGCCAAGTGTCCCGTCAGCGTAACTCGGTGAAAGCCAGCCTGATGCAGGCATGGCCACTTGTATCTCTTTAAAAGACATGAATGTACTGCACTCATGTCAGAAGTTCTCAGGTGTACCTGGAAAACAATGTGCCTGAAATGGGAAATAAATGAGTTTTCACAAGCTACCCATGCCAAATGTGAAGTGCTTTGCTCTCTCCTGAAAGCAAGCACAGGTAAGCCTGAGGAGGTATGCTTTCCCAGGCCCGCTGGGACACAGCAGGTTGTCAAATCCAGCCTTTACCTCTGTTAAAACAGACTCAAACTCAAGAGCTCACAAGCCAAAAAGCAAGAGACCTCTGTTCCATCACTCACAATAGCACCTCTCCACTAGCAGCTTTCAAACAGTTAATCAAAAAGCAAGCACAGACTGGCAGAAGGCTCAAAACTTCCTGTTGCCTTTGCATGTCACTGTCATCCACCTTTCAGAGTTCTAAAGCCCACGGTCTGGATTTCAGGTGAGGCACTGGAGAAGCTGCTGCCTGTGAAGCTCAGCAGAGCATCACACTGTGAGGTAGCCCTGCAGTACAGCGCTGCCTCTCTCAGGAGCAGGCCAGAAGCTTTGCACTGAATTTGTAATGCCTGAGAATTGAGGCTTTCAGGCTGAACTTTTCTTGACCTGCTTGCAGCTTTGTTTTACTTTGTTTTGATTCATTTAGCTGTGGCAGCAAGTTCTCTAACTGACTGCTTGTGTAAAGCTGATTTGGTTTACTTTTGTATCTTTATATGGTATAAGAATGATTTTATAGGAGATAGCAGTTATTCTGCACAGAATGAGATATTTACGGCTAATACAACAACGTAGCGTAGAGAAGGACAGGCCTGCTACAACAGCCATAGGGAAGTGGAGACACAGATGAGGAGCAGAGGAGCACAGGCATCGGATGAATGGGGCATCGGCTGGCACTGGTCATGCCAGAGCTATAAACATCTCTCTCGTAGCCAGTTCAATAAAAATGGAGCCGGACAAAACTAGTCTTAGGCCAAAAAAGAGAACAAAGACATAGTACTCAACATACGTAAAAGGCATCACATATAGTAAAGTCCAAAAAATATGGAGCTGCAGACCAGTGGAGAAAGAGAAAGGTGTAAAAAAACGCATTAGCAAACTTAGAAAAATGACTTCAAGCGGATCCCAGATTGAGGAAGGAGATGCCATCAACCTGAACATTACAGTCCTCTACACAGAGCACCCCTGATAATCCTTACTCGCTGCAACACCCACAGCCCTACCAGACTGAGACCTTCCACCTCAGGGCACGGAGGAACAGGGGGCAGGAGATCCTGATACCAGGAAAGGAGTAGAAATTGTGTGTGAAACAATTTTAACAGCACTGTTATTCTTTCTTTTTCTCTAACAACTAGATTTAGACTAGTAGAGGTTTTTTAATTACTGTTAAGATTTCAGTTAGTGTAAAGTGAGCTTCCTCATCACCTGTAAAGAAGCTTTTTAACATAAAAATTGCTGGAATTAATGAAATGTGGGAGTATCTAAATGATAGAGAGGTCACAGATAGGAAAGAGTCTATTGGTTTTCTGCGGGTTTGCTCTGGACTATCACGATTCCCATGGCTGAGCTGTGGTATGGGGTGACTTCCTGGAGGTCAGACGAGGCATGACTGGGAGCTGGACAGCACAGCATGTTCCTGGGCGAGGGACAGCTGTTTTGGCAGAGAGCAGCCACAGTGGCAATCTTTCACCCATCACGAGGGAACTGCTGCCTTTCCCAGGAAAAGGGAACATGAAGGGATCCCACTGAGAAAATGAGACTCCTTAGACAGACAAACTGCAACACAAATTATTTATGTTAAAATACTAAAAATCATGCCAGAAAATGCTATAGCCAAGTTGATTTGGAAGGGCCAAGCTGGATTCATGAGAGGGAGGCTAGAAGAGGACGGTATGTGCATAATTTGTAACTTAACCCAGGCTGTAGTGATATGGAGACACCAGCTGTCATACCCTTCACGGATGCATAGAAAACATTTAACATGATTTAACAGGACTAATTGGATCAAGTGATGTTGAAGTTTGTTTTTCATGAGACCTTTGCTGATAGTGTTTTCTTTATAGACCTTCCGCTGCCAAACTGTCGCCAAATCTCAACAGGATGGAATTTCTTCTCCATTTTCCCTGGGAAAAGAAAAGCACTCCGGTTCAGAGGGGCTAATCATGCTAGCAGGTATCTAGTCTTTAACAGTTTTTAATCAAGCCTTTCCCCCCCTAAAATGGGGAAGGGGGTATTTGAGCTGCTAAGTTACAGCACATAGTAAACACCAACTGCAAAAAAAGTAGAGGGTTGGGAGGCCTGGGGGCCCAGTGTCCAGTGCATTACCATGCAAACTGTATCATGTAGAGCATCAACTACTAGTTCTGTAATCACAGCTTTCATGATCTCCAGGAGCTGCAATGTGCTTTGAAAACCTAGGTTTTGGATAGACATCTCTGGATGCCAGATTCAGGTCAACTTAATGAACTCAGTGGAATGAAACTTATGGATATCATCAAGCTTTGGATCAATAGAAGCACAAGACTCCATCAGTTCTTCAGATGGGCTAGCATTTACAAAGGTCGTTGCCAATTTTGCACTACCAGATTTTTAGGCTAATGCTCAGATCTGTGCCACCTGCTTTACAGATACACAGAAAAGCTAATCTTTGCTCCAAAGACCTCACTTTCTAAACACATGGATCCCATATAAGCAAGGCTGTTGCTAAAACTAATAGTCTACTAATCATGTTAGCTTTTACATTTCAGCATGTGCCATTGCCATATTTCTGCAGCCAAGTTATCTAGAATATGATGGATAGTTTTGCCTGCTTCTAATTTTCAAGTAACAGTGGGAAAATTTTAGATTTTAATCAGAAGAACCTGACATTATTCTACAGTTTTGTTCGTGGCATTGCTTTCATGATTCAAAAGCATTCCCACTGCCCCACCTTCAAACTTTTAATAGAGATGAGGGTGAATATTGCCAAAATTTTCTTTCTCCTTCATTATGAGTGGGAGTCACTCAAGAGGCGAGCTTGTTTCCCATTTCTTGTCGCAGAGCTTGGACTTCCCACGCAGACAGATCAGCACCAGGGCTGCTTGCATTGTCCAGCCCAGCAGCCACTCCATGCCTTGCGCAGGAGCCATGGGACAGGAGAGAGGCTGCTGCTGGGGAAGATCCTTTCTCGAGACTTTCTGCAAAGCAACCTAACTGCAGGACCCAGTGTGCTGCTGTATTGCCTTACAAAGGAGCTGACAGTAGGGAGGGGAGGAACAGTGGCTTTCCTGTGCTGGTAAATGGAGGAGTTGGGAGGGGGTAGCACACTCTGGCTCTGCCATGATCCTTGCTTGGGCTGGACTGTGTTCTGTCAAAGGAGAGCACTGGGAAATGTTTTGCTGTGGTACATTCTGTTTCCCGTCCTGGCAAGATAAGTCATGGAGCAGGTCGAGTTCATTATGTTCCATGTTTGTTGATCTAAGCGAGACAGAATGAACTAAGACTGATTCTATTTGACTGGAAAAGACTGAACAGCAGCTAATATTAAACACCTCTCATGTGAAGCAGGGACATTGGTACTGAAAGAATTATAATGACTTAATGTGAACGTTAATAAAATGTTCATGAATAATACACTTTAAATCATTACCTAGATATTGGCTTGCTGGAGCTCCAAGCCTTAGCCCATATTTCTCTGACACTATTTAACCTCATCACTAATGTAAGGAATGAAGAGGCCCTAAAAATTCTATTTGTGGGGGAATACAGATAGACTTAATAGTATAGTCCTTGTTGCATTCACACACAGTTTTCATTTTGCACCTATAAAAGAGGGTAACAGACAAAATGAAGTCCATGAATGAAGTCCATAAACCAAAGCCTATGGTTTCTCCACAGGATGAGATTGGGGCTTCCACCAACCCAGGCCATGCACTGTCTGTAGGAGCTCATCAGAAGCACAGGAACCATTTTCCTGAGAGGTTGCAAGTGCCTCCAGCAGGTCCCCACTTGTTCCATGCACTGTTGATGTGGTCAATAACTGCGTTGTATCTGATGGAGCAGCAAGTAAATTCAGCCCACCTCCTTTTGATTGCAAGAGTCAAGATTAGGATTCATCTGGAAAACATCCCACTAGCCAGAATTTTCCAAACAATGGATGGAGAAGGCAGATAATACTAATACATAGGCTTGTAAGTTGACACTTACATTGGACTACTCTTTGTCAATTGGCTGCTCAGGTAAGTTGTATCCATTTCCAATATCCAGCACACCCTGCATGTACCTCCTGCATGATTGCTTCTTGCAGCCATGAAATCGCACCTCTAGCACAGGGTACAGCTAGGCAAACAGATTACTCTTAATGAAGTGGGGCTGTGGATTTAGTGTCTGTGCAGCTGCTAGTGGCAAGTTCTCAGAGGCAGCCTCTTGCCTTGGAGCAAATTTCTGTTGATGGTTAGGCAACTTTTCACTTACCACAGGCTGTGAGTGGGACCTTGCAGTGCAAAACATGATGTGACATAAATGCACATCCCCACAGTCGCTTGTTTGTATAGCTGTACCTTTAGAAATAAGAGTTGCAACTAGAGTAGAACTTGAAAAGAGCCCTGCTGCTCGTCAAACAATGGTTTCAAAGGACTTTCAAACACATGTGAGATATGTAAATTGTTTTGCTGTACAAATAACAGCGGCACCTGAGTCCATTTCAGGCTGGGTCTGAAGCATGGTTTACAGCTACACACCATGCAGCTGTAATACAGTAATAAAGCAGCTCCTCTCACTAGAACTGGACGCAATCCTAGGGGCTTTTCTCTTGCTTTCTCAGTCACACCCTTTCCTTAAACCCCTCCTGAATTATGCAGCTGGCCCCAAGTTTGGGGCCTTTAATGGTTAGTCTAAACCAGCAAAATGATTTTCCAGACCAGAACACTTAGGGTTTGATATATTGATAAAGAGTGAGCTGCAGTACTGTCTCATTTTTGACTCATGAGCAAAGCCTGACCTTAATGATGTGCCCCCAGCTGTTTTTCAGAAACTGAGCTATCAGGGGAAATATTCATCTTCAAATTCCCAAGCAACACAGGTGTCATCGATGTCACGAAAAGGCCATGCCAAATGTGCACCCACACATCTCTCCTGTGCCTTATCCCAAATTGCTGTGGCCCTTCAGGAGCTTAAACATCTGCAACCTTTTTACCACTTTTGGATATGTACCTAGGTGACAGCTGTTGGCTTTCTTCCAGCAGCATGTGCACCTGGAGAAGACAAGCCAAGCAAGGACCTGCATGCATGGTTGGGCACGGTCACTGCTCTCTAGCCAAGCAATGCTGTGCAAGACTGTGCTTTAATTCAGGATTGGGGTAGCACTAAGCAGAAGGGACAATTTCTGCAGAATATACCTGGTTTCATCAGAATTTTTTTGAATATTAAAGTGAGGGAAAGCATAGAAATACATCTTTGCAGGAACCCAATTTGAAACTTTGAATTTTTGAACGTGGCCCAACCCCCCCCCAAACCCTATTTTTTTTTAAATTATTTTTAAGAAATCCTCAAAATCTTCAGAGATATATTTCCCAAATTTCTCCAATTTTTCTCCAAACTGAAACTGTCCTCTCCCAGCCAGCCACTTTTACAGAAACAAAAGCAGTAACAAAGCTGGATCATGAACATTTTGTAGAAGCCTAATTTCAATTGATTGTGTTGGAAACGTTCCTACTTTTGATATCTTTTTCTTCTTTACCTGTTCTAATAAACTACATATCTCAGGGAAAGGAGTTACTACAATGCAGGAGACCCTTAGTAGCTCTCCTCAGTGCTCAGCGTTCTCTCTTTAGCAAGTTAGGTGCCTGGTACTGTCATCAATGCAGACACCACTACACCTTGCAGTCCACTTCGTGATACACAGGAGTGCCTATGTGCTGCACTAACTCTGCTTAGGCCAGCATCCACTTTCAGTGATGAAAGTCCACAGGACCAGGTGTGTCTAGGCCAAGCACTCCAGTAAGTGAAATTTATTGTTTTAATATTCCTTTTACCCATTTTTCCATCAAGGGATCTTCTGTCACTAAATCAACATGACTGAGCCTGCTGCAGGAAGACAGAACACAGGACAAGTGTATGCTGTCTAAAAATAAAAGGGAGCCAAAGAGGTCTTCTGCAATACTGAATTTTATCACAGCACCAAGTTGACTCAAGAGAGCTGCTCTGTGAGGTCAACAGAAGCAGAAGGTAGCAAGAAAAGCTTGTAACTGAGGTCAATATGACAAGAACGGGTGAAAATCATCCTGGTCTCCACATTAAAGATGGCAATCTGAGGCCCTTCACAGATCAGGAGCAGGCAATTGGGTCCCTCCAATCCAGTGCCTTTAGCATCACAGCAGTCACAGAGGAGGGCAGGAAGATCTGAGGGTGCTCTGTGCTTTGCCCCTTTGTCTGTGACCAAGACCACAAATATAACAGCATCTTCTGCCTTAGTGTCTAGTCACAATTTCTCACTGCCAAAGAAGGGAAAAACAGGATCCACAACATCCTGTCTTACAGATGGCTCAAATGTACCATCCAAGGGACAGGGCAGAAAGTTCATGTTCAGCCCTCCCACATCGGCTGTTCATGTGAGAGCCACAGGATCTGCCCCTCCCTGGAAGTGGCCTGTCCAGCTCCTACAGGATGCCTGGAAATACTCTATTTCTAATAATGCAGAAGGAGAGTAGCCTTTGATGGCATGCAATGCACCAAACACGATCCAGAGGGTTTGCAATCTAATTAAAGAGTTTAATTCTTTATACACAGTGTAAAACTGAAAATCCAGGGTAGGTCCATTTGAAAACAAAGCAAATCAGATAAATGTGAGCCGGTTCACACTGGGCTATGGGTGTATTTATATGGAACACTGAACAAATAAATTAGTGGGTTTTTTTCTGATAATGTAAATACTCCCAAGAATATCAGAGATCCCAGCAAAGTCATCTGGACAGGATATAATGCAGGGCAGATGTGAAAGTGCTTGAAGGGAAAGAGGGAGAGCCCAAACTTTCCTGAGACTCTCCTAATATCCTTATGACAGTGATCTGCCTCAGTGTTGTTGTTGGCATGGCTTGCGCAGCAGCCGTCATAGCCTTGCTTCATAATTGAAGCTACAGGCCCAATTCATTAAAAGAAGATTTACTGGTGTTAAGAGGGTTTTGTTATAGATCTTGTTTTCATAAATGGGGCTCTATAGTGCATTATGTGTGTGATTTACAGAGGAAAGAAAAAATTCTGAGTTATGGGGAGAAGTGTTGGTGAGTAAAGTCCTTGGAGTGAGAATAGTTTAGTATGGAAACAAGATATGGATCTGGAGGAGAAGGAATGCAATCTCCTTGTATATGCTGATGTCCCAGGAGATGTCACAGCAAGACATTGTGGCACTAGGGTTGTTGCTGTTGTGTTCTGTTCATCACCCTGCTCCAGCTACTGTGTTCCGACAGCTTCAGGGGAGGTGACAGGTAGCAAGGGTGCCCATATCCCAGAGCTCACTGCCTCCTAAGTATTGCCTCTCCTGTCTCAGAAAACTACTCAGCTGAGACCCTGTAGATGTCTTCTATACTTGGAGTGACTTTCTAGCCAGACTTGCAAGTATAGCAAGGGAAGCTGCAGCCACAGTGCAACTGACTATGGGAGCTGTGATGCAAGAGATATGCCAGGCATCTGGCTATGGCAGAATAACTATGTTTAGCAAATAGAGACACAGTCAATAGGAGTAGCGGAGTCTTGGCACATCACGTCTCATCCTAAAATGGATGCCTAAAATACAACGCTCCTCAATTGTCCCCCATCTTTCATTGACTGCAAAGGGGGGCAGAGTGACTGGCCCCAATGGAAAGGAAGCCTGTCCACATCAGTCCCTGATTCAAGCCTATCTGCAATGTTCAAATCCCAGCTGCCCATGTGACAGAACGCAAACAACTTGGCTACCTACAAGGGCCAGGAGCAACACAGTGGCTGGATCCAGATATGGAAATCTGAAAGACAGACCAAAACCCTTCTAGTCCCCTTCCTCCTCCCCTATCAAAAAAACTGTGGCAGATTATATTTTTACGGGTTTCTTCTATCAAAATCTATAAAAAATTAACAAATCTAACGAGTAATCTACATCTTGGTATCAGCTCCTTTGGAGCTGCTCATAATCCACTACACCCAGGAGTTAACAGACTTATAATAGTCAACAAGGGGAACTGCTGTGTTTTGATTTATGATGCTATGTTACAGTTATTTTGCTCTTGCAATATCCAGAATGCTGTAGTGACCTACAAGTGACACACAGCTCTTGCAAAAGGTGTCCTGTGCACAACCGAGCACTTTCCCTTGCCAGATCTTGTGCATTCAAAGTGTTTTCTGGAAACATTCACTCACATCTTTACAACAGATTCACTTACTGTAGGAATATCATAAAGGCCAAAAAAAGTTTGCAGGCATTTTAATAAAAAGGAAGTGTGAGGTGAAGCATTTACTGCCTTAAATTAAAGTTGTTTGTGTTTCTCCAGCAATCAAGAGCAAGGTTCCAGAGGCCCTGCAGATGTTCAAATGCACACTGAATTTGGCAGGGTCTATTGTTCATGCCAAGAGGTAGATTTTTAAGCAATGTTTGAAAATGTTCACAGAAAAAGGCAATTTTGGATTTGTACAAGAGGCTTTACCATGCACAAAGCCTGAAGATTAGTAGAACTTGTTTAGTAGAACAAGAAGCAAACCTATCCTTATGAGACATGGATTAAGTCAACTCAGTCAACATTCAAACACTCCATACTAGCTATAGGCTGCTCCCAAATTGCTTTTGACCAGGGACCACTGAGTAATTCTGATTAAGCAAAAATGTGCTAAATGGTCATAACTTGCTTGTGGTCAATTCACACACACGCAAAAGATAAATCATCCAATGAAATCTTTGTACTGAGAACTTAATTCTGTTCTAATCACATGGCAACACTTGGGTATACATGTCCAGTCACACCCCACTGGCAAGACACCAGCAATAGAAAACCAGGAAAATCATCCTTGATGCTTAAAATCCATGTTTTTCGTTTGAGAATCTCTAAATAACCATGTACTGTAGGGAAAGATCCTGTATTTCAAATGTAAGCTGGCGGACAGCAAGCAGTTAACTTGGACAACCCCTGTAGGACTTGTTCGAGGGATGGCTAAAAGCCATAGTTTTAGATCAATTCACACACAATCCAATTTCAGGGCTGGGCTTCTTCCATGTTGGAACCGTAAAGTCAGAAAGAGATTAAGCCATTGCCCAATAATTGCCATTCCACCCTACCAGAGTCGTATCATTGCACACAAAATTTCTATTAGATGAACAATACAAAGGTTTCCAAGATGAGTATTCAAAAGCTAGGCAATATCAAGAACAAGGTCATTATGCTCTGCTGTAGCACTTTGAATGACACAGCCATGTTCTCCTTCTATGGCAGTCATCACTGTACTGTCTGTCCTCCACAGAAAACAATTACTGTCTTCAAATCACTCTATGAGATGAGAATTTCCATGACTGAAGATCCCATCTATACTCACCCATATAAACCATGACAGCCAGAGCTTGCTAGAAAATTGATTGCTCTGCTTGAAGTGTGTCTCACCTGATTTTTCTGTATTTTTAAGAGTGGCATCTTCTCAAAGTACAGCTCCCACTGGCACCACCTACCTCTTCAAACACTATTTGAATGATATGCCCTGCATCACTCAGGAGCAGAGGGACAAGGACAATCCAGCTTTCCCAGATGGCACAGTCCTTCCTATTCCCACACTTCCTTGCTGCAATGTGTGCCTCCCTTCCATTTGTGTTCAGAGAGGAGGGACTCTGGAAGGTCCTAAAATCACAATCTGTAAATGAACCTTGAACACTGCTCTCGATTTTTAAAGTCTGTTCTTTTGCTCCATGCTCTGCACTATAGACAATTCTTTTGACACATGGCAAGCCTTTTCCACAGAGTGAAAGAACTGTCACCCTTCCCACCCCCTACCCTGAAAAGGACACTCAAAGATTTCAGGCCACAAGAAAAAGAGCATTTTTTATCCTTAACTTGGATCTTGGAAATAGCTCAAGCTGGATCTCTGGCATGGAAAATCTCCCGCCCAAACCTTTTAAAAATTTTGGCAAAATCACAAACAAGAAAGACTGGGATCTTATAACAGGGAAAGCTGTTCAACCCAAATAATAAGTAGAGCTGTTAGATCTCTCCAAAACAACACTTGATACAAGATCTATAAAAGTTTTTCCACCTAGTGTTCAAAGCTAAGAAGCTAAAGGACTGGTGTTTTATGAAGACCTAGAAGGACTGCAGAAAACCCTCTATGTTTCTTCTAGACATTCACTGAGATTAGACTGACACCAAGAGTTGTACTGAACTAAATCCACAGTCAAAAAGTGACACTACGTCTTGGTAAATGTGATTAGCCAATCCCTTCAGATTGAATCAGATTTCTATTCTACCTTAACAACCTGTAGCACTAATTCATTGACTATAATTGATCACTTATTAAATCAAAGTGACAACAAATATACAAATCAGCTGTTTCTTCCTAGAGATGACTTCTTTAAAAATGTTACTGTTCATTTGCAGAAAGCTCTGTTTAGTGAAAAAGGAAAAAAATTAGACATTGACACTCTGTACACGCATTGCCTCCCTTTACCTTCTCACTTTCTAAGGGCTAAAAGTGTGATGGCTGGAACAACGGCTCAGAAAACGTTCTGATACTTAACATGAGATAGATATCCTTGAATAATAATCAGCCCAGATGCTATTTTGGGTTCTCTGCTCATCTCTGTTCTTTTGGATTATTTCTCACTGATACATGTTTTTCCAAAGGACTCTTACACTGCAGGAGAGAAGAACTCCCTGAAGTGGGTTTGTGCAGATCTTTAAAATAATACTGGCCTACACTTTAAAAGACAGGCACAGTTGCAGTGAAGGGCATTAGGCTTTGGATCTTAAAAAAAAAAAAAAAGAACCAGAGTTCAAAGAACATTCATTTTACGGAAATAAATCTGTGCAGAAAACAGTGTAAGAGAAATCTGTGCCCTTTAGAGACAGGGGAAAGCAGCTGGGCTGGCTCACACAGGAAGCAGCCTGCAGGTGCTGGCAACCAGCCAGGGGGTGAGTTTCTCATCTGCTAAACTCAAACCTGGCCTTTGCTGCAGTGGGAGCAGGAGGATGTGCTTGAGGACATGGGGGTCTTGGACATGGTAGCTGTCCCTGGAGAGATGTTCAACCACATCCTGGCTCAAGGTGCTTGAAGGGAGTTGCTTGGATCTTTACATCTATCAGATGCAGAATATTTATCAGGTTGGCTGTTGTGTTTGACTTTTGTTGTGAAATAACACTTGACTTGAGAACTGTTTGCTCAGGGGTGGTGGTTGGTAGGCATTTCCCTGTAGGGCAGCCTGTGCTCCAACTTTGGTCAGCTCAGAAAAAAAGTCAGATAAATGCTTCTGGAGAGCCGCAAATGAGAGTCTGATCTATTACACATTCGAAACAAGACGACTTTCTATTTGCAGGACTTCAAATCTTTTCTATTTTTTTTTGTCCTGCTGTCATGTCATGGATTTTATTTCTCTTCAGTGTCTTTCATATGAATATCCTGCCTTATAATAGGCAGTATTAGAAGGTGAGGAGAGAAAGGGACACAAATGAGTGCAACTGCTGTGTGTTTCTTCTCACCCAGGCAAATTTGAAGTGCTTGGCCTTCAAGCTCTCTCCTGTAGTCTGTAACACCAAAGGGATCACTATGGACAAAAAATGTCATGCAGTGCTGCTTGACTTGCAAAGGGGTGGCAATTCTAATGACTGTGTAATGAGCCAAGGCTGACACAGCTCAGGTAATGTGGTAGCACTGCCTTAATTTTGTGTCACCGCAGAGGAGATGCACCAAGGCATCTGCCTGTCTCCCAGTTAAGACACGAAAAAGAAGATGTGTAGAGAGACAGAAAATCAAATATTTTAAGAAAAAAAAGAAAAAGAGAAAGGATGGAAAGCACACTCATAAAGATGTAGTGCCAGTACAACATTTTCCTACCTTTAGATCTCAAAATGCTTCACCATTATATAAGATGGAAAGCACACAAAGCCCACTGCCAAGTTCACCAAGCTTGTTTACATCAGAATCAAGTGTGAAAAATTACCTTCATGGTACTGCACTCTTGAAATGCTCCTCTTTCTTCCTCCCAGCACATCCTGTGACACATATCAACATAAATGTCCCCTTTCTCACAACAGAGATTGACTGTGTTTAAAGTTGGAAGAAATTTAAGGTAAATTTGGGATTGAGATGAATTTCAGCAAAAAATAGGGTTAATATGGCAACATCTCTTTTGAACTTTGAGAAAAATGGATAAGTAATGGGTGAGGTTATAGAGTAGCAGGACAAGTAATTGTTCTGTTCAGTGGGTGTTCCCGGTCATCCTGGGACCCAGTTTCTCATGAAAGAAATGCCAAGACAGAGCTTTCCTCCATCAACACCAAGTTAATATGCCTAATCCCTTCCCAGCTATTCTTTAGCATCTCCACACAAGCAACAATGAAAATCAAAATTAAACTCCACAGATTTTCACTTTACTCACTGCCTTCAAGCTATTTTCCATACAAGTATGAAATGTCAAATTTTGCCTGCGCTGGTTCTGAAACCACAGGACTGAGATTGAACAATTCAGTTGTGGTATCAAAGTCAAACGGGATTATGTGTTGCATATTAGGGACCGGGGTATAGGATAGCTGGCATGAAAAGAGCTACTGAGCTCTGACTGTTACTGTTTGGCAAGTGGGAAGAAAGTGTGTTTAATCCAGTTTTGCAAACAGCCTCTTTTTGCTTTGCTTCCGTTAGAACCATCACTGGAATAAAACCCAGGTCTTTGGAAATATTCATTAAAAATAAAAGAGTGTCTCTGGCCAGATGAGCCCAGCAGCCTGGAGTTTGTAAAATCGACTTTATAATATGAGACTGTACCAGGCAGAGTCTAGCATTGGCTTTTATTCTTCTTCTCTCCTACTAAAAGTATCCTAGTTTATATAAATTATTTGATATTTCATAAGAGTAGAAGAAAAAATGGCTGTATAGGCCATTAGTTGTAGCAAACTGATTACTAATTACTGGAATCCCAGTTTAGAAAGAGGAAGAAATTAAAACCAGAGAGTTTTGGCCAGAGTGCAAGATGCAAATGAGAAAGAGCCAGTTACAATACCAAAGGCAGGGAGGAATGATGGCTACAGGAGGAAAGTAGGATGCTCTGAAGTGGTTTACTAAATATAAATGTTGATGTTTTGGCCAAAGCAGGACTAGACGTGTCATATTCAGAACCTAGAACAAATGTTGCTGAGGTAGAGACAGATGTTTTAAAACATCAGTGGTAGCTTATGAATGTGGTCACACTGCTGAGTAATTTCATATACATTTTGTTCGTCACTTCGTAGTCCTAGGAAATCCTTTCATACTGCAGTTGCAGATCCACACACCTTTGGGGCAGGTGCTAAAGCAGAACCCACATATCTCAGGGATGCCAGAAGGACAAATTGTTTGATGGTAGCAGATGCACTGGCCATCTATGAAGAGAAGTGCTGAGTCTGGTGCTGTAATGGGTGGCTCTACAGACCTGAAGGAATCTGCTGAGGTCAGGTAGATGCTCCTGGGTAGGCTTCTCCTAAGGAAAGTCACAGTGAAAGTGGTTTTAGGACTGAGATACATTGATACATGTCTCATAGGTAAATCCAAAGAAGTAGGAGTGCCAAGGGAAGAGTTTCTGAAACTTTTGACTCCTTCCAAGTCACACCACCTGCTAGAGCAGCAAGCTCTCTCCCCACCCTCACCTCCCACTGTCTCTCTTTGCTCCTTGTCCAGGCTTCAGTTTAACAGGAGTTGGAATTCCCCAGTTCCCACTCATCCCACGTCCCCTGCGAACCCCAACCATCCGTGAGAGCTCCTGCTATATCCTATTGCTCTATCACAGCCTGTTTGCTTTTCTGCTGTCTCACAACCCCCTTTAATCTCTGACAAAAGGCGCGTGACCAGCACACGCCTTGCTGCCTTTTTCCCTCTGCCTCACACCGAGCAGCAATCCCAGGGAAACCGAGCAGGATCCGGGGGGTGACCTGCCAGCTCGGGCGGGCTGAGCACCACCCCAGCTTTTCACGGACCAGGGTACCTACTCCGCCTGGCACCAGCTCAGCTCCCCGGGACCTTCAGGACTACCAGCCTTCCCGCACTCTCCCGCCTCCCTTCCCCGCTGTGCGAGAGCAGTTGGTCCCCGGCGCCCCCGCCCCACGGGGGCAGAGCCTGGCAGCGCCCGGCCCGGCCGCAGCGCGCCAGCAGGCGGCGCTGTTGCAAAGGCTGCGGCCGGCGGCGGGCGCGGCGGGCCGGGCCGGACGGGCGGTCTCCGCGGCGGGGCACGTCCCGCGGAGCCGGCGGGATGGGGTCCCGCAGAGCTGGCGGGGCGGAGTCCCGAGGAACCGGAGGGGCACGAAGAGCCGGCGAGGCGGGGCAGGGGAACCGGCGAGGTCCCGTAGAGCCGGCAGGAGGAGGGAGAGCAGCGAGCTCTGCCGCCTCGTGGAGGCAGCGCTCCCGGCACCCGCGGCGATGCTCGGGTTCAGCGGCTCTGCCCGCTGGGATTGACGCGAGGGTTTTTGCAAGGCTGCACGGAAAGCCTTAATTTGCCAAGATTTCCCCCTCTCTGGAGAAGCTCCCTGATCCTGAGAGACGCTGGCGCAGCCCTGAGTAGGCTGCGCAGAGCGGGGCTGGCACAGGATGGGCAGTGGCCTCAAAGAATCACAGACTCACGGAATGTTTTAGGTTGGAAGGGACCTTAAAGAACAAGATTTGACAAGCTGTGACTTGTTCTCATCACGTTTTCCCTTACGTAAAGAGCATTAGTAAAACAAGACAAACAAAAAAAATCAGAGGAAGTTTCCACTGACAGACTTTCTTCTGTGGAAAATAAGCAAAGAACTGTGGCAGCCAGCCCGAGGGCAGCCTTCCCCCAGGTGAGAGCCCTGCCGCCCCTGGTTGCAGCGTCAGTGCAAAGTGGCACCGGCCCCAGCAGTGGCGCAGTGGCACAGTGGCACAGTGGCACAGCCACTCCGGGCACAGGAAACCCCGGTGTTCCCTACAGATGTTGGCACATCTCAAGAGGGATCAGGGTGGCAATGGCAGCCAGCTCAGTGGCACTGTGGTGGCATGGGGGCCATGGCCCAGTGTCTGTGCCTCTGAGGGGTTTTGTGAGTAAGGGGCTGCAGTGTCTCTTCATTGGCACTTGGCTCCTGTGGGTGAGGGAGAAGCGGGGTGCAAGTGCTGCTGAAGGGTTACTCTGGACTGGCTGGATAGGAGGCATAAAAGCTGAATCCCAGATGGGCAACCAAAGCCCATGAACTGTTGTTGTGCCCTGCTGGGTAAAAACAAAGTGAACACTGAAAGGGGGAACAAGTGCTTGACAAAGACAAGGAAGACAAAGCTAAGGAAGACACACTTCACAGCTGTGATTTTTGTCTCTCCTAGTGCCTTCACCCTCGAGGATGACAAGTCCTCGAGGAGGATGTTAGGGAAGGTCCTCTCCTTCCTTACCAGGGTATCCACTGAAGAGCACGGTCAAACCCAGGTGTCAGAGTAGCAGCACTGGTCACAAACCACCTGTAAAGGGGACACACAAGCTAACAACCACACTCCAGTGAGGTACGTGGGCTGACAGAAGATCAGAGGTCACTTGTGGCCTTTTAAACAAGTGATTCTCCTGAAAGGAGCTTGGCTCTTTTACTTCCTTGCCTGCATGTAATTGAGAGGTTTTTTGCCCTTCTCAGCTCGATCTCTTTGCTTCACTGCTCCACAGTGATCATGAACTCCTTAAGCTATTTATATGGTTCAAATGTACCGACACTGCCTAAAAAAATCCTTTAAGCAAAGTTTTAGGAAATTGGTCAGAGTCTTAGAAACTGAGTCATTGGGGATGTGTTGAACTTTGCTTTTTTATTCCAGCTGCCTGCTGTGTGTTTTTCAGATACAGATTGAACTGAGAAAGGGTCCTGGAGTTCAAACGCCTTCCCTGCAGCAGTGAGGTGGAGCATGGCACAGGATGCAGCTTATCACAGATAACAGATGTGTGTATCAGGGGTCTCCGCTTCCCTCTCCCATGCTGTTTGCTTAGCTCTGTGCCTTCCCTGCACATGCTGCATGTAGGAAGACTGAGATAGGATATGGTTTTCAGACCCATTAACAGCTCTTCAGCCAGCTGAAGTGTGTGTCACAGGGCATATCCTGCTGATTCAGCAGTAGAAGGCAGTTCCTATCTCAGGGGGAAGTAGAATAAAAAAGATAAATCTCCTTTGCCTTAGTTACACTTTTCAACTCTGTCTGAGTGAGATGTGGACCTGTATTACAAATCTCTACTGCTTTACTCACATAGTATATATTAAATACTAGCAGAAATTATATATACTCGGGAAATTATACTTGCAATATACTTGCAGTATAATTTCTCAGCAGTCAACAGAACTTTACAGATAGAAATGTAGTCACCAACTACTGAATTATAACTTCAACTGGAATAGAGAATTTGCTCTGTCGAGCTATGTGCACACCAGGCTTTGGTGGTTTTGCTGTGAAAGGTTGGCGGAACCTGGAGGTATAAGCAGAAAAAAAAGCTGAAAAAATACTTCTGGGGGGGGGGGCAAGGAGGGGTTTGAAGAGCATTTAAGAAGGTTTGAAATGTATCCACTATTGTTTCATTATCCCCACTCCCTCCAAATCCTCTTTCTAAAGCTGTTATCAAACACATTACCCAGGGGTTGTTAAAACACTGACACCATAGCCAATAGTAATTTGATAATGAAAATGTAAAAAAAGTGATAATAGGCACAGTGTTTTCCTTGAACATGTTCTTGCTGCAAGAGTTGACAACATTAATGAATTTTGTTTTGTACTTCTACAGGGGCATAAAAAATGATTTTTACATGAGGAAAGTTTCTGTTTGAAAATTTTCTGGCCTGGGAGCCTGGTGGCCTCTCTTTGACTGTCCTGACTCACCTCACCACTGTGACTGCGGTTCTTGGGGCAGGGGAAAGGGCCCTGTTCTTTTGACATGGTGCTGCTTAGGGTAAGGAGGGTGTTGCAGGAACATGGAGGTGTGTCTGCACTGAAAGGGAGAAGAAGCTGTAAAGTAATGCAGAAAGAAAATTTTCATGGAATTTTTTTTTGGCTTCAAGCACTCAAGAGGAGGCAGAGAGGGGAAGGAAATAAGAAAAGCAGCATATCACGAAGTGAAGAGAGCGGTGACATTTTACAGCAGCTGAAAATCTCCACCACAGTGTTTGTACTCCTTTCATGTGGTGTTATCAGAGTTCTTTGCAAGAGTTTATTATTGTGTTCTCCCAGACAGAAAGCAGACAGCCATCCTGTGACCCACATCCTGAGTTTTACAGCCCTCCTTGTCCTGTGCCATCTAGGGTATTTATAGTGTGACCCACCATGGGGAGAGCAGAGGAATTCCTTTATACTCTAAACTTTATGCTACAATAATAATGAGAAACTGGGACAAATGACAAGTCTTCCTGCCCACAAACTGTCACAATCCTGCCACTTCAAATGACTCGAGCTGGCTAGGGCACCATGCTGGTTTTGCCCGGCAGGTTTCAGCTTACTGGCTGTTGTTGCTACTATAGTGAAACTGAGGCTAAAGGCTGTATCTATGGTTCTTATTTTAAAGAGTTAGAAGGAGGCAGTCGGCTTCTTTGCTTTCTGCATCACCCCTCTGTGTTATGACACTTCTGCATAAATGGAGGAAGAGACTCCCAGGGGGGCTAGATTTGTTGTTTGTTTGTTTTCCTCAAAAAAGGGAAGATTCAGAGCACAAGAGAAAGAGATAATAGAACTTTAATTGAACCTGGGCATGCATACCGTTGTCACCCAGAAAAGGTCAAACATGCTTTAGGGCTGTAAGAAGTCAGTAGGAGAGAAAGAAGATGAGATGCGTGTAGAGTAAGATAAGAGATAAGGGTCTTACAATTAGCCAAGGGCCAGGTGTGGGTGGCAAAGGGTGAGTGAGCTGATGGCACCTCAAATAGCGGTAGGAAAGCCCCGCAGCTGGGAGAGGTTCTGGTTGACTTAGCAAGAAACCTTCTGAGTGAGGGCTGAGCAGCATCCGCTCACCTTTAGCTGCCCCTACGTTTTCCACTGACTTGCTTTGCAGGCCAGAGTGGGCCTGAGCACCTACAGATTCGTCTGGAGAGAGCATAGACTGTGTTGGTCAGCTCCTGCCCCTATCTGGTGGCAGACAGCAGAATATGTGCATGCCTGAAGCCTTTCATGGAAGTGCTGTCCAGGTAATATCCAACAGCAAAAGCGGGAGATGGTTCCCTGCTAGTGTGGGTCGGCATCAAGCTCGATAAAGCTGCCCTTCGCTTTGCAGACAGGGTGCAGGTAGATGGGAGCAAGTGCAGAAAGATGTCTGCCCACATACTTTCAGCTTTCCTACTGTACTGTGTGTGTAGGTTCCCCAACACATGGCCAGCCACGGAACATCAGGTCTCAGGGTAACAGGACCAATAATCTGGTCTGTAGGCACCCTGGGGACTTCCTCCTGTTGTAGTAAAGAGCAAATGGGCCAATTCTGTTATGTATATAGCTGCTTCTGGAAAGACTAATGAACGATATGCGTGCATTGTTGCAGGGACCAACACTTAGGTGAAGAGTAGAAACAGAAAAACCACTCATCAGCAGCTGGAAAGAACTGAATGCCTGTCTTCCCCTACCAGCAAAAAAAAAAGTAGGAAAATTGATTTCTAGACTTCAATTGAGTGGAAGATGGGATATTGCTGGACTAGAGATTTTTATATGTCAAGCAGGTGGAGAAAGAGAGGGCATAGTGAGATCAGCTTGGCTAGATAATGGAAAGGAGAGAAAAACTGCCGCAATGATTTCCATCTTGGGCCTCCCCAGTTTTGCCAGGTCTTCTTTCTATAGGCTTGTTGGTAACAGGTGAGGAGCACCAGGATGAATCCATTGCTTCTACACAGCAATGCACGTGATCATGACAGTAAGGTCTAACCTGCTTGTGAGCCAGTGACAAATGACAGCTACACATTCTAGCCATGAGCAGCCTACATTTTGCCTGAAAAAAGGTGGTTTTTTTTTTTTAATATTAACTTGATAATGTAGCTCTTTTGAAGTCCTATCAGCACAGATACAGAGCATGCCATTCTTTACTGCAAGGTAGCCAAAGTAAACAAGCCCAGTGCCATATCAACTGTGCAAAGGGAGTGAAAAATATTCACATGGAGTGGAAAATACTCTGACACCATAGGTTTACCCAGTGTGGATGGATGGTTGCCAGGTAGTAAAGGAGGAATTAACTCTTGCACAGAAGCAGAACATACCCTAAAGGTAGCAAACAAGCAGAACTTAATTTGGAAATGAGTGACCTACAGTCTGTGCTTATCTGAGAAAGTGCGGATGTGGAAAGTAATTCTTTCAAGTAAACACAATTTCTGTGCCTGATGTTGTAACAGGCCATTCACAGCTTCAGGTTTTGAAGTAGCAGTCCCCTGGAGAATGCTGCAGCCTTTTAACACTTCACCAATACATTTATCTTTCTCAAAGGCAATGCAAACATCAGAGTACACGCTCCATTTTGTTCCATGATAACAACATCAAAAATATCACTAAGGAGTGTATCCATGTGAAATCTTTATTTGGAGAATGTCTCCTCTTGAATAACAGCACCCCTCCAGTTTACACATAAGCCCAGAAACACAGTATTAGCATTATGCAGAAAAAAAAAATAGAAATAAAATTCTTAAAACACATTTATCTTCTGATATCATATAAATAGTATTGTAATTGCTTAGCCCTATTTCCTCTCTTTTTATCCCTCTAAATCTGACTTTGGGCTAGCTAGAGAAAAAAAAAACCATGGCATTGACATAGTATTAGTTTTGGAGACAGGCCACAATAGCTGGAAAGTCAGTGTGGAGAATTATCTGTGTTGTATAAGGACAGAGACAGAGGGATAATGATATAATTTTCCTTCCAGGTTAAGAATTGCTTTTGGGATGGTTCTGATTATTCTCTTTGCTGGTCCAGAGCTCAATAGAAGGCTGAGATTGCTGCTTTTGAGGGTACAAAGTTCCTCCTTCATTTTTTAATCTGTATGTTGCGGTTTCTCTTGGGTGGGAAATTTCATTTCAATTTCTAATCTCAGCCATGTGTCGGTCAATTCTGACTTAAGTTCTCTTCACCCTCTTCCTGCTGTGCAGCTATACAAGCCATATTGCAAACATATTTTTCAGCATGGGTGGGAGGTAGCATTGTGGTTTGGGGCTTTGCTATTGATATCATGATTTCCCTTTTTCTTTGTTTTCAACATTTTTTTCTTTAAAAATAGAGTTGATGGTAAACAGCTTTCATTTAGTCCCTGGGGGAGGTCCAGTGAACATTTTCACACATGCTTGAATAAGAATTAAATCAAAATTTCCCAACTTTTCTAATGAATTCAATGAAATAGTCATTATATCATGAAATCTTCAGCTTGATCCTTCATTGGGGTTACACATAAAAATGGAAGTTTAAACTTTGTAGACTCCACTTGTAGCTAAATCTCACTCCACTAAATGAAGACTGCAGCATCATGGCTTATTACCAGTGAAGGGACATTAAGGGATTGTTTGATTGTCAACCAAGAAAATACCCACATCCTCCAAAAGGATAGCTTTACAGAAAACATTCAAAAGGCAAACAAGCTGTCAATATTTTCCCTTTCTTTTAACACTCTTTTATCTCTTCTTTTGAGCTGATGGCTCCTGCCAAGTAAAGATTCACATATGCTTGCCTCTATCAGATATTGAACCTGGACAAAAGTGGCCCACTTTGCAATTGCAAGAACTTCTGCCACTTAAAATGCAAGAATATTTCACTTACTTTCTCCCAATCACTCCACTAGTTTCTTCCTTTGAAAAGGGGGAATGAAGAAAATATCAACATTTTAACCCAAAGAGAAGGTCAAGTACTATAAAACTAACATTCATCCGGTTGTCCATGTGGGAAAGGCAACAGAACGTTAACCCTAGATATTAATATTGATTTATGATATTAAAAATACAGAAATATATTACTAAATTGCAATATTTGTATGTAAATAAGCTTGATGGGACCGGTCATTTTCGAAGGATGACATTAATTCTGTTACTTGACCACTTTAAAGTGACCTTCATGTTTTTCAAGTTACTGGGATGCTTCAGTACATAGACTGTTTGGTCCCAGCATGAGGAACTGAGCCAAGGAAATGTGAGGATTTTGACAGGTGAGACAGTTGTTTGCAATAAAGACTAACCTGCTGTAAAACCTGTGGCATGAAAGCCAACAGTCCTTCTTATGCCTAGGGAAGGTGTCTTGAGTTTGGAGCTCACAAGTGATGCTTAGTCAGGCATGTCACTGGCCATTGCAGTGACCGGTGATCTTGAGCCATTCAAAGGTATTTCCCTCCTTTCCCTCCCCCATCCCACCCTGTTCAGCTGTGAGGGCTGCGGGACTTGACGCACACAACTCCAGAGTTCTTCTCAGACCGCACTTCTGTCTGGTTCAAAATGCCTCTAGCAAGGAGACTGGAGCGGGATCCGAAAACTGCGATTCTTCGTGCAAACGAGACTTTCAGGCCGTGCTGAGGGGAACCGCGGGAGGGAGCGCTTTCGCCTCCGGAAGGCGACATCGGGCAGCGCCCGGCGCCTGATCCCGCCGCTGCTGCGCTGCGGGGACCCGCTTCTCCTCGGCCCTGGGCGAGCGGGGCTGGGCCCGAATGCCCGGCGACCCCGAAGCTCACGGTGACTCATCTTTCTCAGACAGAAGATAAGAGCCTGAAACTCTTATCATGTGTTCATCTTAGAACCATAAACTCATAGAATCGCCTGGTTGGAAAAGACCTTTGAGATCATCAAGTCCAACCGTACCAGTCCACTACTAAAGCACATCCCGTCTACCCGTGTTTTAAACACCTCCAGGGATAGGGACTCAGCCACCTCCCTGGCCAGCTTGACCATCCTTTCAGTGAAGAAATTTTTCCTAATGTCTAGTCTGAACCTTCTGGCACAACTTGTGGTCATTACCTCTCATCTCTATCACCTGTCGTTGAGGAGAACAGACCAACACCCACCTCACTACGACCTCCTTTCAGGCAGCTGTAGACAGTGATGAGGTCTCCCCTCAGTCTCCTTGTCTCTAGGCTAAATAACCCCAGTTCCCTCAGCCACTCCTCCTAAGACTTGTTCTCCAGCCCCTTCACCAGCTTCATTGACCTTCTCTGGACACGCTTGAGCACCTCAGTGTCTTTCTTGTAGTCACCTCAGCACTGCCACCAACTTCTTTTACTGCCACTAATCCCTGAAGTTGGACTATCCATTCTTGAATTCAGCAGGGTAAACAGACGGAGATGACAGGTCCTCTTCAGCTATCCATCTCCTGAGGAGTCTCCTCATTAAACATTTTTGAAATGTATAAACCAGGCATGGGGTTTTTTTTTGCATCACTTTCTGGGAATGCTTGTGAAAACAGTATCTTCCCAGCCAAGCCCTTTGATAACCTGTCACCCAACCCCAGCTTCCCCAGCTGCAGCAGTACAGCAACAGCACAAGCTAGAGACACAGCAGTTTGTAACGCGATTTCTGAGGTTCTAGCTCTGCTCTTCCTCCAGAGAATAAAAGAGAGTAAAATTAAATGCACAGATCCTCATTGGTATTCTGCAGTCACACTACTGCATTGCAGGAAGCACTGGAAACAGACTGCCACATCCTCCTCCTTTGCGTGTGCTCAGTCGAAGCTCCTGCTGTTGCCATTACCAGCGACAACTGCTGCCATGACAGTTTTATGTACCCTTTGAGGCACTAAAAGCCACATTTTACTGGTTTATAACTACATCTGGTGTAAAAGGAGCTTTCTCTTGACTGCTGCTTGCAAATGGAAAAAGGTTTCTGGAAAGGTGCTCAGCTATGGTAACATCCAGCCTATTCCTAGAGCTACCATTTTAATTATGGCACAGATACTGTAGAAATACGGAAGCACAATCATTCATAAAACTGTACTCCATGGACTTCTTAATTGTCTGTACCATAGTATCAAATGAAACAACCAGCATTGCTGAAGGAAAACACCATTTTTAGAGCAGTACTAACCCTATACTACTGTCACATGCTACTGCTTACTAACTTTTGAGTTTTTAATTTCTCATTCTTGGCCAATAAAACCTTCCCCATAATACTGCTGCTTCCTATTTCTCTTTTTTTTTCTTAAAAAAAAAGTCTTGGGTGTTTACATGCAGTGGGAAAGTAATTACTTGATATAACTGATGAAACAGACATTTTTCAGAATTAATTAACCCCTTCCTCATCAGAATAAAATAAAATGCACAGAAACCTCTGTTGCAGAGGCAGGAGCTGAAGGTATCAATCAGGCCTGGTTATATGGGTCAATTTACAGTTCTTCAGAAATCAGGGATATATTAAAACTTTCAAGTTACTGCCAGGCATCTCAGCTTTGCTAGTAAGTGGGTTGCTGAGAGCTGAAGAAGTTCTTTTTAAGAACTGCTTTTTATGGGCAGAACTGGGGGCAGAGAGGGAGGGGGGGGACAATTTTGTAGCTTTTTACCAGCCCCTAGATGTCTTAGATGGTGATGAAGAGAGGTGGATATAGTAAGAGCGCTGGAACAGTTCATCAAAAGGTATTGCTACGCAGCATGCACAAGAGTTAATAAAATTAATTATACACATTTTCTTTTCAAACAAGCTTTAAATAGTCCATACGTAACAGAATCATGTGTTACAGACAAGAAATTCTTGCTGCCAAAACACAGGATGAGTGTTTTTCCCTGTTGTTCTTCCCAAATTACAGACTAAAAACCAGAAAAGGCCAATAGAATAGATCGGTGAAGTACATGAACAAATCATCAGAAGAATGTTAGTACATAGGTACTTACAAAAAAACCACACAGGAGTGAAAATAAAGGCTTTAAAGATACAGGTAGTATGCAGGCTAATTCAGTATCAAAGAGCAGAATGCGTAGGTTTTATTATAAATTCATGCAGTTGTGTGTGCAGATAAAATACACTTAAAGCCATGTATTTAAATGGCATCAAGGAGACACCTGAACTCCTCCCCAGCAACATCAGTTGACTTCAGGGAAGAATTAAACCCAGTTTTGTTTATTTTTATACACTGGCCAAAACCAAACCCATAATCTGTAAAAAGGAACAAAGTAAAAGAAAGCAACCAGGAATTTTTCTGAGCCACTCAGAGACACTGGGACAAAAATCCAAATCCCCTTTTTGGTCATCACCGTACAGGAATGTAATGGCAGGAACACCAGTCTGGACAGTTCTCACGTGTGTTTCAGTAAACGGCTCCAAGAACAATTTAGGGGTTGAGTGTGGAAAAACAGAAATTAACCCTGTAGTACATACAGACATACATACATAGATGGCTCTTTTCAGAACAAAATAAGGTAGCACTACTGAGTATGTGGCAATATGGAGTGTGCAGTAAGATATACAAGTGAAATCTGCTTGGGGCACCTTCACTCAGAGGGATAACTCTTCTTAAAATATAATAATAATACTTCTTTATACTTGCCACTTGTTAGCAATTGTTTACATCATAGAAAAATAGATAGTATTCTGTAACAAGAAATATAGTTACTTTGTTAAAATGGGCTATTTTAAACCAGCTACTATTCTTTCATATAAAGAATTTCTAAACAGCAAACCAAAAATAGGTAATACTGAGTGCAAAACAGCCAGTGGTATACTTTGCATTGGTTTGAAACACTAGTTGCCAGCTACTGTAATTACACGTTCTGTACACTATACTAAGAAAGTCTTCCATCTTTCAGAAGCTTTGGGGTTTTTGCTTTTCTTCTTCTAGGTGGCAAGTAAGTATTTAATCCGAGTAAATTCAAACTCTGGAAGTCAGAAATAATTTCACAATCACTCTTTGCTACCATTCTCTCGCATTCCTTCCCCCATGTAGTGCAGCAGCACTTTCTACTCATGGCCAAAAATCCCTTAAGTTAAACAAAGTTTAGACTGTAGATACTTATAAGTTTAGCTTATAAATTCACATTCTTTTAAAAATCAGTTCACTAATCTCCCACGTTTACATTTACACCAAAGAGAAAGCTCAAAAGCCTCACTTCATGCATTTCATCGCCACTGCTGAAGACTGAAATAGAGTTCTGATAAAAACTCTTTGCCAACAGTAGGTATAAAGTCTTAACATTACAAAGCCAGATGGTTCCAATGTAGAAGTCAGATTTTTCTGTGGTCTCCGCAAGAGTTTCAGATACGAATAACTAATTCCTAGAGGCAGTGGTAAAGGCATTATCAGTACACCATGAACACCACAAGCGGAGGCAATTTCCAAACATCAAAGAACAAAAAACAAACAAAAAGCACCCAGAAAAAAATCAGTGACACATTCTTAGTAGAGCATAAATCTCTCTGTTCTCCTCTTCATTCTTCTCACACCTTTTCAACTTTGGTGGGGTCATACAGATCTGAATGAAAAACAAAACAAAACAAGAAAACACTATTAATAATATATTGTGAAAACTATTCGACTTTGCTAGCTGCAGAAATAAGACATCTTTTCCCCTAGTTTTTACTAAAAAAAAAGAAGCTTATACAGGATTTACAGCCTTAAAGTTACATACTGCATTTCTGACCCAAATTCTGTATTTACACCAGTGTAATTCGGGTACAACTTGGCTCAAATGCATGGAGACTGAATTTGGGAAGCCTTGGGGAGGTAGGAACAAGTGTACTGAATGCTGAGTGGCTACTCCAAGTTTTCAGATGCTTTGACAGGGAGAGAAAGACATCAGATTTACCCCCTCCATTGTACTGAACACTAAGGACAAGTAAATGCTTGAAGCATCCTAGGACAGTATTCAAGCTGGCTGAAGAAGTCATGACGCATCCAGTCATCAGGGTCTTTTCATTTGATTGCAAATCCTTGGTTTCAGATTAATTCAACAGAATACAGGAAAGCACAGCTGTGTCACATCACTATGCTTAGACTGTCTCGTTTTAGTCTGCAAAACTGCAACGCACGTTTTGAATGTTATTCACTAAAGGACTGGACAGTCTTACTAACATTGGTCTTCGTTTTCAGTTCACACCACAGACCACACTTTGTTCTTCTTTTCCTGAAGCACCAAGGACACTCTTCTATCAGATTTTTTTATTGGATTTATCCCAACACTGGCCATAAAGTGATCAAATATGAACCTTTTCCTTCACACTTATGACTCTGGGATAGGATTGCAATGAAAGGGCTTTGCCTTGTGAGATCTGCCTGCCCTGTGTCATCATGCACACGTCTGACTTACTCTAGGCTCTTTGGGATGCATAGTCATGGTGTGGAGGAACCAAGGCTACCTACAAATGAGTCTGTAGGCACACAGGGGCCTGTCCAAACTGGCACTGCAGTTCGCACTACCGTTTGCTGCTTGCTGGTCTTATGCAACTTGGGTGTCTGTGCTAACCTTAAACATCCCTCCTGTAGGCTGTACTCCCACAGCCCTTGCATTTAAACAGTTGAGCATGAAAATAGTTGCACACATCAATATCACACTCTGGAGTAAAACATTCAGGCTCAGGACTTTTATGTTGATGTGAGTGAATGTCTTCATTCAAACAAGCGGAAAAATCCTCAAAGGAGAATTTTTACTCCTATGTGCAAGTGTCCATCTGCAGCATCCAGAATCATATCAACGGAGAACTGGCTAAGAAAGAATTTTTGTATTTGGCCCCAGTGGGTGGATTCCTGGTGCAGGATCCTTTATCACTTTTCTTGCCCACTCTCCTCAAATTGAGAGAAGCCAGCCAAGAAACGAGTCTGTGCCAGAGACACCCATGTTTTCAGAACTGCTTATTGCTGTTCAGCCTCTTCTGGTATTTCCAAACTTCAAGAACAGACACCACATGAATGCAAAAAATCAAGAGGAAAAATGTTTTTGAGGGCTTGTACACTCCACAATAACACTGCATCTTTCTGTGCTTAGTGGTGTGGGAAGATGCAGTAACATTTTTTCAGCTGTAAATATTTTGCCATCTAAAATTCTGAACCATTATGTGTGAGAATAAATTCACATTTCAGAAACCTGATTTTCCTAAGGCCAGACACATTCACACTGACTGAACTTCCCCCAGAACTGCAGGTGCTCACTGTTTCAGGGGAGTGGTCGGGGCAGAAAAGCAGGCGACAAGACATGGAGCCTTCGCATGGCTCAGCTTATTCCTTGAAAACTTACCCACACCCTCAACAGCTAAACCAAGGACACAAAAGGGCCAGATTGCCAGGATATGTCACACTTCTGGGGGTACAAACACTGGCGTTCTAGCACTGATACAGAAATGTTTATTTGGCACTTGGTTAAGCTCATTTGAAATGCTCTCTATAGAAACAAAGCCAGATCAGCAGTCTCACAGAAGCAGTCTTCAAACAGCAAAGGAGAGAAGACATCCAGTGCATTTGGGAACATTTGGAGATATTTTTCTAATGGCAGTATTTGCATAGTAAGATGAGCTTCTTGCACTGAATTTCGGCAGAGCTCTTACTCTGAGATGACTGTTCGTCTGCCAAGCTGCATTATACATGTGAAAGCCTGTTTCTGCTAAAAGCTCCAGCCTCTGTGACAGGCCCAGTCTGCAGTTATAAGACTAACATGACCCCACCTCACTCCAAATAGAATGGCCTTAAGCAATATTTACTCTTTAAAGACAACAAATATAATGGTTTTCCAGGATTAATTCTCATTCTAGCTTTCAGTGGTACCAGTGAGTTAGTCTGAAAATTAGAGTGAGGGTTAATAGAGGCCCTTCTATAAACATGAATCTTCAGTCCTGCCCCATTAAAGTAAGGTGAAGATCTTACGGCCATCAACAAATCTCAGTCCCTTTGGATAGGAAGAAGCCACTGGAGGAGATGCCTTCCCTCCCCATGCAAACGTGTGTTACCCTACGGTACTGGATGTGCAGAGCAGAAAGGGACATTCACACTATCCAGACGTAGGGAGGGCTGTTACAGCTGTGAGGGAACTGCTACAATGGGAACATACCACAGAATACAGGCATGGAATTGTCAGCAAGAAAGACAAATTTAGACCTAATTTACTGGAGAATAACTCTCCAATAAAACACACACAATCTGTTTTGACACATCCTTGAAGTTAATGTCACCACAACAGTTACTTTCTTCACTCCAGCAGAAACCTCAAGGGAGGAAAGCATATGAAATGCATGTGGGGCGTACTAGACCTGATGGGTAAAAGGAAGCTGAATTAGCCTGTTTGGAAAATCTGGTCTAGAGAAAAACAGTTCAGAGCAGAAAGAGACATGAAGCTGTGGGATACAGAAAAAAACATGAAGGGAAAGACAGCAAGATTGCAGGAGCCGATACTTAGAGCTCATACAAATGTTTCTTTTGAGATGGAAATACATAAATCCAGTTTAAAGTATGCTCCATTTAATTTCAGTCTCTTTGTTCTGGAGAACTGTGAACAGATTTACATTGATGAGATTTAATGAATAACCAGTGCAGATTTCAAGGTGGAGCCTCAGCTGCTACAGAGAGGATGGAAAAAGGAAGAAGATTAATATTAATTTAACAACTTTCACACCACACATTTGGTCACTCCAATTAATTTAATGGACTAGACAGGTGGCCTGGGAGATTTATGCCCTTACATAGATCTATGGCAACAAATTATTTTCAGCTGTTCAACACAATGCCATATGAAAACTGCTTTGGAGCAAGAACAGCTCATGTTACTTCGGGGATGCTTACAGACTACGCAAGTTTAAACTGTTATGAGTGATAAGAAACACCAGAAAAAACAAAAAGGTGTTCACTGAAAAAGTCAACTTTCCATTTGGCCTGGGGAATAACAGTTATTCTCAACATCTGATCTGGAAAATATTCATGAGACAGAGAGAATTTTCCAGGCCCCTTAATGCAGCCGTTTCCCAGAGGCTTCACAGCAGAACACCAGATTTTTATTTTTAGTTTCTTCTGAACTCTGATATAGTATGTGTCTACTTAAGTATTAGAGAGGAAAAAAATAGGTATTCAAGGAGAGGCTATGATTAAATCACCACGAGTTCCCAAACACTGGCACTAGAGTGAAAATCTTCAAACTCCTGATGTTTGAAGCTGGCTGTTCCTTGAAACAATTAGACAGATATAAGACCTCAGGGAGTGCTCCAGTCTCTGTGAATGAGTTTCAGTATCACAAAAGAGTAACTTTTCCTAAAATGGAATCAGCAGTCATGTCATCTCTTCCACAGGGAGAGCAAAGGGGGTGGCAACCAGGTGGGGGTAGTACCACCTACAGCGTGTTACTATTTGAGCAGCATTATGTGGGCACAAGCAAACTGATCATGCCCATTACATAAAGAAACAGTACCCACTTGGATCTCCCATAATAGCATCTTACCTAAAGAAAAATCTCTGTCATTCTTCTTCTTGTCCATTCCACCTAAATATCCATTTTCACTGAGAGAGATAACACGCTTGGAAACAGACCCTGAGCTTGCGAGTTTGCTTCCTCTCTCCTCTTGTACCCTTGACAGCTTCTCCTCATCCACATCCTCTCCTGAGTCTGCGCTCTTAATGCTCAGACGTCTCATTCGGGACACAGAGTCAACTTCCTTCATTCGCACTAAGCGATCCATGGCCGTCCGGCTCGGAGGAGAAGTGAGTTTGCCTTGGAGCGTCTCTATCACTTTCGAGGTGCTTCTCATTCTCTTTTCTGAATGCTGATACACAGCTGACTTGCACGCCAAATCTTGGTCCTCACCTTGACTGAGACTCACGGGTTGTTCAGGAACTTGCTCAGCTACCAGTGGTTTAGTGTTGGCTTCCTGATGAGTGGTCTGGCATTCATCAGGGTATAAAGATTGGCCTCCTGCTCCAACAAAGAGAACACTCTCTGTCCAGCCACACTTCCGTCTGCTTTCATAAGAAACATCTTTTTTACCTTCTTTGTCACTTACTGTGTTCCCCACTGATGACTCAAAGTCGTGGGCACCATTTGCAGGGCTAGTGTCTGGTTGGGACCCAGCATGCTCATCTGGAAGGAGAGACTCCACTGCTATATCTATACCTAAAATTCTTGCAGCTCTTGCCTGCAATGACTCATTCACAGGGATTTCCACTGCATTTGCATTTGAAATGTGATCAGAATTGTTAGCACCAGGTCCTGGGGCTACATCAAGTCCCACTGACCTCAGATCTGGCTCTGAATGCCCTTGGTTCCTCTTTGTTAGTGACAAGCGTGCTACTGAGCCTCTCTCTAATACTGTATCATTTGTGGGAGTTGCACCTTTGCTCAGTTTAACAAAGTCCAGGTAATTTTGGTCTTCACTCATCTCCTGTAAGACAGGGTTATTGAAAGGATTACTGTGGCATGAACTGTTTGGACTACTGGACAAAACTCTCTTGAGAGTGTCCATGGGAATTGGCTGCTTGCTTGTTCTGCTCTTGGCTTCCCCCATCCTCATTTCTGTTATCAGACTTCCATCTGCTGGCCTGACTCCTTCACTGCTCCCTCCTGGCTGTGAAGAGCCTTGAGAGCCAACACAACCCAGCTCACCACCATGCTCTGTCCCCACGCTCCAACTTTCAGACTTACTTTTAATTCTTCCTGACTTAAATACAGGCATCTCTGGCGTAACGGTTTCTGATTTCCCACCGTGTTTTGGCTCCTGTTTTGACTTCTCATTTCTGGACGCTCTCCTCTGTGTAAGGGCACCTGCCTGCAGAGAAACTGAAGCACTTTCCAAATCTTCTTCGCTGCTTGTGCTCTCTTCCTGCCCTTGCAACTCCTTGTTAAAACTTTCTAGCTCACTTATTGCGTCCCAGGGACGGCGACTTACAGGCTTCAGTAGGAACTGCCCAAACAGCTCTTTACTGTTGCACGGAGCGCCTGCTTCACCCTTAACTACATCTCCTTTGGAAAAAAAGTCATTTTCTCTCTCCTGGGCAGGCACAGGCTGGCTCTGGTGGGCTTTTGGGGAGGGAGGCTGAAGGACTGAGGTGACAGTCCTGGAAAATGCACTGTTGCTAGACTGGCTGAGGTACATTTGACCCTTCATGCCATAAGTGCTTTGTTTGCAGCTTCTCTCATCAGAAAGTAACCCTGTCTGTTTTGACCCTATTGTGGATGCTGTACATCCAATAAGCTTTGGAGACAGCAGGTTGTTACTATTGGGCTGTCCAGGCTTTGTACCATGGAAAAATTGGGGGCTTTTAGGTTCTTCAGTAAAATTGGTCTGTGTCTGCTGGTCTTTGTACTGATCACCTGGCCAGGAGCCAGAGTACTTGAGCTCTCTGTGTTTTGCAGGCTGAATAAATCTGAGGTCATTCATTTGTTTGAACTCTTCTGGTCTCCACAGCTCTTGTTTTTGTAACTCATTTTTATTGGTCATGCTTCCTGTAAGTGCTTGTAACTCCAAGTCCGTTGAAGACATACTTAAGAGACTTTGTTCTTGCAAAGCCCCATTGTTATCAAATCCATTCTTATCAGGGCTCTGGGTTATGTTGTTGTTCCTATCTGTATCTGGCAGATCGGATTCCGATTTAACTGGGATAGAGACCAAACAAAATATAGTTTCATTCATTTTTTTCTTTGAACTCTTCTTGCTCTGCATCCCAGTTCCAGGTTCAAACTTTTTCACTTTTGTAACAGTTTCACAGGTGCTGTCCATACGTGAATTTCTTAGAGCAAGTTTGCCTTTTATGTACTCTGCACTGGCTTCGTTACGGGGGCTGTGATTACTTGTGCTACAACTGTCTCTTTGGTCCAGCAAGGCACGATTTTCCTGATCACGGATGGATGGTGCCAACCATCTGTTGCTGTGGATGGAGCTGTCGGAAGTTCTTTCTCCCTTTGTAGAACTGGACAAGTTTGATGCATCCAAAAAGGCACTGTTGTACTGTACTTCAAGATCGCTCTCCCACAAAGCACCAGAACTAGGACTACATGCATTGTCAGTGTATTTAGTGTTGTCCTGCAGACCTTCTGGTGGTGCAATTTTAATATGCCGTATCCGAGGATCATCAAAGGGAATATACTGAACAGAACGCAGGTAGTCAGCAGGGCGCCTTGCATGGCTTGACTTCCCATGAGGAAGATGGTTATCTTTGCAGGGGTCACTCCCCACTTCAAAAGTGTTCATGGATGGTCGTTGGCAGGAGATAACCTGCTCTGCAGGACCCTGCTGATTGCTACTGGCATACGTGTCGGTGTTAGGCACTTCATTGAGCGGATGTGGGGTCACGTTTTGGTGAGATGGGGATTTGTACGAAGGAGGAGGTACATAGACTGGGGGCTCCAAACCAGAGTCTTGAATGCAAGCATCTTGCCTTTGCTCATTAACTTTGGCTAAGTAGGAGATGGGTTTGTCTTTCTGGTGGTGGTCCTGGAAACCCACAGTTTCTGCGGGTGCCCTTGTCTGCCGCTGCAGTTCATAGGATGGAGGCTTCAGAGGTCTCCCATACTTAGGTTTCACCAAGGGAAGGAAATGGCCTCCCTTTTCAGGGTGCTTGGCTTGTTCTACACTCAGTCTAGTTGGGGGATAGGAGGGGGTTTTAGTTACATTGAGCGAGTTGTTACTGTTGTCCAGAGAGGGCATTTCCACACACCTCATGCTCTCTGGTGAAAGAACCCTCGGCAACGACTGCGATTTCCCCTTGTTGTGTGTGCTCAGTACGTTGTCTCCCAGGGTCAGTGAATATAGCTCTTGAAGCAGCTTCTCCCTGTCACCCTCGGACATTTGCCTTCCTACCTTTTTTGGCTGGTTCCAGCTTTCCATTGCTAGACTTTGCCATTTGCGGTCACTGGGCATTTTGCAGCTCTCCTGCAAGCCACTTCTGACGTACCCTGTGCCTGTCCCAACCTTCAGCTGATTCTCCTTGGGGTGCCGAGGTACCCCTGGGGCTGTAGCCAGGCCTTTCGTTTCCATGCCGCCTTTCTGGGAATAGCTCAGGAGCACGCTAAAGTCCTGTCCTCGTCTTCTCCAGTAGGCAACGTCTTTATCAGTCTTGGGCTGAGAAGACCATGCTAACTGAGGTCTGTCATAAACCCTGGAAAAAGAAATGCAATGTCACAGACAGTTTGCAGAGATGTCCTTTTTTTTCCCTTATGAGTAAGATCATTAGGAGGTCAAATGTTGAGTTATGCCAATGGGATTTGTGTAATCTATTCACAATCAGATGACTTCATGATTATAATGAGAGGATTTAAAAGTCAGTCATTAACATGAGTAAAGGAAGGAACTGATGCTCGGCTGGCATGTTGTTAGCTATGCAAAACTGTTACAAAAACAAGTGTACACAGTTATGTGCTGTGCAAACACGCACAGCACTCCTTGATGGACACCAGAAAAACAGAAATGATTGTGTTGAACTTCATTCTGCATTCTGCTACATCAAAATCTACAGACATCGAGGGGACTGTTGAGGTATACAAGTTTAACAGAAATCTAAAGCTAAAAAGCAGAGATAGGGAGAACAGGTAGAGGGCTATTTCATAAGATATATTTTATAATAAACATGATTTGCATCCTAAAGTAAAAGCTGAAATTAAACATGTCATTTCCAGTATTGATTCTTCTTCATCTTTCCAAGGGGACAAATCTTTTCAAAGTGCTTAGGATGAAATGATACATGCCACAACAATGGTGATATATCAGCATAGTTCTGATTAAGATGAAACCAATAGTAAAAATACAAAATACCTCAAAAGAGGTATAAAACTGTTAAATAAAAGAGCAGTTAACTTCAGTAATCTATTACTGAAATATGAAAGACATTAGACATTTAGTTGTGGATTAGAAATTCAGATCACAGATTTACATGAATAGAATAGGTTCTTTGTGTGTTCTGAACAGAGTATAAACTGTTTCATATATTGCTACAAAACAAAATTGGTACCCTTCTATATAAATAATTAATCTACTTGAACCATGTTTTGCTATTCTTGTACCTAAGGTGTCCAACAATATAACTGCCTTTACACTGTGTGGCTGCTGCCAGCATAAGACTGGAAAGAAAAATCAAAATTGACAGAAATAGGACAAGTATGTAGACAGAATCCAAGAATTTCTTTCTCTTCCCTCCACCCCAAGGTATATAAGCAGCATCATCTGGCTCTTCTTTACCAAAAACAATGATCTATTTAAAAAATTAGTTTGGGAAAATATGATACAATTCAAAATTTGGAATGAAGATTAAGCAATTCAGATCCTCAGTAATTTTATTTTATGTATATTAACTTCATCCTATGACTACAAAAGTTTAAAAACCAAACAGGGATAAGAAGCATCTTGTTCATATTAATTCAACTGAATTAAGACTTAACATCTGAACAAAATGTTCTGCCTCTGAAGCACAAAGTACAGTTTGATTGCTGAACCCCAGGAAGTAAAAAGACGTCTTCATTAATCGATGAGATATAACAGGAGACCTCCTATATCAGAAAGTTGATTGCTGTAACAGTGAACATGTCCATGCTTCTCTGCATGTGGAAACAGGCAGCTGAACAAATGCTGCCTTCTTCCATATTATCAAATCTACCTTTTCATCTCATCCTCATGCTCCTATGGCACTATTTATATCTGCATTTACAAAATGAGATGAGAAACAGGGTCTAGCAACAATGAGGAGAGAATGGATAGATTGTTATTTCTGTTTGATATTACCCATCATCATAAAAGAGCCTATAGAAATTGCAGGAAGTACAGAGTCATGGATTCCAAGATCAGAAGAGACTGTTTAGATTATTTAGTTTGACAGCTTGCTCAATGCAGGTCATCAGACTTCCCCAAAATGATTCCTGCTTCAGTGGTAGCATGTCCTTTAGAAACACATCTAAGAATCTTGATCTATACATTTCCAGAGAAATTGTTGCCAAGCTTAATTCACCACTAAAAAAAAAAAACCAACCCAGAGTAAGCCTAAATTCTTATCAATCCAAATATAAAACCATTAGAGAAAGGAGGACGGTAGACAATAATACTGAGATTTACAATGATTGCAACTAGCAGCACAGGAATGGAATGGGTTGGCTGTTTAAAGGATTTAATAGGAAATCAGGAATACGGAAGGAAGAATTACTTGACTCTTTCCTAGGAAAACACTAAAACAAAAGAGTTCTGGTTAGTTTGCTTTTTTAAAAAGAAACAAAACCCAAGCTCTGACCTGGGGGGAAATGTAGTTACTAGGGATGAGGAGAAGGCTGAGGTACTCAACACCTACTTTGCCTCAGTCTTCACCAGTAGGAAAGGTGGCCCTCAGGATAACTGGCCTCTGGAGCTCACAGATAGGGACAGGAAACCAAATGGCTCCCCTGTGTTCCAGGAGGAAATAGTCTATGAATTACTGAGCCACCTGGATCCACACAAATCTATGGGACCTGATGGATTCCATCCTAGGGTGATCAGGGAGTTGGCAGAAGAGCTTGCTGAGCCACTCTCCATCATCTACCAACAGTCCTGGCTCTCTGGGGAGGTCCCAGATGATTGGAAGTTGGCAAATGTCAAGCCAATTCACAAAAAGGGCTGCAAGGAGGACCCGGGCAACTATAGGCCTGTCAGCCTGACCTCAGTGCCTGGCAAGGTTATGGAACAGATCATCCTGAGTGCAATCACACAGCACCTTCAGGATGGACATGGTATCCGACCCAGACAGCACGGTTTTGTGAGGGGCAGGTCCTGTCTGACCAACCTGATTTCCTTTTATGATCAGGTAACCCGCCTGGTGGATGAAGGGAAGCCTGTGGATGTAGTCTATCTGGACTTGAGCAAAGCCTTTGACACTGTCTCCCACGGCATACTTCTGGATAAACTGGTAGCCCACAGCTTGGACAGGTGCTCTCTCATCTGGGTTAAGAACTGGCTGGATGTCCGGGCCCAGAGAGTGCTGGTGAATGGGGCTGCGTCCAGCTGGTGGACGGTCACCAGTGGTGTCCCTCAGGGATCAGTGTTGGGTCCAGTGCTGTTTAACATCTTCATCGATGATTTAGATGAGGGGATTGAGTCCATCATAAATAAATTTGCAGATGACACCAAGTTGGGAGGGAGTGTCGACCTGCCAGAAGGCAGGAGGGCTCTGCAGAGGGACCTTGATAGGCTGGAGAGATGGGCTGAGTCCAATGGGATGAAGTTCAACAAGGCCAAGTGCTGGGTCCTGCACTTTGGCCACAACAACCCCATGCAGCGCTACAGGCTGGAGACAGAGTGGCTGGAGAGCAGTCAGGTGGAAAGGGACCTGGCGGTACTGATTGACAGGAGGCTAAACATGAGCCAGCAGTGTGCCCAGGTGGCCAAGAAGGCCAATGGCCTCCTGGCCTGTATCAGGAATAGTGTGGCCAGCAGGACGAGGGAAGTGATCCTTCCCCTGTACTCGGTGTTGGTGAGGCCACACCTTGAGTATTGTGTTCAGTCCTGGGCCCCTCAGTTCAAGAAAGATATTCAGATGCTGGAGCGGGTCCAGAGAAGAGCAACAAAACTGGTGAAGGGACTTGAGCCCAAGTCCTATGAAGAGAGGCCGAGGGAGCTGGGGTTGTTTAGCCTGGAGAAGAGGAGGCTCAGGGGTGACCTCATTACTCTCTACAACTATCTGAAAGGCGGTTGTAGACAGGTGGGAGTCAGACTCTTCTCCCAGGCAACCAGCAACAGAACAAGAGGGCACGAGCTTAGACTCTGCCAGGGAAGGTTTAGGCTGGATATCAGAAAAAAGTTCTTCGCAGAACAAGTAATCAGGCATTGGAATGGCCTGCCCAGAGAGGTGGTGAATTCACCATCCCTGGAGGTTTTTAAAATAAGACTGGATGTGGCACTTAGTGCCATGATCTAGTAATCATGATAGTGTTGGATTAAGGGTTGGACTTGATGATCTTGGAGGTCTCTTCCAACCCAGATAATTCTATGATTCTATGATTCATTAAAGTAAATTAGTCCTAAATTAGGACAACTTCAGTTACAGAAAGGATTGTCTTGCATTTCTTAAGATTATCTAAAATATTGCATTTCTTTTTAAAGATTAAAATATTAATAACTAGGCTGCAGTAATGAACTTTGAAACATGACACTAACCACCATGTAACCTGTATAATATCATCATTGCAATGTGAGTGCAGAAAAGACATTTAAAAGAAGGTATTTACAGCATTTTAGACATTATGTTTTCTCTGAGCTATTCACAAGGTGGACAATAGCAGTCTCTCCACTCCTGGCTCAGGTGCTAGAGGTGGTTACGGAATCAAACTGTATTGTGGGCCCACAGACCTCTGGAGAGGATGGCACTGCACTGCACAGTGGGAAGGGGATGCTCCACCATCTCCCCAGGGATCCTCCAATTTAGCTCCAGCCTGAAGACTCCTTTGTTCCCAAGGACAGAGAGGAGCTCCTGCACTTAGTAGTAACGGCAGGCAGGGAGGGAGGCAGGCAGCAGGCAGTGGGGCAGCACAGCACAACTACACTGCTTGTGGCTACAGCTGCAGCGGAGAGTACCTCCTTCCAGGGCATATGACACTTTTGGGTCTTGCAGTCAAATGAAGTGGTGGGAAGGAGAAGCATCCAAGAGCCACCCAAGTTCAAAATGCTTCATGACAGCCACAGCAATGCTACATCTCTACATGGTGAATGCCAGTCATGCTGAAGTCTTTGTGTCCGTGATATATTACCAATGAAGGGACCACACAGTCCCTCTTAGCAGCAGCTAGTCTCTGACCATGCCACTACACAATTCTGCCTCACCGCATCATGTGCCAGTACTGACACACAAAGAAATGCACACTTGGATACAGCAGCTTGCAAGTGCTTCACAGCTGGGAGGGGTGCCAAGGATGGAGTGGTCCCATGGGACCAGTCAGGAAGATTTAAGTGCCAGGGACAGAGTGGTAGGAGGTAGATTTTAACATTATGTACTCTTTTAACAGGTCTGCTTCTAACAAATATCACATTTGCTATCATAAAGTGCTTTGAATTGATTCTATAAAAAATTATTCAAATGAAAACCATAAAAACCCCCCAAATTATTGCTAGCTTTCTATGAATTTGCAAGAAATGAGACCATCAGTCCACCCTGCACCAGCTTCAAGACTGCATTTCACTGATCTGCCGCTCTCACAGCAATGGGTTGGAGCTTCCCAGCAACCCCAGGGCAACACTGGACCAATAGGACCTTGCATTGAGCCACAGAACAGGGTTAGAAGTGAAGGTGCATGGCACAGGCCTCAAAATCAAACCCCTGCAAAACGAGGCCACTACAGCTTTCCCATTCTCCTTGCCTTGTCCCCTCTTCCAGACCTTTACTGTGTGGCCTCCTAATGCTCAGTTAAGCAAGGATAGCTAGGACAGCCATCCCACCATCTGCTCCACCATGCTTTGCCTGGAGAACAATGGGATGGAGCAAAACATCACTTCTCCACACTACCAGGGCATTGTTCCCCCTTTGCAAGCAGCAGCAGCAGGTGGTGCGATGTGCCCACATACAATTGCTATGAAGCCTCTTTCCTCCTCCTCAGCAAGGATTGATCATCAGAACAGTTCCAATGACTGGAGGCATCAGCATCATCCCCTGGTGTCATGAAACGCCCGGAGCCCTGCAAACTTGTCTGAGAAGGCAGCAATGATGTGGGCAACATCACTCACTTCTGTGGTGTTAGGAGGCTGATTAATTCTTTTACATCAGTGGTCTGAGCATGAGTGTGGTGTAGATAGTTCCTTGTCTGAGGACCCTGGTCATGCTCCAAATTGCTGTGGAGCTGGTCAAGGTCTGTGAAGGTAGTTGGGACATAGACTGCCTCTCCTGTCCCTCTTCTCCCCACACTGGGAGGGCAGCGTTAGGAGATGGCTGCAGCAAGACTGTGATGTCTGAAGAGCAGTGGGTTTGTGCAGGACCTTGCTGGGTGGTTGTCCCCTCTTCAGGTCCAAATAGTCCCCAAGTCTCTGCAGTGTGCAGTTCTGTCCCAGCCTGAGAGCTGGAAACCTCTTTCCTGCAACAGTTCAGAAACCAGACAGCAAGGTCAAAATCCCTAGTGGAGTTCAGTATGGCCCACCCATAACAGGCCAAAACACCCCAAAGTGGGCAATCACAAAATCCTCTCTTCAGTTTTAAAAGAGCTGACAGTTACATGGCAGCCCCATGCCTTGGCTGCTTCCCCAGAGCAGGGGAGTGGGTCTGGAGAAGTCTGTCACCCTGGAGCTCAGCAACTGCAACGCAGGTGCTGCAGCACCAGAGCTGCAGACAGCTTGCCTGGATCTGGCCCAGAGAGCTTGCTCCTCCTTTCTTGTACCAGCAGGACAGGAGCAGCATCACACTCTGCACCAAGGTACTCTGCACAACCAGGGATGGCAAGAAAGGGATGGCGGACACAAAGGTTTTCCCTTGTTCTTGGTTGCTAGTGCCTTGTAAGAGCTCCTAATAGGCTCACTGGGAATCAGAGTTTGCTGTAACAATAGTAAGAAAAGATTTCTATTTTTGTCAAAGTGTGACAAAGCCACTTTGAGGGCTGCCTTCCCTATTTCATGGGGAAAAGCCACTTTTTAAAATGGAGATGTAATATTTAACTATGCTGTAGACTGACAGGTTACACATCTTATAATTTGAGATGTTAGAAGAAAGCATTATTTTGTATTTAGCCTACACCAGCAGTTACAGGTACCTCTGTCCAATCCAAGATGTGAGGCAGAGAGGTGAGCCCCCCCTAGATGCACCTGGAGAGCTGGAAGGCAGGAAGGCAGAAGCCATTCCACACTGCTGTGCGCCCATGCAGGCTCTGCCTTACAGGGCCTGGGAGTAGCAGCACAGCCATCGCTTCCAGCCTTCCACAGCCATATCTTCTTCACACCAGTTTCTCTTCATGCTGTGAACTCAGCCAAGCATTATCCTCCTTGACACACTTGCACACTCTCTTCCCCTGTTTCAAAACCTTTTTGCCTCTCATTCTTTTTCAGTATTTTTTTCTCACTTGATTGCTGCCCAGTTTACTTCACCCAAAACACATATCATGAAGGATCCTTCTTATCATCTTTAAACATGTGTCCTCTCCTCCCTTCTTCAGAAGGGACAGCTCCATCTAGGGACCTTCACCAGGGCCTGGACTTGCTGTCCTAGGACTGACATCTCTTTCTGCCCATTATCCTAGCTGGCAGCCAGGAGCCATTCCTGCTCCAGGCAGGCAGGCTCACAAGGGGAAGAGATATGAAGGGAAAGAGCAGATGAGCCCAGCAGTCAGGGACACGTGCCTTTGCCACGTGTTACCGAAGGTCTTCATAAGAGAACAACCTCCCAAGATGACTGTGTTTTCCCCTGCTTTCAGTTTCAAGCCCATTCGGCAGGAGGAAGGGGCTTTTCCTCATAAACTATCGTCATTCTCGGGCTGTCTTCCAGTTCTGCTCGAGCCCCTTTCCTTTGTTCATCTGCAGCACTCAAATAGCTGCCGAACAATGGCCGAGCTGCGGTGTGTACACACACCTCTTCCTGCCCAGCCTGCCCCAGCCCCAGCGCGCACGTACCCCGCAGCAGGCAAGCCACGGTTGTACGAGCTGAGCACTTTTTATGGAATGACGACAACAGCTTCCACTGGTTTTGAGTTGCTTTAAAAAGAAACACACAGGCACCATCTCATGTTTGCTCCACGAGAGAGGCCTTAAAAAAACAAGAGAGTCCTCAGTGCAGGTAGGAACACCCATCAAGAGCTGCACAAAGCTGAACCTACAGCAAAATCTAGGGCATGTGTGTGGCAGAAAAAGATGGGTTTGAGGTTTTTAAAACTGAAGAAAAGGTAGAACTTTTGCCCCCTTTTTACTGTACTTGGACTAAGCTTTTCTAGGCCCATCAGAAAAGCCTTTCTGATACAGAACACATTAGTAAATGAAATTTTCTCCCACACAGCGACTTCCCATCACCCCAGTATTTTCGAAGACCTCACTCTAGCAGAAGGATGGATGCAGCACTGCTTCACGAAGATTTCCAGTGCATGGAAATTATCGCAAGAATGGGAGCAGGAAAGGATCACAGGAAGATGGTGTCAGGGGTTAGATTCATGCTTAGTTATCTGTCAGGACCAAAAAGGAGAGAAAGCAAAGCCATGGCATGGTGCTGAAACTTACCCCCCTTCTGAAGTATGAAAAGTGGACAAACCCTGAAGGTCATGGGGGTAACCAGGACCCGCTCGCCTCCCTTGGCTCCCATGGCTGCTTTCAGTGCTGCTCGAGCTGGTTTTCACCAGAGGTTTCTTGCTGTAAGCGCCAGTTCTCGATTCTGCCTCAAACCCATTCAGCGTTCTCTGAGTGGATCTATTCGCTGAGATTTCATGCCGGTACTCATCATATCTGTTTTCATATGAAACAGGAGGTTTTTTTGACAATTTGTATCCATGAGAAATCAGGAGGTCCTCGACACTGAACATATTGTGCTGGTTCCACTCACAGCTGTGCCATCAGAACGCTCTTTCCAGTAGGACCCATCACTGGAAAACAAAATCAAAAACAAAAAGAAAGCTGCTTTAAACAAGGAAAGTCATCCTTGATCAGCTGGTAAGTTGCTGAAGCTGAGTGTCTCATCTCCTGGATTCAGTTTTCCACTCTTCTAGTAAAGTAGATGAAGCAAAATGCATGCAGATACTGATGAATCATGTGCTGACCTTCCCCAGAGAATACACCTCCATGCACTCAGCCAAGCAGCAGATGCCATGCTGCTGCTGACTCAGACCATTTCAATGAAGAATTCACTGGTGATTGCAGCTTTTAGATTTCACTAAGTGATCTCAAAAAAATCTTTGCACCAGAGACAAGCCCACACTTTGAGTCAGGCATTTCCTTAAAAAACAATTTTTTCCAATCATTGAGAGGTGTGCTCTGTATTAAGTCGCTGTAGGAGAAGGGGGCGGGTTACAGGGCAATATGCCTCTCCCTACATATTCCAATTAGGGAATATGCTCTGCATATTTCAATTAGGAAAAAATGTTCACATGAACAAGGACAAAATATGCATGAGAGCAAAAATTAATTTTGCAACCACATGAGAAACCCAGGTAAAATAATGCAATACCCCAGCTGAACAGTTCTTTTTACAGACTACTTTCTTTTTGGCCTGCGCTGGCCTGCTGCAAATCAGTAATCCTCAACTGGAATAACAGAAACCCTAAGATTTTAATGGTCTATTTTCACTGCACTATGTAAAATGACTGGAAACAACCTGAGATGCCCATGTCTATTGTGGCTCAGTGATTTCCAAGACACAGGACAGGCAAGATTTTTCTTCCCAGTGACAGCCCTCAATTCTGCACTGACTACAGCAAAGATTCAGCAAACTGAATTAGTTGGCTGGAAACAATCTCTATTGTCTACGCCATTCTTGTTATGACAATTATTGAATACCCATTCTTCCAGAGTCTTAAAACAAGTGGAAGGTAATGATCTATTCTGTACGTTGTGCACAGCAACAAACCCATTCTGGTACATTCCTCCTTGTTTGAATTGTGTTACCAGAAGAAAGAACAAAGGAAAAAAAGGTGAATAAAGAAGAAGTAAACCACACAGAAACAGATTCATTATGTAAAATATGAAATACTCAAAATTATTTTCCTTGCATGAAGAGTTCATTTAACATGCCAGGTGAGTACTGTGTGTCCCTAGTAGTAGTTGGTCTTCCTGAGGGACAGGAGCCCAGCATTGGCAGCTGCTCAAAAGGAGATCGTCTCTACAAAGATCATGAAAAGCAAGTGCATTTTCTACATTAGACTCTTCTTGGGCAAAAAGAAAGGGAGAACTCTGTTCACTGCTGTTTATAATAATATACTTTAAGATGGAGCAACTCCTGAGACGGCTGCTGCACATTTATTAGTACTAAATCTCTCAGGCTACGTATATGCAAGAGTTGATGGGTTGGCTTAGCATATAAACCAATTTCTGTGGTGCAGCATTCCATGTATTAATGGCCATTTTGTGCCTATCCAGCACCTTATGCGTATTCTGCTCCCGCCCTCTCTCCTGGATGCTCTGCAGACTACGGAGCCGGTCTGGCCAGTCACTCTGGGCCAGTCTGGTGCGTGGCTCCTGGGCACACAGGGACCCTCCAGACACCTCTGCCCTGCAGTGCCCACAGCAGCCATGGCACTTGCCTGAGGACAGCCCACAGTGTGAAAAAACATGAACATTTTTTAAGCAGAGCCACAATTTCACTGGTAACCTGGAACACTGCAAAAGTGCTTTTCAGCCTGACAGACTGCTGAGCGCTTAAACCAGTTTGTTCTCTAGAGCTTAATGAATCTCTCTCCTCTTCACATGTGTAACACTACACACCCTTTAAAAACAGAGAAGTAAAGGTCTCTGCTGAAGATATTTTAGGAGTACCCTTTGCTAGAAACAGGACTTCAAATTCCCAGTAAGTGCTCTGAGTAAGCGAGCCAGCAGTAAGTACAAGCAGGGAGGAGTTGGACCCTTCCCTCTTGGAAGCAAGGGAAGGCTTTGTGGGTTATTTTTGAATGCTGACCTAAAAGGCTGATTTTCCATCCACCCCTGGACTGTGCAAGGAGCCAGGTACAAGGGAAACAGCTGGCTGCTAGAGCTGTTCAGCTTCTAACAAGAGGAAGATCCAATGTGACTACCATAAACAGCAGAAAGCCCATCGGAGCGCTCACAGGTGCAAGGAAGAAATGTGATTTTCCTGCTATTATTGTCAGGCTGGCTTGGAGCACAGCTTAACCCTCCCTCTGCCGCCTGCTGCAGCCATGGTGCCATCAGAGAGGCAAAGGTGAGTGGGCAAGAAACCTCCAACCCCTGAGGTCTACTCTGATCCTCCTTTTGGCAGGATGAGGAGCAATGAGGTGGAAATGCATTGTGAGGAACTGGTGTCACCATCTCCTACTATTCAGCAAAATTGTCATGTGTGGAAGGAAAAAACCTGCGGTGCTACAGGCAGTGGAAAGGCTCAGTTGTGAACGGGACACTACCACTGTACCCATCGCAGCTCAGCAATGGGAACAAAAAAGGCAGAGCAGTCTGAACCCCTCTGTCTGCTGCAGTGCCCACAGCGCAGTGGCCCCTGATGAGCTCTCTCCAGATCCACTGGAAGAAGAAATGCTCCACACCCACGGCTCACGGTCCCAGGACCTGGTAGCAATGGTGGCCGGTGGTTGCTAGCTGGGGTGCTCTCAGGACACATGCCTTGAAGGGCAGGGAAGTCACAGGGAGGCACATCAGACCTGGCCAGGGGTAGGGAAGCTGGGGGCCCTGCCCAGGCAAAGCCTGCAGGACATCAGCTATGTCAGCACCTAATGTTTGCAAGGATGCTGGCCAGCTTTCCAAACCTGGCTGCGGTGCTGGGATGTTCTTCCCACCCTCCCTTGGATAAATAAATCCAAAAAATAAAATCAAAGGAATTGTATTGGCAGGAGTAACAAAATCATTGCTGCAGCACTGTCTTATAAATAATCTTTCAGACTGGGCCAAAGAGTAAAGACTGTGCAGAGCTTTCCAATTTGAGGGAAGATCAACAACACTGGAAAACAGTTTGTTTTTCCAGTGCTCATTTGTTTTGTTTGCCAATGACATCAGTGCTTTCTGATAGGGTCTGCTTCCTGAGGATGCCTGCTATCTTGCCAGCATTTCCGGTACAACTCCACATTACACTGGGAACAGGGGCCAAGCTTTTCTCTGGAAGCTTCTCAGCAGTGCTCTCAGATGTAAAGAAACAAGCACAGGCTGACTGGCGGAAACCAGCATCAGCCCCAGTGTACGCGGACACAATGGGGACCCACAGCATCGGCGAGTGGGACACAATAGGACCACCAGATGGAAACGTCATCAGAATATCTTGCCTCGAGATGGTCTGTCCCAGAGCAGGGATCTCACCACTGGCCCGGAGAAAAGCCCAAAGCAGTCCTGAAAGACACCCTGAAGAAATTTGGTGCTGGAGTTTCTTCTGACTTGCTTCCGGAGCCCATCCTCAGCGGAGGAAACATCCTGGTTTCTGTTAATGGTCTGCCTTGATTTGTAGTTTTTTTCAGTGGCAGGGATTCCCGAGTCTTATTATTTTGGGGGGTACTGCCACCACCTATATGATGACAAGTACCAGCAACGATGAATGCCAATGGTTGCAGCACTGGCAGAAGCAGCTCTTAACTCCATGCTCTGAAAAGGCTTGCATGCTGCTGAATCCTCTCCGTATGGCGTTTAGAGCAGCCCTTTGGCATGCTCCTTTGGTTAGCTCTAGTTTCAGAGAGCATCCTGGCACAGCAACCGCTTATTGGGTGGAAGATCAGAAATGACAGAGAATTTGGCCATGGCTGCCCCCTGTTAATCTTTCCCACTCTCTGCTACTTGAAATAAAGCAGAAGGTGGCAACGCTTTAACTGTTTGAATATGACCCTTGAAACTCCTTCTTGTGCATGATCTGCCCTGACCACCTCTGCAGAACTATTTATAACATTTTTGTAAGTGATTTTGTACAACTTTACAGAAAAGAAACATCAAAAGAACATGATTCATATTGCAAAATGAAGCACACAAACATCATGAATTGCCAAAATCAAGGCACCCTGCATGGACACACGAGTTGCCGCAGTCTGTAATTACATGACTTCAGGCTACTGAAGTCTGCAGGACTCCTGCCTCATTTGATGCGCAGGCTAGGTGACAGTAGTCTTCCTAGGCTTTATCTACAGCAGCTATCCAAACATTGTTCTGAAGACAGAGTTATTAACAGGCCTATGAATTACAAAGCATACAATCCAGATGGGCCACACATTAAACTAGTTTATCTTCACTCACGTCTGGGTGACATTATTCCTACTTCATATCAGACGTGTGTCAGACGTAAGAATTTATAGACTGAAGTGAAAACAATCCTCTCCATTCTAGGCATCCAGTGTGTCTACAACCTGATTTTTCAAAGCAATTAAGCCTTAAGACTGAACCAGGTCTGCTCAAAGCAACCACTGCAAGAACTTAGTGCCTCTGCACATCAAGCCAAGTGTAGCAAGTCCAGTGCCACCACAATGAAGATATGGGATGAGCCAAAAAATCAGTAACAATTTTTCTGACTTGCTCACATCTGTCCCTCTGCCCTTCTAATCCAGCACCAGTACTTTTGTCCAGGGAATCCCCAACTCTCTTCCACCCCTGTCACCTCCTCACCACCATGGAGTCTAGTGCCTTCATTTCCCACTTCCCAGTCTTCTGGCTGGCCAGAGCCACCTGTCCTTCCCACCATCTCCCGACATCCCTTCTCTGCCTTCCTGTCTCCAGGTCCCACCAGTCTGGTCACTCTTCCCACACAGCCCACCACTGTGCTAGCCAGCACACTCTGCTCTTCTGCAGCCCTTACAGCTTCTTCCCGCCAGTCCTCTGTTTGTATCCCTCACTCCTATTTTCTTCCTTCCCTCCTGATAATCAGCCTCTACCTCATCTATTTTTTCCAGCAGAAGCACCTCCGTGCCTGCTCTCCGCTCCCGGGTCCGATACCCCGTCTCACTTGTACCTGAAAAAAGCAGGAGCTGTCATTAAGGGGGCAATCCAGCTCCACTGCCACAGCCCTGGGCAGGTGCACTATGCCAGAGCTACTCAGATGTGCTCTGCTTGAACATCTGTTGGAGTGCTTAGGGCACAAGTGCCCTCCTTGTGCTGGATTGAGTCATAAGTGGGCTGCTCTGCTCCAGAGGTTGTGACATGCTGATGGATGGGAGGAAAAAATGCAGCTAGAAACAGAAATGAGTCTGGTGAGAACATGCATGGACATCTCCGAGCCTTGCCACCATAGAACCTGTTCCTGAACATGATGGCACTGCAGCTCTCCATCAAATAGCTGGAGGTTTTCTTTTCGTTCCCCTTTTTAATGTGGGCAAAACAACATTCCTTCTCTCCTCCCTCCTCCCCTCTATTTTTACTTGGAAATAGTTGAATTGGTTTAGATGATGATATTAAAATAAATTTAGCCTGAGAGAGACACACAACCTGAAAGTCTCAGATCAAGTGATCTGACAGACTACAGCAATGGCAAACAGGTTCTTGTAGTATAAGTTTTAATACTAAATGGTACTACTCACTCAGTCTAAATATAACTCTGAGCTACGTCCCAGGAGAATATTTAAGTCTTTAGCCATTGTAATTGCTCCTGTTTTTTCACTCCAGTTTTGCATGTGTCTATATGAGACAGCTTATCAAAAATAAACACATTAGATGATGCTTTTACCGTGATCATTTCATCATTTTGGGGGACAGTAAAATCAGATGGGACTGTAAATGGCAGGCTGCTGTGCATGCAGCTGCCTCAGTGCACCGTGCTCCTGCCTTCCACTGCGGAAACAACCACTACCACATTTACCGGCTCGCAGATACACATCAGGAAAAATAAAATTCATGTGCTTGAAGAGCCTTCAACAATCGTGTTCACTGTGATCAAATATTAGCTATTTAACGCAAAAATAGTCTAGAACATAGGAAAAAGAGATTAGGGAATATTAATGTAAGTTGTATGTATTCAACTCAGCAGGGCTTAATTAAGCGTAGCCTAGAAGTAAGGAAGGAGTAGAGAGCTAGAAGAGCAGCCTCCAGGCATGAGTAAATACCTCCTAGAAATTCTCAAAGGATAGGTGAAGGGCAAACATATTATCTAACTTCAAACAAAAGGGGGAAGGAGACAGCTATGAGGTATGATAGACCAAACAGTCTGGCTTTGATATCGACTAAGACAAATTATTATTCAACGCACTTGTAAATACTTATAACAGGTGTCAATTTATCACGGAGCAGGAGGGAGTGAGTATGTGATCCAGGAGGAGCAGTGGCTTTTCCAGCTCCGTGCTTCTGCCCCACACTACAGCTGCATCCACTCCCACATGATAAAGTCATGAGAAAAAAAAAACCCACAGACTTGTCAAGAACAAATTAAGTCTAATCAATTTAATTTTTTTTTCTTTGACAGAGTTGGGAGCATAGAGACTAGGCAAGAAAAAACAGGAGCAGTTGCATGCTGGAATGAGGAAAGCTTTTGATGGATGCATGTGATGGTCTTATATGCAAACCAGGTGAATACAATTCAGGTATGGTTTACTCTAGGTGGGTATAAAAATGTTTTGAATCTGTACTCAAGGAATAGGTAGCAAATTCAATGTCAACCTGAAAAGACATATAAGGTCTGTGCCTGGAGTCTTGCTCTATTCAGAATTTTCATTAATGACTTGTAAATTAGAATAAAGATTACAATTACAAATCTGTAGGGAGTGCTGCGAGCATTTTCAGGGATTACAATTAGAATAAAATCTTAATAAATTATAGACCCAGTCTGAAATGAATGACTTGAGATTCAATACAGACAGGCGTAAAGCACCATGTTGAAGCAGAAGGATGCAATATAAAAGTGCAAAATGGAATGGTATGGCAAAAGAGTCTCAGGGCTAGAGCCACAAAGAAAGAAGATATCAAGAGTACTGCCAGGCTTGGTACACACAAGAGAATATGCTTGGAGATATACCAAGAGGAGCATCACATGTCAGGCTCTTTACTCTGCTTGGCCCTATACCCAGTTTTGGGCCCTAGCTCAAGCGAGATGATTCTCCCGGCCACCTGCTCACAAGAATTAAAAGTTTACAGAGTGTGATCCCTTGAGAAGAGGGTAGAGGAAGTGGGCTTGTTTAGTTGAAAGAAAAGGGAGGAGAGATGAGGGTGACAGAATGAGAAATGATAACAAGTTTCAAATATGTTCAGGCTGCTAAAAGGCAGTGATAATCTTGTCCTGCTCCCAAAGGATGTGGAAAACTGAAGGGACTGACTTAATATGCAAGCAAGGGAGATTTAGGTTAGCTATTAGGAGAAACTCCTAGCCATGATGATAGTTAACCACTGGTTACACTGAGAGGCTGTGAATCTTCATCGACAGAGGTTTTCAAGAATAGGCTAAACTAAAATCTACCAGAAACAGTGCAGATGAAGCAGATCCTACCTCAGAACCAAGGGACTGGGATGGAAACTAAACATTTTTACATTCCTCTTCTCCTTTTCCTCCCCCAAAAAGTATTCTTTTGTTGGTATGCCCCAAACCTGGAGTTTCCCAATTTTAAATATCGAGCATTTCCCATCTTGAATCTTCAGTTATATTTTCTTGGCCTCTGTTCTCTGCTATGGGGCTGGGTCTCAGGCTTTGTATGGACCTCCATAAGGCTGAGGAAGATCAGTGCATTGAGTTTTAGAAGCTGAAGTCCTCCAGGGATGTACAAAGAAGTGGCATTGTAAGCACAACTCCCCAAGGTAAATACATCATACACAAGATTTTGTTTACTAGTCTGACCTTCTCCCCAACAAAATCAACCTCCTTCTGTGCAAGATTCCCAGTCTTAAGAATAGCCACCTTGCCCTGCGGCCTTCCCTCTGATACTACTTTATCACAAAGTGCCACCAATGACCTACCTTGTACCCCCTTGTCCTGACATCCTCTGCACTGCAGGGAAGAGTGAAGGGGTGCCAAGGGCAGGAAGGCCTGGCAAGGTAACAAGCACCACTTAGCAGGAAAAGAAACTTTGCCTCTCTTCCACAGATGGAAGGGATAGGAAGACTGAGACACAAAGAGACATGCTCACATTGAAGGATCCTGCACAGGCAGTAGATGACCTGAGTGAAGGCACAAGAACGCAGTCCTGACCAGAGGATTTATATTAAAACATGGACATACACCAGACAAAACTTCAAAAAAGTTCCCGTTGCAGCCAGCACCAAGGGCTTCAAAGCCACTATTGCTAAATGAATAATCATCTCTGCTGACTGCATGGGAATAAGATGTGCCAAAGACATTACTGGAAGATAAGCCAATTTTGTGTTGGCTCCACACGTCTTCCCAGGCTTGCATGTATCTCCCATTCATCTCACAAAAATTAGAGAGAAGTCTGTGAAATTTTGTGTTTAACCCTCATTATCTGTGGGCAGGAGAGTTCATATTTTTTCTCTAGCACAGAGCTTCACAGACAGTCAAAATTACAGCTCACATCCTCTTTACATTCTCTGAGCAAAAAGTCCTCACTAAATGATAGAGGAACTGTGCCAGAGAATAAATTATTGATACGACGCGTCTCCAATAAAAATTAGGAAGTGCGGAGGAGAAGAGGAGTGAGTGTTGAAGAGTTTATTTAACTCTAAGAAGGTAGTTTTTCCTGTCTTGTCTCTCACCCGTGCAGATGCATCAGAAAACTCACTGTGGCATGAAAGAGTGCAAAGCAGGTCCTGGGGGAGACCTTAACGAGTGACGACTGCTCTCCAGGGGTTGCCAGCCCCGTTAGATTTCAAGTCATATTTCAAAGTTTGCCTTCTCAGACTTGCCAAGAAAAAAATGGCAGACAACTAGATCATGTTTTTGAAGTAACATGAGTATTTGAGCACTTGCATCATGCAATGCTGAAATATGTGTTCGATGATGCATGGAAAGGAGTTTGTATCTGAAATAAGGTTGATTTTTAAATTTGCCATGGACCAATCCAGTCTCAACTGAGCACTGATTCGCTGAGGCTCATAAGCATCCAAATAGAAGTAAATGCATACAGGGAGAGCAGAAACATCCAAACGTGCAGATACTGCTGCTCGTATTAGCTGGTTTTCAAAATGTCAACAGCTTGCTTCCACCGATGACAGAGCAGCACATTACTCCACTGAAACCAGTCCAGATTTTTTTTCAGAGGAGTAATTGTTAAAGAGTACTTACTGCTACTCTATGCTCCAGATATAACCAGACCGACCAATTGGCAGCATATGGTGTATTTCCTCAAATGACAGTTTTTGTTTATCACAACAGGAAAACAAACTGGTACATTTATTAAACAAAGTGTAATTAACCAACTCCCTCCCAAAAAGGAACTGCAGAAGAGGATATTTTTTAGGACTCAGATGAATGTTTCCATGCTGCTTACGACACTTTTGTATAAAGCAATCCACTCTCGTGCAACAAAGCACATGGAATCACATTTGTTGCTCACATCTTAAAATCAAGATGGTATGGGCTAATTATTCCACCCAAAAAAAAATCTATGGGCAAAGGACTAGTAAGCTACCCCCTGTGTCAGGACCACATGGATCATTATTATTGCTTGCATTTTTTTAACGAAAAAGCTCTCCATCTGTACAAACTGAAAAAAAAAAATCTCAAAAATAACTGTTTTAAAGATTTCAGAGTACAAATCATCACATAGTTGAACTTCTTTGAGGTGACAGTGACATGACTTATAGAGCCTGGGCTCTGTGATCAAAAGGATTACACACATTAGCATCCTACTAATCACAGCAGGACGGGCTGGCCCATCAGGCCAGGAGTCACCGAGGAGAGATCCGTAAACAAACACTTTCTTCTGCTCACAAACGTGGCTGGGAGCAGAGGCCCTCTAAGGTTGGTGTGGTCTTCTCCTCTTTCAAAGAGATAAGGATTGTGTCTGCTGATGTAAATAAGTTCTCAGCATAGCCTTACACATCTGTTTGTTTATCCGTTTTCAGACATTACCATCCTCTCTTGTGTTATTATCCCTTTTATATTACCCTTGTATGTATAATCAAATACCCCCTCTTCTGGATTGACCCTCTGCTTCTTCCTGTATTATAGACACCTTTGATCTTCCTTTCTTGCATCTGTGTGTCCTGTTTTGTTGTCTCAGCAGGATTTCTCCCCGACCCCTCACACTACCAGAAAATAGATGCCAAAGTAGCATTTGTATGCCTTGGCGTAGAAGAAAATAAGACAAACATTCAAGAAGCCTACTCACAAGCTCTGTCACACTGCTGGAGCACTGTGTGTGCTGGGCAGGGCTGCCTACCCGTACAGTAAACCCAGGCTGGTGAAAGGTGGCCCAGTTCCTAAGCACAGACGAGCCCCCTGGACCAACAAGGTGAGCAGCCATCGTCATGACAGAGGAAGAGGGACTATCCTCAAATTTCAGAAATGGCTGTTAATTTTTCCCTGCTCATCACACACTTGGTGACGTGCAGGGTGCCCTTGGCACTTTCAAAAAGCAGAACTCAGCCTTTAGCATTTTTTTTCTTTTTTCGACTAGCTTAGATGTCAAAACTCCTTCCCTTGCTCCACCATTTGAGATGGTCCAAGTTATGGCTGACAAATTCTATTAATATCCTAACTGTAATACAGTTCGGTGACAAAGAGGCTGCTGCTGATTTTTGTTCTCTGCAGGCAGTGCCAATACCAGAAGTACTGAGGATTATCGCCAGGTAGATGTGAAAATATGCTATCAGTTCACATACATTGAAACCTTAATTTCGCATCAAGACCTCTGAAAGGCTCACCATCCCCTTCCTTCATGGCTGGAACTGGTGAGTAAGCTCCCTCAGCAAGCCCAAGTCCACTGGCTCTTGAAACAAAGCACAATGAGAAGGTTGCAGAAAGTGAGATAACCCTTTCCACTCAAGAAGTGGAAAACAACATCTGTTAAAAACCAAATAAACTGGTGTAATGGCTTCAGCAAGAGACCCAGAGGATTTCAGAGATGCAGCTCATGGCTTGGTCAACACATTGTGAACAGCAAATTACAAGAGAACAATTGTTTCATACCAAGCTCTCCCACCCTTGAACTCCTTCAAGGTTAATTAGAATGGCCTCCAGCCAAATTAATTAGAAGAGAAGATTTGGGCAGGACTTTGCTATGTACTCATAACTAGTTCCAAGGTGACCGAGAAGTTCAGAAATGCCTCACCTTCCAAATAAAGCCTACTTGGCAGAAACTAACTTCACATGTGCCATGTCATTTCTTTGACAATGAAACACTTAAAAGTAATCTTTCCCTAACTAACAGCAAAGGCAGCAGAATTTTCTGCATCCTTCCTATTAAACAATATGCCCTTGTTTATTTTCTGTGTACTTTTTAGGTCATAAGAGGCCAGTGAAATTATGTATCTAAAGAACAATATAACTACTGTAATATGCCACTTGATACCCTGAAAGATCTGCAGATTCCAAGGGCTGGCAAGTATGTAATGCAGCATGGAGATTTCCTGAACATCACCATAGGAAGGGAGGATGCAGAAGTGGGCCCAGCCTTCGAAAAAACAAATTAAATAGGTATTTTAGTTAGATACTATAACGTGCCTCGGTGGCACAGCTTAGGAGAGCACCCTACCTTAAGGGAACAGCCCTGCTCAGCTTGCCTACCCAGTGGCAGCAACCTACCTTAACATACTCCGGGCTCCTGCTGCCTTCAGCATCCTTGGCAAAGGGAACAGCTGGCCCGACAACACTTTTTTCCTCCAAGTGGTACCACGGTGAGTGGTAGAAATGCAATAGCATAGCAAGGCAGGGCAGATCTAGCCTCTGTGATTACAAACTAAGCACTGGCACAAACTGAGGCTTTCACAGTGGCTGCATCTCTGAACTGCAGAGCCATTCTCTGTCATTAATCTGATATTCTTTAGTTTGAGGATGGAAGGTTGCTATTTTCCATGTGTCTGTTACCCACAAACAGCAACAGTATTTCTGGGCAGAATCAGAACTTTTAAAACAGCAAAGAAAAAGTGCTTCAGCTTCTGTAAAGAAGTGTAGATGAATACCTTTCGCCAGGACACAATTCTCATTGTCATTAGCCAAGATTTAATGTCTTGATTCACCACTTAGAACAGTTAGATCATATCTGCACTTAAAGACACGGGCTGGAGTAACTTTACTTACAGGGTCTGTGTCATAGAAACTCTTGACAAAAAAGAAAAGGCGAAAAAATCCCTTAATAGATGCAAGAGTCCTTTGGCACAGATCCAGCGTCAGACTAAGGCCATAATTTGTAATTCTGAGGCAATTATGAAATGACATAACAGCACAGATCTCCTACTGACAGCACAGCTTTCTTTCATCTCCTCTGCAACAGTAGATGGTTTAAAACAGCCACCCAAAAGGAAATAACCCAAAACATCCATTTGACCGCTGCATAAATATCGTAATGAGCATAAACACCGAGATGTCCCAGCCCCTGATGCCACGTCCTGTCCGTGCCGGGTGTTAACCAGAGGTGAACGGCTACGGCCAGCGGCACCGAGTGACTTCCCCGGGACTCCCCCGGGGCGCCGGGCAGGGCTCGGGATGCCGGCAAAGCGCCTCGAGGGAGCTGGGGGCCACGGAGGGAACGAGCAGGTGCAACTCGAGGGATGCACCCCCCGGTGCCGCGAATCGCCGCCCGCCCCGGGACACCTCGGACCCCAGCTCCGCCGCTCTCCACACGCCCCGCTCCGCCACCTGCCGGGACTCACCTCTCCGGGCGTCCGCCGCGGGAGCCTCTCGGTGGCGGCGGCGCCGCCGCGCTCAGCGGCCGCGGCAGCCGGGAGCGCCGAGCCCGCCGCGGGGCGGGGGCGGGACGGGGCGAGGCGGCCGCTCCCCCCGCCCCCCTGAGCCCCGGCCCGGCCCCCCCCGCCCTCCGCACCCCGCCCGCACCCCTTCGCCACATCCCCCCGCCCTCGCCCGGCCAACGGGCGATTCTGTGCGCGCCCGGGCCGCCCCAGCCGAGAAGCGCCGGGTTCTCCACCGAAGGAACGTTGATTTTTTTTTAATTTTTATTTTTCCCTTTCTCTCTTTTTTTTTTCTGCCCTTTTTTTTTTTTTTTTCTGTTTTCCCGCTCCCAGGCAGAGCAGATTTGGCATCGCCCCGCGGGGTCTGCAGCAAAGCTGCAGGCACCAGCCCTTAGAGTCATGGAATGGTTTGGGTTGTAGGGGACCCTTAAAATGTCACATCTAGTCAAGCCCCCCACAGTGTGCAGGGACGTCTCCAACTCAATCAGGTTGCTCAGAGCCCCGTCCAACCTGACCCTTAATGTCCTCAGGGATGGGGCATCCACCACCTCTCCAGGCAATCTGTTCCAGCACCTCACCACCCTCATTGTAAAAAATTTCTTTCTTATACCTAGTTCAAGTCTACCCTCTTCTAGATTAAAACCATCACCCTTTGTCCCTTTAGAACATGCTCTGCTAAAAAGTTTGTTCCTATCATTCTTGTAGGCTCCCTCCAAGTACTGAAAGGCTGCAATAAGGTCTCACCAGAGCCTTCTCTTCTCCAGGCTGAACAACTCTTAACTCCATCTGCCTTTCCTCATAGGAGAGAGGTTTCATCCCTCTGGTCATTTCTGTGGCCTTCTTCTCGACCTTCTCCAATAGGTCCTTAACTTTCTTGTGTTGAGGGCTCCAGAGCTGGGTGCAGTAATCCAGGTGTGGTCTCACAGAGCAAAGTAGAGGGGCAGAATCACCTCCCTTGACCTGATGGCCATTCTTCTTTTATTGCAGCTCAGGATATGATTGGGCCTTCTGGGCTGCAAGTGCACGTTGTCAGTTCATGTTCAGCTTTTCATCCACCAGGACCCCCAAGTCCTTTTCTGGCGGGCTCAATCCCTTCATCACCCAGCCTGTATTGATACTGGAGGTTTCCTCAACCCGGGTGTGGACCTTGCATTTGGCCTTGTTGAACTTCCTGACGTTCATATGTACCCACTTCTCTAGCTTGTCCAGGTCTCTGGATGATATCCAGTTCCTGAGGCATGTCAACTGCACCATTCAGCTTGTGTTATCTGCCCTTGCAAGAATTACATTTGGTCTTCCCAGCCCAGGATTCATCGATTCTCCTTTAAGCCATCCCTGTAAACATGTTATGTTGCCTTGTGCATTGGGGAGATGATGTCCTGCACTGCTGGTGAAACATACGTGAGACACTTGAGAGCTAAAAAAGTTGATCCCTAGAACATCTGGTTAACTTCAAGGATCAAAACCTGCCTGTCACAGGCCTGTTCCCTGGGTGCTTAACTGCAAATGCAGGCTGGGACTTGTCCGATTTCAGGGCATCCTTCCAGAGAGATAACTCAGAAGGGCACGATCCAGCAACCCACCCCAGAAGTGGCAGTCCAGCCAGGAACACACTCTTACATGTGGCAGATTGTTTTCTACAAAAAGGTGAACAAGAACCTTTCATCCCCTCTCTTCACAGCTGAGCTCAGCTCACAGCTCAGCTGAGAAAAAAGACATTAACTTTCTCTGCACAAGGAAAATCTACAGAAGGGAAGATTGGGATCCATCAAGGGTGGAGAAGGACCAGGGATACCCTTTCAAAGATCACTGTGCCTGCCAGGGGCAGGCTTTTCCTTGCTGTGGGTTTCACTGTGACATTCACAGCAGGTTTGAAGCATTGCTTGTTGCCTTCTTCCCCTCTCTCCCATCCCCATCATTTATTCAACCTCTAGAAACAGGTGAATAATTTGCAAATCTGTTTGGTTTAATCACCCTCTTGAAGTATACATTTGTGAATCCTTTACTTCAGAAATGGCTTAAGTCCATCAACTGCTTGCCATGTCTTAATTGACTTTTACCCTAGGCTACCAAAGTGCTTTACGCATGTCCATAAATTGAATTCTATTCAAGATTTTCTCTAGCTAACAGTGGGAAAACTGGGGCAGTGAAGTTACATGATGAGTCCAAGGTCATGGGTAAAATCTGTAGGAGAGCCAAGAACTGAGTACAAGTTTTCAATTTCATAGGGCACTGGGAATAATTGTCATTGACCTGCTTTCCTACAGACATCTCCTCTGAGCCTGCAGACACTGACACATGATGCGTCCACCAAGGGCAATGCCACTGGCAGCAGGGGGACCTCCAGCAGGATCCAGCACAGGCACCTTACACCCCATCCTTGCAGAATACCTGTTGAGTTCTCCATGGCTTTGCTAGTTGGGAAACCTCCATATTTTTCCTTGGTAAAGCCTTGTATGTGACACAATCAGTAGAAAGCTTAGGTTTTGTCATAGAGCAGCTTTTTATGGGTGTGACTATACCACGGGTTTCCATCAAAGAAGCCATGCTGGCACAAGTTATGGTTTATTATTTAAATATATTGACTGACAGGCAAATTGGGAGTTGTGGGTTTTTTTGAATACCTGTTTCTACTGTCTTGTATGGAAAAACATTCCAGGATGATTTTCTCATCTGCGTGGCTGCAGTTCAGAGCTTTTTTCTTGGTTGTAGGAAAGCGTCCTGTTTGCACCCTGCTTCCTGAGCCAAAAAGCTTTTGCTCCCTGTTGGGTAGCTACAATTAACCGCATAGAGCAGGCCGTCACTGCCAGAGCTCTTGGATTTCTTTTGGGAAAGCTGCTGTGGCACTGGCTTTAGGGACTGGGAAGAGAGGGTATACAGGCTAGAGCTGCCACTCCAGTGTAAGAAGTCCAAATCATTTGCTGAACAATGTCAAGGTGAAAGGAAGGGACATCTTTTTGTCTTGAAGAGCTCACAGCCAACGATGAAAGCACAGAGATCAGCACACCTCAGAACTATATCTCTGCACCTGAGGCTATTTATTGTTACACCTCTTATGAGACCACTTCATGGGCTGCAAAGGGAGGTACAACCCTTGGAAGGAGGCACTTCTGAAGATTTGTTTGGAGTCCTGCAGTCACTGAAGATTTCCCTGGAGTCAAGTCAAAAGGCCTTGAGCTGAGAAACAGAGATTTCCTCCTAAACTAAGGAAGCAGCTGCCCATGCTTCTAGCTCTCCTGTTACAGAGAAAAGCCTGAGCTGAATGTATCTCCTCATCCAGATACCTGAAAGCAAATTGCATGAGTTTTGATGCAATCCAAGGGATCTTTCATGTTGGGTTTACAATTAATGATGGATGACTGCTGGCAGCCCCAGGTCATGTCTGGCAGGACTGATGTAAGGCATGAAGCCATTAGTTTGGGAAGTTGGAGTGCTGTGCTCCTCAGCAGCAACGTGGCTTTCAGGGAGCCCCTTTGCTCCTGCTGAATCTTATCCTCTGCCTGTTGGAGAGCAAACTCTTTAGGCAGAGGTAGCTTCTGGTTTTGCCTTAGTTCAGTGTCCAGATCTGTGGGGTTGTAGTCTCAGGTGACTGCTGCAAGGCAGATTGTGACTGCCAGGAGAAGGGCAAAGAAGAAGAAAAGCAGAGGAGGAAGGAAAGTAGTTCTGCTTTTTGATGCTCAAAGTAAATATGCACTACTGATGGAGCATTGCCTCTCTGCAAAGCCTATGGTCCTACAGCCACCTGGAGAAATGTCCCTGTCCTGGCTGTTTATGGAGAAGACGACCGCAGCTGGACATTTTTCAGTGTAGTTTCAGCCTCAAAAAGGCTGGAAAAACTAAATCTGGCTGTGAGAGAAGTGTATAAATGGGGTTTGAGGAAGAGAAATGAGCACTGAAGCCACTTCCCTGCCAGTGTGGACTCCTGAGATGGGTGAAAATTAGTGCAATGGAGCAGGACGACACAATGGGGCAACAGAGGAGAGAGCTGTTATTGCCCCCCTGCTTTGCTTGTCTTGCAAGGGACAATGGAAAACAGAAACACACAAAGATGAGAGAGACAGGCCAAGTGGGAGAAATAGAGATGAATTAATGCACAGGGAAGGGAAAAGGGAAAACACACAGGCATGCTGCATACCAGCCAGCTCTTCAGCAGCGGCACCGCTGAGTGTGCCATTGCTGTAACGAGTGAATGGGAAGTCCTGCTCTGCTCAGTTCATGTTATTGCTGCTTTATGCCTCTATAATTCTCTCTGGCCTCAAAACCTTCCTGAACAGGAGTCCTCTGTTTATGTTTTATGTCCCATCATCAGTGTTGCTGCTCGAGGCCAGTTTTCTGCCATTCCTACTGAGTTTGTTGCAGGCTTAGAGCATCATTTCTGGAGGTGATCTGCATTAGTGGTTTCTACATTGAAATCAAGTGTATTTCTTCATAGTTTGGTGTGATTTGGAGTGGCTAGGTGCATTAATTACTCCCTGAAAGACTGTAACAGTTTTGGTCTTAGATCCAGTTGCTGGGAATGTATTTAGGAACATATGCTGAAATCGCCACATACCTGAAGTTTACCATAACTAACTAGCCACAGATGTGCTATTAAACCCATGCTTATTTTTTCCTCTTGTCCTTCCTATATTGCATGTTACAGCCATGATATATTAAACATTCTTGGAACAGATGCTAGTCATAAACAAAACCACTATTATCCTTTTGCAAGAAAACATGTCATATTACCCATCCTGCCAATAATCACCAGTTTATAGTATTGGCATCTCTTTTCAGTCGGGAACAGAGGAGCTTCGGATATTTTATTGCTACGTCAAGGGAAATGTTAAGCATTGCCATGAAGAGGGGATGTTTTCATTTGCTGGTTCTTTGGTGCTTCTTTAGCTGTATTATGCCCGGGTATTCTGAGATTCGATTCTTGCACTATTTTAACACTTCCTAAGCATCCCAAAGAAGAAGAAGGGATGCATGTGTATTGAATAGAGGGAAATAGTTCATGATGCTGGGTGGTGACCATTCTGCAAGGACAATTTAATACACAGCTATTGGTGTCTGCAAAATGTGTTGGGTCACAGGCTGGTGGGGAGGAGTAATGGTGCACTGATGAAGAATATTTTCCTTTAGATGTAAAGACTCAGCTGTCATGTCTATTAGATATAGCTCAGAGTCCTATAGTATGGCACGTGAATGTGTGCTGGAGGGAAAACGGGGGGAAAAAAGGTAAAAAATAAAAGACTAGTTAGCAGAGAGGAAGTGCATTCCCATAACGTGTGTGTTCCTGAACATTGTGAAGACTGCTGGAAAGGCTAAAAGGTGTGGCACACAAATTACCCTTCAGAATTTAGCAGGTTTACATTTGGGAAAGTTAGGTACTGCTCCAAAACTTTTGAAGTGCTAAATATTGTTGAAATAATCCTTACAGCTCTTTCATTCAAGGACTTGGCTCAGGATACTCGGCAAATCTTAATGAGTTTCTCATTGTAATACCCAGGAGAGATGGGAAGTTATCACAGTAATTACCTCCATTGCCCAGCTGAGGAACAGAACAGTTAGGCCTCATTTTTCAGAACTTCCTGACCAAAGTATTTGTATAGTTGTTCAACTGAAAGCTCTCGAAGAGGGTTAGGAGTTCCAGCTGGCCTCCCAGCAAGGTGTCAAGATTGAGCAGGGAGAGGTTCAGCCCCAAAGGTAGAGGAAGATGAAAGGTTTATAGTTAAGCAGTAGCAAAACATATTGATGTTGGATCTCTCCTGTGTTTCCTAGTTGAAAATTTGGATGCTTACTACTCTACAGAAGGCTAATCCCTGCATTTGTTTAATAAAGTAATAGATTTGCTGTGTTACGTACACGGGTACATGAATGGCATAATACAGATGCTGTCGCAGCTCCACCGGTCTCCGTGAGGGGGTACATGGACGCGAAGCTATGAGGGCCACATTGTCATTCCTGCTAGTGATGTGAGATTCACTTGTTAAGGAGTGGTGTCTGACAGACACTGGGAAGCAAGGTCATAGCTGAGAGGTGTGCTGCTGGGAAGTGGTCTTTCTCAAAGCACAGGCAAGGTTTTAAATTGTTTTCTCTAATGAAAAAGAAGTGGTTATCAAAAACTGTGGATGCCCTTAACATCACCATGTGGACTAGTGATGGTGATAAACACCCAGTATAGGTCTAATCAAGCAGTAAAACCCATTCTCTAATCCAAATCTCTAGCTACACCTCAGCATATCCAACTGTGACTCCACATTTACTGTGGCAAGTTCAGATACTGAGCAGTTGGAGTTACAGTGAAAGATGAGAGCAAACGCAGATTGCGCACAGATATTGGTTAAAAATTCTTCTGCTTTTTCATGAAACTAATTGCAAATCTACTTTGAAAAAAAGCGCAACTTCATCTTCAAAACAGCTGCAAACATATTCTTAGCAATATAGATAACCTACAAACACATAGTGTGTGCTAAGCAGCTTTATATCTGGGACAATAGAGTCTGAAATAGTGGGGCAGCTGGGGGAGGAGGTGCACAAGGAGCAGGGTGATAAAGCTATGTGAAGTAATGGGAATGTCTCCTCCCTTTCCTGAACATGTATGTATAAGTAATTAGCTGGAAAATGACAAATACAGTACTGATTCTTATTTATTTCCACTGATATAGTGGGGCTGTGAAAATCATTGCTGTAAGGTACAACTGAAGCCCTTACATTTATAAGGAATAAGCAGAAATATATACTGATGGCAAAAGAGCCTGTAGTTACAGCAGTAAACATTAAGAAATAGAGTCTGGAGGAGTTACACTCTTCAAAGCTTTGGCCAGACTGTAATTATTGGGGAAAAAAGGAAACCTGCCCTGAAGGTTACAAGCTTCCCCCAGCCACAGTCACAGCCATTAAGAGGCATGAGGGGCTGCTGAGGGGCCTGTGCAGCACAGCCAGGCAGGGGTGTACAGTGGAACAAGGAGCTGGACCAGCAGCTCTGGGCTGTGGGCCAGCTATTGGCATGATTGTCCTTCTGCTTGCCTTTACAAGGCAGGAGATAAACACAGGTTCAAAATTGAGAGACCATCCTTCCCACAACAGTTGCTGTGCCTTGTGCAGTGTGGCTTTAGGTACTGCCCATGCTGGAGCTTCTGGGAGCAAGTCCTTCCCCCGATGAGTGCACGTTCACACTGGGAAGGGGGGAGCATCATTGAAATGGTGTATTTAATACAAAACCACAACACACCATAAAAAGGCTCTTTTTATAAATGCTCTGTGGCATAGTTCCTATTAGTTCCATAAGGACTTAAGTAATAGCTATTTAAGTTTAAGTTATGAATTTCAGCTTTTAGCTGTGGTAACATTAATTTTTAAATCTTATTTTAAAAAGACAGCACTGTCCTTTCTGAAATACTGCCTCCCTCCTGTAGATCTATATGAGCTGGTTTTATGAGATCAAGAGGAGAAAACTTCTATAGTAGGTTGTTTAGTTTTTTTTGTAAGAGAAGTAGAGCATAGTAGCAAGGGTAGAGCATGAAAAAATCTTGTCTGTAACAGGAGTACTCAAGATGTTCAACAAGAGTTTCCAAGACCCCTTCATGCCAATGCTTTCCCACAAAAAAGCCTTGCCCAAAAAGCTGAAATTACAGTTTTCTGTTAAAGAGAAAAATTGTGAGAAAGACTTGTAATTTTTGAACCAGAAAAGCTAAGTTTATCTTCCAAAGAAGATGTGACTGTCATCTAGGGTTAAAGAGCAGGCAGCATGCCCACAGAGGGACAGGCCCTCAGCAGCTCAACACCCCACACCAGGCATCTGTCTCCTTGGGCAGGGGGACGCTCCTGTTATCTAGCTGATGTATACCAGAGTGTTGTGGCTTTCTGTATCCAAACACATCTTGACAGTGGAGATTATACAGATCCCAGAGCTCTGGCATGAAGCCAGGGACGTGCACTCGCCCTGGAGCAGCTCACCACCATGGGAGCAGGCAGAAGCAGCATGGATAATCGTTATCAGAGAGCAATGACATGTCATGGCTGTCCCGAACGGGCCGGGGAGTCAAAGGATTATGGCTCAAATCCATTCTTCATAGAAAAATCTTTTCCAAATGCCTGACTTAAAGCTATGAAATCACACAAGGAGTGTGCTGTTATCTGTGGGGGTGGTACAGATCCACCTCTGCTTCAAGTGGGAATCCAAAAAAAGTAAAAAAGTATATCTGTGCATTCCCGTTGCACAGTCATGCTTGCCAAGCTGGTTTCCTTCCCCCTCACACCCACTGGTGGACAGGTTTGGAGGAGCAAGTGGGGATGAGTCTTTAGATCCACAGTAATAAACTTGCCTCAAGACTGTATGCTTTAGTTTTGAATTTAACCCTTATTTTCTCTCATAGAGCAGGGTATGCAGTTCTGCAGCTACTGCTGTCATCTTCATTTCTTATCTTCTCTCCTCTTGACTTGCTTTTGGAGAGACTGGAGAAGAGACACTTTTTTTGGAAAGGCACTTTTTCCAAGAACCTATCTGAGCAGCATTGTGGAAGCATGGTTCTGCTCAATAGCCTTTTAAGTTACAGCAATAGTGCAAAGGATTGCAGCACCAACGACAGAATGTCAGCCTGTACCATAAAGGTTTGCAGGTCTGTGGGTATTGTATTTGGGTTAGAAAGTAATCTTAATTATCTTGTAGAAGCTGATCCTGATATTACAAAGGAATCTCGCATGGAAGATAGTGAAATCCAAGCTCTCATACCAAATTCTTTTCTTGTCAAGCTGAATTCTCCCATTTCCCTCCTATCCAGGACTAGAGGGAAAACAGAGCCAAGCACCAAAAGGATAGAAGACTTCTTTTAGGCAAAGCCTCATTCAGATTAATAAGAAGGCATCTGTGTGCATTTTACTATGTTATTTTGATCTGAAGTCACCTTTGGTGCAATTTATGCAGCCCTCAGATTCACGAGAGGGCTTTAAGAGTGATCTGTGGAAAGTGAACCTCTACGTAAATGATATATTCTGTGCTTTGGATATGAAACAGCTGCCATAGAAGCCTTAATTTATCACATCCCTTCTATCACTGGCTGAAGCTTCACCCCTGATATTTGGGCATATTGCAGACCTGTGGTACAGAAGCGTTATTAGGAGTAAGGCTGTTTAAAGACCAGGATAGTGTGGGGTATTTATACCACACATCCCCTTGCCCAAATGGGGAGGGACCTCACAAGACCTCCCTTCATCTCACAGTTCTTACAAAGACCTGAACCTAGAAGGAGATCCTTCATTCAAGCTGTTTTGGAGTGCCTTGTCTGTCCTCAGGAATGCTTTGGAACACAAGCAGCCACCCAGTCTTGACTGCCATTTGAAAGAACATAAATCCCTCTCCTGCACATGCACCTTACAGTCAGGCAGACAACAGCAGAGAAGCCAAGCTACATCCACTCTAAGCTCTACCTTTTGTCTTGTCCTGCAAGCAGCATGTACCTTCGACCACGTATCCTCCAAAGTCAAAGCACTCTTGATTAGAGAGAAAAATGGCACATGCAACCTTACTTTTTAATTCCCATCATTTCTATAACAGCCTCTCTTCTCCTGTTCAACACGAAATTAGTGATTGTGAGTAGCACCACAAACCATGAAGGTACTTGACATGTCTCAGAAGAGGAGCTGAAGAATGAGTTGTGAAGCTCAGGCACAGCTCAGGTCCTTACAAGTGTCCCCTCCATTTTTAAGGAAAGAAGCAAACAATTGCTACAGAAATAAAAATACTACTGTGAGATGCTGTCCTCCTCATCTGGCCAGGAGCCACTTTCCTCCCGAATAGGGTCAGGGGCATGGAGGGTGGGAGCTGAAATCCATTTCAACACTAAGTCGGTGGTATTAGCCTGGCTAGTTTTCTGGCGTGCACAAGTCTGATGTTTTTGCTGTGAAGTCAGAGAGGAAAACTCTGCAGAGTGGTGTTTTCTTGTAGAAGTCATGAAGGAAACAGCTTGGGGCAATGACACCATAACCCAGTACAGCTGTTTCTGCAGTGATCATTTGTTCACATCCTAGGACGCATTAAAAGAGCAGCTTGGAGCACTTTTATTGCTGCTTATCCTTTGACTGGGCTGTTGTTAATGCAACGCTCACTCAATGAAGTGTTTGGGATGATGTCCAAAAATGCACTTAGGTGCCTAAGTCCAAGACAACAATTCACAGCTGCCTAAGGACTTAGGTTCCCCCTTTGCACGCGCCTGCCTAGAATCTCTTTAAAACCTTGGACTTCTGCAATGGAAGTGACTCCAGGTACTGCCAGCTTAGCTGGGCTTGGCCAGTGGAGCCTGCCTCCTGCCTCTCTGCCATCCGGTCCTGCAGATGAGGTGGCTGTGTCTGAGGTCCCTCGGACGCTCTGTGGCTGTTCCTTAGGGTTTGAATTCAGCAGTTGGAGCTGCTCTTACTCAAACCATGGCTGGTGCTCCTCTTCCCCATCATAATAGCCACCAGGAGAGGGGTGATGCCGACTTGTTCTTTGCAGATGGAGAGTCATTATGAGCATGGCACAAAGGTGACAAAGGAAGAGGTTGCCACTAGCATGGCTTGGACACATTTTCTCCCATCTAACACTCCTCTTCTCCTGCTCCCTAAGAGGAGCCCAGGATAGAAATGATAAACGTAGCCATTGCAGAAAACACATATTCCCTCTTCCATTGCCTTTGCTACTGATAACCTGATTAGGGAATAATGGTGCCAAGTGGACCCTGTAGCCTGGCGGCTGCTGAGTTTCTAAGCTGGATGGATCATGGAACGCCAAGCTCAAAGTCACTCATATTGCCACTCATCAATAAGGCTGTTTAAGAACAACTTAAAGTCATTCCTAACACGGTTTAAAATTCCTTCAATAACCAACTCCTCTACTACATTGCAGAGTATGTCTGTTTATGTGCCTCTTTCTTCAAGACAGAGCTCAAAATAGTTACAGAAATCTGGTTATCAAACTCCTGTGACTTACAGGAGTGAGAGAGAGTGTAGTTGTTCTACAGCTTATACGCCCTGCTCCTGAAAATGCCAATTACCTCCCAGAAACTTTCTGGGTAAACAACAAGCTGAGGTGCATATGCTGGGAATGCCTTAGTTGGATGCCAGCACCCCTTCCTACAGCCTTTGTATCTGTTTCAGTGATCTGACAGACATCTTTCAACCACATTTACCCATCTTGCCTAGAGATTGTTAAGATTTGCCAGTTTCTTCTCTTGTCTGATGAGGCAGTTAGGGGTCCATGTAACAGACCCTTGTGCTTTTCTAATAGATATTTCAGGTAGGGCTCTACACATGCAGGCTGGTTTTCTCATTAAACCCTTCAGTCACTGCAGTTTACCTAAATCCATGCTGGACTGCAAAAGGCTTAATCGATGTAACACAACCACTCCTAATGATGTCAGGGAGCCACTATACCAATCTAACAGATGAGCTCATCTGAGGGCAGTAAATTTGGGATGTCGAGCAAGGTTTATCATGTTAAATCAGGTGCTGTCAGCACCATTCAGTCCTGCAAAAATGCTCTAATTCTTCATAAAGCTATTACTGATACATGTAAGGAGAACATGCGATCTGAGCTCCTTCCTGCTCCAGCTTTCATCTGCTGGCTCATCTTCCTAGAATCAGGAGGAGAGCCTGATGTGGAGGCATGTTTCTGAAATAATTTCAAAGAACAGATGTGGTGTCTTCTCTGCCTACATATGTCCTCAGCAGGGAAATGGTAGAGCAGTAGAAGAAGGAAGATGAGGGCTACTTGCAGGACAGAAAATGAATCATCTGTAGATCTGTCCATGCATGTGTATCTGGCTGGGGCCTGTACTCCAGCCATGCTGTGATGCGTATTTCAAACAGACCATCATTTCTTCTCAAATTACTGGTGCTGGCAGAGCAGCAGAGCTGGCAAGTGAGCTTTTGGGAATATCTTTATCCTTTACAATCTGTATGAAATAGGTCCAAGTAGTAATATTGTTGGAGAGCCAGACACACAGATTTTGCAAAGACTGGGAGCAGCAAAGCACACTATTAATAAAATAGTCACAGTGCTCTTAGTTTTGTTGTGACTGTGATAATTATAAGCAGAAGTTTTTCTTTGTCTAGGTCAAAGTCTCTGTTGCTTTAAGTTTAGAGCTCTCAGAAGTAGCTGAGTCAGAGGGCCTCGTTCAATGGACAGTAGTGTCAGATCCAGCAAGTGCTGTCAGTGTATGTTGGCAATTTCAGTGGAAGAGTGGAGAGGAGAGCTTGTCTGAGGACCTACTCTCCCACCTGCTGTAAGTACTAGTGCAGCTCAGGGTAGCTTAACAAAGGCATCTCATCTTAGGGGGAAAAAAATGTTTTCTGGATGTGTACGAACAAATCCATGACCTTCTACAATGGTAAAAGTTAGTTTTACGTCATCATATTTATTATTCTGTTAATGCTGACTTATTTTAACGGGGTACCTTCAACAGGGAGAAATAAAGGACATTCTCAAAATACTGGAAGCCGGTTACGAAAAAGAAGCTGCTCAAAAGTATCTTTTTTATCCTCAGCCAAATGTTATGAAACAAATTGGTGCCTTCTGGCAGTATGAGGCTGCTTAGGAGGAGAGGATTTATTCTGATAGTAAATAAATTTTCCCTACACATTTTCAACAAATAAAACTCAATAGGTATCATTATAAATCAAAGTCTTTGTTCTCCAGAGGCCAAAGCACCCATCATTTCACCTCATTTACTATTTAAAAGGTTTATCATTTACATTATAGTGTATCCTGAAGGAAATCCTGATAGAATTAACCAATACTAGATTTCAGGTGCAGCAGAAAAATGTGCAGCAAAGCACATTTATGAAAGAGACAGACTTTTGTGCCTAGGTACACTGCAGTGGATATTGCTGGAAAGGGCAGCTTTTCTCCAAAGTTCTATTAGATCCCCTCAGCAAAAAACAATCATCTGTAATACCAGTTTCCTGCAGAATTTTGTAAATCCTTCCCTACAGGGATTTTACCTTTCATTTTTCTCCTCTCAGAACAGAAGATCTAACTGCAGTGGTACAAAATCAGATCTGAGTCATATTTTTTTCAGCCTCTGGCAACTGAAGTGAATAATCTCATCTTTGACTAGAATATGATGGGCAAGCAGGGCAAGGGCTGCTGACCTGAGTCCCAAGATGACCTTCAGAGGTCTCTTCCCACTGCACCCATTCATGCCATGATGTCCCGAGAGAGAAATGTGGAGGGTGTAGGATCCCTGCTTTGGGAGCACTCATACCTTGGTGGCAGAAGGGGTCCAAATCCAGGCATGTTGGGGCCCTGAAATATCTATGGGATGGAGCACTGCCATAGCTGGTGCCTGCCAGAAGAAGACGTTCACAACACCTGCTGTCTCTCCATGAGTCCTCTGAAGGCCACGGCATCCCCATGGCAAAGCCCCTGGCTGCCCTGAACCACCTTCTCTTTTTCTCTCAGATGCAGTGGCGTGAGATTAGAAGGAGTATTACAGCCATTGTCAGCATGCCTTTTGCATTTTTCACCTTTGTCCCTGTCCCCTCTCCCAAAGCAAGGTTTCTCACTGCACAGCTTCCTGGTGGTGTGGGCAAACCCCTGCCTGTGCTGGCAGTCCCAGAAACAGCCGACAGTGTGCGTGGGGGTCCTGCCCTCTTCTCCCACTTTAGAAAGAAACTGTGGGCTCTCAGACTCTGTACTGGGCAGCTTATGCCCAGTAAAGGAGATGTGTGGGGTACTCCAGGGAGGTGAGTGTACAGCCAGAGCAGAGACTTCTCTCTATAAGCAGTTTAGAATATTCAGAGCTAATACATACCAAGGTTTTCTTGTAGAATCCACCTTTTTCCACTGCTACAGTCATTTATAGGGGGGCAGAAAAATTAGGACTTTAGCTGTGTGGTTAAGGATGCAGGTAGGATGATCCTGGCAGTCCAGCAGGAGCTGGATCTGGCATGCTAAGTGACAGGTACAAGTAACCAGTTAGAAGTTTTAGTTGCATTTCCCACTAAGAGGCTTGTGAGGTTGCACTGTCTGTCCATCTGCCTGTGGCAATGTGTGGCTCTGCCAGTCACTTTCACCTAGTCCTGATGGAGGAGGCATTTCAAGGAAACGAGCTTCACAGGCTCCTATGAGCAACTCCATGACTGTTTGTCCTCATCTGTCCTGAGCTGTTTATTAACTCCAGCACAGATGGTCTGACATTCAGGTAAGCTGAATCTGATTTTCCAGTTGAGGAAGCCCTCAGATCTTTACCGTTTCTAACCAGATTTTATCATGGAAAGCACGTTGCCCTCTGAGACCTAATCTTCAGTGGCAGAAGCAGAAAGCACCGAGCATGCCCAGCTTCTGGATAAAGGAAAGCCAGACCTTTGCTAAGCCCTGGAGGAGAAGGAGTGCTAGAGCAGCTCTGAGACACAGCAGCAACCACGGGTCTGATCTGGGGTGTCCTATAGATGCCTGTGCGTGACCTGGGACACAGCTCCTCACCTGCACGGCTGGCATTCATGGGCTGCTGACCCCTCACCAAAATGCAGGCTGTGCCACGGGAACATGGGGCGGTGAGGTCTTGGTGCCACTTGAGTGAACTGATTTGGTAAGGCATGTGGGAAAGGTAGGAGACATGTGGGCATCTGCAGAGGCTTGGTTCCAGAGATGGGAAAATGAAATTTAAATTTCTCAAGGTATTTTCTCTTTCAAAAGTTAGAAATTTAAATTAAAAGTTTCACATTTTAAATGCACTGGAAAAAAACTTACTCAAAAGCAACATTCTTGCACAACAAGGGACTTATAAAACAATAGTTAAATACATTCTCTTGTAAGGAGCGTTTTTAAGTCACAAAATTCTGCATAGCTCTGTTCCCCACTGCAGAGGCTTTAAGACACGCCCAAAGCATATCCATGTGTATAGGGAGCAGTCATTAGCAGTTCTTTGGGATGTTTTCATTGTTGGCCCTGAAGCAGCAGAGCTGTATTGTTTTCTCTTCAGCAGAAGGGGACGTGAAGCTACCATCCAAGAAATGGGAGTACAACCATGGAGGCACATAGACCTACAATACTGAAATTTAAATCTATGGAGCAATTCTGCAGTGCTGTTAATATCATTTGATGTTCATCTCTGAATCTGCATTTGTATTTGTGGTCTTTTTATTTGCTAGAATACTCCTGCAGTCTTTAATCCAAAAAATATTACATTCATTTCCCCACTCGAAATCTCAGAGGAACAGGATGAAAGTGTAATTTGAACAATGATCATCTCCAGGATCTGGATAAATAAGCCACCACCCAACAAGAGTGGGAATATCCATCAAAAGTTTGCTCCCTTAATTCCAAAGCCCAGGTGACCACAAAATGTTGTTTTGTAGGAGCCAGGAGAGAAACAACCAATGAGAAAAGATTTGTTTGGGTGAGCTCTGTACACCAGAAAGCCCTGCTGAAGTGATCAAGTGAAGGGGAAAAATGAGAATAATCACAGGCTGCCCTCCCTGCCTGTGGGGGGCAGGAGGTGAAGTGTGGCAATGACTGGGGATTACAAACAAGTTTGACAAGCATTGGGTGGGTCACATGAAGTCAAGCCTGCCTGGGACAGAGGAAGAAACTGGTGAGCTTTGCTTGGAGCTGGTGAAACTCCCCGTGATGCAGCTCTCCAAGTAAAGATGCTCCTCCTTACCTTTGCCCTCACCCCTTCAAAGTCTGTGAAGGGTGTCTGCAGCACCAGGTCTCCGTACCTTTATAGAGGATTTCTATTTTTCAGCCTTAGTGTCTAGTTTTTATTTTAAGTAAGTTGGACATTTTTGATTCAGTTATTGGGCAGCTGTGATGTCCCATGACACGTCACAATACTTCAGAAAATTAAGAGCAGTCCAATTCCTTCCTTGACTAGAAGCACTCCTGGTTATTCCTGAGCGCAATGGGAGAAGCAGAGTCTTGGCCTTCCTCCACAATACATCCTCGAGGAGGATGTAATTACTGAATTGAGTTTTGTTGTCTTTCTGTTGGGCATGCTCTGAGTGACAGCACAGACCAACCCACACTTCTCTCCTTCATAATAGTGGAAGCTTATCTGCCTGCAGTGCCAATAAAAATAAATCATCTGGTTGCCTTATGCTCTATGTGGATGAAAACAAGAGTCATCAGTGGTCTGTGTACTTCTGTGCTAACTTTACGCCCACAGCATTCTTCTTTTTAAATTGAATTGCAGGATTTTGAAGTGGCTACTATGTTCTGGAGAAGAACAGAGGGCTAAGGCTCAGTGTGTGCAAATGATGAGGCTACAATACATTCATTGTTCAGTTTAAATAATGGTTTTTCAAATTAGGTTTGCATGTATAAGTATAGTGTTCTCATTGATGAGAGTGATGCATAATAGACCACCCACAATTTGGGAGAGTGCTATGAGTTTGTCCTTCTGTGGGCAGGCATCACTTAGCTTTCCATCCCTCTTCTGTCAGTACATCTTCAGCGTGGCCTTAATTGTTCCTTCTCTGAGCTGGAAGCATATCTGGATCACATAATTTTCCATGGTGGCCTCATATACATTTAAAAGATGATTTAAAGTTGAGAGTCCGTAAAGCCTGGAGAGTAAAGATCTGTACCAATGAACCAAAATCTAACTTCAGCATTTTCCATTCATTCAGTGTGGGAGTAAATCATAATTTATTCTTCTGAACTCATAGATTCACATCACTTTAATGCAGGAATAAGTGAACATGCCTCCTCTGTCAAGTAGTTTTGTCATTGTCACTTTTACCAGTCTTCCTACTTTCATAAAAAAGTAAGCATGCAATCAGCTAAATATGTTGCAGTTTATGGAGGAACCACTCCCACTCAGGTTGCATTGAGATAAAATTATGTAATGTGAAGCCTCCGAGGGCATAACCCCCAGCTGCATTTCCATATGGAACATATGTTCTCCCCCCTTCCCTCAGCACCTGTAGGAGAGGTGCTTGGACAGGTTGTTATTTATGTCAGTGCAAATTGGTGGTGCCAGGCCTGTCTCTGTGGTAGTGAAGGAAAGTATTAGCACCAGCATCATTGCACAGCTTATGTATGTGATGAGATAATAGACATCTGGCACTGAGCAGCTACTGTGGCTCTGTAAATCCCTTGTTTTGTGGTTTTGTGCAGAAAAACTACCTCAATCACAGTGTAGGACTGTATAGTCTTGAGTAATAAATGAAAGGTTGTGTTCGTCCTTATAAAACATGGAGCTGTGTAACGTTATTTTGGGCTACTCGTGCCCGAGTGCCCCAAAATGTTGGTGCGTAAGGAGGAGTTCAGGGAGCTCTCGGGTGTCTGGTGGCTTGCTTGCAAATCCCTACGGTTTGCTTTACTTGCTCACATCCCAGTACTTTGGCAGGACAAAGCAGTGCAGCATTTTCTCTCAAACTGGGTGTCTCCCACCTGAGACCCCAAATGCGATGCACAGCTGCCTGGGCAAGCCTTCCCACACAGGCACCAGAAATCACAGCCTGGGCACTGCATGTCGCCTCCCCATCCTACATCACTGCTGACAACTTGCTGTCCAGGATGTGCTCACTATTTTTTTGGGCCCAAACAGATGTGAATGTCACATCTGCCACTTCTAGGATGGGAGAGGTGACTGTTCAGGTCCCTGCTCCAGGCACAGGTTGTGCATTGCATCAGACTGCTGTTTAGGATACACATCTTAAAAACATGTGTTATTAACTCAAGGTTAACATACAGTTAATTTTATTCAAAACTGAGGAGATTCCAAATGCCATTAAAATTCACCACCGTTGAGAAGCATGAAAGTAAACAATTAATTAGTGTTCACTGTGACTTTAGTGAACCCACTGCAGAACATACAGCATATTCAATTCTGTGATAGGGTATTGCCAGCTCAAAATCCCTTGGGATGGGACCAAATTCAACTCTCTCTTGCACTGTCCTACAGTTAAATTGACTTCAGTTTGCATCTTTGTGGCTTTATGTGGTAAACTGGTGGTATATTTGATCTCCAGGGCCAAGAATAGGAACAAAGTGTCTGATTCCAGTGCATGCTATTCTGCAAATATCTATTGAGTAGCCAGGTCTGAGTAAAGAAAAGAAATCGAATAGAGGGATGTGGAAAAATCTCTTTATGCCTATAAAAGGATCACTTCAAAACCACAGGATTTTGTATAGGAACCTTTTTCCTTAAATAGTAGAAACAGTTGCCGGGTGCATTCCATCTGTGTAAAAAGTGGGGGTTAGAGGAGAGCCGCTATATCCAGCAGCAGCTTCGTCTCCTCCCATCTCTCCATCTACTCCCACCACAACATGTGTACCTTGTTTTAACCCCAGAAACTGTGCTTGTAGGAAGCATGAAAACAATGTAATTGCAATGTATATATTTACATATATGTAGATATAATCAAACCCATATGTATATGCTGTGCAGTTAAAGAGAAACTGCGCAGGGGGATTTTTGTGCATTCATCAGGAACCTTTTTTCTGACCCATTTCTCCACTGGGATAAAGAAAACCTAGCAGTGAATTTTGCTGGCTGGCTAAACCCCCAGCACAGGCACCTGCTGTGGGCTCACACCTGCAGCCCCCTCCTGCCTGCCACCGGCCAGAGGGCAGGGAAATAAACCCAAAGCTCTTCGGCAGTGCCCGTAGCAGGGCAGTGGGCCAAATCCTGCCACACAAAACCCTGCTGACATAACGAGGATTAGACAGGCTGCTAATCAGGACAGTGGGATTTGTGTCAATCTTTTACTTAAGATGCAATGCCAAGTGCCCCAACAGTCAGTGTGGGGTGTCTGGGACTGTGAAGGAAATGGGTGTCCCCAGTGGGGAGCAGCTGTGGGAGTGGTGCTGGGCTTTGGGGTGCCCAATATGTGCTCTAGGGTGCCCTGTGAGGAGAAGCAGGAAGGAGGGACTGGCTTTCCCAAGGCACAGGACCCTGGTGCCTCTCAGGGCAAGAGTACTGCACTGCATATTCCAGCTCCAGACTCCCAGGCCAGAAGAGGACAGGAGTGGAAAGATTTCTATGACTTTGGGGTTCACTGGCCTCTTTGCAGCAGGTTTGCCTGAGGGTGGGATGAGGAAAGAGTCACAAAGTTTTTCTTCAAACTGAGCCTGAAACCTTTTCTGGGAACAGTTTGGAAACCAGTGTGATTTTCTTAGTAGTTTGTAAGAGGAGGCTCATGTGTTCAGTTTAATGTGATGGAAATGTCATGCAGAAGGGTCCTTGGGGACTCAGGCTGGCCCCAGTCCATCCCTCCGCCATGTGCTAGATCAGTCCTTACAGATGTCTGGATAACCTGTTCTTAAAAACCTCTATTAACAGAACCTCCACAGTCTCCTGAAACAACGTATTTCAATGTTTTACTACTCTTACTATTAGGAACACTTCTTAAATCTGTCTTGAATCTTTCTTAACTCTTTCCCTGCCAGACTGTTATGGTTTAACCCAAGTGTTATGGTTTAAACTAACCCAGTAACTAAGCACCGTACAGCTGCTTGCTCACTCACCCCCAGTGAGATGGAGGAGAGAATCGGAACAAGTAAAAGTGGGGGAAAACTTGTGGGTTGAGATAAAGACAGTTTTAACAGGCAAAGCAAAAGCTACGTGAACAAGCAAAGTAAAAGAAGGAATTCATTCACAACTTCCCATTGACAGACTGGTGTTCAATCATCCCCAGAAAAGCAGGGCTGTATCATACATGATGGTTACTTGGGAATACAAATGTCATAGCTGCGAACATCTCGCTTTTCCTTCTTCTTACTCCAGCTTTATACACTGAGCTTGATGTCATATAGTATGGGACATTCCTTTGGTCTGTTGGGGTCAGCTGTCTCAGCTGTGTCCCCTCCCAAATTCTTGTGCACACCCAGCCTCCTCTCTAGCAGGGTGATGTGGGAGGCAGAAAAGGCCTCGGTGCTATGTAAGTGCTGCTCAGCAATAATGAAAACATCCCTGTATTATCAACATTGTTTTCAGCACAAATCCAAAACATAGCCCCATAGTAGCTTCCATGGAGAAAATTGACTCTAAGCCAGCCAAAACAAGCACAAGGACTCAGTACCCACCCTCACTGAAATTTTAGCATGCAGCTGCTATCTACAGCAGGGACAGAGAGCAGTTTATTTACTTTAGTTTTGCTTAGCCCCTTATGTGCCTGAAAGTCATTATTTTTCTCTTCAGACATCTGTTTTTTAATCAAACCCAGTTTCTTTATCCTACTTTCCTCCACACACCTGCATACACTTTTCTTGAGGAATAGTATCCCTATCCATAAAAACCACTCTCGGTGAAGTCTCACTCTAACAGAGGGAGCTGAACAGAGGGAAGGGAGATGTTTTGCATGCTGTATTTCTATTTACATACTAAGCAATGGAGTTTGGGGTTTTTTTGCAAGAGTATAACACTATAGATATGCAGTCAGCCCATTATCCATCACAACCTGCAGGTCCTCAGATCTGACCAGCAGCCAAGACAATCAGCCCCAGCCTGGCTCAGGGGACCCTTGGGAGAGGTGTGCATTCATCCCTCAAAAACTGCATCTTAGGGCTTTTCAATCCCTATCTCTAGTTTGTCATTGCTGCAATGTACAGCAAGTACAACACCCACCATAGCTGCAACAAGAACATTGCTGTATCTTTCCATTGCCCAAGCTGCCAATGAAAGTATTTGTTAGTTCTGGGATGAAGGGAGATCTCCAGGGTCCCATTCAAAGCACTCCCCAAGCCAAAAGGGAAGTATTGACACCTCCCACATACAGCTTTGTAATGGTTTCACTCTTCCCATAACAGTTTCCCTCCAACCTCATTTCTGCTGCTTGCTTATGAAAGGGATGATGCTGTTAGGATTGGTAGAAACCAGAAGAAAATGTTGCTGGAGTGAGAGTGCATCCTGCTTACACTGCAGGCAAAGTCTGGCATGGCACAGCAGGTGGCAGCCCCAGTCTGGAAGCCATGGGAGTTGGTGGCTTCACTGTGCTGCCCCAAGCAGAGAGAGAAGGGAGAAACAACTTAAAGCACAAGCCCTCCTGTGGGAAAGCTTTGTAGACCCCCATCTTGGGGTCCTCCAAGGCCAGGCATGGGCTGCAACAGACAGGTATTCAAATGGGGCAGGGTCTCTGCTGCAGCAGGGCAAAACATGTGAGGGGATGGAAAGCATGGCTTAGGAGCAAGATGCCTCACTCACTTTTGCTGCATGCAACTCAATTCTGCTATTGTTATAAACATGAGAGACCTCACAGTGGTAAGAGCTGTGTATGGCTGGCTGCCTCCAAAATGGATATGTTCCTACTTCGTGGACCCTTGCACCTTTTGGCAGAGGGCACAAGCCTTGTGCTGCACATGCACAAGTTTCTAGTAAAGTTATTAGCACAATTAGAAAAGGAGAAAAAGTATCTCTGATGCAATTGCTCAATCTCCTTTTCAAAGAGCAACACATCATACAGCCAAAGATACACTGCTGGAGAAAGCACACTCCATATATTGGTCTATCAAACACCTCCTGAATATTTTTTAATGTGACCTGGCAGAAGATCAGGGTAAGTGGCATATTCTTTTTCCAGTGATTTGCCGCAAAGCGTGTATTTCAGAGGCTGAAAAGAACAACCAGTCAATTAAATGTGTCAAACAAGGCCATTTGTCACCAGCATTTTAACTTTTCTTTTAAAGTATAAAATGAGATAATGAGCAAGGCTTGAAGAAATCCTTTGTGGTGTTGAGAGCCAAGGGCACATGATATACAGAACGGATTTTCTGCCTCTCCCATCATGAGAATGCGATCTGACAATACTCCCTCTCATGACACAGAAATTTGAGACAATGTTGGGAAGGAAAAAAATAAAATCACTAATGGGTGAGAAAACAGTGACATGTTGCAAAGAAGATAAGAGAAGAAATGCACTTAGTTGAGGGCGGATCTACTCCCATTGCAAACTTACCAATGCAGTTGCTGGTCAATAGGAACACTGAGACAGCTGCATAGTAGCTTTAGCTTACCAAAAAGTGTCAGGTAGAATAGTTACCAACACATCTCCTACTCAGAAAGAAGCAACAGAGTATGCATCCAGGGGCGAGCGGTGGTTGGTGATCACTGCTTCCCTTCCCCCAGCACGGGAGAGAGGGCGTAACTGATGGTCTATGCGAGCTGTGGGGTCTTGCACACTGTGGGAGTCCCAGGGCTTTGGGGCTCTGGGCAGTGAGAAGATATTCCTCCTGTAACATCCACAACTACACACAGTGCAATGGGACACCCTGTTCACTAACAGCCACATACGCAATGCAGTTACAGGTATGTAGTCTGTTAAGAGTGGTGTCCCTCAGGTGGTGTCCAAATTAGGGTGGGTTAGTATACATGGCTGGAGGATAGAGCTGGATTTGGATCAAGAGTTGAAGTGTTTCCAGCTCTCTAAAAAAACCAGCACCTTTCCTTCTGGCAAATTCCCTGAATGTGTTTCCCTCTGTGTGGTGTCCTTTGCTGTCATGTGTATTTAGGAATTATTACAGAAAACATTTTCTCCAATATGTGAAACTTCTCTGCAGATGACCGTATTGGTTGTATTGACTGCATTACACATTGGCATTTGCACAACATTACTTCTGCACTCTTTTCCCATCTCCTCTCTGCATCTACCCACTTGTGCTACCACAGTAAGAAATTACTCTTTTTTTAAAAAAAAAAACCCTCATTTTTTCAATCAGTCAGGAGTTTGTACTGAATACATTCAGACAGGAGTGCCAGTAAGTATGGTTATGCACAAACATGAATAGATATTTCAGGCGATAAGAACCACTGACAGTTTGTCTCTACGACCTGTGTTTTATTTATGTCTGTACTGTGCTATCTTGGCAGCGTTTGATGTAGCTCTGGGATGAAAACCCTCCCTTCTTGCAAACATAGATAGCTTCACACATGCCTCTGACATTAAATATCTAATACACCCAGTACACAAAAATGTGTATTTTAAGAAAACTACCTGGATGCACTAGAAACAGGAGGTATCGAAGTAACTCCAAAGACAAAGAATTAAAATCTTATTAAAGGAACTGCGTGAAAGGAAGTCCCATTAAGGTACCAAATGAGTAAATGGCAATTGTGTAGTTGAGCAAATTACTCAGCATCAGGTTAGCTTCAAGTCAATGAGTTGTCAGCCGATAACAAACTTCGTGCATGGCCTTCAATGCGGATCTGCATGGAGGATTGCCCTCAGTGTCCCAACAGCAGCAGTGCAGTCAGCTGCCCCCACACGAAGGTTTCCACCAATGCTCGTGGTGGCTACCACATTAATGAGGTTTGTGCCTGAGGGGAGTTTTCAGAAGAGGTTTCAAACAACAAGATAAGACCCTGTGCTGTATAAAATCTGCTGGTAAGAGTGGTTTCTCTGTCCCTGCCTCCTGTGCAAGCAGGTCACGGGTTGCCCTGGCTATGGCTTGCTGAAAGGGTGGGATAATCCTGCTGAAGCCCTTGGTGGGCTGCCCAGTTCCTCTCCTTCCAACTTGCTTACTTCCAAAACAAATTCCTGTTGCAAAGACTCAGGCCCTTTTAACTCCACATTCCTGCTTGTAACAGGATCCCCTTTTGTAAAGGAGGTGAACTCAAAAGGAAAAAGATCCCAAATAATTGTTAGAAATGGTTGGAAAGAAATATCTCATAAAACAACATCCTAAACAAAACAGAGGGCTGAAAGTTTCAGAAACATTTAGCTACGAAATGGTGTGTTTTCAAAAACACACTGACTGACTGCAGGCAGGCAATGGAGATGTGGGAGTCGATGCCAACGCCTTTCCCTTCCTCATGCGCAAAGCCCGTGGGACTGCTGCCTGCACTGCGAGGCGGTTGTGCAAATGCACCACCATCATCCACATTCTAGCACCAACGGTGTTATAGACCTAGCACTGAGGTCTTTATCTATTCCCCAAGGGTTGAACAGTCCATCCCTTCTGCAGCAAATGCTTGCTGGCATACATCTCATTCATCTGGGTTAAGCAAGGAGAATGTGGAGAAGGAGGGGGAGGTTCTGACACCCAAAAGCACAGATCTACAGCTTCAGGAAGATAGTTTCTTTGTGAATAATTTCCATGGTTTTCTTCCTCCTGTTAGTTCTACAGGAAGTTGAGCATCTTTAAAACTGCATTATACTCCCTGAGGAAGACTTGTTTTCGGATCCCTTCTCAACACGATTTGGAGCAAAGACATCAAAGGCAAGGCAAATCTGGTCCCCTGTTAACTTGGATTCATTTGGAGCTAGTCTGGGCAGTTGGAGTTTGCCATGTTGTTCACAGTCTTTCGAAATATTTACTTATCTGACTGACAAGAGGGTTATTTAATACGTTATGATGTCTGCAGTTTTGTGTAAACAATTTAGAGGGCCATGATTGATGCTGAGCACTGTTTGGAGAGAGGCAAGACTGACTGTATATACTGGGCTTTGGTTTGGAGAGTTCAGCCCCAGGACTGGGCAGTACTCTATCTAATAAATAACAGCAGTTAACCATTTGGACTCACACTGTTTCAGTGCCCATAAAGCCACAGAAATATGGCTGAATTAAACCAATGTGTCTGTGAGCAGACTTTGGCCAGGCAAACATCAGGGACCTCTGTAGGTGTGCCCAGTACAGCAGTCACAATGCCCAGCTCTGCCCTTGCCCTGTGCCTATGCTGCCCACAGCCCTCCAGCAGTTACTGGGCAGGGGGAAATGGCTGGGCTTGTGGGTTGAGCAGCCAGTGCGGATGTGGGGCATCGCACTTCAAGCCCGTTCTCCAAGTCTAGGAATGTGGACTTGGGAAGTGATTCTCACTATGTCCAGAGGGCAACTCCAGCCCCTGTAGAGTACAGTGAAATGAGTGTGTTTCCTCAGCCTTGCAATTTTCAGTGCCTTACCTCAGGTCTTCAGGGACTTCCAGGAGGAGATGTGATTTCTGCTGCAGTGCTTTGGATCACACAATCAGAGTCCTTTTTCTGGGGGAATACCTTCCATTGCACGTGTGCAGCATCACAGAAAGGCCTATTCCTTGATGGAAGAGGTATTCCCAACTACAGTGGAGCAACACAGGTGTGTTATTGCTATGGCTTGCGGGTGCATAAAACCCATCTGGTAAGCCAGAGCTACTGTAGATAAGCACAAGCCCCCAAGAGACACTAGAGCAGAAAAGAGAGGTTGGGGACTAATGTCAAACCGAGAGGAAGTCAGAGCGTTTGACTCAGTTCAAAATGGAAACAAGCTGTTCCAGATCTGCAGCATCAAATTTTTTTGTTTCTGGAATTCAGTGACATTTTCAGGGCCACACAGCTCCCTCAAATTTTCTTCAGTTTGGCTTTCTAACCTGATTGGGTATGACTCTCAGAATTTCCCATGAAATGGAAACAGTGGGGTCAGTGTAGCATGCAGGAGCTATGCAAGAACTACTACCGAAAGCAAAAGCCTGGAAGGACAGGAAGAGAGAGTCCTTTCATGCTGCCAAGTGGTTGTTCATATTGACTAGTACAGGCAAGAAATTAAAAAAAAATATTTAAGAACTTTATTCTGGAAATACCCTTCCAGACACATTCACTGTCAGAGGTCTATGCCATGTACCGTGAATAAAGAATAAGGAGAAATTAAAAGGAGGGAATTCACCTTAACACTGACACAAGATGGCTGGGTGGATGTGGGCTGGGTAAAGGCTCCACATACCCATGCAGAACAAAATGTGCTTTCTCTGAACACAGCAAAGTAACAAAGCATTGATTCAAAATTGTTGAACTGTGATACTACATCCATGTTAGTGATGATGGCCTTGTCTGATGGAGAGAAAATTGAAAGGAGGTCTTTCCAGTTCAGACTGGAAAAAGGAACAGAATGTCTGAGGCAGACTTTACACATACTGCATTCACCATGGGAGGAAAGTAATACTCAGTGCTCTCCTGATGTTCAAAACTGTTTCTGCAATCATCCTCAGACACCAGGCTAATTGATCCCCCAGCTTTACCACCAGCAATTGCTCTCCAAAGGATATATCTTTTCATTTAGTCAGTTCGAATTTGCACTCAGAACAAGAAGGGTCTTGAGCAAAATGCATCCTGCCTCTTCCTTCCAGGGGACCCTCTGGAGACACACTGCACTGAGAAAAGAAAGTGAAGGTTTCAGTGGTACCTAAGGGACAACAGGCTCATGGCACCACTTTTGGTCTCCATGGAATTATGTCTTGATGTAGTTAATGATAAAGAACTGGGACAAGAACAAAAATTATCAGAGAAGCTCTGGTATGCCTCCTCTGTTTAGGTCCCGTGATTAAACCCGCACGGAGCCTAGAACAGGAGATGAGCCTGAATTGTAGCTAAGGAACGGCATAATGAATTATCTCCTTTGCACTTACTTTAACTGGTGAGTAATCCAACGTCTACGCAAACCCGTGTTGACTGTGGAGATTTTGCCAAAATATGATTCATCATGATGCTGGAAGAATGTGGAATTAAAAATGCAGAAGAAGGACCACTCCTTCCACTCTCCACCACTTAAACACTGATAAGTCTGAGCAAACTTTTTAACAGAGAACATTAACTCAATGAACACTTTGGTGAAAATTCACTTGTAGTTAAAATTAAATATGAACAAATGGACTGGTAAGTGAAGAATTTGAGTTCTCTCTCTTACATAGAGTAGAAAACCCTTGTTATTTTGGATGGTTAGTTTTTAGAGTTATGGACTCCAGCTGAAACATAAAGATCATGTTTTACATATCTTGGCAGTCTTTTTTTTTAGAAAATGACCAGAACAGCAGATTCTGAAGTTGTAATTTTAATACTATGGAAATGTATCAGCAGCCTCAGCTTCACCCCCCTGGCTGGCAAGAGCTGCAGAGGGTTGGCATCCCTGTTTCCAGCCTCAGCTGTTTTGTGTGGGTACCAGCAGGAAGAGACAGCTCTCAGATGCTTTCCTGCAGCTGAAAATGTTCTGAGTTGACATAAAGTAGAATCAGTTTTCTAACTTCAGCTAAGCCTTGTCTGTGTGACTTCATTTTCTGAAAGTTAACTGCGTGCTTTTCAGACAGTTTTTCTGTATAGAAGTGACAACACAAGGTACTGGCATGCAGAAAGACTCTTGCTTATTTTTATGCCTATAGAAATTCCTGCCATCCTCGAGCTAGTGGAGTGCTCTCAGTCAAAGACGAAAAAGGGTCACACCTGCAGGGAGGGGCAGACAGGTATCCTGTATACATCATACTTGCTATAAAACTGAAGGGTCTAACTCTCTTCTTCGATGGCCAACATCCAGTGAGGACCTCGTCTGTCGGATCCATGCATTCCTGAATCCATTTCCAGAATCCAGTTCTGTTCTGCTGCTGACCCTTCCCTGTATCTGCTCTACAGTGTTTGTGGTGACAAATAACTATCAAGGGTTGGATTTTGGAGGCAATTTTGTATATTTGTATGTATTTTATTATTTTCTTATTCATAATATTTTCTTCATCATTATCATTATTATTATTATTTCATTAAAGCTGTAGTTTTAGTTTCCAAATTTTCTTTTCCTCTCATTTCTCTTTCCCTTTTTCTCCTGGGGGTGGGGAGAAAGGAATTGTGAGCCCAGCTGCTTGGTTTTAGCTTCTGATTGGACAGGGCCAGGGCTACACCATGACAGGAAGGGACTTACTCCTGGAAGTTACGGAATTGTTGAGTTCCTGGGACAGAAACCATATGCCTGCTGAAACTCTGCCCTGTGACTCTGGGAGCTGTTGGCACCATTTGAGGGCTGGGTCTATAAGCCTTGTGGAGGAGAGACTGGCTTCCTGAGCATCTGGGTCTGTAACCCCAGCAGAAGGATCTGCTGTCCCACAGCACAATGGTGAGGCAGGAAAGCAGTTCAAATAAATTCTTTAAAGAAAGATTGAGAACTTTTACGAGATATCTTTTATTGTACAGCAATTTAAAAAGAGTTCAAGCGATGTCATTATTTAAATAAATACTTAAAGGAGGTTTCTCCCAATTTAAACACTGTGAGCTGTAGCACGTGGAAAGCAGCAATGATTGATTACACATATGCAAGAAGCCAAGCAAACCATTTTGAACAAAGGTGGCCAGGGAAGAGAAAGCAATTTCATTGGATTCTGTTTCTCCAAGATACGTTATTGACAACATCATCTCTGCCTAGTGCAGAAGTGGCAGTCCCAGCAGCGGATGTGCTGTTCAGGAAAGCCATTCTACAAACCCCACTGGTGTTTTGGCTGATGAGATGGCTGGAGATAGAATAAGTGCAGAGTTTAGCCCTGCAGATATACCCTGCCTGGTGGCTACTGGCCCAACCTGCACTAGGACTGTGTGCCTGAGGAGAAGGGGACAAAGGTGGGCATGGCTGGTCATACATGGCCCATCATGTGTGTTGGCTGGTCTTTGACAGACACACAATGATAGCCTTGATTCTAAAGGGATGCACATTGCAGTATGGGTTCACTTCAAAACCCTTCTTGATTTGTCTGAGGCTCAGGGATGACAACTTGGGTGAGAGTTTATTGTGCTTTGTGGCTAAAGAGCTGGGGTCGCCTTGTGCAATAAGCTCAACACAGCCAAAGCTCAACACCGTGCACTGTCAGAGGTTTAATACATGGAGGTGCTTTCTGCCCTGCAGGTAGAAAATGCCAAAGGCATAAACATCCAACTGGCAGTAGCAGGAAAGAAGAGAAAACCAGAGAAATTTACTGCTGAGGGACCAGACATCTAAATAAAAGTGAAAACATGCTAAAAGGCTGCAAGCAGTTAAAAAGCCCTCACTGAGTTTGAGATTATTAGGAATTCATATATGTCATAAGTGTCATATGTAGATTTGGACAGTGGGATTCACAAGGGTATTATAAATGAGTTGATAGAAAAGGACTTACAGGAACCCACAACACTTGCCTCAGGGTGAGAAACCCTAGGTAGGCATTTCCCAAATGGTCTTCACCAATGCAAAAAGATGAAAAGTTCATTTTCCTCCACCTGTGCTAGTCTTCTCTTTTAGAAAAATATAAGGCCTGTGCCTTATTAGAAATGAGGTTTTCTTTTCTGCTATGACTGCATATTCGCTCCTCTTCTGGATTTAAGTCACCAGTCAGTAGAGCACTAAATAAGTTACTTATCCAAAATGTGTCTGTAATTGAAGGATTCAATGAAGGTCATGCAGTCCAGGTGACGCATATTTCATGGATGCAGCTCCAGACATGGCAGATCCCCTGTACGAAGTAGCACGTGATTTATATAGAACACTTTTTGGATTATCAAGGTGGTCGCTACAAGCGGATTCAGCCAGGGCTCTATCTTGGTAGGAGACAAAGTCTGTGCACCCATTCATGAACAAACTTCTTTGATGTTTCACCCTACCCACATCACTGGACAGCAGAATAACAAGAAGATGAATTTATATCTGGGGTGTAAGTGCAGAAAGGTAGCAAGCCTCTCTCAGGGCTTCAATCAGTCTGGTTCTCACTACCCATGGGATCTGGGAATCTCATCATTACAGTACAACCAGCTTCAGAAACCAAGGACCCTGGTATGGTTTAGGACAGAAGAGCTGGCCCAAATAATCTGTGGAGACACTAGGGTCTGCAAAGCAAGTCAAAGCAGATCATCTGGAAAAAAAGTATAAATTTCCAAAACAAAATATTTAATGATTCACGACTATTCAGAAACAAATGAGAAATAGGAATTACACAAAGGCTCTATTTTGTTCATTGAGGAACCACAGAATTAATTACGTGTACTTTAGTGTCCAGCAAAGGCTAAGTCCCAAGACACAGTGTTGTGATTGTTGAACTAGTCATGTCACACATACTGGTTTAATTCAGAACAAAACGGTAGGAAGAGCATAATGGGATATAGCTGGTAGCTATCTGGGAATAGAAGTGGGATAGGAGCAGGGTCTGAGTCTCAAGTAGGTCAAACAATTAATCAGGCAGTGAAGGTTTTGGGTTAGCACCCATGAGGTGACCTCATTCTTTCCCTGGGCTGTGTGTAGTGAAAGCAGCTGTCTGGGTCGGCCAGGGTTGCGGATTAGGAGGTGGAAGCTCTTCCTGAGCTGTACAAGAAACCTTATACACAGATCTGACTGCTGCATTCTTGATGTTGCTCCCCATTTGTAATCATCACGACAAAGTTGGAACAGCAACAGGTTCCCAGATTTATTATTGTGACAACTTCCACAGGGGCATCCCCAATAAGCATCTTTTTCGTCCTTTGACTGTCCATCTCCACTATACCCACCTACTCTTACCCAGTGTTAAAGTTTAGGGCAGTGTTTGCCACAGTGTCCAGATGAGCACTTTCTTGTTTTCTTCCATGACACTTAGAACAGAAGCCTATAAGCATCCACCACTCCTTTTCCTTTTCTGTTTCAGTTCTGCCGCAAATCCCTGCTTAAAACTCCTTCTTGGGACATCCTTGACAAAGGCGACGTTGTTTGTTTGCAGTAGGCACTGCCTACCATGCTGGCCAATACCATCTCCCAGCTTCTTAGAACTCCTTTATCTATCAGTAGCTCTGGTCTTCTCACATTGTCAGCCCCTGTTTTTCTGGTCTTGGTTTCTATGCAGTCTTGCACAACTGACCCTTGCTGTGTGCATGGGGCCCCCAGAAGCTGATGAAGGTGATGAAACTTCACTGCCTGGCCTTGTGGAAGAGAGGATGTACAGGATGTTCCACAGCCCATAGCCATGAGTGAAGGAAACTGCCACTCCCTGGCACTCCAGCAGCAGTGGAAACAGGCAGACTGCAGCTCCTACCAATGTGGAAATCACGTCAAGTGGCAAAATGGAAACCCTGACATTTCACCATCTGTCTGCAAAAGCTGCATATGTATTGCGTACAAAAATAGGCTATAAGAATGCTGTGAAGACTGAAAAACCCATGAGGCAAGAGATGCCAGAATTAGGCCTCCCTTGTGCTATGTGTTATGATACACTTCTGAATTAGATGATCACTCAGTATTTTGCCAGAAGCCTCAGCTTTATCCCATGGTACAGGATGGTCTGTCTTCACTGGAGAAAACATTACATAGAACTTTGTTATTTTCCTTGATGTTCAGTATGGTCCTAGGCTTTATTTGCTACCCAAGCCCTCCTCCGAATAAAAATGACTGGGAAAATTTCAGTGGCACAACTCCCTATAGAATCTGGGTGCTTCACAAGAGACTCTGAGCTCTGGTACCTCTGTCAGGGGTGTTGTGGTGTTTTAGCCACTTGAACAAAGTGGAAATAGAAGAAAGAGGTAGTTTATCAGGGGTCTGACTTGATCCCCCATCCCAGATGTCCCCCATCACTGTGGTCTTCCTCACAGTAACACCCATGTCCATATCCATCCTTGTAGGCTTTACAGGTCCCACAGCCCAGTGCTTCAAAATCATGATCTGAGACAAAGGGATGACCAACAGATATAGCTGTGGCTGTGGCTGTGCAAGAGTGTTCAGCATCAGGCAACACTGCACATGCTCGAGGCAGAGCTCCCATCCCAGGAGTGGACGTTCAGTGTGATGGTCTCGTGGCACATGCAGAGAGGGGGCACACCCCAAGCTACTGACTGCAGACTGGCAAAAGCCTCAGTGAGAGACGGCACAAAACACCCTGCAGGGAAAGCAGGAATAAAGCCAGTTCTGCAAGGCAGCACTCATATTCCCCAGAAGGGACCATGGAAGGGGTAGCTAAGGTTTTATGTCAGTTTCTGGCATGTCCAAACTCTCCCTTGTGGCTCATGCCTTGACGCATACCTCCCTGCCATGCTCCCAAGCCCCCTCAGCCTCTGACTTTTCACTTCTACTATGCACTCCACATCCCAGTCCCAGACCATCCTTCAGCCTTAGCATTCCAGATCTTCTCTTAGCCCAGTATCCTCAGGGTCCCTGGCTGTGCAGGGAAGGTGTCAAAAGAAGAGTTGTTCCCTGCCTGGCTTTTCATTGCCTAGCCCCTCTGCCCTGAGCAGCAGACTGTGGAGAGTTTAGCTCCCTCCTGTTCCTAGGGCTAGAGAGAGGGGACATGAGTAACCTGGTCCCTGCAAAGCTGTGGGGAGGCAGCAGGAGCAGCAGGAACTGGGTAGCACTGACTGGGTGCACAGGGACATTGGAGTCAGCACTGGGAGCTGCTGGGATGCTTCCCTCTCACATGGAAAGAAATCTCAGCACATTTTGATTATTCATTCTTTGTACATCCCCAGAAGTTGCTATTTTTTCCCTTCAAAGGCTCTCACCAAGCCAAACTAGAGGAGATTTACAAAGACCAAAAACCCCCAAATCATCACAGTCCTGACACAAAACTGCCAAATTTCAGATCTCTACTCCAAAATGCAGAGGGATAAGAACTATCCAAGGAGAGGATCACTGGGTTCCCTCCTCCTTTCTTTTTTTCCAGTTGGACAACAATGCCTTTTTCCCTGTGATCATTCTTGGAAGTGGCTGGAAAGTTTTGGCTGAAATGTTCCAGAAAAGAACTTAGCCTGAGGCAGACAGTCAAGTTAGTTAGAAAAATTCAGTCTGAACTGTTCATGTCTGGCAAAGTTATAAGCAAGTCTGAATGCAGTCTTGTAGAAGGACACATATAAGTAATCTTAATCATAGGTGCTGCATGCAATCCCACCTTTTGGCTCATTTAGAGTTACAATAGCTGATGATGCTGTTGCATTCAGGTGGATCACGATTCACTTGTGTTACCAGGAAATAAGCTTTAGCTCAGTCATCCCACTGAGCCATCCCACACCCCTTTCTACATGAGCAGCTCTTCCCATCTAACAACGGGTCGTACGAAAAACCACAGTTCCCTTGCCTCCAGTTTTTGTGTTTGAGCTTCTGCTGCTTGGATAGAGGCAGCTGATGCTAAAACAGGATTGCTCACTGAACTAATGTATTCAAAATTAATAAAAGAAATAAAGCAATGCACTCCTCTGGCAGGTTCCCAGGCATATTTTCCATAAAAGTTCATTTTTCCACATGAACAAATTGTGAGTATGTGGGGGATTTGCACGGAATCTTGATACAGAGCTTAGAAATCTTGGCAGTGCTTGGGACATTAAAATGACATCAGCTCCACTTTCTATACTAAAATTTTATAGTTGCTGCCTGAGTGCTTTGCTTTGTTCTGTACATATTCTCTCCGCTCTGAGCTGCCTCTCTGCCATGCATGCTGTAGATGAGTCTCACGAGAAGCCATGCATTTGTATTCCTCATAGCCCTGCCTGTCCCTCCCTATACCGAGCACCCAAGTGATAAAGCTTCATTTCTTCCTCCAGGACAAAGAAGCACTGTGGGTTAAAGCGACAAGGGCATCTTTGCCAGCCAAGAGGCTTCCCTGCAGTGGGTCAGCTTTGTCCTATGAGGGACCTAGAGTGCCAAGTAGTGTGTTCCTCTTTTCTTTGTAGGAAACATTGCATGCTGTTGGGATGACACAGCTGTGGGGCAACAGGGACAAGGGAAGGTCAGCTATTGCAGTCAGGAGACTGTGAAACCTCTCTGTCTCGCTCAGGAAAGGGAAAGAGGAGTGGAAAGCAGGGGAAGAGGAAAGGAGCATCTCTGGGTGAGACACGCCTTTATCCTGCACTGTCAAGGTAGCACATGGAGCAGCATTTGCTCACTGCTAGTTTGTACACTAAGGTTTGTTTGCTACCTTGACAGAGGGAAAGGACAAGTATACCCCGCAACAAATACTTCTCCATGCCAGGGGGCAGGGAGGGATAGTTTTTTTTTAAATTAAACAAAATTTGAGTAACATTGTTTCTGTATTATACGTCAGTGTGAGCCTTACGTCTGATCACCATAGTGCAGGGGGTCTGATGTGGTACTCAGGATATGCCGTGAGTCGCAACACAGGGAAAGGCAGGATCATCGGACCAGGGAGAGTTAACAAGCTCTGGCTTTGGAAGTACAGTTCCACGGGCATTAGCACAAACATCACACTTCTTTCCTGGATTTAATGTAAAATAAGGTTTCAAGGAAAAGATGATGCTTTCCTACATCCTCTGTGAGTTGGAAAGCAATAAGAGAAAATAAAAGCAGTTCATTATCTGGCATGCCACATCCAAACATTTGTGAGAGCACCCCGTTACTGTAAGAGTCACACTGGAACAGCATTAGCATATACTCTGTAAACACTCAGTGCCATCCTCTAAGCACAGCCTAAGCCTCCCGCATAGGGATTACAGCAGCTGGACAAACCCAAGAAAGACTATACCTGACAGTCCACATAATGACAGTTCTGCTTTAATCTGGGTTGATCGCAATGGTACCTGGGTTTGTTATTTCCTACATTGCCTACATGCTCAGCGTCTGTAACATGTGATGGAGAATTGCTGATGCTTGCTTCTCTGTGCAAGATTATCATTTCATCATTTCACTGTCGTAAGGAAATAGACACATGACCAGATTAACAGTTAAAGATTGTGAAGCCATTTGCCAAGCATTTCCTGTTCTATAAGAAACAACATTTTTACAATCACAATGGTAACAACATTTTTGCAAACATATTTGTATGCTCCACTACATGCACATGCAAATACACACAGAATGCAGAAAATCTTTACCTTGTGTACCTGAAGGATAGAGCCTGGTTTTCTCTCATGGATCAGAAGTAAGATGAAAAACAAACCCGAGAAAGACCCTTGAACAGACTCATCTGCTGAGAGTTGTCTAAATCCCAAGCCTGCTCCTGCTAGCAGCTCGAAGTTTGCGCTCTGAATAGAGGCTGTGTTATTTTAACCACAGGATTTCTAGTCATGGGGGAGGAGAGATGGATTAGGTACGTTTGCAATCTAATGCTTCACATTTACCTCAGTTGAAATGAACTACTTTAAGCCTGATGTAAATAAGTACTGCTAAGATATAAGTTTCAGGAGTCCACTAACTAATTGTGCTTAAACTAACATGCTAAATAACTGTGGAAAATTCCAGAGGAGTAAGATAATATACTTTTGTGTTCTTTCCTAAATAAAAGGCATGTGTGGAATTTCATGCTAGATACTACAACAAGTGAGAGGCAGCAGATGAACTGTGCAAAGTAACCTGTGTAAGATGCTGTACCTTCTAAAAAATCTTCCTAACATATTTTAGCATGGATTTCAGCAGGCATCCAAGCAATCTGGGTTTTCATGGTTTGTAAAAAGTACAGATATGAGGGATGTAAATCTAATATTTCAAAGAACAAATAGAGCCCCTTAAGGTAAAAAGGTAACATTTGAAAAGGCCACGAGGTCTGTAGTTCTGTGGGAGCACAGGCATTAGCATGCTGAAGAAGTCCCATCAACAACAGAGATGTAAGCTTGATACCTGCCCCCCTGCAGCTCATAGATTGCTATGGAGATTGTTAAATGCAGAAAAAATATTGTTCCCAGGAAACTGGTTTAGGGGTTTTGTTGTTTAATCCTGCTCAAATTCTGCTTTCATTTCCTGGTTTATGATACTTTGCTGCTGCAGCTGCTGTGGTTGCAAAGCATGGCTACAGTCCAGGCTTTCAAGACCACCTCACGGCTGATCGAAAAGAGATCTATTAACTTTCTGAGAGGTATGATTTGTAAACACATTCTTTAACTTGAGGCTGAACAGAGGAAAATTATTTGGATGAAAAATACTAGATGAAAGGGGTCAAATTCCAATTTGTCTTTGAGAACAGAGTCTTCAGGAACACAACTTTAATTCCACTTTGAATAAAACCTGGCTCTATAAATAACTTTATCTTGCACTTACATAACGCTCTTCATCCCAGAGTAGTCCCGAGTGCTTTGCAGATGTAATCATGCCATCTGAAAACCACGGGCAGACCTCCCACTCCAGCGTGGAGAATAGCACCTTTCGTCAGTGCTGCCTGCACTCGGCAGGAGGGAGGCAGCGGAGCATCCAGCAGCAGCTCAGTCAGCTCCCACCCTCAGCAGGAGCTACCATCTGGCTGGGGCATCAGAGCCCATCTCTTGGTATGCTGGTCAGGAGTATGGGGCGTCAGCCTGTTGGGTCACCCAGGTACCATCTGCCTGCAGGAGAACGAGCTCTGATGTGCAGGCCTGGTGTCTTTAACAACTGACAGTGCCCAAGAGCAGTTTTACCTGTCGCCCATCTGAGCCTACGGGTTCCCAGAACAGACCGGAGCATCTCTGGAGATGTCAGCCTGCTTCCCAGAGTCCTGACTGAACTCTCTGTGCTCCCCCTGAAGTTTGGCTCTGCCTGGCTCATGTGAGCTTGGGTTTTTGCAGGGTAGGCAACTGGGATCCCAAGCATGTGCGCTACAGGCAGGGATGAACTAGAAGCAAAGTGTCATCAAACCTCCCATCAATATGCATTTGCCCCATCAACTGCCTTCTCCTTCCACCAGTAGAGCAGCTTGCTTGATCCCATGTGACTTTCTTTGGCATTGCTGTAATTGCCTTAAGATTAACCCCACTGATGTTTCCCAGCTACAGGTTGTCCCTCATCCTTTCATGGGACGTTACAAGGAAAAAAACCACAAGCAGTTCTCCTGGCGTAAGGGCAGATGTTGCTACAGCCCTCTTGGGGAAGCGCCAGGTAGAAGACCACAAGGCTCCCTGTTTGCAGAGACTGTGGAACAACAAGCACCAGACCTGTGCACCGACATTGCAAGATTCAGGAGAGGACTTAAAGAGGAAAACAGCCCAACTCCTCTTCTTGTTCGCCGTGCTCCACCTGGATGGAGGAGGTTTGGATGCACAAAGGAAGTTTTTGTGCTGCAGAGGGGTATATTTTTCATTTTTTTGCTTAGATGGCTTAATAGAAAGAGCGGCAGAAAGAGAAGCCCACAGAAGCTGCTCTGCATATTGACCTGACGAGTCCATTTTTCCAGATAAACTTAAAAAAAAAAAAACATTGGGAGAGGAGAAGTAAAAATAATTTTCAACTAAATGAAAGCATTTGATCCTAATACATGGTTTGTATTTTCTAATTTATCTCTTAGGTCAGATTGTACTCAATTTACAAAGAAACAGAATTTTAAAAACAAACATAAAGGAAATTAAAAGGTTCATTTCTGAACTATCAAGGCAGGACATTTCACTTTTCCACTTTGCCGCTGTTTGTTTCAGATTTAGAGATAAGTAGGAAGAAAGGGATGGATTCTCTGTTTCATTCTCCCTAGATAAGCCAACAAATTGGACCCAAATTCACGAACCCATTTTTCAGGTCCATATTTTTTTATCAAAAATTTAAATAAATAAATAAAACTGTTCTGTCTGAAACCTTTGCCAGGCTTGGGCCCTGCCACAGCAGCCGACATTTGGAAGTTAAACACCTGCCTATTGACAAAGTTTTGTCATATTTCTCTTGTAAGAGACAGCTTAGACCTGTTTCCTGCCTGGCGTGTATGCCTGATGAAGTGAAGCCCAAAAGTGTGCCCACTGCCTCCAAAACAATGTAAGCACCCTATAGTTTCCTAGAGCTTTTTCCTTCTCCTTCCAACCCTAACATTATGGATCTTAGCTGGAATGGTTATTTCCGAAGTGTAAACAGCAATCAATTATTCACAGTCTATGCAAGGAATATTGCCTTTCAGCATCCTCTGTGGATGTGGGATATTTCTGCACTGTAATCACAGTGGAATGAGGTCTGCAAGATGTAGCGTTCACCTGCCTTCCATTAAAACCTGCATAATAAAACTTGGCCCATTCTAGAACTATTTAAGGATCCAATTTTGCACTTCAGTCAGCACTTAGATGAATGAAGCAATGAATGAAAGGAAATGTGAAACACAATGAACTGTACAATGAAGTACAATTTTGCAGCAGTAAGAACTCCCACACTGGTCTCCCCTTCTCAGATAATGGAATGAAGAATTCATGATAGACGTTGTTGATGGGAAATCACATATTAAAGGAACCTGAATTGTTGCCCATCTATTTTGCATTTTTCTTCACCTTATTATAAAGCAAACCGAGAATTAGAGATAGAAAGTTTCTATTTCCTTTGAAATCAGAAAGTGCTTCTGGAAGTGATATTGCAAATCCATACCATTAAAAGATTTTCCATTAGAATCTGCATAGAACCATACGATTGGTGTAGAAAACACAAGCTTGTGCGAAAAAAAGTCCAATGGGAATGGTAGCTGCTCTGCAGTTTTGATATCTGGTACTTACTTCTGTTGTAAAAGAAAGCAAATGTTTTCTTTAATCAAAATATGGCAGGAGCTGAGGCCCTGAATCAGCCCCTCCCTATATCAAGTGCCATAAGACACAAAATGATGATAGTTGTCGAAAATGAAAACAATTACAATAAACAAGTGATTTTAAGCTGATGCATCTTGCATTATTTTCTTTCTGGATTTCATTGCTTGTTTCTGTTCTTGTTTATTTCTGAAATTATATCAACTGCAATCATCGGTGAACATAAACTGCTAAACGACGTGATAGCTAAAACTGAACAGGCTAACAGTTAATTGCAAGTTAACTCACGGGATTATACCAAAGATTTTTCCCTTAAATGAATCGTGCACAGCTGTCATTTACAAGCCCAAAGTGGGTGCCTGGTTTGGAGGATTCGGGCCCTGTCGGCTGGCACAGGAGGGACGCTGGCAGCCCTAGAAGCTGCATTGGCATCGCTTTCCCTTTCTAAATCCAGCAGGACTCACCCGAATCTGTGCTCAACCCAGCAAGAAGCATCTCCCAGTTAATGGCATTAGCACTCCAATCCCTCTTCAGAGTTTTGGGGGAACACTGCTGGATGTAGGCAGCTTCAGGCACCCAAGGGGAGGTGGCAGGTCCAGGGGATATGGTGCAGAGATACCCCTCAGCCTGGACCCAGGAGATCCAGGTTTATTGAGCAAAAGCAAGGACTTGCTGTGGTGGCCTGAGCACCACAGTCAGGCCCTGCAGGCTTTGACAAACAAATTCAAGCCAATCTCCTTCTGAACAAATAGTCATGGGGAAAGTCTAAGTTTTGTAGCTTACCACTGTAAAAATCCCTACATAACCACCTCCCCAAGGAAAGCCTTTCAGCACCAGCATGCTGATGTCTTGGGGTGATTGTGCAATGTCAGCTTTCTTTCACGTGGTGGAGTCTCTGGAGCTGTGTTGGATGTTAGTACAAGAGTACTGGGTGAAACCTAAATTGTAATATTAACTCAGTGTAATTGGGCAGGCTCTTAGCTTGCAGTGGTGGATCTCAGGGAACTGCAAGACTCTGCAGAGGAGCAAAGGATTAAATAACTGAGTCACCAGGGACCAAGTGTGAGCACCTGAGACAATGCCAAGGACCTCCCAGGGCTTCAGTGGAAGTGACTTGCTGTGCTTAGCACAAAATAAGGAAAGCTGCAGTCACTTTCAAGCCTAAGGTGCCTCACAGTTGCCCCAAGATGCTTTCAGGAGAAGTGCTCAGGGCTGCCTCAGGACAAGGCTCCCTTTTAATTGCCTGAATTGTCTATAGCAAAGCGTAAGCCTGGCCATATCTGCAATTGCTAAGAGTAGTGTGGGAATTTTATTGCTTTGTTCCTTCTTTGGTTAAATTAACAAAATTAGAGAAAATAAGTATAATTAACTCTTCTCCACAGATGCTTAAGAGTATATCATGACTGTAGCTAAGCTGGCTTCTCAGCTGGGTGTATCCTTAACTCTTCTCCCATTCACACTAGAATGCCTGTGTTTGATGATGCTTCAAATCTGGGCTAACTGGCCCGGTGCAGGTATGGACTTGAATTCAGAGATTGCTTTTGCAAAGGAACAGTCTGCTTACAGAGTTGATGAAGCCCAAATTGTTCAGCTGCTTGTAGTCTTTCCATATTTCCCTGCGTGTCCAGAAGGCACTGGGAAGCATTAAATTACTTACTAGACTTACTAGGCTAGTACCACGGAATGGCTCACCTTCTGGCAGGGGGATGCCTTTTGGGGTATCCACACAGGCAAGGGCAGCACTACAACAGCACCGTAAGATCAGTACAGTTTCTGGGGTGATTGCTGACATTGAAACCAGATGGGCCCAGGTGCACTGTACTTGATGCTGATCACTGGCATTAGCATTGTGATGAAGACATAACCAAACTGTCAATTGTACTGAGCAGATTTTTGTCCTAATTTTCTATATGTAAAATGTCATTATTTTGCAATTATAGTCTTGGCTTCAGGAAGGGCTTCCTTTTGGTGGGAGGCTTTCAGTTAGAAGATCTAACTGGAAAATTCCTGTCTAGTTGTAAGTATTTTATTATAAAGTTAGAAATAGGTATTATGATGTGATTATGTCTTATTTATGATTTCTTACTCTATCTATCTATCTATCTATCTGTCTGTCTATCTATCTATCTATCTATCTGTCTGCCTCTGTTTTACATCGTGTCTCCCAGCCTTTTTTGGGTTGCTGTTTGGGAATGAGAATATCCATGTGGATCTTAGAAGGAAGAACATGCATTCCCTGAAGGAGGTTTTTGGATGAGATAGTTGAAAACCAAGAAGTAAAGAGAGATAATTTTCGCTAGAGGCAGATCTGTAAATACTTGTAGAGAAGAGCCAGTTATGCTCAGCAATAGATAAATGTCCAGTGAGACCTTCCTCTCTAGAAGATGTTATCTTCTCCCCAGTCCCACCAGATGGGCAGATGTGATTGCTACTGTTGAGTATGCCTTTGTTTATGAGGTGTCTTCTAAGGTCCTTAAGTGTATTAAAACCCACCAGGCAGTCTCATCTGTCAGCAGGGAACATTTGCACTAGGTATGCAAGTGCTATAAACTGGAATTTATGCAAGTGCCAACTCCTACTTTACTTCGTAAGCAATGCTTCTTTGAACTCTCCTGTCTTATCCTGTGCCCTCTGTAGCATGAGCTGCTCTGCACATGCAGTAGACACTACCATGGTAGTGTCTGTCCAGGCCCAGGAAGGATCAAGCCAAACCAGGGCAGCTGGAGACCTTTACCACTCCGATGCTTCTTTCAGAAATCTAGTATGGGCGAGGACTGTATGTGCTCCCACAAGAGCAGTGCCCCTGCAGTCTTCATGGGCTGCACTGTTCTACTCACCATGATGATGTGTATAGTTAGAATGCTGATTGTTACTCCAGACTCCGGGCAACATGTTGCCAAGCTGTCCTTAAATAAAGTAATTCAATTAAGTATGAACAGAAGTAGCATGAGAGCATGGTGTTCTTCAGAAGGCCAGCGTGCAGCAGCTTTGGTGACTCAGGAGTATGATCACCATGATGCTCCCCCCAGCTCACAGACTTCTTTCCCACAAACTTGTCCAGTTGCAAGGTGGCAGGATAAAGTCCCTGGTTTAGAGGAGTGCATTCAATGAGACAGGAGTAAATAATAGGCATTTGTTTAAGTAGAGATGTCCACTTCCATTGTGCAGAAAATGGAGAAGAAGAAGGCTGAGAGGAAAGGAAATCAGGGGTTTGGAGTAGGAACCTCAGAAGTCCTGAAATTAGAAGCTAATGAAGAAAATAGAGTTAGTTGATATTCAGGGAAAGCATGTGATAGTTCTTGTTAGATAAAAACACTGCTTCCTCTTTTCTCTCACATCTCTGATTGCAGGAGCCCAGGCACCTCTGGCAGGCCCCTGTGAAATGAGCCATGATAGTGGAAGGTGCCATCACGCTGCTATGATTACATCTTGCCACTCTGTGCTGTGAAAGCAAAATGCAGAGACAGCCACTGGGAAGGGAGTGGGTCAGATGTGACGGCTGCTCCTCCAGAAAAGGTAGTAATTACTACTAATGAAAGTTAGGGTTGGTCTGACATGAATTTTAGTCCTGTCCTGTGGCCTCCATGGCTCCTTGGCGATTTTCACGTGACAGTTCTTGATGATTTCATCAAGGCAGGAGGAATCCAGCCAGCTGGGAGGGGAATAAGTCTCTTTTTAATGCATCCAGAACTACACCCTGCACAGCTAAGAAAGCATCTGTTCCCTTGGCTCACCTGCAGCCTTACCTGTAATTATTTCTGTTAGCCAAGTGGCTCCCCAGGCTGCAGTGTCAAACCATGTGTGAAGGAAATGCTGAGCTAGAGATACTAGTGAATAAAAAGGCAGGTCAGGAATATAACACAGAAAGCACATCACCACACCAATGATTTCCTCTCACACTGCTTGCAGAGCAGTTTTTGATTTTTGCCTTTGGTTTTTTGCAACAAAAATATCCTGCAAATGATACTATGAGACTTGGGAAAAGATGCTTCACTGGCCTGTTTACAAGCATTCTCCAAGCTTCCATCATGCCTAACAGACCTGAATGAATTTGTTAAAAAATTATGAAGTGTGTATGGAAGATCTAAAACCCTACTGAGTCCCAAAACCCTTTACATTGCTCAGAGTGGGCAAGGATGAGGTGGGGCTTTCTCTACCTTGCCACTGTCAGGCCAGCCCTGAGGACAATTCCTTGTAGAGAGGTCAGGTCCTTCTCTGGAGCTCCCTGGGGAAATGTACAAAAGACTCCTAAGCAATTCCAATACCTTGAGCTCCCTTTTTTTTTTTCTTTTGTCTAAAGCAAGACAGATAGGCTAAGGCTGAATGTTGTGCTTTCCAGACAAGTAAGAGACCTGAATAATGTGCTTTGTCTCAAAGATTGGGATTTGATCCCCAGATGTATAGCAGACTCCCTGTATCTCTTTGGCAAATCACTTTTTGATGGATTTTCATACACTTGGCACTAAAGTCAAGTTGTTACAGTAACTATATAAGGCAAGTTCCCCAAAAGATCTCATTTCCTCTTGTCTGGCATTCTTTGGAAGTATTAGCCCATTATTTTACTTACTAAATGGAAGCTCAGCTCTTCTGAAAACCTGCCCACGCTTGGCAGCCTAAGTTCTTAAGAAACTCTATCCCCACACCTCTCTGCCTCCATTCCCTTCTGCAAGTTGAAAGAAACCACCTTTCCTTGGAGACCTTTGTCTGGCATTTCTATTCCAACCATGTGTGGCCAGTGGTAAGGCCTCTCTCTTGTGGTGTCCCAGCCTCTCTGCCATGACAGGCACGAACCTGTGACACACACCTGCTCCTGTTACAGAAATGCACACCACTGGAACTAAATGGCACAGAGGAGAGACACTAAAAAGGGACGTAAAAGACTATGTCATATTCCTCTTTGATGCACATTAATCTGTTTTCTCTAGTAACATGCTGGGTGCTTGGGACGTGTTTCTGCTTTTCACTTGGAGGAATAGAAGGCACATTGTCTGGGAAAGGCAGTGTAAATTCTCTCTGGGTTTTTAATGATGAAGATGAATAAGGATGAGCATGTTCTGTCTAGAGGCAGCATCGGATGGACTACAACATCAGGATCTCCCAAGAAGTATAAAGAAACTGAGCTTAGCTGAGCTAGGGCAAACTGAACTTGCCTCAGTTTTATGGCCACAATAATTCCGCTTTATTTTTCCTCTGAAACTGCTATTTAGCATAGGACCTCTTAAATGCTGGAACTACTTCTTTGAGCTGTGGAAACTTACTCACAAGCAAAGCTACAACGATAGTTGCATTTACAATTATGCACTGCCCCTAGCAGAATAAGACTCATTCCCATGCGGTCGTATTCCAGAAAACAAAGCCTCACCTTTCTGATGAGGGTCGCTCACTGATTGGCAGTGCACAAATGTTTAGAGGTGATGGAGAAAAAAAAGAATATTTTTAGCAAAGTTCTGGTAATCAGTCTTGGATTTGCGCTAAGACCAAAGAGCTCACAGCAACCTTTCCCACCAAAAATTTCAAGAATGGATGGCAAAATTAAGCAGAATAACTTAGAGGATGCCAAATGATCTCCCAGCTCCACCCTTCAGAGACACTACTAGCAGGGCTCATATGGTGGTATTTTTGGAATCTTCAATGCCTTGTAGAAAGATATAAGAGCCAGTAGCTCCTTCTAAACCCAGGGCATTTGGAACTTTATGGGACAAATCCCGACTGAGGAGAGCACCTCCTGCCCTGCAGACGGTGCTGCGGATTTACCTGCACTATCTGTTGGAAAGCTTACAATGAAGCAGATGCTGATGGAGACAGGGTCAGCCCTGTCTCATGACCCATTGTTCAACTTGCATACAGCAAGCCAGAATACTCGCAGTATTATTCTAGACAAGTCTTATTCTGGACAAATTGTCAGTTTAGTATGGAGAAAGCATCCTGAAAAGCTTAGGAACTGCATCTACGTGTCTTCATACAGCTCAGAGCCATACTGCTGCGCTTGCCTCCTCACTGCCATTACCATGTAAGTTTTCAGTGTTTATTCACCATTCAAGACATGTTCAGGGAGGACTCCTGACAGTGATGAAGGGAAATTTCCCACAAAATAAAAGGGTTTGTGTAGATAGGAGTGTGATCACTTAGCTGAGTGAAACCAAGGCGCAAATATCTTAGTTACATGCATTATCCCCTTATACTGATGCTCCTGACTGAAGCTTTTTTTTATACTTGAAGTTACAACACAGGAAGGTCTCTTTCCTTACCACTCCCTTTGCAATGCATTTCATGCCTCCATAAAAAAGCAACCAGACTATGCTGAGCTGTACGCAGGGAGTGGCCTGGATATGGAGTCTTTCACTTTTAGCTAATCTCTTCAAATCTATTTAAGATAGGAAGAGTTTGAAGCTCTTACCCTCTGAGAACTACATGGCAGCTCAAATTAAATGAATTAGGCCAGGTTCCAGAAGATGTGACGTTGTCACAGCGGGGTCGGCAGCAGCCCTAGTCAGCATCCTGATTCCCATTTGCAGATGGGGTAAAAAAGAAACACTACACCCTGGTCACATCCACACAAGGGGATGAGTGAGATATAATAGGGTTTTTTTTCTTAGAGCACTACTGGCTTTCTGGGCACAAAGCCAGGCTGCTGTGCCGCACCACTGCTTGGTGGCTCCCCTGCCCAGACGTGAGAGAGCTGGGGCCTGAGGACTGTAGGGGAAGAAAGGTGGTGTGTTGCCAAAATTCAAGTCCATGAAGCATTTTATATTAATGGTCAGGTTTTTTCTCCCTGATCTCATTGGAATTTTTCTTTTCCTTTTGTGTTATTTCTTCATTTGAAGGAGATACGTTTGTGCTTGTTATCAGCATTCAGAAGTGAAGCAAAGCAGTTAAGTAGTGATTATTGAAATGTATCTATGTGTGTAGGTATTCCAGAATGACAGAAAATCTACAAATAGTTTTTTTTTCAAAAGAATTCTTATTTGAGGCAGGACAGAAAAACTATCTTCCACTCTAAGAAAATTGATGAGATGTGAAAAAGCTTAGGAAAGTTCTGCTGTAAGGAAGTAAAGGTGCCTGTATGGTATGCCTGTAAATTCCCAGCTTCCTTAGGAGGGCTGCTTGGAGGGAGACACAGCCTCCTGGTGCCTTCAGGTGCTAGGGAAGGGGCCCCTAGGCAAAACTAGTTCCTGTCCGCAGCCCTACAACTGTGTGACCTGCTGTGGAGATCTGGGGCCCTAGGGTGCAGAGGGGCTTTGTAGAAAGAGCCCCCGTGGAAAAAACAATGGGTTTAACTCCCTTGGCTGCTGCAGTCTGTCAAAATCAACACATTCCTGCAGAACAAACCCATTTTGATCAACTGACATTTTTGAATGGAAAAAACATTCAGCTGGAAAATTTCCCATCGGATCTAGTCCTCATGATGCACTGCACTGACACACTATTTATGCACCAGAGGTTGGCATAGATTTCACAAGGAAATGAATCCAAGAGGAGCCTTAACAATGAACCCCAACCAGATTTGGAGAATAAAGACAGCAAAAATCTGTGGGTTAGCAAACCCAAGTGGTGCTACGAATATGACTGTAGCAAGTTGTGTTGTGGTAGTGATGTTACCTGATCAAGAACTTGAAGGCCCATGGAAAACAAGCTGTTTGAAAAAAAAAAAACAGTCCTTCTCCTCCCATTTAGACTCAACTGCTAAGCCAAATGGCAGAGAAAAAAACTGCACAACTGAACACTCTTAAGTTCCAATCTACCTTTTACTGCCCCTTCATGCCTCCTACAGAAAGGCAACAAAGTGTCGCCAGCACCAATCTGAAGTAAAAAATTATTTCTAAAGTAAGGAATTTCTAAATATTAAGGAAACCAAAGACCAGAGTGTTTTGTTTATCTGCATTTGGAGGTATGGGATTAATCATAACTGCTTTTCAATATGTCACACAAACAAGAATTTCAGGCTATTTGAGTGAAATACTTTGTTTGCTGTATTTTACAGATAAAGGAAGAAACAGGGGAGGTTAGATTGCTGGATTTAAGACACACTGTGGGTCATTGTCATATTGATGACTCAGAGAGCAACTCTTCACCTGTACCTGATTCATCTGACTCTGCTACTCCAGAAGTCGCAGCAGAATAATTCAGGAGAAATGTTTGATGTTGGTGGTCTTATCAATGCCTTCTCAAAATCACTGGCAAAAAAACAAGTTCACAGACTTTAGCATCAAACTAAAGAGAGTCCCTGCCACAGCCAGGATCCAAGCACTGTCCTTCCAGTGAACCTGCCCTTTTCACAACTTCCCTTCTCCATCTGCTGCAGTCTCATGCTTTTGTTGATGCATTGTCCTCGTCCTGCATTGCTCTCCTAGCACCGGTCCCCTGAAGCTCTGAGAAATTTTGGGAGGGGCTGCTAAATTTTCAAGAAGTTAATTGGATGAAAATGAAAATGTTAAAAAACAAGGAACTCTCTCCCTGCAAAAATGTGCCTCCCATCTATCCAAATGACAGCACTGCGATGCTCAGGGGATTTTGTGATCACACCTCGTGTAACAGGCTCTGGCTTTTCTTTAAGGCTCCGGTTCATGCAATAACCTGATTATGTGAAAATGACTAAGTTTGTTCAAGGAAAATGTTAGTAGTTCGCTTGTTTGAGGAGAAAAGCTCAAAAATATGAAACCCAGGGTATCAAAATCCAGGTGGCAAATGAAAAACCTGTTGGGTAAATTCTTTTAGCTCATCGCTCAGCTTGTCCTTGCTTCTGAGACCTTCCTCTGCCTGTTGGGAAGCTCTTTGACCCACAGGCCATGTGCACTTCTTCCATGAACAGCGATGAACGCATTAATCATAAGCAGTTCCCCGCTGCTGGCCTGACTGTGCTGGAAGAGCCACACACAGGCTGAGTCGGGGGGAGACATCTGTACCAGTGAAGTATGAGGTGTATGGTGTGCAGCAGAAGCTTTGAGCTTGCCACAAGCCCATTTAGAGAGGGCGGTGGGGATGACACAAGAGCGTGCTGAAGCACAAGCTGCCTAGGAAAGATGGTAAAGTTGTACGCACCTGAATACCCTGTGGAGACGACTCCTGAATACCGTTCCTGCCTGAGGCACGGCTCAAGTCTCATCTGCTCTCCTGTGAGAGGAGGCTCTGATAAAAAAGCATGTGTGCTGGATCCTCCTTTTCCCATTTCTGCTCTTTGATTTTCCCCTGAAGCATTTACTTCTGTGTGCTCAGCCAGTGGTCACTGTAGAGCAGATATAATGAAAGCAGATGTTGCCATTCATGTGGTACTCATCTTCAGAGCAGCGTGGTGCTTACGGTGTACTGGTGGCATGTTGTGTTTCTCATCAGACTCCTTGCTGGGTATCTCTGTTGAAAAGTGCCTACTAGGCTCCCAGCTGCATGGCGTGAAGACAAGTGTGCCTTGTGAGCTGGCAGTCATGCTGGGAGGCTGTGCTGCAGGCAGGCAGGGCTCAGCCAGGGTGGATAGGAGTTTCACACCATCAGCTCCTCCTCAGGCTGTGCTGGCAAGGGGACTTCCCTGCGTCGCTCTCTGCTTCTACAGCTTCAGCATCCTCAGTGAGGCTCATCAGACAAAAGGAAGCACCTCACCGCAGAGAAGATGGAAATCATTAATAATGCCCTTACATACATGCTTTCTTGCATGAGGTTTCCTTATATGAAGCTCAGCCCTGCACTCTGAACCCTCACGGGCAAGATTAGCTGGCCTGCAGAGCATGCTGCAAGGCATGTTTGATTCCAGGGCTTTTCCTTGCGGAGAGGGACATAATGGAGGCAATCTGCAGAGTGCCTAGTTAGGGGAACACAGCACTAATAAACAACACTAATTAGGTACTGTAGGAATGCTTGAAGCTGTGGAGGAAGATAGCTGCTCCCATGCACTGGGATGCTGGGCCTTCATTATGTCTCTCTATTGCTAAACAGTTCAAATCCAGCCACAGCATCACAACCCCTGAGCATCTCCTGCTGCTCACAGAGCTCTGCAAGAGCCTTCCCAGGGGACGAAAGGCTGGAGCGAATTCCCTGAAAACCAGAACTGGGAAGCATCATATCCCCTTTCAGCCCCCATTCATTAGTGGTCTTCTTGACCTCAGCCTCTGAGAACTTCCCGCAAACTGATGAACAGGTCCTGATCATCTTGCAGGTAAAGAACCAATGAGCAAAAAGCAAATAACTGGTTCAAGGTCATGGTGAGGGACTATCACTTTACTCCCAAATGAGCTGGGTGCATTAGCTGTATTTTTCTTTATTATTCCAGTGTTAGTCCATAGTTTCTTCTGCATGCTTGGAGCATTATCAGTTTAAATTCTTCAACTCCCCCATCTCCTGGGGTAGTCTATCAGAAGTGATATTAAAAAACAAACAAAAAAAAATCCCCAGAAATTTGACCCAAGAAGATTTGCTGGTTTAGAAGCAGATAAAGCAAGGTTGATCAACCAGAGGTGGGACTCCAAAAATACAAGTTGTCCCATTGGCCATAGCTGTAGCTGATGAATAAAAGGGTGTTGGGCACCCTTGAGGCATCCCTGCCTGTGGGGTGGCAATTTCTGCTTGGATAGCTGTTAATAGAAAGTAATAATTTTGAAAGATGTGATTTCTCTCACCAGCACCAGTTTTCTAAACTCCCATTATATTTCAGCATATGATTGTAAAATACCAAAATAATGAAAATATTGTGTTTAAAAAGCTTATAATCACCACCACCACAACTTTGCTGAAAGAAGAGGAGGTAGATTTCTTTGGTCTAGCAGTTAGGACTAGGACTGCCTTGCAAGTCTATACTTCAAATTTGCAGTGTGACGGTACATTTATAGGCAAAGAACTTGTTCCAGAGTAGTGAGGGGTCTTACTACCTCTGAATGTAGTTTTTACTTGCTCATATTGGAGGGCTGACAGCAAAACAAAAAACATTTCTATTTTCTCTTTCTTTCTCCTCCTAATTTAAACAGGAGGAAGCCATCTTAAAAGGATTTCACTTCAATGTGAGACTGGAAATTGCTTAAATGACTGCAGTTAGGAAAAAGAACAAAATAACATAGAAAGGACACCAAGGGAAAGTAGTGCAGAAAGTGGGCAACATTTTCTTTTTGTTATTAGTGTAATGGCCTAATTACACATGTATGCTGTTGATAGGGCTTTTGGAGACAGAAAATCTCCATCCAGCCAGGCTGGCAATCTCACCTCCTGGAGAGGCGGTGCCACAAAGGTGGAATGTGCCCATGGGAGTAGGGTCACCCACTCCTCCACAGCGTGTGGAAGTGACTGCTGAAACCAGAATGCAGGAGACACCAGAGAGGGGCCATCTCGTGCTTTACAAGGCTCCTTCCCACTACAGGGAGAGTCTACATATGTGTGTTGACAGGCACTTCACTGAAAATAATGTGCTTTAATGCATTGTCACTCATTAGCTGAAGGGCAGTAGTGGACTGCAGGTTCCCCTTATTTCTCCTCTGTCCAGAGATGCCACATCTCTGCTGGGGTCTAAGTCCTGCTGGCAGCAACGGGAGGAAGCAATAGCAGCAGCTGATGTTGGTAATCTGGTTGCTCATAGCTTACTCGTGACCCTTACCTGGGCATCAGGAGGCTGGTACAGCTGGTTGTCACTATCTTTAATCTCTGCCCATGAGAGTGGGAAGCACTTGACCTCAGCTAGTCCTGTGGGATGAAGAGCCATCTCTTCCTGGCACATGTCCTCATTTGGGTGGACACCAGACTGCGCCAAATCCTGGTGGGGCTGAAAGTGAGTCTGGTGGAGTTGGAGCCCAGGAGCCAGAAGTCCAGCCAGCCAAAATGCGCTGCCAGTCCCACAGCAGGTAAATACCTGCCTGCCTCCATGCTTTTCCTCACAAATGCTACATTTGAATGAGGACAATGTTTGTTTCTTTGTAGATGAACCTGGGCTCTAACCCTAAGGTTTAGGGCTGACCCCAGATTGCCCATGTTGAGCTCTGGACAGGGAGTCTCCCCTGGCATGCACTGGGGATATCTCAGACCCCAGGAGGGACGTGACATACAAGGGGTCCTTAGACATTTCAGATGGTGTTTAAAGGTCGATACGTGTACTGTTCAGAAGATGCCAGATACTAAAAAAAATTTCATTCATCACTTCTTATACTTTCAATAAGTTTTTCTGAATGTATCAGTTAGGAGCTGCTCTTGCCAAAGGTTTGGATCTCATGTGACATGCAGCACCGCACTGGTAGAGGCACTGGACGCTCTAACAGAGTGGACAGTTATTTTGATAATTGTCTCCAGGCAGTTGAAGAGCCTGAAATAGTTTGTTGGGTTTTTTTTTTAAAGAAACCCTCTGGAGCACAAGAGCAAGACAAGCTGTGTGTCAAGAGAGAGCTCAGGGTGCCCCTAGTTGAGCAGGTTGGCCACAGTGGGCTATGTCTGGCAGTCCCTCAAGGGTTTTGCTGCCTGCCTGTGCGCGGGGAACACAATGAGCAATGCAATAGCTCACACACAGAGCAGAACTCATGATTTCAGCTAGGAACTGGGAGTTTTATTGGGATAAGGACTGAAAGGACAAGGGCCTGTTTTGACAAGCGTGGTATTTAGCGGCTGTCAAGTGTGCTGATACGGAGGAGAAAAAGCTACTTATGTAAAGCCATTACAAAAATTGAAAACAATTTAGCACTAATGCCTAGATTTCACTTCACCCTCTGCAGGGAAAATGGAGGGAAAAAAACCCTGTGTGCTCAGAATTTTCTCTTTAAACCACCAGGTTTCCTCAGGAAAAGCCTTTGACTTGCCAATAGCTAATACAGAAACATTCTACTTTCTCCCAAATTTTTAAAGCTATTTTTCAACTCTCCTCTCCAGTTAGATATGCAAGGGGAATTGAGACATATCCAGATGTAATATGAATCATTAACCTTATATTTCAGGACACTACAGCCTTGCCTGATGGAGATTTTGCAAAAATTTCAGTTCTGGCAAAAAAAGTATGTGGGAGCTCACTCATTGATAGAGAGGAAGCAAGTATTATTTCACTGGAGAGTGAATTTTATGGTTTTTTTTTTCTCTGAAAATAAGAATTAAGCAAATCAAATTTGAGTAATATGGGATATCTCAGTTGGAAAAAAAATACCTTTATAGTTAATCATCTTTGAGTCCCTCCAGGGCAACAGACTTCCTAGAGGTCTTGCTGTAATTGCACAGATTCAACAAAACCCACAATACCCATGTCAGGGAGAGTGATATTGAGTGTTACAGAAATGGTGTACTAGGTGTCAGATAAATATTCACCAAATGTCTCTGCTTATGCTACACAAATGGATGGAGCAGAACATTTCTCATAAAGCCATCCTCCACTTGTGTCTTGGGATGAATATAAACACCAACTGGAGATGTGGGGCAAGACACACACCTGAGGACACACAAAAATTCATACAAAAGAACCAGGGAAAGAGAGAAGAGGCTGCAGAAAGAAAGTGGATCTTGAAATAAAATGCAGTGTGGGGTGGTGGGAATCAATGCTACCACAGCCCAAGGGATCATGCAAGAAAGAATCTACATGGAGGTTTCTGTTTGAGTAGTGGTACAGAGCACACACAGGGAAAGGAGAAGAGACAGAAAGACATGAAGTTAATTTCAAAATAGGAAACCTGTCCCTTGGAAAGTATTTGAACCATCCAGAGAGCTGGATTTGCTCTGTGTATTGCCACAAGAGATAGTCCATCAGCTCCCCTGGAGAAAATCCTTATCACAGTATCACAGTATCATAAGGTTGGAAAGGACCTCTGAGATCATTGAGTCCAACCTATAACCCAACAGTAACACCAACACTAACACCATCATCTAAACCATGGCACTCAGTGCCTCATCCAGTCTCCGCTTAAACACCTCCAGGGTTGGCGACTCCACCACCTCCCTGGGCAGCGTATTCCAATGGCCAATCACCCTTTCAGTGAAGAACTTCTTCCTCACATCAAGTCTAAACTTTCCCTGACGAAGCTTGAGTCCATGCCCTCTAGTTCTGTCACTGGTCACCTGAGAGAAGAGACCAACCCCTGCCTGACTACAACCTCCTTTTAGGTAGTTCTAGAGAGCAATGAGGTCTCCCCTGAGCCTTCTCTTCTTCAGACTAAGACTTCTTCAGTTGCTTATCTAGCAACTGATTTTCAGTGTGACCTTGAATTGGAAGCGAGACCTTGAACCCTGGCCCATAAGTGGTTTTCTGCAATTTCTGGAAGTTCTGCAATAGAAAAGGCATTGAAGCAGTCATGGACACTCAGGACACCCCACCAGGGGACCTGGCAGCTTCAGCTTGGACTAAGACTTGGAAAACTGGAGGTTTATTCACAGACTTTCCACCAAAATGATGTGGTTTTAGAGAAGACAAGCTACCCATCTCTGCTTCACTGTCACCACGTGTAAAATGGGAATAATCACCTCTTCTGTATCGTGCTTTCAGTTATACTAATGAAAAGAACAGATGAGTTCAGTATTAATTATTATCAGTATTAATTAAACAATTAACTAGAGAACAGTCCAGATCTTAAGAGCCTTAAATCAAAGATCCTGACTTTCTTTCCCTAAGTCACCTGGCATCAGTGCTGCACAAATGTGATACTGCAGAAATCCTGCTCTCCAGGTCAGGCCTCATGGACACATTGTCTGTGAGCTGGAAACCATCACCCAGGGCTGGTCACATAAGGCATGGAATCTCTTGGGGTACGTGCTACTGTTGGTCACTCTGGGCAGAGGAAGATAAAGGCTGGTGCTCAGGGAACAGCCACAATCCCTGATGAAGAACCAGTGTCTAACGAGTTCTAGACACACTAGTGATTCCAGGGACAGATTAACAATGTGCTCTTGCACTCTCCCTGCTGATGGGATTTCTAGAAAATCCATTTAGCAGGCCATGAAAACCCTTTCTCACAAATCAGCATGCATTGTTCCCTAGACAGTACTGTAGACACAGTCTTCTTATTTTATGAAGGACAAACAGAAACTGAAGTAATGTAGCTGACCTGACTGTGCTCTCTATTTGAATTCAGCTATAGCTGCTGCATTGTATTAATTTGGGTTATCTGAAAAGAAAATGCCATTGACGATTGGGATGGATTTAAAAGGCCCTTCAATATATGCAGTTCAATGGAAGAATGAAAAAGTGTTTCCTTCACCTTTGTGGACTCTGCCTTAGAGGCAACAGAGACACTTCTTGCAAAGGAACACGTTCCATGCTGATAACTGAGGTTTGCTCTTAACTCACTCGACCGACCCTTTTCTGTCTGTGCACTCTTTTCAGCCCTCACCAAAACCATCTGCCTTGTCTCAGTGTCTCAGTGCCTGCAGTGAGCATGTTCGCATTCCTTTCCTTATATTAGAGCAAAGATGGATTTTTTAAGTGGGTGGTCTTGTAATAATAGCTTCAGTATAAATACTGGCCCCAGGTGTACTAGGAAGTATGATATCTTTACACAAACATACATCAAGCTTTAAGGTTTATCTTTGAGAAAAGCATGCACAATAGACTTGCAATGCAATGCAACTCTATTGTAACAATGCAATTACTTAGCAGATATTATCCTTCTTAAGGACTGCTTTATATGTCAGGATCAGTGCTAATGACACATGCAAGGAAATTATTGGAAAACTAAAGCCTCAAACCTACCAGATCTGTATCATGAGAAGGTGACTGGGGGAATACATTTAGCTGGACTTGTGTTCAACAGGTTTTGCACTGGTGGAGTTTTTCTTAGCAAGGGAAGGAGCATCAACTGGTTGGAACTGTTACAGGATGAAATGGTAGTAAAACTATTGGGGCAAATGTTCAACAGAAGCATAGGAAGCTCTGTCAAAGACAGACCGGGGAGAAAAAAAAATCAACAGTTCTGTGACAGTAATGTTCTGTTTTATTAATATTCATATAGCCCACTACTACTTTTGAAACAATGTGAATTTGCAAACAAATAGAAGTTTCTCCCTGGGCATGGACAGGAAGACAGAAAGACATGCCATGTCCCCATGGCAGTGTTATGAGTCTGGAGGCTGGGTGGGCCAGCCTAGACGAGGTCCATGGTAGAGCAGGTGTCCTCAGCCTGTATTCTGCTGGGCTGCAGTGTATAAGCTGGGTGTGGGTCAGGTTCTACCAAGCCCCCTTTCCCCTGGAGTGGATGCTAAAAACCAGCAGTTAATAAGGCAGAAGCCGGCAATGCCAACCCATTGTCACCCCATCATGCAGGTGAAGGGGAATGACACTGGTTTCTAACTGTTTATCCCCCATCTCTCATTAGGGCTCAATTTACCTCCAGTTCAGGATGCTACAATGATCCCTGCTGACAGCCTGTGGCTGTACATCCTGTGTCATGCATTTAAATGGGAAAACCTACTAGACATTGGAGATGGGTTTTCTGAATATCAAGGGTGATGGCTGAGGTGGAGTGCAGGTCTGGAAGGGGCAGGCTGGAGGGGACTGGGCTGAGGATGCAGGTCTGGAAGGGACAGGGCTGGAGGGGGAAGACAGCAGAGAAGACAGGATGTGGGGGAATAAGGCTGCAGAAACAGTGCTAGAGGGGATGGGACTGGCAGGGGCAGGGCTGGCTTTCCAGGCTCAGAAAAGGCAGCTATCTCACAGCTGGACCTGTGTTGGGTGCTTTGAAGCGCCTGAGGCTCCCCAGAGTGCTCGGGTGTCAGCGGTCTCTCCAGGTGATCTTTCCAAATATGCAAACCATCAACTTATGAAAAATTCATTGTCTTTTTTGTGCTCTGTATGTTGCTCAGCTGCTTTGCATTGGTGGTAATTCCAGTCCCTCATTTAGGAATTGTACGTTTCATGCAGGCTGGGCTAAAGGTGTAGGCAGGTACTTCTGCTTGGGAAAGAAGAGGAAATCTTCTATTCCTTTCCTTGGCTGGCAGGGGAACACAAAGCACTCTGGGGACTGAACACAGACCCAGAGACAGCTTTAGAGTAATCAAGGAATGCTCTGAATTTGAAAAGGCAGCAAAATGTCCCAAAAGCTGATGAGGGGAAGGAAAATGGGACCCTCTTGTTTTGGCTTCAAAGTGTCTGTTTGATTGCTTCTTGTCAGCAGTGTCCTGGAGAAAGGCTTGGGAGGGAACAACCATTTTCAGATGAGCTGAAAGTACACATAAATGGTGCAGGTGAAGACTGTCCATAAGAAAGCCTTTTCAAAAGGAAGATATGGAATAGAGAGGGGAGAGGAAATTGTAGTCTGGGGAAGCAGACAGGGAGGGATGCACCACGACTGCCCAGCAGCTGGGGAGGAGCAGCATGGTCAGAGCTGGCTCTGAGGTGGCAGCAGCTGCAGAGCCGCCTGCCTCTGCCGTAGGCCAGGGGGGAAGCCAAATGTGCACCCACTCTGCCGGCAGGAAGACGGCGTTTTCCTGTAGAAAACGTCTTTCACACCAGTTAATCTCTGCTCAAGGCTCACCCTGCCAGACCGAGAAGCTTTTACTTTAGTGACTATTCTCTCTGAAAGCCGAGGAAACTCCATTCTGGCCTTGAGCCAACAGCGTCTCCCTTTCTATTTCATGTCTTCTGCACATCACAATGTTTTGGACAAGGCAGTTGGGATAGCATAGTAGAGCTGTCTTTCAGGGGCAAAGGAGATGTGGTGTGCCCTGGGAGCACATCGTGCTTATTTAGGTGGCAACCTCTTTGCAAATATGGAGCTGCTAAATGGACCTTGGAGCTCTCCACAGACACAGGCAAGGCAGTGAAAATAAACCCCAAAAGAATGACGATGATGCTGCACTCTTGTCATACCTAGGGAACTTACTACCTAACTTGGGCTGCTGTGCTAGTGGGATGTGGTAGGATCTTGTGAATCATAGTAGCAACCACTGCAGGAAGGGCTCGGGAAACTGTAAAAACATGAGGAAGGATGATGGACGTAACTGGAAGGAGTGATAACTCCGCTTTGTATACCAGTGTTTAGGGTCTTCAGTGTGGTTTTGGAGTTTGTCAGAGATGAGTTCAGAGGGTTGGGATCACTGCTTGCTTGGGTGGGTCTCTTCTGACTAAACACAGATATATTCTTTAGACAACCTTTAAAGTCAATGCACAGAAATAAGTGCTTTAGGGGTACAATTCTCCTTCTACTGAAGAAAAGGTCTCAAACAGGTGACAAAGATTGTATCCTCAAAGTACCTTTTTGCTTCAACTGAGTATAAGAAGCCTGTGGTGACTTGCTCTGCTGGAGATGTCTCCACTGCAGCTATCCAAAGGAAAGAAAGGCAACCCCACTGTAAGTGTTGCTAAAGAAAATAAAAAAAGTGATCAGGCAGCTCATCAGTCTGGACCACAAAGTGTGGCAAAATCTGGAGCTAGAGATCAGACAGCAGGGGGTTTAGATCAAAAGGAAAGTGTTTTAGGGATTAGACTAACCAAACACGGGAATGGTTTAGCATAGGATGGAGTGGATTTTCAAAACCCAGAAATTTTCCTATAATGCATTTTTGAACAGAAATACTCTAGTTCAAAGGCAAACTACTTTAGGGCAGCTCTGGCCTGAGCTGCCTGGGAAGTCAGAGCAAATATTTATAATAGTCTCTTCTGATTTTGTGTTCTGCAAATCTAAATGGCAAACTGAGGACAGGTTTCACCAGCTTTAGTAAATTTTTTTTTACGGTTTGCAAGTTGCTGCTGTACGGTGATGAGAACTAGATCTGATGGGCATTAGTAATGCTGAGCTCTCCACAGCTCCACTTGCAGTTTCTGCTGCTCCTTCACTGGGGCTGCTGGAAAGAAAAATATTCCTTTGCTTGGAATGTCCAAGGCTACATCAGGAAAACCCTTCTTTTGAAAGGGAAATGACTGAAATCATTCAGGGTTTTGCTCCACACAAAAAAACCTGGGACACAATTGAAACTGAGATGTAGAAAGGCTGTGGAATGCTGATTTTCTTGACTGAGCCACCACCCTTTTTCCCATGTATGTAGTCACTGCTCAGTCAGACACAAGAATGGCACAGAACTGGATTGGGAAAAAGGCTGAAATCAACTTCACAGAAGGTCGTACAAGGATTTTTTTTCCAGGGCAAACACTATAGGTGCATTGTTTAGGAAAGATCAAAGTGTAAAAGGTGTTTGAGCCACGGCAGCAGGGAAGTGCAGCCTCCCCAAACTCTGGCCCAAGGCAGGGCTCTGCATTGTACCTCGTGCCCGTGCCAGACCAGGTTAGTTAAGCCCTCCTAGAGAGGCTGAAATAAACTGCTGGCTTCAACATGAGCTGTCTTCATCTCACAATTTTCTTGCTTAAAAGCAGAAAAAGATAAGGTTTTATGGCAGTAGGGGCATTCCTCTGTTCTAATCCTTAATTTTAATACATTGTGCATGAAAGGTTTTTGTTGAGATTTTCCTTTCTTCTGCCCTTTGAAATATTTTTTAGTCTGCTTGAGAAACATATTTCAAAAATTCTTTTATTAAACTTGTGTGATGTGTATATAAATATCATTACCTATGGCACAAACTCTTCTATTTTAATATACTATCTGGGGCAGAAGCAGTGGTTTTGATCCAGTGTCTCACAGGAGGCACTCCTCAGAGTCTTCTTGGAAGACTCCTGGGTTTCGTTGTGTACAGAGAGCTACTACAGTACTGTAATGGGTTGTTCACTCAGAGGCCAACTAGGAAAGCATCAGGCCATCACACCCGAATGCTACACAACTCTTTCTTATCTATACAGTCACTTTTTTCCTGTCTCTCTCCTTTTGGCTGTTACTGTTTCTCCAGCCATGTGACACCTTCCAGGTATCTCTGTGTCTCCCCCAATGACACCCTCAATAAGGCACAGTTTCCCCAGAGCTGTGCTCTGTCGCTGATGTCTAATCACTGTTCCTAATCCTCCACATGCAAATTCTTCAGTCACTGCTCCTTGTATTGTTATTTTGAGTCACTGAAGTAGGATGTTATACAGATCTGTTTAATCTGTAAGTCTCATCCCTTTTTTCATATGTAAAGCCCAAATCCCTTTTGAGAGGACACACTAAATATTTAATGTTATACTACACTTGATCTTTACCAAAAGCCTCCAAGAAGGTATTTAGGAAATCCTGGGCTTAATATTAATTAATAGTTGCCTCATTTTTTTCCTTCCCTCCCCCCCTTGAGAAACAGCAAGTCAATATTTAAGACAAAACAAGTAAAGGAAAGCACCATGATGTATGAACAATGGAAAATATCCCTCAGGGTACCTTCAGCAAACATGAGGTGTTGCTGTTTGCCACCCTGCTGGGGGATTTGTGATGTGGTGCCTGGTACAACACTAGCACCCAGTGGGTGTGGGTCCCCAGGAGAGGCCCTGCTTGTGGGTGGCCATGGAACATCAAAAGGGACTGCAAGGAAACTGGAAAAAATCAACTAACAAGAAGCAACAGGGTTTGGGCCCAGTCTAGAAAAGAGTGCAGATGCAGATGTGCTGGGAATAGTGTTCCAGAGATCGGATACAACATCTGCTGCCTCTTCAGTGCTGGGAGAGGGCGTTTCGTGGTACACTCAGCCCCATTTCTTATCTTGCTGATGTTAGGGTGTTCACTCCCTTGCAGAGAGATAGCAGCATCCCTGAACTTCTTCTCCTTCTCTCCATGCAAGCCTGGAAGAACTGTGATGGCTTGTTTTGGATGGCTGGGGTGAAGGGCTGTGCGCAGCATTGGAGGAAACGCTGCCTGCTCCTTTCACAGCTGCACAGCCTCACCCAAGCTGGTGTGAAAGGGCCTGGAAAGCCTTGTCATGATTGATAGTGAGGGTGGGGTGACAGAAAAACAACACAGAGCCCCTTTGCTATCACACACATCAGTAACAGCTCCGCTGCCAACCTGGGAGAGGCAGCTCCATCGCCCAAAATTCAGGGCTATGTGCTTAGAGAATCGACCTGACTAAAGAAATCCTAAGTGAGCAGCTTATATAAAAAACAAGATGTCAACACAGGGAGAATTTTCTGTGTGAATAGCGTAGGTCTGATTTTAATTTTCTTGGTTGCACCTCTCTTATGGAAAAGGGGTGAGTTCAGCAGGAGGTTGCTCCTGTGTGGGCTGTAGCTCTGATCTGTGCAGAGGGATAACCTTCTGGAAGATTTTGCCCTATGTTCTGTGCTGAGTGAACAGGAGCATAAAATACTTTCTAACCGCTAATGAGAAATCCCTGCAATCCCTGCAGTCAATGAACCACAGAGGTTATAGATGAGAAAGATCAGTAAAATTAGGTCAGTTGGAGCATCCCTGTGCCAGTGCCAACCAATCTTAAAGCTTAAAGGGCAAGCTTTAAAGCAGAACAGGCACACACTTTTCAAAGTGCACAGAGGTTGTAAGGGGTCTAAATCACCCCTGAGCGTCCCTGTCCTAACGTGCAGTTCTGTTGAGTTCTTGCAGGGTCTTTGGTGGCAACCAGGAACTCAGGATACCCCATTCTGCTGCAAACATTTCTTTCATCTTGGCAAGTCATTTACCCTTATGATTTTTCCAGTATTGTCTGTAGAAGGGAGTTCATGTGAGGATCACCTTCAGCGCTGTGATATGCTCCAGTCTTGCAGTTACTTTAATTACCTTAGTAGTTAAAATAGGTACCTATTCTACTGACCTAGGTAGCAGATGCAGATCAGAAACAGCGGAGCTTTGTGTGAGGCAGGCCTGGGATATGACTTCTCAAATGTCTTCTTGTGTCTTTTTGTCTTTAACTCACGGTAACTTCTGGCTGCACTGGAAAAGCTCATCTTTGGAAAAAAACCTTCAGGGCTCCTGTCCACTGTAGCCCTGATAAGGTTATGAGGTTATGGGTGTAGGGGGGTACAAAGAAAATGAATCCTTTGCTGTCTCTCCTATTCCTTCTAGTGTTGAAGGAAGCAGGACTGGGAGTAAAACAAATGTTTTCCAGCTCACCACTACTTCACCTCAAATGCCAGGGTTTTCATAGCTTTCCAAGTCTATTAAATTCCGAAGGAAGTAGACTCGTTTATGTTCTTGCTGTTGTGACAGCCCAATAGCCCTACTGAAAGGCAGTAGAGTCATGTTCAGCAAAGACTAGCTGGATCTGCGTGACACCAGAATTCAGGAGGGTGTCTCTGGGGCCCCACAGCAGTCTATCCGAACAATGACCATCCCAACAGACTTTAGAAAAACACATTTAAAACCAGGATAGACCTCAGGTGCAGCACAACCCCAAACAGTCCTGAGTAGGCTTTTTAGCCCTCCCAATTTCCTGATTTTGACAAGCTTCAGGTGATTTTCAGATTTTGTTTGGTTTTTTAGGAAATAAGATCCCAGATGCTCTGAGAAATGAAAAGGGAAGGAAGGGCCCAGGTGTATTACGTTTATGTTGCTCTGTTGTTTCACCAGGTTCAGACTTAACAACTTCCTTGTGGCTTTCTGGTGCAGGGAGAATTGATGTCTCTGGGAATGAATGAAGTAATTTGGATGTGCTGCCCGCATTTTCATATGTACAAGATGGCCCTGGGTAAGGACATGGTGTAAGGACACAGTGTTTAGGAGAGGAAATCTGGCCCCTCGCCTTTGCACTGAGTATTACTCAGTAAGTTTAGACCATGCACTGTCCTTCAGTTTTTCTTCATGGCCCTGTCCTTTGAGATACTAGAGGATAGGCCAAGCCTAACCTGTGGCTCATGGCATCCCTCTAGACAACACTGGCTTGGATCTTCCTCCTGCATCACTACCGAATCAGTGGATTCAGAGCGAAACCTTAAAGAGAAGTCATTGCATTTTGTTCACAGGCTGCTTTTTTGAGCTTTTGTTCTGAACTCCATTACTTTATATTTCTTCCCACCTTCTGGCATGTCTCCATGTGCTAGAAAATCCTCAGATGGGTGGTGCCAGAGATGATGTTACCCAGGCACAGAGCTGGCAAATGCCTCTGCTGGTGGCAGTCCAGCCTTCCTCCTCTCCCAGTGCTCTCAGGGAAGTCTTTTGCCAACTGGTTCCTCTAAAGTACAGGTTTCCACACTTACCACTAGTGCTAATAAGAAACATCACAGTCACTCCAGCAGAAATCTTAATTATCCCCTACAGCTGGGTAATGATTTTAGTACCTTCCCAGTGAGAAATATGTCACTAGTTACTGAAGAGCAAACCTAACAAACAGCAGAAATAGCATCAGACAAAACAATGTCCTCAGCTGGTATTGGGGGAGAAATGCCAGAATTCCTCCTGTATAAAGGAGGATCTGTATAAATCCCAGGCATGGTCCCCAGTCTTTCAGTGTCAGCTTCAGAAACCATCCAGCTGGGTGGCTGTAAGAAAAGCGTGCTCATGGTCCATGCCTTCCCTTGCCTGGCTGCTGTGGGGCTGCCTGCTTAGCCCCCACCCACCTGCCTGGCACATAGAGGCTTGCTCCCAAGGACTCTGTGTTGCTGGATCCATCTCACCCGCACTAAGCGCAAGGCAGCAACATGGAGATGCAAAGTGCCCTTGGGCACCTCCAGTGGGGACCAGTGGCCAGAGATGACATTCCTACAAGCACATTGCTAGACTACTTTAATGCAGGCAAAGTTGGTGTGCCAGGAGCATCCCTGAGAATTACTAGTCTGTCCAGCACACTACAAAGGTGGAAAATATTATGTCTCCATCAAAAAAAAGGACGGAATTTCTTGACTCAAGCTTTCTAATATTTTCCACTCTTATAGGGGCAGAAATGTTAGTTGCATACCAGTCTGGTGCTTAGATGGGAAAAAATGCATTTTTATTTTGAATGACAACATCAAAAAAGCCCAAAGCAAATCAAACAGACAAAAAGAAACATGGTAGACTGTAAAGAAATGTGACAAAAAGAATCATACTGCGCAGTTTCTTTCCCATTTTTAACACTTGCCCATCACATATATTCAGATACCTGCCCTGTCTGTATTTTGGATACTTTCCATGCTCACATGCTGGCAGCTCATTTTGAGGGGAACAAAGCCAGTATGCCTGGTCAGGTGTGTGCTGTGATTTCCCAGGGCCATGTGGTGCCCAGATGCACTGTGGGACATCTTGACACCCTGTGCGCATGCAGTGTGCCCCTGTCAGCCCTGCTCTCCATCACAGAGTGGTGACAGACAGCACCAAGCATCCCTGTCACCAAAAGGGCTCTACTGACAGACACTTGTGGCTTTGGGCTGCGTAGGTGGTTGTTCCTCATGTCTGTTAAAGCAGAGAGTCTCAGCTGGTTTTAGAAATACATCACTGCCCACGCTGAGGCTGGAAGATGCTGATTGCAACGTGTAGGTGTCCTCTGGGCAGGAAAGGTCATGAGGAAGGTCACTGCAGGGACTCCCAGCAGGCCTGGTCTGCTTATAAAGAGCAAGAGCGAGGATGCATTTATGAGTCCCTCTCTAGCTGAAATTTGGCTTTGCTACCAGTTGAGGGCCCCAGGTACAGGGTGGCCAGATGGAGCTGCAGGCAGAAAATGAAGAGGTAGGTCAGCCCAGCTCATTTCCCTCATCAGTAGCAGCTTTGCCAGACAGCTCAGTGTCATCCTCTGCCCCTGTTGATGGTATAGTCACCTGCAAACCATGGGGCTGCCGTCACCAAGCACGGCCTTTGTGATATCAAAGGTGGGACTACTTCAGGATGCTTCTGTTAACAAAGGAAAATGAGCAGGAGAAGGCTTTTCCCAGCTGGGAGGGAGCATGGGAGGAAGTGTGGCGGGTTGACTCACACAATGCCAGCCCAACAATCACAGGAACTTACTGGAGGAAATGACTAAAATAGCCACACAGGCAGCCCTGGAGGGCTGACTTCACATAAATGAACTGCGTAAGGTGGGGGAGAGCAAGTGGAGATGGGGAGAGGGTACGTTTCAGAAGAGGATGGTGGCGGGAACAGCTGCCATCCTCCACAGTGAAGGACCCTTCCTGGTGATGGCTGGAGGGATGACAGCAGTGCTGAGGGGTGCAGAAGGACCATGGCCTTCCCCAGGCTTCCTAGGACAGGTGTTGAAGGTCAGCTTTGGTTCCTAGCGAGCTGGGACTAGGCAACTGGTGATTAGCTTTGCCAAAAAAACAGCCAAGCAACGGTTTTCTTCTCCCTCTTCCCCTTTTGGAAAAATATAGCCAGAGGCTGTTATATCAGCCTGACTACATCAGGAGGAAAGTATTTTCCATGGTGCCACATGAGAAGAAAGATGCATCCCCCATCCCTTTCCTGGCAGGAGAGGCGGAGATGCTGCCCCAGGCACCGCATGTCCAGAGAGCCCAGATCTGTCTGCTGCCATACGCCTCGTCCTCAAGAGCAGTAGTGCCTTCATTCTAAACACACAAGCCTTGCAGAGTTTACATTAAAATGGTGGTTCTAATAAAGGAATCTCACTGCAAAACAACCAAACAGAGGAACATCACCGTGCCAGCCTTTGTTTTTTGAACGAGGTTCTCCCTGTTGGCCATCACTGAGATGAATTTGTTCTTTCATCATAGATATTGCCTATATAAAATATATAGTTTATTAGTTTTGATCTCCCCACATGCTGTACTTGAAGCCGGTTCCAAGTTTTATACAGTTAAATGCTACCATATGCTTCAAGAGCCTTTTCTATAAACTGGCGTAAATCAGGGTAAGAATTTGAACTGCTTCTTGCCAAAACAGAGGGTGTGCCTATTGCTCAAGCTAAACGCTTTTCTCCATTTCTGCTCTGCTCACAGTGAACCTGCAGTGTAGCAGTCTGGATTTAGACAATACCCGTTATGACCCATACAGAAAGACCACAGCTTTCCACTGGCTCTGGGAAATGCAGAAAAAATGTAACGGCCCAAATCACCAACAGTCATGAAAGCTTTTCTGATCCTGGTAAATCCCTCAGCAGCCTGGTTACATTTGTTTGTTAAAACACATGAAACATTGGGAAAAAACATGAAGAGGAAAAAAAATCATCTGTAGAACATACAAGACAGCTGGCCTCTAGAAACTCACCCAGCCCTTTGCCACCTCAAGGCCATTTCAAGGACAAGAATATCATTCATCACCACGACAACCCAGTTCAGTCCCAGAGCATAAAACATCCTTGTCTTTGTGGGGAAATGCACCTTTCAGTGTCTTGGGAGGGGCTGAAGGAGAGGGCTGAACTGGGTTCATTCACACGGAATGCAGCCAGTCCGCTAGAAATCAGATTGAAGTAAAGCACAGCTTGGCCCTCCGTTATTTGAAGCCTTGTTCCTGAAGGACATGTGCTAGGGATAAAATAAACAGAACATTTCCAGGAGGGCAAGGAGGGAGCAGTTAACTTCACGGGCAGCCTGGGAGTGATAGGAAGATATATAAACCTGTGGGCAGCCAGAGGCTTTATTTCTGATGAGGGTTTGTCCCCAAATGGGTGATGCTTTCTATGGTGCTCAGCTGCTGTAGGCGGCCACAGCACCGGGCCTTGATGGGTGGTACAAAACTGTGTGCTTTGCCTCCATCCAGACACCCTTGTAGAGCCTGGCTAGCATCAGGAAAAAGGCATATGGAGTATGGCTGACTTTGAAAATGGAGCAAGGCTCGTGAAAATCCTCTTTTTCTTTGCTTTGGGTGAAGCTTGCCTGCTTTGGAAAGTATAGCATAGGAGATCTCACTTTCCCAGGGCAAGCACAAAACACAAACCCATTGGAAATGAGGCATCATTAGCTCCTGCATGCGCCAAAGGGCTTGTTTTTGCGTAAGCTTGTTTTCCTCCTGCAGTCTCCAAGGGCTGACAGAGGGTCAGAGCCCTGTGCCATGGTCTCTCACAGTTGCCAACAGCCACAAAGGCAGGACTAGGCTTTCTGGGCTGCTTATGCAGTTGCATTGCCCTGATGCACTCAGAAAGTGACCCAACGGGATTTCCTGAGACTTTTCCAGACGTTCCAATTTGGGAATGGATACTACTGGTCTGATCCACTGAGAAGTGGGTTTCTTGCAGTCCTTTCTTGCTCAGAGGCCCCAAGCACTGGAGGAGTTTGTCCTCGCCCTGGACTGATGGTAAGAAAAACAAGGACCTGAAGAGAGAAGAAGGATGTGGATTAATTTGCTTCTCAGTCTCTGCTGCTTGCACATGATGATGGCTCTTTGGAGCAATCTGAAAAATCCACTTGATTAAAAAATACAGAAACAATTAAGCACTTACTGCTGTTTACTTTCATAATAGGAACAATTGATCCTTCTTTGTTGTGACTTCCACCTCTGACCCTAATCCCTCACTCTGCACCCAGCCAAGCATAGTTCAGATAGGGGAAAGGGTGGGAGAGATTAAGGTTCTGGATTTCAGTTGGAAGTATAAATCAGCTTTGAAATAGTCACATTTTTTGGCCTAACTAAAGGAAGTCATCCGTACAATCAGTCTACCATCACTTTTTTGTTATAACAAGACAAATGCCAGCTTCCTGGCTGCTGGAAATATTATTTTTTTGCTTTTTTCATGACAGTGGGATCATCTAGCTGGCAATGTTTGAAGAGAAGCTTAGAGCAGGGGAAAGAAAGAAGCAACATAAAGACACTGTTGTGACAGTGGCTGGCAGCACAGCCAGACAGAGCACCCCTTGGTGACACATGAGAAAGAAGCTGAGTGGAGGATATAGCACAGGGTTCCAGGCTGTCAAAGGAACATATTGTAAGAAATAAGGAGGGACATTAAGACACCATGATGCCCCTGCTCTTTTGGCATATTTATTTTCATAGCTGTATTCTGTATTTTACCACACCAGTGGTGACACATTTCACAACAGTGTGTTGCTGCTGGGTTTCCTGGTGCTGGTGACCTCCAAGCCCATCCCCCATTAGCTGCCATGTACATTCCAGTGTCTCCTGGGACATCAACTGATTATAGATTTGAAGAAAAGGGGCAACCTACCACATTACCACAACCGGTCCCCATTCCAAGACCTGCCCAGGTGCTGCCTCCAGCATGGAGCTCCTGTGCACAGGGGCTGCACAGCTGCTGGCCACATCTAGCCTGGTGTCTTGCCTCGCTTTCCAACAGTTACTTCACTTCTGTATAATGGGTAAGAAAAGTAAACTATGTGCTCTGCTTGAACGTATGTTAAACAGATGCAGCTTTCTCTTTTTGGCTTGCTATTTCTTAACCCGAATACTTTCACTGACATAGTTTATGCTACAGCCCAAAGAAACAGTTGCATTGATACAACCGAAGCAGACAGTAGGAATGACCATAGTCTCTGTTGGCAGAAAAAACTTCAGCATGAAGCTTCCACCTCACGCATGACAAAAACCAAGAGAGAGCCCAAGACAGCCTTTGGGATAATAACTTTGTGTGTGAGGGCCAGATAAGAGAGAGAGTAGAGGGCTATGGGAGAAAAATAATATATTTTCTTTTCCCACTTCTACAAAATGAAGTTTTGATTTAAATGTTTCAAGACTGTAGCAATGGGAGAAGAACACTGGTATAAAACATGTGAAACGTCTCATGGCAAAGAATAGCTGAGGCATACCCAGCAATAACAGAACTTCAGCTTCACATCTGTTCTTAAATACGTAGAACAGCTAAAACTCCATTGGGCAGTTTCTATTGCCAAATCTGATGTGTTGGACCTTATATTAAAACTGTTTTCTCTCTGTAACAAGCTACTGAAGTTTCAAAGCAAAATGTGCTGTCCTTCCCTTTGGTTTCCCACTGTCCCATAAGGCACTGGTGCTAGATGAGAAGCCATTTCACTGAAAGCTCTCTCCCCCTAAAGAGAGAGAGCATCTCCTACAAACACAATGCCTATACAGCTAGGTGTCTTTGAAGCCTGGGATAAAACTACCTTCCCACAGGCCACATCATTGTGACTGCCACCAACTGAGACTGAGGCTTTGTAAACAAAACCCAAAGATGTCAGGAAGCTGCCTCTCTGCTGCCAGTGTTGACATCACCTGCGGTGGGTTACCTCAGCCTGAATGCCCCTGTGCTGACGGCACTGCTTGGACGCCTTTGTTCACCTTGCAGCAGCACGTGCCTGGTCTCCAGCCAGATCACTGGCAGCAGGAGCACATGCAGGCACACCGGCCTGTCCACAGCAGCCTTCACAAACTGTTCAAACACATGCAGACCTTTAGATTTCACAACTGTTTGCAGGCGTCTATGTATTTGTAGCATTTCTGAATGGTTTGTGATTATTTCCCATTGGGCTCCAGAGGGATGGTGTATGATTACGAGTGTGATCACAGTTTGTGCTGTTCCATTTAGTTAGTGAAGGTATTGCATGGGTAGAAGATCCAGGAGGGCAGAGCTGAGGGAACATGAGCTATCATACAGCTATTTGGCTCTGGTGGCACTTAGTGGGTGACATGAGTCTGAAGAGAGTGTGTATTACGGAGCAAGCAGGCATTGCCTCTCTCCTGGTGCAGTCAGGTAAGGTGTTCACTCTGATTTTTCCTCCATCTCCCCAAAGAAAACAAAAAATCTGCCACTTTTTCTTAGAGAAATACAGATAAAGATACTGATATACGTTTCTACAGATTCACACAAATATTCCACTTTTCCAGGCATCTTCCAATGCAAAGAAGGTTATTTATCCTTTTTGGCAGTGAGGATGTTGGGGGCCAAAAGCCTCCCTGAACCGGGCTACAAGAAGCAGCACATACCGCCACATCTCTGCACTTACAATCTCAGATATCCACCACGGAAAAGGACAGCAGTGGTGCAACTGTCACCGCTCATCAGCATCCCAGCACCAGGGAGAGCCAAGGAGCACTGGAATTTACTCTAATCATCTCTATTCATTGAGTGTGGTCATGGCAAGTCAGACATGATCAACCTCAGAGCACAAGTGATTGCTGCCGCACTTCTTCACCATGTCAGAGGCAAAGCAGAGGCTGTGTGAGGATCTGGCACATTCCCCTCTGGAAGCAGCACTGCAGAGCTGCCCAGTTCACCATGGTGTGGCTTTCCTGCTTACGGGTCTTCCAGGAGCAGAGGCACTTGCGTAGTTGGTTTGGTTTCTGCCCCACTAGGTGCCCTCCACACCATTATCCGGTGCCCTGCTGGGCAGTCTGCATAGCAGGGCAGGCCTTGACAGTGGGATAAACACACTGGGTTCTGTAGAAATCACTCTTTGGTCACATGCAGATTAATGGTGAATGACACCACATAAGTAATTTTCTGTTAAATGCTGAAAAAAATACCTTACAGGATGCAACTCATTTTCTAGCCAAGCCTACAGATAGGACTTTCTTTCTTTCCAAGTTAAAACTATACAGTCCAGAAGATGGAATTTAATTGAAATCTTATAAGAATCTCAAAATGGCAGGGCCATGGGCTTGAAATTAGAGACTCGCTCTTCTGCCTGTTTCGGTGATTTAGGGCACCCATCATGTTGATGGTGTACTTGGCTTCAGATATGTGGTTTACAACAAATGCAACCTGCACTAGGCTTGCAAATACCATCTGTGTGTAGGGCATCAAGCTGGAGATGAAGTCTAGCTCTCCATGCTTGCTGTCAAAAGGTCTCCCAGGGTGGGGGTATATGCTGCTAGAAGTTTGCTCCATTTTTTGTCCCAGAACAGTGGGGAATATTTTCTTGGATAGAAAATCTTCCCAGCTAGCGATGTCCAAAATCCAACTGTTGTGCCATGGCTGAAAGTACAGAAGGATCCGGTCTCACTGAAAGAACTGAGAAGGGAAAAAAGTGCCAACATGGGGCAGGGAGGCATCTGTTGGCACCCAGACCAGATGGGAAGATGGTGTGTAGGCTGGGGCCAAGGTGGGTTGCTGGGGCGATGTGGGCACACGCAGAGAAATGGGGAAGGGGACTTAGCCTTTCCACCAGCCATCTGGGGATCTGCAGACAGACAGGCAAAGACCAGGCCAGTATTTCTGAAAAAGCTGCAGTAGTGTATTAATGCAGAGAGCGCTCTTCTGCTTGAGGAGGCAAACATAAAAGGCAGACGAGCACTTTGGAAAAAACCTGTCATTTTGGAGTACGCCTGCTCCAGAGAAGCGTGAGTACCTCCACACTTGACAACAACTGCTGGGAACTCTTCCCCAAGCCTGATCAAGGCTTGTCAGGAGCACAATCAACCCATGCTGGGCTCACCATGGTAAGCAGGTGGATTGCTGTGCCATCCTATGCCATCCCAAGCGCAGGGCAGCCAGGGCAAGGGTCTCCAGCCCCAGCACAGAGTAGAGTGGGGGAGCAGCTCAGCATTCTGTGCCACCCTCTGACAGCCGTACAGCTAAAAGCTGCTCTTGCTTGCCATTCACACCTTTTAACATCATTAATCTTTCAGGAGTATTCTGCAGTATCCTAAAGCACACACTGGGAAGCAAGTTAAATTCGTATGTTTAAACAGAATAATTTCACTTTTACACTGTGAAGAGGTGGACATCCTTGGTGGGGATTTGATGATGTCAGCACTGGCACTGGGATGGGGTCAATGGAAAACCTGAACCAGAGCTCTCTGCTCTGCAAAATTACACTGAAAATTTCAAGGATACACCACAAGGGTTTAAGCGTGCAAGCTCCTCAGAGTGGGAAATGTGAGTCCACGAACATGCTGCAAAGAGCATCGCCTCCCATAGGCATTGAAGAAGGAGGAGGACTTAGAAATAAGATGCTGGAGGTGAGTAGGAGGATATAGAGATAGATTAGAGAGAGAGAGGATATAATTACATAGACACATTACTGCTAAGGTAATTTTTTTCTGGAGAGCACTGTAAAACTGAATAATTAAAAAAAATACACTACAAGTACTGCAGAGAATTAACAGAAAAGTGCATCCTTGCCATCCTTCCAATGTTGCCCATATTCAAATTGGTACGATTTGTATCTCTGCGTTCAGTTGTCAATAAGAGGACTTTTATGGTGAATGGCAGATGAGCTTTTTGTTGGTAAGAGGGGCACGATATACTAGACTTCATCATTTCACAGCTCAAACAGAAAAGTCTACAAATCTTCACAGGGATTGAAGAATGCAGCTACTACAGGCATCTAACAGGGTTTGAAAGAATTACCCTGAAGTAATGAGAATTTTGCAGGAAAATGCCACAGAGCAAATGATATCATTATTATGGTTCATGCTTACAAGAGTATGAACAAACCTTCTGGGAAGACTCTGTTTTAAATTCAGTTTTAGAGAAATCTGTGGAGGGATGGGAAAGGCTTCCCAGCCTGCTTGGGACTTCAGCAAAGCGCATTCTAATCAATGGCCTCTTGCTCCAGCCTCAGAGAAGGCCAGGCAGGTTGGTTCATGGCTTATAAGAACTGCTTTGTTGCCTTTGGCGTGTGCTCCTGCAGAAGCAGGTATTCCATGTTAAAAATAAGTATTTTTGGCACAGCATCTTGCAGCCTCACACAGAGAGAAAGAAACTGAGCTGAGGGAGGGAGGGCCAATGCTGCAATGTCTGTGGCAGGCAGAACAGATGCATAACTTCATCCTGAAAGAAATCACCTCCTTATAAGAGCTGCCTCTATTACCACCCGCCCACCCCAACCCCCCCAGTAGCATTTGCCTTTCTAGAAAGTGAGCCCACCACACAGGAAAAGTGATTTATCTTCTCCTTTTAGGAGATGTTATTTCTAGCAGAGCCAGATGCCTTCTTTGCTTTTCAAAGTTTTCCAAGCACTGTGGTGGAACGTTTCTAAACACCCTCCAGTACAGTACATCAACACAGCCATTGCATGGTTGGGAGGGCACAACCCACTGGGGAGATGTGCTTGGCTTCATCAGCTGCTTGCACTTCAGCTGGTTCACTGCTGTGTACCTCAACAACAGGACAACCTGCACGCCCTGGTGCCACATGTAACATGGAGCTGTGATGAAGAGGCTCTGCTGTGGTTCAGCTGAGCAGTAAATGTTTTTTGAGAGGGAACAGCAGTGTGAGGTTTATTATTCTGTGCTGCACTGAAGTCATCCAAAATTACAATTTACAGCATTTCCCCACCCACAAGTTGCTACTCCTGGGAGCAGACCACCCAATCTGTCTTAGCATATCGCAGGCTGCTGTGAGGCCAAGTCCACATATCATCCCTATGCACTACAGGACAGAGAACTTTCCAACCCACTAGCTTTGCCATCATCAAGGACTGGTTATGATTAAACTCCACGAGATAAAAGGTTTGGTTTTTTCTCTCAGTGCTGAGGATAAACCCCAAATCAAGGCAGGATGAGCTGTTTTGCTGCCTTCTGACTGTCAGGATCTCCCAGCTGTTTAACATGCTGAAGCGGGACAACATTTGTCCAGGACAGGGAGCTAATACCAGAAACGTGTAAGAGATGCAGCAATCCAGCAATGAATAAACTGGCAGGTGAGAGAAAAAGTAAGCAGAAAGCTGTAATTATTTATCCCAATAAAGAACCCACCTAGGGCTTTTCACAGCACAAGGGAGAAAGGAGAGTAAGGTTCAGAGGCAGGTGTGAGGAAACAAGAGGAGGGGGGAGATGGTACACAGCCCAGACCCTGACTTGTGAGCTTGTGCCGTCATGGAAAGCGTGAAGCAGAAGGCAGAGAAGCACAAAGGGCCACAGGGCAGTGCTAGCCCAGGGCTGCTGCTGGGCACCCGAGTTCCAGGGAGGCACCTTCTACAGAGCAGCTCAGAGCAGGATGCTCTGCCACCCGCTGCAGAGGAAGCCTTGGCCGCACCCGACCGGTATCACTGCCTCCCTGCCGCACGGAGTCACTCTCACCTACTGACAGTCCCAATCCGCCCGCCTTTTCTCACTGGATTTGAGATACAAATGAAATATCTTCAAGTTGTGTAAATGTCCTAGAAGGAAGAAAACAGAATTATCACACTTCTCACGCTGTCCTTGTCAAGAAGGGATTTCTCCCTCCAGTGTTACACCAACAGAAAATGTGCTTTACATTATACCCCTAAGAGGGCTCTGCAGCACAGAAACACTCTTACAGACTTTGCAGAGGAGATGAGCAAAAGAAGGAATCAGGCTTTTTCCATTCTAACAGATTTATTCTGTTCCTTGGCCCAGAATTTCTATTTCCAAGTAGAAATGAAGCACTTCAGCCTATGATTTCAGAATTGAAACTAAACCCAGGAGCATCACAGCAGTAAAGAATTTTCTCTCTCTTATTGGACAGTTTTGGGTGACATTTTTGCAAAGAGCCAGCTAGGGACTTCAGATGATATGGGAAATGCTGCTGCCCAGAGGGTCCCCAGGGAACGACAGCAGGTCTGTGTGACATGACACACCCTAAAATCTCCTGATAGAGAACAAGACATTTCAAAAGTCCCCAACCAGAGCTGCAGCTTATTGGAACACTGAAGCATAACTGCTCCCAGCTCCAAAGTCACACTGGATGAGGACAGAGCTTCCCACATTACCTTTTCTACAGCTAGGAAAGTGAATGCTGCAAGGTCCACCCTATTGCACAAGGACTCACTTAAGCAAGGGGATTTCCCAATGAAGAGTGTAGTTTGCTGAGCCCAAGACTGCGAGAAGCTCTCTGCATCATGAGATGTTGTGTGGGTATGACGCATGGTACAGCAATAGTGGGGGTGGTCGCCTTGGGAATAAAGCCCACATCAGTCTTTTCCCAATTAAAGCATAAGGAGAACATAAATTATAAGAAACTGCTCTGATATTTACTCCTGACAGGCTGCAGGAACTCATAAAAGTAACAGGAAACCAAGCTTGTAGCTTGCTGTGCCTATTAAACTGACAAAGATCAGGGGAATCACAGGCTTCGGGGTTACTTTTACGGACTCTCTTCCAGGGGTGATGGCTGCATGGACATGCAGACATGCGTGCCCACACAAGAGGACAATGCAGGAGCAGGAACAGGGGGAGGGCAGCTGAAGCTGAAAGGGCGTGCCAACCTCAGCCCAAGGGTGCCAACCTCAGTGGAAGGGCGAGAAGAACTCTCCTTACACACAGGAAAATCTAATAGTTTTCATGATTTTCTTGTCTTAGTGTGTGCTGAGCCCCCAGAGCACATATGTATTTTGCTATTGACAGTTATCACTGGAGGATGAAACGATGCGGCCACAGTCACTCCCCTAGTACTGTAGGGGGTTATCCTACAGCAGAATTTAAGCCAAATATTTTTACTTTTAATGATTTAGGGTAAATTCCTATACTCTACCTCCATTGAATATCAATGCCAAAAAAAGTGAGATTGAATATGCCTCTGTCAGTGAAGTAAATAATACACTTAAAATAGGCTTTCAGTCGTCTTAGAGAACTATTGTCACAGCTGATCCACATTAACACTTTAACAGCCTTGAGCTTGCTCTTGATTCAACATCTAAGGAGAAGATTCTCACTAAGGAGAAAAGCACTATGCTTCCCAGAGTTGTAACAGAGTGGGTTTGCTAACCTCAAAATATTTTTCTCGTTATAAACAGGAGCTTGCTTCTGAAAATGGTACCAGTAGGACAGGCCACTGGAACAGTCCAAGAAGAAGCTTTCACATACATGTGCATAAAATGCTTTAGAACTGTGAAGGAGGAACAAGAAAACTTTCGTTAATAACTGAGAAATCCATCCTTGAACTTTGGGGTGATTTGAGCATCTTGTCAGCTGCATCCTCACTGCCAATAGAGAAAATGAAGGGGGACTTTGTTTCTCTTAATTTTTATAGGAATCAGACCAAACACAACACTTCTAAAGGCAGTTCTATTTAAATTAAATTAGTGCATTAAATAGATGGCTATAAAAATAGACTAATATAACAGTAATTATTACACCATCCAGATCTAAACACATTCTTTAAGTCTGACAGTCAGCATGTGGTGATAAAGTCTTATCAAAAGATATTTTTTCATCATATTATGCTACTCCTTATTCTGCTGCTACAGCTAATTAAATGGGAAGATTAGAGTGTATTTCATTATATATGGTCCTTTTTTTCTACTTCTTAAGCAACAAATAGTAGTGGCAGTATTAAATGAGGTTATCATATACTGTTTAATTAAAAACATCACCATTATTTGAACATTTGGAAGAGTCAGGTACACTTTTATCACAGCATCAACTAAACTATTTGTTGGATCAAGCTTCCAGATGACTTCCCTTTCTGCCAGATATACACTGGCTTATTTACAGAAACAAAGCCTGAACTGGAAGGGACAACTGGCTCATCAGACCTACTGGCCATTCATCACAGCGTGATGCTTCAACAGAAGACATGCTCCATTTCTTCTTCCTAGCATAAACTGCTGTGTAATTGATTTTTCAATAATTTTTCAAAGATGCCAAAAAGATTCAGAATTCAACATTAGAGCCCTCTTAAAATTCAAGTTGCATTTACATATAGACGCTTCTCTGTGTCAGAATGTGGTGTTCTGCTTTCTGTTTGCATGCATTTTATGTAAGAATGCAGTAGTAGAAATCAAAATCCCTTTCCTTTACTGTTCTTTATGCTTTTATTCATAATCAAGAACAATCAAGATCCTCAGCTACTGATTTCTGTTGACAGCCATTAAAATACAGACATATACACAAGCACTTGCAAGGGCCTTAGGACCTACTAGAAAAGAAATATGACCTTTAGGCAGGTAGACAAGAATTTCCCTGGCCTTTTCTAAAATTATGCCTCACAAGCAATAAAAAAATATAGATTAAAATCAAATTCTCATGAAGGGACTGACATAAAAATATCAGTCACCACCCACTTTCATTCTGAACTGTGTTGCAACTTAAAATCTTTGACAGACATATCATTATTTCAAGTTTATGATCACCTGACTTGGTATCTTTCTTGAATGAGACAGGTTTCACAAGATAATTAACTGAACCCTGGAGAAAAGAATTGCTATAAATGGTTAGGACTGATAGAGGGAGGAGACCAGTCTCATAAAAGTCCACATTGTGCTAATAAACATGCCAAGAAAAAATATGATCGTTAGACAACATCATGTCCAGCCATCAAGATTTATTTCCTTCTTTCAGAGGCAATAAAAAGGGTACGTGATCTGACCTTGGACCACTGCTTCAAAGTGCTTCAAAAATCTATTCAGATCCCAAAATATGGGAAAAAAGACAGTAAATATTTTTCCTTCAATGTGTGTGGTGTGTAACCTAAAAAAATTATGGTTTTGACTGTAAAGTTTGCCATAGCATATATCTGACCAATGCTGTAAGACATTGGATATTTCTCTCACTGCTATGAGAACAAACTTGACATTCAATTTCAAGGAGATGCTTCATTTAGGAAAGCATTATTCTCACCAAAACAGGAAGGCGCAATACATGCCTCAGCTTCTCCTACCTATAAAGCAATATTTGCTGTAGGTAATGGTAACCGAAGACCAGAGGGACAAACCTGGAAACTAGAGCCTGACTTGCTTGCATGGTTATGCACAGAGACATGTCATGCTCCAAAGAGTGCATGATACCATCCAAACCTACCAAACAAAAGCAGTCACAGGTCCCTCCTGCAAATCACTCACATAGGGAAAGAGATGAAAGCTTGGTTCTTCATCTTCAATAACTAGAGGCTTTCCTGAAAGGAAGAGACGCCAGGGAATAGCCGGTAGCCTCCCACAAGGAGATGTCGTCACACTGTGCAATGGGGTGTCCAATAAAATGTTGTAATGCATTACACAAAATTATGTCACCAGCAACTTCATGTCCTGCCAATTTGCAAAGCTCATGTTGACTGAATAGGCAAAACCCGAACTGACAGGTGAACAAATTTCTGAAGCACTATTACAGACATTAAAAGGCACAGGGCTTCAAGAAAGTCCTGAGCCAACCAAGTTACCTGCGAGTTTCTCCTGACTCTTAAGCACATGAAATATCTACATGAACATAAACTGCTGTCAGCAACTCATGCTGAAACAGCATGACTATTTCTAAGGGCCTTCTCCTTGACAGCGACTCTAATCACAGAGCTTGGGTAAAGAGTAAATGAGCTGTTTAATCTGAAAAATTAAAGCTCCTCATATACAGGCAGTGTCCCGCTATCCAGCTAGACAGCCAGTATTTCACAGCAAACTGTTTATAGCCTACCTTTGCCAGCAGAACAATTTAACTGGTATCAGAATAGGGTTTTTCCTGTCATGCTTCCCATTCCCAGACTTCTTTGTAAAGTCTGCAAATAGAGATGCCAACATACCCCATTGTGACCTACATAGCAAACAATTGGACTTGTGTTCCTGCTGTGTTATCACCAAAATGAATCACTGTTGTGTCTCCTCAATGGCCTGGCAAGATCGAGAGTTTTCTGCTGGGAAGTGTCAGTTGAATCTCGCATCTACTGCTCCCAAGACACCAACTACATATTTTGTGTTTATAACAGAGAAGAAAAACATCCAGCAGAAAAAGTCTCAGCTTTAAACTTTGCTCTTTGCCAGGACAAACATGGAAGCAAGTGAAGCACAACTCTGAAAGCTCTGGCTTATTAAACTCCACGGGGAAAAAAAAAAATCATTTCATCAATCTTCTTTAAAAAAGAGAATAAAGATGCTAGATAAGTCCTTGTTCCCCCCCAACAACATAAATTACACAGATCTGAGGAATTAGAAATGGCCATGCTATAACATCATTGCCCACTCTTTCTGTATCTAAGAATCTTACAGTTGGGTCCTGCTGTTATTGGAGTTGGGAGGAAAAAAACCTTGTTGGGAATGGGGTATGGGGATGACGAACTGTTCTTTGCCTTCTCAGGCTTCACAAGTTCCTGGGTTGGCTTGGCAATGAAAGGTTCCAGAAAATCTTTCTGAAACCAGAAAGATTAACTTCAGGGGAAGGCATCCCTAATGGGAGCGAGCAGCTGGCAGTAGTTAATATTTATAGTCTTCTGCTGCAATGGTGGGTGGGGTCTAAAAAAGTGTAGGAGATTTGGACTAGGTGTCCTTGAAATGAGTCTGCACTAAGCTATGTGATCAGTATGCAACAAACCTCTGCCCCCATCTGAGGAAGGAAAGCACCAGGTATTTTACACTTTTTCTCATCAAATACTTCAACAGCACAATGCAACAGCAACTTACTGAACAAATACAGAGAAGATCTTGTATTTTATTATTTATCTCCTGGAAGAAATATAAAATTCATTGCTGCAAAACATTTCAAAGACTGAAAACAGTAAAAAGCGGAACTAAAATCTTACAGCCTAAGTGGGAGAAACGTGAAAATCTGTTGCTATCTGTAAGCATTTGCATTTTAAGATAACTAAAAATTATAATACTCTGCATTCCTAACCCCACTGCAATGCAAACTCTCTTAAACGTGGATTTTAGTACAGAACTGTAATGGCTGAGGTCTTTAGTGTCTGAACAAAACAGAACACGGTCATTTCAAATAGATGTTACTTTGCAAGTCCAGATATCAGACAATTATAGTAAACCCTCTTCTGACAGGTGTCCAAACACAATCTTTAAAAGGAAGAAGTACGAATCACCTAAAAACCCCCAGAACAATTGTCTATATTGTATTTGTTGGAGTCACAAAATCTCCGAATCTCATTTCATGATGGAATCAGTAATGCTTTTTTGTTATTTACTGCAGAGGCTGAATACTCACCCTCCCATGTACTGGATATTGTAATTTCCATTCAGCATGCTTTTCCCAAATCCCTTCCTTTTATAAAAGTGGTACACCACTAGAAGCACTACAGAAAATGAAGAGAGGAAAACTGGTTCCGAGAGACAAAGCAGTGACATGTATTAATTATTAAAATTAATTATATAGTGGAAAGTAATCTAATAGTACTTATGATTTATCTAATTACTTGAAATATGAAGTCTTTATGTATTGTCCTAGTTCTTTCACTCATCCTGGAAAATCTCCAGCAATAACTCCTAGAGAAGGACGTTAAAAAACCAAATTTAAGATGTAAATATTCAGGAAGAATTTAAATAATGCTGCTTTTAAACCTAACCATACAAATTGTAACATATGTACCTTTTCTCTACAGGAAAGCAGAGCTTTGCCTGTGCCCATTATGAGAAAAAGCAATACAGAATTACAGGAATTGTTCCATCCCACGGAGTCAGGAACATAAATAGGAGGCTATGCCTTAGTAATTCATGGGGCTTTTACCTCCCCCATCGGGCTGCGAGTATAATACCTAGAAGACATATTCTGGGAGTTGTTCCATGCAAGATTCCTGTACAGGACTGCACTGTTTACATTGACTACAAATCTATATGCACAAGACAGCACAGCATGGAAACATAAACTGATCTCTGAAGTCTTTCTGTGAAACAAATTGAACATAGTTTTTCTCATAACAAGAAAGTAAAACAAATAATTTTGAATGGGAAGGGTCTCTTAAAAATTTTGCAGGGAACTTCTGCTTTCTAATATTGCAAACTGTATTAAACAAGTCTCTGAAATTAAGAGACTCCCTAAAAATACATATTCAGTATCAGTGAGGCCCATCCAGTTCACCTAATGGATCCTTCTACAGGCTACAGAAAAGGCAGTATGAAGACTCAATCTACACAGGAATTTAAGCAGCTGAAAGAAGTTGCACTGCAATGCAAGAGCCACATTTTAAATGTAGCTGTATTTGCTACTGCTCCAAAAAAATACTATGGGCCACATGAAACACTATTTTTTACAATGGGGAAGGGGAAAAGCAGGAGGAAGACCCTGCAAAAGAAAACAAACCCTTATACTTAAAGAAAGTATCAGAAACAAGCCTAACAAAAAGCAGTGGATCAAGACTTTCAACTAAGACGACTTACAGAGGAAGGGATTTTATCTCCGTGTACTGGGGAGCCTTGTATAAATCCTAATCCTTATTTTAAACAAACTGACCCCAAATTACCCATGACATTTAGAATAATTTTGTACTAGAAGACAATCTTGGTGGTAATTTTGTGATAAGCATGGCAAAGCATTTGGAAGAGAGAGCTTCCCAGTGAACAGGATGATTTCACTTTGAAAAACTTTCTAATTGTTGATTCATCAGCTCTCCAAAGCAGCCCAGGCTAGAAATCCTAAACTTGCTTCAGTTGAACTTGGCATGGACCTTTAACCAGTTTGTTGGCAAAACTATTTAAATAAAGGTTCTTTGTCTATCTTTCCTTTTTCCAAGGGTACAAAATTGTGTCAAGTGAAAACATAGCCTATACCCCCCAGAGAGCATAAACTAAACTGAACTTGGAAATAAATCTGCAAGAACAAAGATATGCTGTTGTAAAAACACATTTCCTCAACAACCAGAGACTCAGTGTGAGCACGGGACACAGGTACACTGGAGCTGAGAGCTCGACTGCTCTGAATCCAGAAGTATCACAGTATCACAAGGTTGGAAAGGACCTCTGAGATCATCAAGTCCAACCTATAATCCAACACTAACACCAACACTAACACCAACCATCATCTAAACCATGGCACTCAGTGCCTCATCCAATCTCCCCTTAAACACCTCCAGGGTCGGCGACTCCACCACCTCCCTGGGCAACGCATTCCAATGGCCGATCACCCTTTCAGTGAAGAACTTCTTCCTCACATCAAGCTTAAACTTTCCCTGACGAAGCTTGAGTCCATGCCCTCTAGTTCTGTCACTGGTCACCTGAGAGAAGAGACCAACCCCTGCCCGGCTACAACCTCCTTTTAGGTAGTTGTAGAGAGCAATAAAGTCTCCCCTTAGCCTCCTCTTCTTTAGACTAAACAGCCCCAACTGAAGTAACAATGGTCCAAATCCAAGCTGACAAACTCTGTGGGGCAGCGAAGTTTCCACATCTGCACGAGTGTCACTGCATGGCATTACGTTATGGAACTTTAAGAAAAATAAAAAAGGATGAACAGATATCCACCTCAAATCTACAGTTACAAACATGTGCAGCCTGGCGTTGAATTAGAGCTCCTCATGCTGTTACAACAGAGCTGGCAGAATAACAAATGGTGTCTGGAGTACTGTCATGGATGGATACAAGCTCCTCAGGAAAGACTGAGAAAAAAGAAGGGAAAGATTATGGGGGCTCTTTACATGAAGGAGCAGTCTGAACATTTGTGATGGATGGCTGTCTGACTGAGAGTGTGGTTCAGGATCAGAAGACAGCAAGAGTGACAAGGATGTGGCAGCATATTACAAACCAAGCCCATCAGGGTGATGAGGAGACAAGCACTGGAATAGGTTGTCCAGAGAAGTTGCGCAGTCTCCACCCCTAGAGCTTTTCAAGGCCTAAATACACGAAAGTCCTGAGGAACCTGGTCTAATCTCACAGCTGATCTTGTTTGAGCAGAAGGCTTGACTAGGTCCAGAGGTTTCTCCCAACCTGAACTATACTGTGATGGAAAGCCCAAAGGACAGAATCCCAGGCAGGACCTACAGAGTCTGGAAACTGAGGCAGAAAGACACAGCATCTGCTACCAGCCAAGAATTTTGTGACTGTGTTGCAGCCATGAGAATCACAGGTGCTCACCCAGCAGCTAACGGCAGACCAAGGCCACAAATTCTCAGGAAGCTAGAGGAACAATGGAGCAGCGGCAGTTGCAGCAGAACCCATATCTGCAACTCTGATGCGCATCAAACATCTAGAAAGAAAAAAAGTCCCTGGCAACAAATGTTAACTTGAAGTTAATGCCCCATATAGCATTTTCTCAGGGCAAGGAACTTTTAAGTGTTCTCAGTTCCCTAACCAGTGAAGAGACAGGGAATGTGAGACCACACTAAAAAGTATTCCCTGTGAGGGGAAGGGGCAGAGGGGCAAAAATATGTTTAATTCACTGATGTTCCTTACATGTGTCCTTCCCAACAATCCTATCCTACAATATAACATATCAGCTGTCTGCGCAGTGACAACCTTCCTGCCCCACTCACTCCCGCTGACATACTATTTAGATGTTTTTGGATGACAAGAACAAGTGCTCTAGTCCAGACTATCACCAGAATCCTTTCTTGACAAATATCCAACTCTTGTTTTTACTGACAGAACCATACCAGTTGTTCCTAACCATTTTCAATGTGATAAGGCTGCTGCCCTCAGGAAATTATAATCACACCATCTCTCTTGATTTGCTAAATACACCTCCTCAAATCTTGGTCCTCCTCTTCTCTGTTTGGTTCTCTTCCCACAAGAGGCTTCAGTTCCACCAGTGTCAGGCAGTTCTCCTCCCAGACAGTTCATGCTCTAGCGAAGCTCACAGTTGGTTCTCCACCCCATTTAGCAGCCTCCTCTATGAAAGCTGCCAATCTGACCTACTTATGTCATCAATAACAGCTGCTCCTTGAAGTTTCCAGCAACTGGCCTCCAGCTCCCTGGACTTGCAGACATCTGAATCACCTGTGCACTTCCATTGCTACACTACTTTTTGCTTCTTTCTTTTATTTTCAGAAATGAAATGGCCTGCAGCCATGACAAGGGTTCAGAACTATTCCCAAAAGGGACAGCCAGTCTAAACAGAAAAGTGATGCTGAGGCGCTGCATGTACAATAACCACATTCTGCCCTGCCTTTTAAGGAATAAAAATGAATGCCTATATACATCTACAAATGAAGCATGCGCTTCAGTGTGGTTCAGCTGTATAACCAGATCTGAACAAAGTTTACTGAGTCTGACTGCATCCTGCACCTATGTGCCAAAATTCTTGTAAAATATTTCCCACATACGTCAGAGCAAACCACTGTGAATATAATGCAAGCAGGTAAACACTGCCACACTGCTGTACGCTTCAGTTCCTGACAAGTCATTTTATTGCACTGCAGTATTACCTGTTTTGTTTAACTGGTAAAAAAAACAAACCTTGTAAGTACTCGACTACTGCCCTGTATCTTCAAAAAGCTTTTAAGTCTATTGCTGGGGAAACAGCAGAAAAATCTACCTCTAGGTTCTGTAAGATTAAGGTAGCAACAGACTTCTTACAGCATCAGTATCAAGCTTGCTGTCAAAGGCTTTGGGTTAGCGCCAATAACAAGTTACAATAAACTCCATACCTGTCTCTAAAAAGAAGCTCACACATTAGCACGAGCACTTAGGTATAAAACTAAGTTTGAAATTCAAGGCTCAACCTTGAATAAGTTAAGATGAGAATCAATTCCTATGATAAAGATAATGGCTGAGATATTATTCAAGAAAACATTCATAAATCAGATACAGACAAGAGTATTAATTAAAATTCCAAATAAACTAATACAGAATTGATCTGTAAGAGGGTCTTCCTGCCACTCAAGATCTAATCCTTTAAGCTGCCAACTGCTGGAAAATGCTTTTCCTTGTTCAGTTTTTACAACTACTTCATAATTTCTGCCCATGGTACTTTCAACAAACAATACCTCAGGGAAAAGAAAAAACACATTTTTAACTGTTCAGATTACACCATTAGAAAGACAGTCTACACAAAATTCTATACCACTACAACATTAAAGAATCTAAAAATACTGAAAATAAAACAGTAATCATAATCATTGATGTTGCATCTGTGTGATAATCTCTGAGTTACAGTACAGTTACAGTCTCCAGTTTCTTGTCTGGCAATTCCTCCAAGAATAAAGACATCTGTCTCTAGAGCTGTTATCACCATTGCCATTTAGTTATAATGCACGAATGGCTCTCAAACTGGACAGGCAGAATACACACAATTGTACCTGGAAAATCTGTCTGACGTTTCTGACTTCCTTTCTTCCCTCACCTCTCCTCCTTCTTCTGAAAACACTCTTTTCTGGCAGATGGACTGAGAACACAATGCTTTAAGTCATTAAGCATAGACTCTTGCTGGCCCAACTAATCTGGAAAGGGACAATCATTCTGCTGAATATTTGTAAAACAGTGCTAGAATGGGAAAACGATTCTAGCATGATGTATGATTCCCTAAGGATCTCTGTAAGAGCTAGTAAGAGGAAGGCTTTGGTGTCACCTAGTAGGCAGCAACTTTGAAGAGTGATGAATCAAGAAGGATATGCAAAAAACCCTGCCTGAATCTGAAATACAGGTTTGAAGTGAATCTGAAGGCAAAATAAGAAACATAAGTGTACATATAAGTGTGGGTGGGAACCACTCCTATGGCTACAGAAAACGATAAAGTCATTTGAAGAAACTTGAGATCAGGTGGCAAACACGAGAGCAAAACCACTTTTCCAACACAAAAGAGTTATGATACTTTTGTAAAGCAATGCTTTATGAAACTAAAACCTTACTATCTAATTCCATTGTCTTTATTTTGCCTTGGCACCATCTACATGAATGGAAAACAATTGCAAAAATACATACATGCACTTAGGTTTTCCTGGCTTCCAGAACATGACTGGAATGGAACCAATGGTTCTAACATTCACCATCTTTTAAACTGTGGTTTCACGAAAGGTCGTTGTTTCTTGAGCTTTTACTTAGCATATCATTTTTATGGTAGCCAACAGAATTCCCAAAGGCTTTTTTCCACCCTGCTCCTATTGGTCTTTCTTTTTTTTTTTTTAAAGAGTGCCCAACTGAAGTGTACTTCCAAAAATGTACCTGTAAAACTTGCATTTGAATGCTCTTCATTGATAAAACAGATGGAAAAGTGAAGAGTAAGGAGGAGAAAAATGTACAGAAGGAAAGTAGATCTGTACAAAAAGCATCATGATGGGAAACAGAGGTCATTTGACTTTCCACTTCACCATAATAGAAATATTAAAAGTAACGTTCTTCAGGCTGTGCGTCACATTCAATTCCTAAAACAGAATATCAGCTACTGTGTTTCTGTGCTGAAAGTCACTTTCCCACTGCTTTTTGTAGATTGTTTGAATTACTTAACTTTAAAGAGTCCAAAAGGCTTCTGATTGTTTCACTTCCTATTCCTTTCATCCTATTCTTCATCTTGTTGGGATTACTTTTTCCAAATGGTATCAATAGTGCTGCCAGTCCCCAAGGCTCTTTATTGATCACTAGCTGCGTTTTATCTTCCTTCTGTAAAATCCAGGCACTTTCTCTGGCCATAGCTACAAATTTCTCCAGCTGTGGCTGATTAACATTCTTGCTGATATTAAGGTCTTGTTCAAAAGGATTCCAGATATAAAGAGGAGACGACTCAGGTTTATTGATTTCCTTACCCTGCAGACAGCGTAAAGAAAAAGCCAAAGTTGCATATATACATTACAGGCTGAGCAAATAACAAATCACTTGAGTTATTAAATTAGCATTAGAAGTATTTTGACCTAGTAGAGAACTTTTTGTTAAACAAAAAACTTCATTATTAATCAAGTTAATTTTCCTGTTAACTTGAACGTGTGACTCCTGTTCTCTGAATCCTCTTAGTGGTGGTTTCCCAGCTTTGATTTCCTTCAAGGCAAAGAATACATGACTACAGCTTAGCTTGTCTTTTTGGCCATTCTCCCATTCGCTTTTTCTACAAACCTCAGACCTCACTCATTGCAACCTCATACACCTATCTACATTTGTGTACAGGCAGCATAAATGTGTGATATTAATCTGCATAGCCCAGTCTCATGAACTCCTACAAGCACTTAAAATATTCAAACCAATTCTCTCACAGTGCACATTAGGAGCTAGTGTAGCAAAAAAAGATTATTCACCTGGCTGAAATTCCTCTCAGTTCAGTCTACCTTTTAAGTAACATAACTATTCCGGTCATGGTCCACTTTCAGGCACTTGTTATAATACAACACAAGCTGTAATAGGTTGCTATTCAAATGCATTTCCATCTTGGAGCTTATCAGTACTCCTTAGGTGACCTGTTCCGTATTACAGAATCTCTGCAAGCCTTCCAAATTCTAGTGGGAAGGCCAGTCAGTGCTGGTCCAGGAAGAGTCTACATGTGTGCCACATGCTCTTGCCCCAGGGCCAAGAGGACTGAATGGTTAAACAGAAACATACCAGCAGCACAGACATCTCCCCTGACCAGCTCAGGCTCTGACAAGTGTATATTTTTGCTTGCCTTTTTGAAGACCTAATGGCAAACAAAAGCCCTTTCGCTTAATGAATCAGTTTCTAGGATCAACCTGCAAAAAACAGCTCTTATGCCAGTAATCCATAGTGCACAACTAGGAAACAGAACACAAACAGGAACATAGCACTGAAACCCCCTATCCTATAAGCGGCCCAGCAGGAGCAGGTGCCAGTTAAGGTAGTTATATTTCTATTATACTTGCATGCACAAACACACTCCCCTCAATAAATACCATGACTTAAACATACAAAGTAAACCAAAGTGATAGTGCAGACCTCTTGGCAAGTACAGAATGATCACGTTATCCATCATGCTTACTGAGTTTTAAGTACGCTTACTGCAGGCCAATGCAAACCACAGAAGAAAACTCAAGTGCCAAAAGGAAATTTCAAAACTCGGTTTTAAGTTTTAATGGAGACACTGTTTGTGTCTGGACTCCCAGCTTTAACTGGAAAGCCTGTCAGTGTACAGGGTTTATCCTAGACCTCTGCTATGACATTCATCATGACTTTTAAAAATTTTCCTCTCACAGAAGTAAAATAGCTTCTACTTTTTAAAATCACCACTTTTATTAAAGGGTTGTCAAGTAAAATCAGGGCCTAGCGTCACAGTTTGTGTTTTCCAACATTTCCAAGTAATGACACTATAATGGTCTTAATGGTGCTGTAATAGATTAGGCTCCGAGGAAAACTTTTCCTTCCAAGAAAGGATTCAGTTTCTAGATAGAATAAGTTTAAATGTACTTTGTATATGCAATTAAAAATTGCATGAGTTGTTGCTTAGCATATGTAGTTTGCCAAACGGCAGACACAGAAATTCAATGGATAACAATGACAAAGTAAAATTAATTTACCTTTCGAAGATTTATGGAATTTTTTCTGAAATCAAAGTTTCCAAAATATTCAAAAAACTCACCCAACAATACATCTAAATGAAAGAAAAACAAAAGCAACATTAAGAAAAAGTTTTTATGCTCATAAAAATAAATTTTAAAAAAAGTTGATGAAGATTCACCTACCAAGTGTTTCTGTGTTTTTTGAAGGTTTAATCTTGCTTAAATCACTAACAAATGAGCAATCATATCCTCCAATTATATGCTTGTCCTTTTCATCTGAAACAAAAATTTCAGGCGTATTCTCAAATGATAAACGATCAAACACAATTTATTTACTAAAATTGAGACAAAAAACATGACTGAATTCAATGAATGCTACCATATTAAGTAAATTAGATTAGAAGTTCACAAGCCACATTTCAGGTAAAAATTGAACTCAGGTTCAAGATTTAAAATAAAAAAGTTTATGGAGAGACAAAGGAAAAGAAGCACGAGTAAATGAAGTACTTTCAAAAGCCTACAGGAATAAGGTATATGACACCTTTGTATCACTGAAGTTACTTCTTTTAAATAAAAAACCTGATATGTCTGTATACAGAACTTTATTATATTCTGAACAGCACAAATTTCTATGGTTAATACCAACAGAAGACTTTCAAAAAATCATACCTAAAGCATGTATCAACCATCTTTTTCTGAAAAACTTGAATCATGAATACTCTTGTAAAATTTCAGAACACGTGTCTTTTTCTAAGTTTAAAAATTGTACACAATTCTGATGCAAATGCTTAAGGTAATTTTAAGGCTGAACACAAACCTTCTCCACTAAAATTTCTGAATGAAGCATGTCAATAGGCAGAAGGTCTGAGTGAGGAAATCCAGAACTTGGGAGCATCACTCTCCATGCTTTCGTTAGATTTACTGAAGATAATATACCCTAAAAGCTATGTATTAAATAGTCAGAACAGCTTGTTTGTGAAGATATAAAGAATTATTTGCAGATGGTCTGAACAGTCTCAAGAATATTACAAATTGTGAGGGAAAAAATATAGCCTTTCTTGTAAACATTTGGTTTCTATAAAACAATATGCATCATGTTAGTCTGCACAAAATCCTTAACAACCGCAGAAAAGTTTGAGACCTTACAAGTCCTCTAAAAAAACCAAAATTAAAAAATGGGACTATTCAGCAAATACCAAATTCTACTTAAAGAGAATTTTTGTATTGAAAATTGATTTATTTTGCCTTTAAAAAATCCATTATTTTAACAAATAAATACAACAAAAAAATAAGTAAAACTTGCATACTCCCTCAAACCTAAGGCATCTGTAATATGCATTAGTATTTCAGGGCACAAAGAAATTGCTTGTGTTTATTTATCACCTCAGAAAAAACAAATGTGAAAGTCACTTCAATAAATACATGAACAGCTATCCTTACCTGCCAGTTCCTTAAGCTGGTCTATTGTTGGAATGATTGGTGGTGATCTCTTTTGCAGAAAGAACATGACCATCATTGTCAAGGAGAAGTTTGTAATCCAGTTACCAGGAACACTGTTTGTAAGTCCATGAACACGGGCCCAACATCGTACAGTGAACACCAGCGCTCTTACACGAGAATCGAGACAGCCATAGATATATAAGAGTTCTGAACTTCTTATAGCAATGCTGAAGAAGAAATGCAAAGTAAAAGATATGTAAGTAATGAGAGAACTGTGAAGTACCAGATGCAGTGTTGGTTGTTCAGCCCTAGAGCATCAGTTGTAAGAAAACAAGGTATTCATAAAAAAAAACAAACCCACCAACTTCAATGCATTTAAAAAAACAGAATTCCTGAAATTGTCTAGGATGAAATACCTGGTAATTTTCCACTGTAAAAAAGGATACAGTTATAGGTAAAAAATAATACTGCATTTGCACTGTTTCCTTTTTCTTTGTTCCGCATCATAGTGTGAGGGAAAAAAACAAACCAAAAAATAAACCACCATCAAGTACTTAGGAATAAAACTACACAGAATCAAGGTGAAAAACACAATTTAGCCACAGTTGCCTTTGAGGTACATTAGGTAATATTTCTATCTTAATATATAATAAAATACAATTAGAAGTCCTTTTAAAACTTTAATCTAAAAAGTAATAAAATAATGCACTGAAAAATACATGAAGTGCGGGGACACAATGATATCTGCAAAACAAGTCAATTTAGTGATTTTCAAACGACTAATGTTTGGTCCTGCTGAAAACACAGCTAATCTGGAAGGGTAAACGTTTTCACATGGATTAGTTTGTGATCCGCTTTATCATATGGTTGTACGAATATTCATATAGTGTACAAATCAGAAGGCAAGGAAAAGCAGAAAATAAACGGAAGCAAGTCGTGAGAGCAAAAACCTTCGAGGTAAGTTTTGGCCTAAAGTGCTTGTTGAACTACAGTTGCAGGAGTTTCTACTTCCAATTTTGCACTGAATTCTTCTAAAAATCCACCATGGCATTTTGGGGAAGTTTACCGTGTCAAAGTTTTATAACACCTAGACGTCTAAAATTTGAACTGTGAAATGCCTCCTGGAGTCTACAGAGGTTTGTTATTACTCCAAATGATAACAAGACAACGCACAGAGTCCCAAACTGTCAGCAATTACAAGGGAGTTGCACAGAACTGCATGCCAACTTCCACTGTGGCTGCATATGCAAAAGTAATTTTATTTTTAAGACATCTGCTCAGTACGGCCATCACAACTCCTGCATACTCTGAATCAGAACTTCGAGTAATTCAGAAAATTCAATCTAGGATCTAGTTGCATCTGATGTAGACAAATCACAAAATCTCCACTGAGAGCCGTATCAAAAGTGTTGTGAAAGATAATCACTCATATTTTACTAGTTTTTAACAACAACAGAAGGGTTAGTAACTCATTTTCAACTAAGTACTCTTATGCCAGGGCTACAGATCTACAGATGTATACTGGATTAAGGTGAGTGTTTCGAAATAACATAAACGTCAGCAAAACAAATTCTAAGCTTTACCATCAACCATCGACAGCAAGCTGGAAGAGGAAAAGCGGATTCAAAGAGAGGTATTTCTAGGAAGCCTGCTCCCTCTACTGGGCACTGCTGTGAAAGGTCCTAAATAACAGTAACACTTTAGACGATTTCTGATGCAGTAACTTAATTTAGCATTCAAGATATCTTGCTAGCAAACGGGTGTATCCAGGCCCTTAACAAAAAAAGGGACACTAAAATAACCAAAAGCCCAGTCACTAAAAATTAACCCAATGGAGCTGCTTAATCTGAAAAGCAACCAAAAGGCAGCTGTGCATACAGCCATGTACATGAAGGGAAGTAATGATTAACGTACACTGTCTTCTTTCAATTCCTTATAAACCAAACTTATTGCATAGAGCAATTTTCAAGTCTTCAGTTTCAGCTAGCAAGTACTTCTATGCTGGAGAAAAATACCTTAAGCACATTAAAACTTAAGCTCTAGAAGTCAAAAATATCCTTTTTACAATTGTTAAGAACACAGAAAAGAGCAGACTAAACAGTTATCATTACAGGTTTTCAGAACATAAATACTTGAGTATTCTTCCTGAACTTTTTAAAACCAAGTCTCACCTGTTGCTCACAGAGAGATCACACTGGAATCCTGTCGGCTGATGGGAAAACTTCACCAGTGGGCAGCGAGCATTGAGTATCTTCTGTACATTCACACATCCAGGACCAAAATTATCAAGGCAATCACCAATCACAGAAAGAATTTTCTGAGTTGCTAATCTTTCAGATGGTAGTCTTTTCATTTGATACTCCATTTCGAAGGGACCTTTTTTCTAACACAAATTTTTAGAAGTAAACTGTTAGTTCTGGAATGAAAGAGACATTTAAGATGATTTCTGAAAGACTACACCAATTTTCAAAGGAGTCTGTGCAATGAGACTGCAAGACAAGAATTATTCAAAGCAACACAAAAATCTGAAAAACCTAAAACATATTGCTTTCTCTTCTACATAATTTTTCAATGATCCAATTTTTCCAGGCTAATCATGATGAACTTACTGTAAAGTTACTTGTTCAGATGAGGGTATAATACTACTATATCTCACTATTGCCTAAGACAAGTAATTCTGGAATTCCCGAGAGCACAAATGCTCTGACTGAAAAGAGAAGCATACGACTAAATTAAAAAGTAAGAGAGGCAAAACACAACCAAACCACCATTAATTTAAAACCACCAGTAATTCCATTTCAAATCCTCAAAGAACAATGCGTTATTAGGGAATCAATATCAGTGTAAAGGAAAAGGTTAGCATGTAAATTACTTAATCCTTCAAAACTAAAGGTAAGTTTCTGTAAGACTTAATCACTTCACATTAGACACGTTTTTTTCTGACAAATAAAAATGTGGAGATGTATTTTGACAACATCAGACACAAATCTTCTTGTAGATTTTTGTATTTTGAACTGTCACATTTGCAGTTTAACCCTCAATAAAATAACTTCATGACTTCATGAAATCTTTATTCTCTTCACTGTGTCTCTGGTTTTAAGCCTCAGCTAATTTTTCCTGTTAATCCAATACCTGACACTGACTTATCCTCCCCCTTGGCACACGTCACAGGTTAATGCATACTACACAAACTGCATTATGCAGTGACCTAAACAGCCCTTTGAGATACAGAGGAGGTTACTTTTGTTATCACCAGGTTATTGCAAAGAAAACATGCACTCACAGATGGGCAAAACAAACCCACTTTAGGAGCTGAATTTCTGAGTTGCTCTGGCAATCACTGAGATGACTGTTCTCACCAACAATTCTCCAGCCAGCACGTGTGTTTGAACACACCAGGCTGTGTAACTGCATGCTACAAGCTGGGTGGGTTCACGAAGTGAAAGGAACCACTGAGGTATATAACACGAAACAAAGAGATGGGGATTCAGCTGACATGTAGGTGTGCTAGGTTTTGGGTCTTTTTATTTCTCACTATCCTACTCCATTATTAACAGGCAATAAATTGAGTCTGTTTTGCCCAAGATGGTAACTGGTAAGTGATCTCCTTGTCCTTATCTAGACCTATGTCTTTTTTCATCTTATTTTCTCCCCCTGTCCTGCTCAGAGGAGACGAGAGAGCAACTGGGTTGCCAGTCAAGGTTAACTCACCACACCTACAAAGTACAAGACTCTCCAGGTGCTGGCACCTTAAGTCTCCCATTTTGGCTATGCTTAAATCAATACATAGGGTTCCACTAATGATTTTTATACCCCTTTATAGGACATATGCTGCCTTATTTTTGTACACAATTTTACACTGATGCAACAGATATGCCTACTTTTTAGTGCTCAAAAATTTAAATGAAACCAAGAAGATCATCAGCTTTAGTGCACTAAGACTGCTCCTGCGCACAAGACAAAAGCCTCACTACACCACACAGAGCATGTGATGAATGGTGTCCCTCAGGGTTCCATATGGGCACCAGTACTGTTTAGTATCATCATCAATAACACAGACAGTGGGATCGAGTGCACCCTCAGCAAATTCACAGACAACACCAAGCTGAGTGGTGCAGTTGACACACCTGAGAGATGGGACATTATCCACCTGGACAAGCTGGAAAAGTGAGCCCATGTGAACCTCATGAGGTTCAACAAGGCCAAGTGTAAGGTCCTACACATGGGCTAGTAACCCTGTCCATCACCAAACCCTAAAGTACACAACAGAACTTCTACAGAGAATGAATGCTAAAAAACAAGCTAGTTACAAAACATGCTTTGAAAAATAGATGTTTTATACTTGAAAGATTATTCCCTCAAAATTTAAGAGGCAACTTTACTGTTTAAATGTAAAGAATTCCTAGATTTTAACACTTCACACACACGTTGATCCTACTCTTCAGCTGACATATTTGCTTTCATTGTTTGATCATGGCAACAATACTAAACACTATATATACATTTGAAGGAAAATTTCTTTAAAGCACGTGGCAATAAACAAATTGCACAGAAAAGGCGAGCAAATTTTCAGTCTTCAAAAGCAGAAGTCTATTGTCAATTCATTTCTTTTCAGGAAAACAAAGCTAGCCTTCCTCAAGCTACCTGCCACCATACAAATGAAAAAGAAAAGTTTACAAGAATCACTTATTACCCATTCAGAAGCCATGAAGAATCCCAACTTCTCCACAAGGCACTTCTGACCCAGCTTTCCCTTCTTCCTGTCCCTATTCTCAACTCTCTCATATTTCATTCTCCAGTCTGAAAGGACATTTACAATATCCACACCCAAAACCAGCCACACCAGGTAAGAGGCTTCCAAAATGCCTTATTTAATCCTTTCCCATTTTTGATGCCTATATACACAAGGACTGAGACTCGACCTACTCTAAATAACCATTACAATTTGAAGCTACTCAAATTCCAACAATAAACATGAAATTGGTTGCATAATGCAAATTTCCAAATCATAGTATGGATTAAGACATGATTAAGAAATTTAATATGTGCATTGAAAAAGGCAATACTGTTGACTGAATATTTCTTACTTAAGTCTTGTAATCCTTCAAGTTTCTGAGGTACTGATGCAAATTCCGTACATTGATCAGCAAATTCAAGTGACAAATTTCAATTTCAAGCCTCCATATTCGCTTAGTAATCACTACTTGGCACTTACTGTTGTACTATCAACGAGGTACTCAAATAATTATGAAGTATACAGTGGAAAGTCTGGCAACTGAAATATCTGCATTATTGATCTGGCCGAGTTCCTGTTTCACTCCTGGGACCTGGTCCCCAGAACATCTTTGCTTCACGTGTATCAGCTTATTCTCAGGTTCCTTTCAGAAGTAAGCCAACTAATTCCCTTCACAATGATAAACTAGGTGCTGTTAACATAATTTTCTCTGGACAGACAACACAAACATTAACATGTGCACCACATGCAACTACTCACCACTACTATTCCAGGTCCTAAACTTTCACATCTCCACACACTTTTATTTCTGTGTGTATACATGCATCCCAGTACACAATTCAGTAACCTTTCTGTAGCATGAAGTCCATTCTTCAAACTAAGGAAACGAACCTGACAACCTTCCCAAAATGTACATGCACAGCCATGCACAAAGCCCAGCAGCTCCAGAGAAGAGAATGCAACAGTAGAACAGGAAGGTATGACATTGGTCAATCAGTTTTGGAAGATAAGGTGGGGGTTCACAGTGAAATTCACCCTAACAGTACAAAGTCTAAGTAAATACTAAATAATTTTCTTCCTATTGCAAGGAAGATCTCTGTCATGTCACATTCAGCTTTTGAAAGTTTACAAATCCAAACATTAAGTAAACTTGCTCACAGTCTACAGTATGAACTCATGCAAAATCTAAGTATAAATAAACTGATTCCTGTGTGTGAAACAGCAAAGGAGCTGCTCTGTTCAAGAAATCCAACAGACTGAAGATACACAGCATAATCTTACCATTTTTGTAGCATGCTTTTGTAGATCACAGAAGTCCAGAAACATGTCCACATCACATCCCAATTTGCCAAAGGTGTTGACTGAAGAACCAAATGGCTTTACTGTGCTGTCTGGAAAATATGCACGTGTGAAATCTCGAACCAGAGAACAGGCCAGAAATCGGAGCTTGATATTTTCTTCTGTAAGCTGATACTCATTCAGTAGAATGTACATCTGACTGCTTATCTAGTTAAGAAAAAAAACACTGTAAAAATACAATGACTCATCCTCTATTAACATATATTTTTACCTACTTAATATCATTGCAATCATAAGATTTTTTAAAAATCTCCAAAATGCTTATTTCATACAGAAAAATTAATTTTGACAATTGAAACGACAAATGTCATCTATTTATTTCAAGGTAGGAAAAGCATTCAAACAAAATTCTAACAAGGGTTACCTTTTTTTGATAGAAATAAATTGCTTTATAAGTTGCACATGACCACTCGCAAATCCGAAATGGACACAGTTCATTCTTACTTCAGACAAGAACTAGAAACCCCTACTTACACTGTCTGCACAACAAAGCTTTTGAATAAGCTCTTTCACTGGAATGTGAGACTGAGGAGAGAGGTGAAGTGGTGACTCTTCAGCAGCTTGACTCACTGGGTTTTTCAGTGTGAAAGTAAAAAGTCTAGATTTAAATGGGACAACGTGATGCTCTGCAGCACTTGGGATTCCAATAGCATCCTGCAATGAGGCTATACTGTTCTTTTCCGAAAATTCTATTAAAGCATGGATACCCTAAAACATTAAGAATGAAAACAGACAGGGTTAGATGGGGCGCACAAGCCTTGAAATGATTGTACTGATATTACTCAGATTACTCAATACTCGTGGGAGTACTGAGACAGTTTACTTTGACAGTCCTGAAGCTGAATGCCAGGTTCTATACCTCTATATTTTATAGACACTTTTTCACAAGAGGCCAAAAATATTTAAGCTATCCTATTCTTGACAGCAAGCACTAAAGATAAAAGTTGTAAAATCTACCTATCTTCACTTAAAAAACACATAAAAAAGTTAGCTCTGCTGTTAACAGAACAAACAGTGCTATGTAAAAGTTCCAAAGATTTAACGCAAAACAGCTTGTTAGCTGCCCCTTTGAGGACATGTTGCTTAGCTGAGTCAGGAATAAAAATATGTGTCATGAATAAAAATATGTGTTCAGCAACTTGTAAACATTAACAAAGATAAAACCTAATTTAATATACTAATTATATATAATTTGCTTAACTTGCATGGGCTTGACCAAATGCTACTATTTCTCTTTGTCAAAGTCTAGATTTTAGTTTACATTGTTAATTACTTACACGATTTTCAAAGAAGAAATGACTCTTAATGTTTCCATGACTGGATAAATACTGCAATAATTTTTTTTCATTAAGTTTTGGTGGGCACTTAATTACAACAGTCCGTTCTGCTTGCTCCAGTCGTTCTAGTTGAACCTCAGTGAACGTCTTCTTTCTACCACTGAGTTCAGCATCTGTGAGAAGAAATGAGCAAACGACCATCGAGGCTTTTCTACATAAACGTAAAGATTTAAAACGGATTTTAGTACACTTGATCTCTTCCTCTGTATTGTACAACTGAACAAAGGTTTGGCTCTTGGTAACAGCAAAAGAGAAAACAATCAAGAATGAAAGAAAGATACAAACATAAGTGTATTGCTCTCACAAATGCATACATCTCTAAGAACAAATAGGAAATGTAGACAGAAAATAATCCTGAGCTCCCTAGACAGAAAATAATACTGAGCTCCCTTGATGCCACAATGATGCTTAATGATACAAGGAATCTTTGCTCTTCTTTGATTTGCTGTTCACATCAAAAAACTCAGCACATACAGTTGGACTCCACATAGTCTGGAAATACCAAGCTGCACTGAGAAGATAATCTATATCAGCAACCACAAAACCAGCACTTTCACCTTTGGAACAATTCAAGACTGGCTTGTTTTTAAAACTCATCACTTCTTTTACAGTAAACTCCTACACAAAATTTTCATTTAATACTATACTTTCATCTACTTTACTACAATAAACTCACAGATCAGTCATATCTCCCCACACTACTGGCAATCTGTGTGGCTCCTAACAGCCTACAGCATTAACATGGAAACGGGACACTCTGCAACACCACAAACTTTTTTCTTGATTGCATACAGGCAAACGGGCCATGTCCCAATTTTATATCACAGCCACTTCCCTACATAATTCTGAAACCAATCCATTGATCATATAAGATTACCAGAGTCTGTGAAGCTGCTCCTTGTTAATGCTGCTCTTCATAACTCAGACTGGAAAGTCAAAGAACATGCAGTTATATCCCTGCAGCTACTACCTGCTACAGAAAGATTCAACAGAGAGCTTGTTATTCCATGTATCTGATTTTGAGGAACTCACTGGATGTCGTGAGATCAAGAAAATCATCTTATGACACGTTATTGTTTATCGTTATTTCTAAAAAAACCCCCTTATTTTACAATTTTATTGTGCTCTCACAGGCTTGTAAACAGTAAATACCCAAAGTAGTTGTTTCAATAGCTTAGTTTTATATATCATTTTTCATCAGAACACCAAAGAAGTGCTTAAGATAAAGACCCTATTTTCTGCAAGGGCAGAGAAGCGTGAAATGACTGAGATGCAAAAAGGATGTCTCACACACAAGTGACACAATTAGGAGCTGAACCCAGATCTTCCCACTCCCACAGCTCTCTGCATTACTCCCGAGTGTCTATGTGATTCTTGCCTGATTTACTACCTGTATGTACTTGGCTACTATAGCAGAAGATGTGCTTTGACAGCTTTTCCTGCCTCTGCTGTCATTTGCACAGCCCTAGCACAGCACAGATGCAGATGATCACATCCAAATACTGGTTATAAGCATTTTAAATGCATGAGAGGCTGTCTGCTTTGCTTTCTTCACCTGTTTCGTACTGCATTTCCAGTCACCACCAAGAGTTTCACAGTTATTTTAAGCAGGTATACAACGGCACTGCTGCTGCAAGAAACAGCCCCATCCTCCACATGCTCTGAAACACAAATCTCAGCATAAGCAGAGGCCTCGGGTTCACAACCGCACCAGCTGTAAGTCACAGGGTACATCCAAGTTCCAGCACACCAACACAGACAGCCCTCACTGGTTCCTGGCTTGCACTGAATCATAGAATCATTAAGGTTGGAAAAGACCTACAATATCAAGTCCAACCATCACCACAATACCAACAATGCCTACTAAACCATGTCTCAAACACCACATCTACACGTTTTTTCAACACCTTCAGGGACAGTGACTCCACCATTTCCCTGGGCAGCCTGTTCTGATGCTTCACCACTCTTTCAGTAAAGAATTTTTTCCTAATATCCAATCTAAACCATCCCTGGTGTCACTTGAGGACATTTCACCTCATCCTATCATTTGTTCCTTGGGAGAAGACACGACAACCACCACACACTTCCCATGCCCTTTTAAGGGGTTTCTTGCGATATCCGCCATCGCTTCTTTACCTCTAGCCGATATCTACATTTAACCTTAGAATCACCAAACGATTGTGTTGGAAGGGAACCACACTACTGAGTCCACAACTCCTACCCCTGCTTAAGATACTCCCAAAATTCACACTGTGTGTCTGAGGGCATTGTCCAAATGCTTCCTGTATATTGTCAGACTCGGTGCCACGACTGGTTCCCTAGGGAGCTGTTCCAGTGCTCCACCACCCGCTGGATGAAGAACCTTTTCCTGATATCCAACCGAAACCTCCCCTGGCACATCTTCCTGCCGTTCCCTCGAGTCCTGTCATTGGTCACCAAAGAGAAGAGATCAGCGTCTTCTCCTCCTCCTTCCCTTGAGAGGAAGCAGTAAACGGCTGAAGTTCCCCCTCAGTCTCCTCCATGTCGAAAACAAACGCAATCCTAGGCAATGGCAGTAGGTTCTGTGCTCCCGGGCTGCACCGCGGCCGGGAACGCCCGGGCCGGGCTTCTCGGGCCCCGAGGGTGTATCACGCCAGGAGGCCGCTACGGCCCAGGGGCCTCTCCTGGAGCCGAAGCGCCGGCGGGGAACACGGAGGGCGGCCGCCGCGCTCCCCTCGCCCTCACAGCCCCCGGGAGTCCCGGCCAGGCCAACCCTCTCCCAGCCAGGCCCCGCGGAAGACGCGGCCGCCCCTACCTTCGCCCGCCTCCTCGGCGCCGGCCGCCCGCGACGCCCTCAGCACGGCGGCGCCGGAGGAGCCAAGGCGGGCCTGCCCACCCCCCGCCGCCGCCGCCGGGGGACAGAGCCGGCCCCGCAGCAGCCGCAGCGCCCGCCCGCCCACGCGGAGCGCCATGGCCAAACAGCGTCGGCCTCTGCGCAGGCGCGAGGCGACGGCGGCCGCCGAGGGTCAGCCTTCCTTCGTCCGGCGCAGCCGGCTGCACTGGATCACGGGAGCGGTGTTCCCCAGGCCGGGAGGAGCTGTCGGTGCCGCCGAAGCGTGAGAGAACAGGCAGCTGCTTCTGGCAGGAGGAATCGCACGTGGAGGGCTGTCCCAGCCGGGCCCCAGGCTGTGGGTGCAGGCAGCTGCCCGCTCCAGGCACAGGGAACTAACCGAGCTTCCCAGGCCAAGGGGATGCAGGCAGTTGCCTGCTCCAGGCGTAGGGAACAGACCAAGGTTCCCAGGCCAGGCTTCAGGCCTGTGGGTGTGGTGAGGTGCGAGGAAGCCCACAGCAGCCTGGGCCTCCAGTGTGCCTGGCTCCTGGGGCCTGTGGTAATTGCTCGCATGGGCCCCAGCAGTTCAGGTCTGGAAGATACAGGTGGGCATAGAAAGGAACCTGGAAGGCAAGTAAAGCATTCTAGTCCCATGCCCAGGATGCAGAATCGGGGTTACAGTACAGCCATGTGGGATCAGAAAAGCAGCAGCTGGGGCACCAAGGGAGCTGTCACTGGCCTGCTGCATTGTTCCCTGGATGTGGTATGGAGAACACATTATTTTCTTTAGTATTTAAAACCAGTTATTTATGTAAAACCTGTGGGCACATCTATAGTCTACGTTAGGGGCCATGTGACCACTTCACATGTTAGCAGGACTTTACTGCTGAGCTGCACTCTTGGTGGCCTCTGGGTAAGTCAACATCTGTACGTAATTGCTATAAACTTATTGTCCTTGTTTTGTATATCAGGATGATCCAGAAGACAGAGAGTAGACACCTTTTAAAATACTGCATTTCAATATGCAGCATATGTATGCATGCCATGGAGCAGGATCGTGTGTTTCCTCCACCTCTCTGTGTTAAGTACGCAAGTTTCCTCTAGAATTTTATGACTTACCTTCCTAAATTCATTGATGTAGGGAGAGAGAAACTCCTCCTCTTTTCCCCTTTGAAGCCAGTCTAAAAAAGGAAAATGGTTTCATTAAAATTAATTGTGGGTTTAGAATAATAACCAAAGCAAGTGCCTGGAAGAGGATAGCTAACGTATCCTAGTGTGAGAGCTGCCACACATTAAGGATGTGTTACTAGCCTCCTACCTTCAAAGTGCTGCCAATTCCGTCCTCTCCTGACACCTGCCCTCTCTCCTTTTTACCTCTCCTGTCACCTACCTTCTTCCTCAATCCCCTTTATTTCATTCCTGTTTTTTCTTCCTTTAATCATCTTCAACTTTCTTGCATTTTTTCACAGATTTAGCAAATGTGCTGAGCAATGCAACTGAACAATGTCAAACACGACAAAGGTGACATGCAATTCTTTATGGAGCTTTGCCAGTGTATTTATCATCTACATATGTTGGAGAAGAAACTGTGTGTGAACAGAGGTCAGCCCTGCTAGCAGTGTTCCCCATACTAAATTGTGAGGCTGAGGAAAACAAGATGGAGTAGTGAGTCTGTCTAAATCCCTGGTCATTTCAGGATGTCATTTGTGCCAGACTTTGGACAGTTTTGAACCATGCAAGAGAGGTAGCCTTTGAACAAGGGAGTCTGTGTGACTGTATAATGTAAATGGAAAAGGAGTTTTATGTACTGAAAATAAACACTGAAGCCTAAGGGGAATGTTTGTCTTGAAACTTTGTAATGAAAGTTTTGCCATTGAATTCGGTAGCAAATAGCCATTATAGTACAGATAATGAACAGAGGACACAGTGCCTTGTCTCATGAGATCTGGAGACAGGTTCAATTCCTCAGCTTCTAGTGCTGCGGCAGCTGGTTTTGGTGATCTAGAGGTGCTTCTCTCCTTAATCAAAACCTAATTTACTGAAGGGGAGCTGTCGGGCAGTGAGTGCAGCTGGAGCTACTGCCATTTGTTTGAGGAATAAAATGCAGTTACCAAACTCACGCGTCTCCCAGCTGCCACTAAATCCTTCACATTGTTGACGTAATTTCCCCCAGAATTTCAGCTGGTTTTACTGGGCTAATACTTTCAACGTGCGTAGGCAGCTGCCGGGCTCCCCTCTGGATGCGCACGGGAGCAGGGGGGGGCTGTGGGAAGGGGTTCGCCGATGCCACCAGCCAGGGATGCGGAGACTGCCGCCAGGAAATGCCACCGTCGAGACCCCCCGGCCCGGCACAGGGCGGCGCCGCGCCCGCCTGTCCAGGAAAGCGAAACAGAAACCCGGGCCGGTCCGCCCCGGCCAAGCGGGCGGTGCTACCTGCGCCCTTCCCCGCCCACGGGAGTTTCCCCGGGAGCGCCCGAGCGGCCCCGGCGTTGGCTGCGAGCGGGCGGGCGGCTTCTCCGAGCCGCGGGTAAGCGGGGACGGGGGTCGGAGCGGGACGGGGCCGCGGGGCAGGCGGGGGCACCGAGACACCTCCTGCTGGACATGGACTTGTGGCCGCTGGCAGAGGCGATTTTTCTTTTCCCCAAATGGAGATCTGCAATGATGTAGAAATTGGAACTTGTTGGTGTGTCTTGTCCCTTCTCAGCAGAACTGTGTTCCAGAGGGATTGTACTTCTCGAGGTCTGCCGATAACTTTTCGTAAAAGCAAAGAACGACTTTTTTTTCATCGCTGATGGACGAATGCTTGACAATTAAACCAGAAAGTTATTTCCTAAAAGCAGCACAAGGAATCTTTATTATGGGTTTGCGATTGTGTTGAGCCATTCTGTGCAGGTTTTGGTAATTTTTTAATTTGTGGTTTATTTATTTATTTATATTGTAATTTGTATTTTTTTGGTTGGTTGATCCTTCACAGAGAACATCACATAGGGGCTCAGAAATCTGGTGTCTAGTTACTCTTGTTTTAATACGGTGAATTTAACGATGCTCTCAAGTAGCATGCTTCTCAGAAAAAGGGATTTAAGGAAAAGCTACTCATGATAAATAGAGAAATAAAATCTTGGCTTGCAATTTATTCATGTGATGATGTTGAAATAATGGCAGAACTGGTGAAAGAGTCATGCTTTAGCAACTGCCTTAAGTGCTTACCTTTCCACTGAAGGTAACCAGTTTTTTAACTGAGAACATACTTAGTGATGTAATTTCTCCTTTTAATTGGATTGCAGAGAATGATTTAGAACATTACTTAGGTACCGACCACAGATAGTAGTAAAGGATTTTAGAGTAAAAAAGGGGAGAATGAATTCCTTGTTGGTAACTGGACATTTTTTTGCAGTAGTGGAAATATACTATATGAATTTCTGCATAATTTTAAAAATCAACTTTACAGATACTAGACATTACTCTTATTATGTGAATATTTAGTGTTTATAATTTGCTAGATATAGGGAAAAATTAAGAGTTTGCAGCATTTCTCAAGAACTAAAAGCACAGAACTGAGAATATATAGGTTATAGTCACTTTTTCTTATTATTCAGAGCTTTTTTGGGTGGTAGTGAAACTGTTGAGAATATTATTAGTATGTGCTGTAGTTTGGGAACATTTTAAGGAACAGAGCAGAGCTGGCCCTGATGGAAAGCTGTAGTTGGTCTAAACTGTACAGATGCCTTATGCATGAAAATGTTATCAGAGAATGAACTGTTTTAATTGTGGTATGTACTTGTCTTTATCCACAAAGGCTAGAGCTTTTAGAGGCTCATGTTTTTCTTAAGAAAGTCCCTCAGGGCTAGTTTCTAACTTCACCTGACTTTTCAGATGCAGGCTGTCAGTTCCTTTTATGACTGGACTGTTTCTTTTCTCTCTGCCTCCATTAATTCAGTACCAGCAAAAGCAATGAATAAAAGTCCTGCAATGGAGGAAAAATAGAAATCTCCTTTTAAAAAAGAATAAACAGTTTCAGGCTTTGCTAACAGCCTTAAGTTGGGCATAGAGCAGGAAGGTGGGATGCTAGGGATTAGAAAACACCCTTAGCATCTTTTATTTTTTGTCTAGGTTGGAAAAACCCGACCTCTCTTTAAGTACCCCAAATACAAAGTCTGGGAGCTCCCCACTTGGGTAGTGCTAGTGACAAGGTTTCCCACCCAGCTGCCCACATGCAAGGGGTGCTGTTGGGTCGAATTGAGGCTGAGTGAACTGGTGAGAATACTGGTGAAAGTCGCTGTGTGAATCTCAGGAGGGCAAGAGGGCATGGTACTGCTCTGCCACTACCACCCCAAGGGTCTGAAAAGGAGTGCATTGCACTGCAGGCACTCCCCTTGCCTATTCTTTGCTGCATTCGCTCAGCTGTCCTATACTGCCTTTTGAACTCGTGGGCACATGGCCTGAGTTTCTTTGCCAAGTTAGCTGCGTCATTTTCCTTGGTTTTCTTCAACGTTAGAGCTGACGTAAATACTCTAACCCATGAGAAATATTGCCACAAAGCTTCCACGTCCTTGCGGGGAGGGTAAGAAAGATAATGATCATAACCAGAAACTGTACCTGGGTAAACGGCATTGCTTCATGGCCTCAGGGGACTGTGTGCTGCTTGTCCTTGAGATAAATAGGTTGTGCTTGCTGCCTTTCTTGTTTCTTTTTTTTTTAAGTGTCTTTTTGTCTGGTTGTTGGTTTTTTGCCCAAAATAGATGGTTGCAGTGGATTATGAAAATGGGAAGTGAAAGCTCTCTAAAGAGGGCATACTTTGTTCTGATAGAGGAAAAGGAGATCCATCTCTTCTTCGCTATTAGCATGCATGAGGCAGTCAGAACAAAACTTGGGACCGAACCACGGAAACTTATTTTTCACTACTCCTTGGAAATCTGATGATCATACAGTAGCTTGATTCTTTTTTGAGTTGTCATCTTTTTTCTTTCTGAAAAAAAAAAAATCCCCTGTTATCTCAGCCTTGTGATTACTAGTTTTTCTTTCCATGAAGTGTGTGAAGCAAACGATCATATGAGTATAAACCAGTCCTTCTGCTTGAGCTGGTATGCCATGGTTTTATTTGTTTGTTTGGTTTTTTTTAACAGACTGTTACAGAACGCTTTAAAATTATCATCAGTGGTAAATACGGGTTCAAGAAACATGACGACTTTAGGGATTATATTGAGACATTTTTGATGGTTTTGTGTGATGTAACCAGAGTAAATACAAGGTGAGTGCTCCTAGACATTTATGTGTTGAAAACTATTTTGTAAGTATTTTAATGACTGGCCATGCGTATGTTTTTAACTTGAATAGAGTAACTCTCTGTGGATTAAAGTAGGAACCTGGGCTGGGAAAGGACGGACTTCTTGGGATGTTGAATCCAGTTTCTAGTAGTGAAAGTCCACTTCAGCAAAATGGTCCAGCCTTTTTTTGTAAAAAGTTATTGCTAGGAATAGTGAGTGTAGAATGAACTGCTGGAAACTACTTCAAAGGCTCGTTGCTTTTATGATAGTTGCATTTCTGACTTTCTTCTGAAACTGGAGAAAATATCTGTTCAAGTCTGGTGCTGGTCAGTTATTTGCAAAAAAGATGGGTTGTGTATCTCGGATGGTTACTTATTTGTGCTTTATGCAATGATAATACAGCTGCTTATTATTAGGGGAATGATCTTGCTCCATGACCACCACCTCTTTCTGGACACATCCTGTGAATTGCTCATAAAAACTTGGCGATAAACTAATTGATTATGTTTTATCTCTCTCGTCACTCATTTCCAAATAATGAAGTCCTTCATTTGTATTGAGGGTGCTCCTTCATTGTTGCATGTCCAGCAAAATGTAACTAGTTTGAGCTTTCTCACTGTGCCAGTTCCTCTAATGAAAAATTTTATCGAAGCAAATTCCAAAAATGAATGACAGAGGAGGTTCACTAATAACTTCTAAATTAAATTTCACTAGCAAAGACTTTTTCTCCATTTCCTTGTCACTCATTAATTATGCTTTTCTTCATTATGCAAATTAATAATTTTAAATCTAACTTTATAATGATGAGTCGTCTGTCACCCTGATCACTTCTTTTCATATTTACTTTGCTAGAACAAATATCAAATCTGGGTGAAAAGTATTTTCAGGTTTATGCCTTTTTTTTTTTTCCAGGAGTGGTTTTGCAAAGTGGACAGTAATGGAGTATATGAGCACGGGTAGTGATAGCAAAGAGGAGATTGACTTGTTCCTAACTAATTTAAATGTGTCTGAGGTGATAGACATCATGGAAAACCTTTATCCAGATGGAGACCTTGCAGTCTATGAAGACAGCTTAATTGCAGTGTGTGAAGAGGCAAATCAAAATGAAGAACGTGCAGAATCTTTACTGTTCTGTGAAAGGGAGGTTTCTTTGATGTCGTCTGTCAAATACGGGACTGTGGAAGACCTGCTTGCTTTTGCAAATCAGGTGTCTAATACTGCAAAACAATTTAAAGGATGCAGACAGCAAGAATCTGGAATCCTTTTGAATATGGTATGTCTCTTTATTTTTACTTGAAAATTAGTAGACCTTAGGAGTTAGAAGTTATTAATGAACCTAAACAAAGATCTCTCCCAGTCCCAGGAGTAGCAGTCAGGCTGTTGTTCACTGTGCAAACCTGGGACTGGAGGGCATCTCTGAGGCTATCTAGACACTGTGATCTCAGGCAGCTATGGAGAAAGGTCTTGTGTTTGGAAAGATCCACTCGATGTTGCCTGTTGGTGTCCTTGGAGATTAGAAAACATTTCCCAACACTGAGTACAAACTTGAGATACACAACAAAAAAGCAAAAGCTACAACTGTGATGGGTTAGAGGTTTAGGAGACAGTAAGGGGTTTTTTGTGCTCATGCAGTAAAAAGTTCATTATTGAAAGCTCCCAAATAAAGGTCTAGGATCTGTCTTGGGGTAGTTGCTGAATTCAGTCTATCTGCACAAGATAAAAGAAATAGTAATGTATGGAGCAAAAGTGTGTGATATCAACTGTGACTTCCAGAATTACAGTATTGTGTAATGTCCCATGCACTAAATTCAAGTATAGATGCATTGCTTTGAGATATGTTCATTTTTACCCTAAAATGATTTGTGTTATGCAAGCATCTATAGATATTGGTGTCATTTTTAGTTGCTTGTGTCATTCCAGCTGGTCTGCAAGCAATCGTGAAATGGAAATTTATTCATGTATGTTTGGCCTGCTGCTTTATTTCCTTAGGATATTTATTTTATCTAGTATTTTAAATATCTTGCATATATTATGTTTTATAAATGAAAATTGGTTGCTTGAGGCTTACTAGTTATGCAGGTGTGAAATAGCACAGAGTATTGCTTTATTCTGATTTAGAGGGAGCATTGCGGTATTACAAAATAGTCACTTTTAAACTCTGTAACATTGAAATGATACTTGCTAATATTAAATGTTTCCTACACTTAGGATAGGCACTGTTCTACATACTCGTGGTTGTTTTGCTTGCATATTGCTTCTATAGATGCATACAATTGGTATGAACCAAGTACAATTAGGTACACGTGATCGCATTAAGCAACTGAGAACTGGAGGCAGGGCATTACCTGTACATGCATTTCAGCAGGTGCATCTGCATTGTAAATATCTACAGCATTTTGGTTAGGATCAAGAGTGTTTCTAATGGCCTCGTGATCTCCACTGCTTGCACAGTGTCTTAGGTCACAGGAAGTCTTGGAGTGCAGAAGCTGGATTTCTTTCAGTTCAAACTAGACTGGAAGATGCATTACAGCCATAAATTAGCAATCACTCCACAGGACCAGGCTAGCAACTAGACCTGAAAGCCTTCTGAAAATGTGAATGGTGTGGTGGTCATTGCTCTCTTGCTCTACAAATCCACTTCAATCAGTCTATGTTACTTTCCAGGACAGGTGTAATCCACATGGATTAGTTAGTCGCAATCACATGGATTAGTTAGTCGCATTTCAAAATGCAGAAGTGAGCATATACGAATTGCTAGTCTTTATCTTGGGTCTGATAGGTAGAGAGAAGGCTCATTCTGCATATCCTAAACAAAATACTCTTTATTAAAAGACACATACTCCCCAATAGTTAAGAATTTATCCTCCCTAAAATTAAGAACATCTAAGAATTAACTTATTTCATGTGGATACTAATCACAAATGACAGTTTTGGCAGTCAAGAAGATGCTTTCCTAATTGAAAAACATGAAGATAGTTAAAGCCCAGAAAAGACTTTGTGTATTACATCTTAAAGAGAAATCTAAGCCAAATAATCTTTCTAATATGCTGTTATCTTAAAAAGGGTAGCTGAAGAGCTGTATGTGAGACCATGTGACAGACTTGGTGATAAATGTCCTTGATCTGTTTTTACAGATCTTCAAGGATCTCTCTAAAGTAACAGTAGAAAGATTTATGAAATTCCAGATACTGACAATACTGTATATCTCTGAATTAATTTGAAGCATATTCCAGGAAACATTACTGATTCTTTATTTGTGAGAACATTAAGAGACTAAAAAATAACATCAAACCTCAAGCAGTACTCACATGGCTGTAGTTAGGAGTGTATGTGCAGAGGGAAGGAGCTGTTTCGGAGAAAGATTTAGAGCAAGATACTGACTTAGATGCTCTGAATCGCTTCCTGGAGGAGCCCTCCTCATCTTGTTGACAGTATAGAGAACCAAAGCTCCCAACATTACCCACCTAAAGCAGACAGTGTGACTCCCACTCTTTTTTTTCGAACTACAGTATAAAACTAGAAGAAGGTGACTGATAAAATCACAACAGACTTCTTTGACCTTTTAATTAGCAACAGAAATTCTGATACAAGATGGAAAATTACAATGTGTTCCCCTAGCTGAACATGTGATATTAGGAAATGCTGAAACTCTTGCTCACATTGTATAAGGTAGCCTCTGAGTAACAGGTATGTGGCATAACAAGTTAGCACATTACAGGAAGGACAAACATGTGCAGGTAAATCTAATAACAAGAGGTGGGTAATTTCATTAACCCGACTGCTGTTGTTGTTGTTTCAAGACAATTAATTGCAACTTACACTTTGTAAATTAGTCACTGGAGAGAAACGTGGATGCCTGGGCTGTGAATGAATGCCACACCTCACATGCTGTTCCCATTTGGTGTTTCTAAATAAAGACTGCCGAACAGATTGCATGCATCATGCACATATATAAGTGCTATATATTTTTTTTTCATTTCCACTACATGCATAAAATTAATTAAGCTGGAAACAGTTTTAACTTCATTGTGATTTTTTTTTTTTTATTTTGTAAACTCCACAGATCACACCCAAGAATGGGCGCTATCAAATCGACTCGGATGTGCTCCTGTTTCCATGGAAGCTGACTTACAGGAACATTGGCTCTGATTTTATTCCTCGGGGAGCTTTTGGGAAGGTCTACTTAGCCCAAGATAGAGAAACCAAGAAACGGATGGCGTGCAAACTGGTATGCTGTGTTAGTTCAGTAGTTTTATCTCTGAGCAAATATTGTATGACTTGGTACATACAGTATATTTTCAAATACGTCAGCATCAAATTCCACTGTTAGACTTGCGTTCATCTCAGATTTGTTGGCCTGCACAGGAAAAATGCATGTTTTTAACTGTTAACTTGTTTTAATTTTTGGCTCTGAGGCTGCAAAAGTTTCAGCATTTTGAAAGTATGTAGAAGTATGTGTAACTGCCACATGGGCAAGGCCTTTGCCACTGTCCCCCACAGTAGACTCCTAGAGAAGCTGTCAGCCCGTGGCTTAGATGGGAGCACTCTGTGCTGGGTTAGGAATTGGCTGGATGGCCGAGCCCAGAGAGTGGTGGTGAATGGTGTTTCATCCAGTTGGCGTCCGGTCACCAGTGGTGTCTCTCAGGTATCGGTGTTGGGTCCGGTCCTGTTTAATATCTTTATTGATGATCTGGATGAGGGGATTGAGTCCATCATCAGCAAGTTTGCAGATGATACCAAGCTGGGAGGAAGGGTTGATCTGTTAGAGGGTAGGATGGCCCTACAGAGGGACCTGGACAGATTGGAGAGATGGGCTGATTCTAATGGGATGATGTTTAATAAGTCCAAATGTCGGGTACTTCATTTTGAACACAACAATCCCATGCAGAGCTACAGACTGGGGACAGAGTGGCTGGAGAGTAGTCAGGCAGAAAAGGACCTGGGAGTGCTGGTTGACAGGAAGCTCAACATGAGCCAGCAGTGTGCCCAGGTGGCCAAGAAGGCCAATGGCATTCTGGCCTGCATCAGGAATAGTGTAGTCAGCAGAACCAGAGAAGTTATTGTCCCCCTGTACTCGGCACTAGTCAGGCCTCATCTGGAATACTGTGTACAGTTCTGGGCCCCCCAGTTTGGGAAAGATGTTAGGATACTGGAATGTGTTCAGAGGAGGGCAACGAAGATGGTGAAGGGGCTGGAGCATAAGCCCTATGAGGAGCGACTGAGGGAGCTGGGGCTGTTTAGTCTAAAGAAGAGGAGGCTCAGGGGAGACCTCATTGCTCTCTACAATTACCTAAAAGGAGGTTGTAGTCAGGCAGGGATTGGTCTCTTCTCTCAGGTGACCAGTGACAGAACTAGAGGGCATGGACTCAAGCTTCATCAGGGAAAGTTTAGGCTTGATGTGAGGAAGAAGTTCTTTACTGAAAGGGTGATCGGCCATTGGAATGCGTTGCCCAGGGAGGTGGTGGAGTCGCCGACCCTGGAGGTGTTTAAGGGGAGATTGGATGTGGCACTGAGTGCCATGGTCTAGATGATGGTTGGTGTTAGTGTTGGGTTATAGGTTGGACTTGATGATCTCAGAGGTCCTTTCCAACCTTGTGATACTGTGATACTGTGATACTGTGTGCTGCAGTGTGGGGGGCAGAGGAATTTCTACTTGTCCTGCTGTACTTATGGTGGTAAAATATTAGCATTAGGTCACATCCCTGCTGAAGGTGGTAGCAAAATGCTGTTGCTGCAGATGATTCTAGGATCTTGTCTTTTAACTGGGGTCTTTGGACATATGTTTTCTTTGACCCAGTGCCATTAATGTTCCTGAAAGCTGAACTTATGTGCAGTTCTCATTATATATTAGACACTGACTGAGCATAAGGTTATGAAATGTCTCAAGAAAAATGCTGAGCATCCCTGTATTTTTGTGTCAGCCAATGTTTTCTTTCAAGTTTACCTTTCAATATACTTTTCTGAATGGAGCAGTAAATTAGGACCAGTAAAACTCATCTGGGATATTGCTCCATATCCCCCGGTTTATGAATAAGTACCTCTATTACTTGTCTGTATGAAAGATTTGGTGAACTGTATGTCCTTTCCTTGCAGCCCATATATCCACATGGGGACTGATTTAGTTTGCTACTCCTGCATAGCCCACTTCAGAATTACAGCTTCCTAATGTTTCTGAAAATATGAACAATATTTCTCATTGAATTAAAAATATTAGCCTCTTACTTGGTTCATAGCCACAGGTCTGAAGGAAGAAGAATAAAAAGAGCAGTAGTAGCCTTTCTGTATGTAGGCAAACACGGCTTTTTATTGTCCTAGTAATCTGCCATCAGTACTTTTTAAAGAAATATAGTACTGCTGGGTGCTCGCTTTAAAGCAGGTTTCTTTTCTTGTAAGCCGTAAAACAGTGCTGATAAGGATTGAGTTGAGGTCAGTAACGGACCTGAGCAAGGGCAGTGTGTAGACTGTGCTGAGAGCTGTGAGCACTGTTCTACGTGTCAGACAGGTGTACAGTTCTGGGAGAGCAGATGAGACTGCACAAAGCTAACGGAAAAAGCATTGGCATTTTTATCTCCTTCACCAGGAAGTTTGCATAAGGCTTTTGCGTAACCACCAGGTTTTGATGGGAATAACTCTTGCTACATTGCTTTTTCTGGAAGGTTGCACTTTTTATTTGGGCATGATTCCAAAAACTCTCGACTTCAATCTTAACTGAAAAGGAAGAACAAGTCACAGAATCAAAATAAAGCTCCATATTTTAACAAGTGGATAAGAGTGCTTTGCTTCCTTCTTCCTTTTAAATCTATAGGATGTCTAGTGTTAGTATGGGTAACTTGGTTTTTGAGCTGCTTTTCTGTGGTTATGTTTCAATGTCCTAGGTCCCAGTGGAACAGTTCAAACCATCGGATGTTGAAATACAGGCATGTTTCCGTCATGAAAACATTGCTGAATTATATGGTGCTATTTTGTGGGATGAGACAATCCATCTCTTTATGGAAGCTGGAGAGGGAGGATCTGTCATGGAAAAGCTGGAGAGCTGTGGTCCTATGAGAGAATTTGAAATCATTTGGGTGACAAAGCATATTCTGAAAGGATTGGACTTTCTCCACTCCAAGAGGATTATCCACCATGATATCAAACGTATGTGTATATGGTTCATTGGAGTGCTTTCTGATCCAAGCTGGGCTGAGGCAGTGGAGAGCCTGGGACTGAGCTGGGGTTCGTAGCCCCACATCTCTGGGAGGGAGGGGTGGATGGATAATGCTCAACAAACAACAAGGTCAGATTCTGGAAATAATTGTTGTTCACACTATTTATTAATTCACTTAAGGGGAGAGGATGATTTGAAAATCCTAGTTCCTTTGCATTTCTTGAGCAGCTCAATTTGAAATAAAACCCTAAAGAAAATAAGTGAAGTTATCAGTCTGTGTTAATCAGAATGCTTCCATGCCCATCTTCTACTTGCACAAACATTAATATTAAATTGCTTTAATACATTACATTTAATTTAATATTAAATACCCCCCCTGCAGACAGAAATAGTGCTTCTAATAAAGACATATCTCTTCTGTGAGTTAATTTTTGCTAAACTTGACAGTTTAAAATAGAAGTATTGAAACTGAAGTGTTACAATAGTTGGTAAAAGATGTTTATCATTTTTTTTATCTTGATTTTGCATTTTTTTCGTTAATATAGGTCATTACTTCAGATGCAAGCCTTTGAGATTCTGACAACTATAAAACTTTAGTTTTCCCCTTAGTTGTGCTTTTTTGCTTGTAGTAAGAGTCTTTTCTATGCATTTATTGAAATCGGAAGTAACAATGACATTAATTAAACGGTTTAAAAACAAAACCAGCCAAATCCCAACCCACTGCATCTCAGTAATGGATAGGAGAACCAGCCTGTCGTGAACATGGGGGATGTGTTTTGCTCTTCCCAGCCTTTTTTTTTTTTGCATTACATTAGTCCCAAATGAGTTGATGCTGGGTTTTGGTGCAGTCCCAAATAGACATCAGAGCTTGCTGCTCTGTGGCAATGCAGCCCTCTGCACTGTCCTTTATGTGGTGTTTAAAATGCATATCTTCAAATGTATCCCTAAGATTACAGATTTATTTATGTAGTTTTGTAGCACTGATAAGGACGCAGATAGGTGAAGGATTGCTTCAAAAACAGTACCACTGAAATTGAACCTGCATCTTCCCAGTGAATGATCACAGTGGTCGAGATGGAAAATGTCCCATGGTTTCCTCTGGGACAATATATTTTTCTGTTGTATAACATGGAGACTTCATTTGTCCACATCTTCCGAAACAGCAAACACAAATTTCTCAAGGCTTACACAAAGTGCTACCTTCATAAATATTTGATCAGAAATACAACTGCAAAGAAAGTCTCAAAAAATTGTACAAAATTGTGCCTTCAGCAGAATTTTATGAAGGAGGATGAATTAAGCTCCTAGATATTTATGCAGTTCAGTGAGAGTCTGGATCTCTGTGTCTTCTGTCACTTCTGCAGCCATAGTATCTCCTCTGTCATCACATTGAGCTGCTCTCACTGACCTGTGCAGGAAACAAGTGTGGCTGCTGTGAAGGAGACTTTGTTCCTCTCTACTGCTGTCTTCATTTAAATTGTTAGTGTAGAAAAAACCCTTGGTGACCAACAGCTGTGTTGTTTATAGCCAAACCTGCACAGTGTGCTCTCCACCTTGGAAACCATAACTGTATTTAGAGTAAGCCTTGCTCTGCTGATGTGCCTTCCAGCTTTTCACCTTCCTCCCTTGCTGTCAGCCATTTTCTCTCTCTCTTTTAATTTTTTTAGCTAGGGAAAGAATGAAATGTTGATTCTTTCTTTATGTAAACCTATCCGGTTTGATTTTTAAGATAAAATTTAAAATTGGACCCAATCACTAACAGACCTGTCTGGTTAGGAGAAGGATGGTGTCAGCTATAAAGACTGGTTATGCTAATCTCCCTTTTCAGGCTAATAGCCAAATGAAACAAGCATGTGGTAAAATACATGCCCTGTGTGCTAGAAACTCAAATGTTGTCATTTTTGTTTTTCTTCTAGCAAGCAACATTGTCTTTATGTCAACTAAGGCTGTTTTGGTGGATTTTGGCCTAAGTGTCCAAATGACTGAAGACATTTACTATCCCAAAGACCTTAGAGGAACAGAGGTAAGAAGACAGAGGGACAAAAGCCATTATGTTGTATTACTCCCATGGGTGTGATGCCTAGGCTCAAATTTGGACCTCAAGAGTAGAAGCTTGGGCAAAACAGTTTTATAATGACTTATCAAAAAGTTACGAACACTAATATAATCTCCATTATATTTTTTTCTTCAACTTGCTGAATAGAGAATTTGAAAGACACGTAACCTTGTTTGAAATCCCATTTGTAAATTGTTATTATATCTGAACTCAAAGAGAAGTTGGGGTTCACTGAAGTCAAACAAAGGAACAGTAATCTGAGGAGGGTTGTTCACAGTGAATCAGCTGCTGGTCAGAGACGCTTCAGACAGGAATGTGTTCTTTGCTCTAGAAAGATTTCTTTTGAGATAACTGTGGACTGGGATGACCTGCTCAACACAATAGTTTGACTCCTGCTTTGAAACCACAGAAATTACAGACCTCTGGGTTTCATCCCTTAGCGTTTCTAAGATCTGTTTCCCATCTACATGTAACCCTCTCCTCCTTTTGTTGTTATGTATGGCACAGTTGATGGTTATCTAGTAAACTGCTTAGGCATTACAGTGATGGAGGTGAAATCCTTTCAAATGTTATCAATGACTTTGGCTCCAAATGTGCACAGAGGTCCTTTGGGCTACCCTCCTGCCATAGTGTTTCAAAGGCTGTAGCTTTAGCAAACAACAAAGCAGCAACAATTAACTTGGATAGCTGCTGCAAATGTGGCTTTGCATGCTCTCTGTTGCTGGAGGAGGTTGTTCACAGGAAAGGCTTCAGCTGAAATGTTGGTGCTTACCATTTTGATAGTCTTCCACAGAATAGGCTAGTATTTAGAGGAGAAACTTACATAGCTGACAAAGAGCATTTTACTCCTTGGAAGGATAGGATAAATCAAGTATTCACAGAACATCAGACTTGTTTGTTTATGTGTTTTCAAGATATTTGGGAAAATACTTGAACACTTGTTTTCACTGTCATTCTCCAGGGGAGTTAGAGCTTAACACACTTGCTGCACTGGAAGCAACAGTGCTTTCTCAAATTTAATATATGTGCTTTGTGTTTTTTTAATTTTGGTTTGGTTTTTTGTTTGTTTGGGGGGTGTTGTGCTCTGTTAATGAGGCTAAGAAAAGTGGTAGCAATGAGTTGGAAGCCCTGGTAGAGTGTCCCAAGGATGGATAAGTGTTTGTGGTGTGGACTTGTGGTGATTCACTCCTGGCTGTTGGAGGACAGGCCAAGTTCATGTTGGTAAGAACAACTGCAAAAAACCCCTTAGTTTTTAATTGAGTAGGAATAAAATTATCCTGCACAATTGAGCACCTGCAGTCATGTCCTCAGAAAGGGGATAATCCCCATGACCCTGAAACATGGTGGTGTTTGGTGTTTACTGTCTCAGGGAAGAGGCAGCCAGTCATCAGAACCAGCAATCCTGCTGTTCTACTGCAGCATCACAGGCCAGAAGCAGGGTTGCAAAGAGAACACTGTGAAAGGAGGTTTTCAGTTCAATCAAAGACTTACAGGAATATCACAAATGCTAGTCTATAGGTTTGTCTGCTCACAGTCTTTCTCTTAGACATCTTCCTCTCCACAGTGCCTATGTTCAGCATTCTGGGGTGACTAATCCAGTAATCCACAAATGCCCTCTATAGTCTTTGATAGCACTGGCTTTCTTGATGTTTTCAGAGTAAGATTTTGGCTCTCTGAAGTCCTCCTGAGTTTTGCACCATCTATTATGCAGCCTTAAGAAGAAGCGTAGTTGTCCAGCAGGGATATTTCTGCACATAGCTGTGCAAGCCCTTGCTGGGGCTCTGTCATTGCCATGCAGCACCGTGCCTGTGAACTGTCTCATTTCTCTTACATCTGCTATTGGCAGGGACTGGTATCCATGAAGGAAGTGGCAGCTGGAGTTATCTTTCTCCTGTGCATGTTCTCCTTTGTGGGTTTAGGGGGTTTATTGATTCTATAGCACAGAAAGTGTGAATGTAGTGAATCTTATTTGTGTTTATGAACATGAATAGTTGCATTTCTGGGCAGAATGATTGAAAGGTAGTTAATTTTTTTTTTAGTTATTGTAGCATAAAAAGGCTGGGGTTTCTGAACAGTCAGTGCAAAATTCATGCAGCACTGATTGTGATGGTTGTGATGAAGCTGCTCTGCAGGAAATAGTTGTTCTAGGCATTTGCTGTCTTTCTGTTATGTTTCTGTTACTTTGTTAAAATACATAAGCTTCAGATACAAACATTTTGAAGGGAGGAAAACGTCTGTTAAGTTTTATTGAATGTGGAAGGTGTGATTCATCTGCAGGAATGCTAAACTAAAACTAGGAGCATGAAGAAAAGAACTGGTTTGGGGCTGGGTTGTGTCTCTGGTCTGACTGGCAAGCAAGTGCCAGCTCAGCAGTAGGAAAGAGCGAGAATAGGACGGTAACTGGGACCTGAGCTTCTTACTTTGGTGACAATGGTCTTAGCCCAATCTAAACCAGTCCGAAATCACAGCTTTGGTGCATGTCTCACTTGCTTTTGTTCCTATGCAATTGGGGTTCATCTTGACTGTTTTCACACTTTGATTATACAACTGCAGACAGATTCTTGTTCCAGCATTCTTTTTTCCCTCAAGAAGGCAGCTGCTTTTTGTTTATGTAGATTTCACTCAAATTGCACTGTATTTGCTAATGACTTTTTCAAAAAAATAGTAATTCTGTTCTTTGCTCCTTCTGAGACTTTAGCATGGCAGGTGTAGACACACTTACCGTATCTTAGCCCTAAGCAAAGAGATGGATAGGAGTAAGTAGCATCTGTGGATACCTGCTGAACCTTTGCATGCACTTCTAATCTGAATCAGAGTTTGTAGATATGGAATGTGATTGACTGGGAATTATTCCTTGAATTTGTGTGAGCCCTACAGCTGTTCTCTATCTGTGGTAATAAGTAGTCAAATCATGTGGCGATGACTTAACTTCCTGCTCTTGTGTCAGTTAATGGCTTTTAACATGATTCTTTGTGGCAGGATGTCTTGAACTAATTAAAGTTCTGTTTGGCTCCTTTAGAGGGAAATTGGGTGAGGGAAAAGTAGAAACCAGAAGCAAATGGGGCAGCTTGCTAACCTAGTGTGTTGTGGGCTGTGCCCATGTTGTGTTGAAACCTACTCCCTCTGTGCCGGCAGCTCCTGCCAGCTGTGGGGTGTGCCTCCTGCATCCTGCCTGTCTGGTTCTCCTCTAGCTGCACTCTGAGCTGCCTGGAGCTGGCAGGAGCTTCCCTCTAAATCCTGCCTGACAAATCCAAACGTTTTTGTGAAATGTTTGGAGGGAAACTGTGTTTTGGTTTAGATGAGATTTGAATTTTTGGTTTAGAAAAAAGGATGGAAGAGGGATGCTTGCCTTAATAGCTGTTCTGCGAGTAACATGGTAAAAAGGACACACAGTAGGACTTTAGAGATGTGGCTTTTAATTCATGCATTGCCTTAGACTTGGCTTGTTCCTCACCATCCTGTTTCTTAGGATATTGCCCCAACATGCAGGTTATTGGATAAGGGGGAAAGAGAAGAGTAAGGAAGACAGGAAGGGTATATCTGTCATTTCTGCCCAGAAGAGTTGAGTTGTATCCAATGTAAGAGGATTTTGAAGAGTGAACTCCCACCCCTAGCTGAGTACCTAGCAGTGGGGTTGTCTTCTCTCTTTAGCCTAATTCAGGCCCATGTTGTTCAAGAGGAGTGGAGCAGTCCTAGCAGCGCTTGGCAAAACAAACTGACGATTCATGCAACTCCTTTTGCTGCAGAGGAATGAGGTTCCTGCTACCCAGCTGATGCAGAGCTGTGGCTTGAAGTTCAGCCTCTGAAAGCTCAGCTAAGTCCTCCAGCCACTGAGCTGTGCCTGTCTGGCGAGGACAAACATGGAATATGAGTTTGTCCAGGTGCCAGACTAGAAAATCTCTCTGATTGTGGTAATGTGCAGAGCAGAAAATCTATTCCCCAGCTGGTGCTTTGTCTTTATGCTACAGATACTAGTGGGATGCATCCCTTCAGAGGGAAGTTTCTCACATCACAAAATGTCATGATTAATCTTTGCTGTTTTCCTCTACTGATTAATCTTTTTTGACTGTTCTTCACAGATTTACATGAGCCCTGAAGTTATCCTCTGCAGAGGCCACACAACAAAAGCGGACATCTATAGCATGGGAGCAACTATTATTCATATGCAAACTGGCATCCCACCCTGGGTGAACAGATATCCTCGTTCTGCATATCCATCATACCTATATATTGTAAGTGTCCTTCCTTAGCAAAGCCCTAGCTCTGCTTCAGTTGAAGGGTTGTCTATAATCTTGTTAGGAAAGCTCCAGTTGTACAAAAACTATCAAAATATTTGTTAAGAGAGATGATATCATCCTTTTTGCTTCGGGGGAGGGGGGACTGTTGGGTTTGGGTCATTTAGGGCAAGACAGAGGCTTAGCTGTGGTTTATATTACAATTTACAGGCCTTGCTTGGATTCACTGCAGGGACAGGATTAGAACAGTGTGAGACTTGATTCGAACAAGCCCATTTGTGTTCTGCTTCACTGTTTTGCTTAGAAGTTGCAGATAAAATGGAGCCTGGCAAATTTGATTCTCTGGTTCATCCAGTGTAGTACAGAAATCTGGTGAATTTGCATTGCAGCAGGTTTTAGGGTTGCTTGGAGTTGATTTGAGTTTTTAAATTTATCATAAAATCTGATTTTATAAAAAAGGTGGATTTTGTATAGTTACATGTTCTGTCCTAGTTGATCAACCCAACTTATGGAGGTGGTGAGTTGTAACTGGGGAATTCCCAGACCACTGATGTGGTTATGTGTGACTTCCTCTTCCATTGGTTTTGGAATAACTGTTTCAGTGGGGTTTTTTTTATTCCAACAGATACATAAGCAAGCTCCCCCCTTAGAAGACATTGCTGAAGACTGCAGCACTTCCATGAGAGAGTTGCTAGAAGCAGCTCTAGAAAGGAATCCTAATCATAGGCTGTCTGCAGCAGACTTACTGAAACATGAAGCCTTACACCCACCCCCGGAAGAGCAGCCACGGTGCCAGAGTCTGGACTCAGCATTGTTTGAAAGGAAAAGACTACTTGCAAGGAAGGAGCTGCAGTTGCCAGAAAACATTACAGGTAATGTTATCAAGTTTACTTACCATGCACTTTGTAGACTTCACTCTGTGTCAAAACTTGATTTGAGTGAGTGTTTAGACACAAACAAAACTCAAAAGGCTTCTGGAAGGAGACCAGTAAAAATCCCAATCAGATGATCTCAGACCCAGAGCTCATTAAGTGTTACGTAAAACACCCATTGACTTCAACAGGGGAAGAACTTAGCCTGAATTCTGCAGCTCCGGAAGGGCTGGCTCATGACAAAGCCCTGGCAGTCGTTCAGGACACATCTTCATGAAGTATAGGCTGCTGTCCCAAATTTCCTTAATTTACCACGGTGCTAGAGATGTTTTAGTGATACTAGTAATTCGTTTGTTAAAAAAAAAAAAAAAGTCCCAGCAAACACCACCACCAGAAAAAGAAAAGCCAACACTTCTTGCCTTCTATAAGACACACACAAAACCCTAACTGTAATATTGCTGAGTGCCAGCAGTACAAGCCTTTTGTTTAAAAAACAAAAATTACTGTTACTGTAGAACACAGTTCCTTTGTACATTAACAAGTGCTTCATGAAGGATAATATGTTAATCCCTTAGAAAACTTTGTGTGTCCTCGGATAACATCAAGACCAAAGAGTATTTGTTGACAACAACCTGCTAACAGGCTTCAAGATGCTTTTCCTCTACTTCTAAAATAAATGTGGAAGATCCTGACAGAAAACATTTAAAAACTGACCCCAGACAAGTGTTTTACTTGATGGTGATACGTATTTGAAAAGATATTTATGCAAAGTTTTGCATGCTGTAAATCATAGTTGTTGCAACGAATCTACTTCATGTTTTAATCAATCACAGCCTTTGCATCTAGAATGGATTTGCTGCTTCTGTATTTTGCTTTGTGGATGCATAATCCTTTGACTGGTTCAGGCCATCTCAATTTTTTCGAACATGAAAAAATATTCGACTGTTAAATTGAATTTCAGTTTTGGTACTTGAGATTCCAGGACACTCATTGCACAAGTATTCAGGGGAGTTCTGCCATGCAAAAGTTTCATCAAACCTTGGTTTAAAAGGAAAACCAGTTGAGACTGATGGGTCCCATGTTTGTTCTGTATTGTCACACCCATCCACACAAAGAGGATGTCATCTATTTACATGAAAATTCCCCTGTAATGAAGGGGAATTCTCAAATAGCAGAAAGCTTAAAGACTTTTTTCTTACACTGAACTCTTCTTTAGCACTATGGCTCAGAGGATGAGGAATCTCAAGTTTAGCTGTCCCAGCTGGTGAAGAGTTTGTTGAAAGAAGTGAACACACTTCCTGTTCCGAGCAGCAAACTCCTTACATTTCTGTGCCCTAGAGTTGATTTGGTATATTCTATTTTATTTTATATGAGATTCATGCTACCTTGTCCTTAAAAATGAAGCTTTCTAAACCACGAATAAAAAAAAGCGACTATTAGGCCAATTATTCCAGTAATGTCTGCAACCATGAAACTGAACCAATGTAGCTATTCGTGCAATAATGACATAATTTTTGTCTTCCCTTTTTAGATTCCTCATTGTGTACCGGGAGCATGGAAGAGTCGGACCTGCTAAAGAGGCAAAGATCACTCTACATAGACCTTGGAGCTCTAGCTGGTTACTTCAATATTGTTCGGGGACCACCAGCCTTAGAATATGACTGACTCAGTAATGTTGTGTGTCAGCAGGTCAGAAACGGACCTCTACCTCTTAAAACTTGATTTTAGGATTTGATTTTCATATTTGTACATAAAAATATTGCCATTGTAGACTGTAAAATGTGAATAGTGTTTAACTGCACAGATGATTAAGCTAAACCCTTACGGGCTCTGATAAGCTGATCCCAAACAACAATATCTGAGCATCTGCTGGTCGACCATCAAGCAGATTGCAAAAAGAACGCTGCTGGGAATGTCTTAATCCAGGATATCTTCCTGTGCTAGGCCTTGCACTTTTCTGAAACTTGTGATAGAGTCTTGCAAATACTGCCTTGAAAAAAAAATAATTGAGCATATAGGCTGTAAGAGTTAGGCTATCTGAGCTGTCCTTAGAGAAAACCTTCCAAAAAGAAGTCCTTGATCTATCCAGTCAAAGACTGGTTCAGTCTTGTTTTGTCTCTGAGACTTGGCCAGTCTCTGGTCATCCGTAATGGAAATTAGGGCCTCCCTTAAGCTGAGATAATTTCTGTGAGCTGTCTCTGGAGCCAGAGCATCACTTGGTTGCAGGTGTGTTCTAACTTCGTGTCTTCCCTGGGCTGTCAGAGCTAAGCAGGGTGCTCTCCCCCTTCTCTGTGGGTGTAGGTAATCCTTCATTGGCTATATTGGTTTGTTTTGGGAATAGTACAGCAAGCTGGCCCTGACAAAGCACAGCAGTGACTCCACCTGCTTCCTATGTTACAGCTACTGCAAGGATACTGTGGGTGGTTTTCAAGGGTAGAGCAAATGTTATTCCATATTTGTAACAGTGGGCAGGCTCCAGACTCTTGCTTTTTAATACTTTAAAATTGTACACGTGTATAATTGCTGTGAGAGCTATGGTTTGGAAAGTGTGTCATTAGTGACAAGCTGTGTTTATGTTCCTATGGAAATGGAATTGTATTGTTCTTGCTGTGCCTCGTACATTTGAAACACGATGTTTTGGATGATAGTAAAACTATGTAAACTGCATAGTTCTGTACATCCCATGGGATGAGAACGTAAACTTTTATAAAACTCTCTTTAATGCTTAGGATGACTGTTTATAAGCATTTGTCTTAAAATGGCATACTATGTATGTTGTACACTGAATCTTTTCTGAAGCACAGTCTCTTTTTCATGTCTGTTATTTAATGCTGCTCCTATCTAATACATAATCTTAAACAGGTGATTTCTAGTTTGATACTGATATGGTCAAATGAATAAATCCAGCTCAGTGCCTTGAGTTGTGGTCAGTCTGTTTTTTCATCCTTGAAAACAGTGTGGGACTGTGACTGTGTTTGAGCCAACCTCCCCTGCCATAGCCCAGGTTCACAACACGCGTCATTCCACTTACTGGGGAGCTGAGTGGAGGTCATTGTTGATGGATTTTGGACTCTAGTAACAGACAATGAGGGTTTCTGACAAAATCTCATTCTCAGACATAAACACTCCTTCTGGACTGCCTGAATGTTGCCCAGGTTTGTGTACAACACGCAGCGCTTAAGTCCTGATGTTAATTGCTGAAAAAAATTCTGCTGGGAATAACCCACCTGCCCCAGTACTTTGCACAAAATCTCTAGATGACTAGCAGCTTTGAGGAGAGCTGTGTAGGGTTGTCCTCTTCATAGTTATACTGGCTGTAGCAATCGGGATATTCCAGGAGTCAGTATAGCTGACTTAAAGAAAACATGACCTAATGGTTTTGATGTTCACCTCTGCCTTGAGAGCTGCATTCAATTTTCTGATCTTTTGCTGATGGCTTTTGATCTGTAATGAGACGCACAGTATTAGTATGATGCAGCTTTTCGGGTAACTGGAGGTGGGCTTACAATCTCTTCCCCGGTTTCCCTTCTGTAAAATTAAGGTGTTTATCCTCACCAAATAGTGGCTAGATGTTACGCAAATGCTCACTGAATGCTAAGCTACTTCAAAAATGAGACCCCCATAGGAGTTAAAGGCTTCTAGGGAGCTTTTACCACTGCTTGAGAACTGCTACACTGATTTTTCTCTTTTTTTCCCTTTAATGCCATCCTCCTCTCCCCCACTCAGTTAAATTATTTAGCATGGAAATCTTCATATGGAGACAGGCTCACTACTTAATGTTCATTTTTAGTATATGGCTGTTACTACTTGTATAGCATGAAGATATATAAGTGACTGGCTTAATCAAAGTAACTACAGTTTATGTATTGCCAGACACAGGTGACAAGGTTTGGCTGAGTAAATTCATAGCTCTGTATAGGCACATCTGCAGGTCTAAACAGTATGAGGCTTTGTAATGAATATCACTTCAGAGGACTGGTAGTCAACAAATAGCCATTCAGGTATACTGAACACCAAGCATTGCTACCAGCTCTGTGAGCTTTCTAATAGCTGGGGACTGTTTTTCAGGTGAGCCTCAGGCTGCAGCTGAGCAGGGATTTCTCTCTTCAGCAATATATCATACCCCAAGCATATCATATCCCTCAAGCATATCCCTCAGTGGTTGATTCCTGCCGTGTGTAAGTTCACCTGTTTGTGCCACTGCCTTGGGAATGAGGTCAAGCAAAGGAACTGGGTTAGAAATAACCTGGGAGAGAGAAGATTGTTTCTCTAATCTGGTTGTCTGAGCAGCTGTGTACTTGGAGTAATCAAGGCTGGAGGTGGGGGAGGACATGAAAAAGGATGGTGGGAAATCCCTGCCAGCACAAGCCCCATGGAGGCAGCAGATCTGCGCTGAGCTGCAGAGTTTTGCAAATGTTTTGCCTCTGTTTGTGTTGATTTTTGGTGTGAAATTTCATTTTCTCTTGAGGCAATACTGAGACTGACGCTAACTGCAAAGGGAAAGTATGTGGAGAATCTCACTGCTCGTGGTTACTGCTGAAATTGGAGAGCCAGAGGTACCATTTCTTCTCCTTGATCTTAGCAGATTTCTTGTGCTTGGATCAGCCTTTGATCCTGAGATTGAGCCCACCATTGCACTTCTCCGCAGGGCTTCCTGGTGTGAGCAGCCTACAGCGGGTTTAGAGAGTGTTCGAAGATGTGCTGAGCTCCCCATTCTCTTTCTGAAGGAAAATCAAACTTAGGTCATGCCTTTGAAATGACATAGGGGAAGAGAGAGAAGTCAAAGCCCCTTTTTTTCCTCATTCTCTTGTAGCTGCTGCTTCTTTGCACTCCTTGCTCCCTCTTCTTTCTCCCATGCCTCCTGAAAGTGAGGTTTCACTTGTTGCCTGCTTTTTGCAGGTTTCTTTACTCCTTCTAAAATCAGGTCCTGTTTTTTCTAATCCTGAAAAAACGTCAGTGGGAAGAAGAGACCTGGAGGACAAACTGGAAGAAGCAGAAATAAAGGTGTTCTTGCCTGATGTTTAAATGAGCTCCCCTGATAACCCAAATGGAAAGTTTAGAGAAACTCAGTAGAAATACAGAGTGGTTTACCGTGGCCCTGTGGACAGTGCTGACGCAGATGGGGAGGGAGGTCCTTGGCCAAGCGCTAGCCCTATTATTGAGACCTCAGGGAAAACAGTGTGTTGTTCTTCTGGCTTAATGGCAGAAGCAAAAAAGGCAGCTGGGGAAGGCACACGAGGTGTGACGCCTGCAGCGGCTGGAAGACCAAACAGGTCAGTTGGAAAGGGCTGGAGCACAGGGAGCTGCACGGTGCTGTGTGTGGCCAAAACAGGGAAGGTTTGCACTGTTAGAAACAGTTTCCCTTGGGGTTGTACCAGCTGCATCCAAGGCAGGCTTGGGCGCTGTAGACAACAGCTTAGCTTCCTATGCTTTGCTTTGCATCCCATGCTCAGGGAGAAAGAACTTTGCACATCTGCAGTAAATAAGCACCAAAGCACTATTTGGACCCTGAGCATCCATTTCTTTTCCTTATAGAGAAGGTCGAGCAAGGTCCTTTTCTAAACCCATCACCATCCAAAGCTAATCGCTTGAGCAATGGGAAAACAATTCCTTTAAGGACAGCGCGTGCTAGAGAAACTTAGCAACGCCCAGAAAAATCCAGACAGATCTTGGGAGTGGCTCACTACAGTCCCATGGACACGCTCGTGCTGCTTCAGGCTGGCCACCAGAAATAGCCCTGCTGACTGATACTGGGGCATGGTGACTCACCAGGGAGGAGGCAAGACGCCACGAGCCTTTGCTCACCTGCGCCTCACACCTCCTGTGCAAGGAAGCACCACGTGTCACCTGAGCAGTAGGGTGGCACGACTGCTGGGTGGGTCTAAGTGGTGCCCAGGAGAAGGTGGGTTTGTTCACAGGGAGGCTGTCAGAGGGACGAGAGTCAGGGATGCTCCAGAGTGAGAAGTGCAAGAGAAAAGAGCTCTGCTTAGCTGATTCTTGTCAAAGCTACATGGAATGACATCATCACAGTCACCCATAAATCTGGTCTTAGGTGTGAACCTTGTCCAGCAGGACCTGGTTTCAGAGAAAGGATGATACCATGGTGTCTATGTGCAGCGGGGAATTGTTTCACTTTCAGACTACAACACTAGGCATAGCTTTGCCAGTACAAAAAATTCAAGTAAATGATGATGTTTGGAAAGTTTTAAATCCTCCTCGAGCTGATGGCAAGTCACATGTTGAAGCAGTACACATCCAAGGAAGGATGAGGGATGGAAATGAGGAACAGCCAGAGAAGGACTTGGTGAGGTGTATGCAGAGCTTGAGAGGAGGGGGTGGCAGGCAGGGATCCATCAAACCTCTGGAGTCAAAGTGCTATGGAGCCAGCGAGCAGCCTGGGGCCTTGTCAAACCTGCTGGCGGTGTGAAAGGTTGTCTTCTCCTGTAAGTCTCACCTACAGTAAGCCAAGGTCAACTCTTCTTCTTCCTTTGTTCCCCCCTTCCCCCTTCTGAAAAGAAAAGAAAAACACAGTTTGCCCAAAGAGGAAGTCTTCAAAACTGGTGTGTGAATTCCCAGTGTAGGTGTTTTCCCTTTGCCAGCTCCTCTCTTGACTATCTAAATTGCAAGTGAGCAGAAGCTCCTGTGTATGGTCCTGGTACACATAAGCTCATGGCAGAGCCTGTGCCTATGCCACACTGTCACTGCGGGTGCTGCTGTTATGCCTTGTTTTTGTGCATAATAATAGTAGTTTCCAAGCCAAACTTGGTGTCCACATCACCTGTGTCAGCTTCCATCCCATCCAACAGCATTTGTTCTTCCTCCACAGAGCTGTCTAGACCCCATGAGTCACCATCTGCACGGCACATCCTGTGATGCCAGTCAGCCTGGTGGCCCTCTTCCACAGGCGCAGAGGAATGCTGGAGGAGGCTGGCACCGTGGCTCTGCTTCTGTGCTGGGTCAACAGCTCCTTGGAGGTGACTTGACTGCCACTAGTGGCACAGGTGGAGCTGTCTAGGGATCCTGGCTCCTTCACCCACTGAGTTCCTACCAAGGTGCCTGGAGGTGGTGGGTTTCAGCTACTGCCCTGGGCATGGCCAAGAGCATGGACATGTTCTGGGGATGACAGCAGCCCGATGACACCATGCACCCATTCCCCAGGTGCTAATAGCCCAGGACCAAAAAGGACCCCCAGGGACATCTGATGGGCAAAGTCCCTGCCCAAGTCTGGGCACCATAGGGATCATGGTTGTTCTGTCAAGCAGAGATGGCAACAGCAGGGCACCAGGGATGTTGGCAAAGGCTTCTGCTAAGGGATATGTTTGAAAAATAGTCCAAAAAGCCCATGCAATCATGTCTAGTCTAGCTGGCTGCCTGCTTCTGCAGATCTGCTGTGGAGCGACATGTATGCTGTATCCATGTGCCTTTGGATGTAGGTGGTTTTGAAAGAAGAGAAAACAAGGTTTCACTCTTGCAGGTAGAGTTAACCAAACACCATTTTCTTGTACACATTGGGTCATTTTCAAGGGAAATTGAACTATTTTCTGTGTAAGAAAAGAAAAGATCTTTTCAAGCAAGCAAGGATTATGCTTTGAAGCTGGCTCTCCCATAGAAATATGAAAACATCTTTGGCTACAGTAACTCATCTTGTCAAAGGAGAAACATTTCAGGGAAGGGAAATGACTCAAATAATGTTAAAAATGTCCAGGAAGGTCTGCAATGACTACTACCCAGTTAGGTTTTATTTTCCAGCCTTTCAGAAAGACTCTGGTATTAACTGTGGCATCTTTTCTTGGAATTGTGTAGTGTATGTGAGTAAGTGCAGGTTTGATAAGAAGACAGAAATTACCTGAAAGGAGGAGGCCTCGAGGTGTGTCTCTGAGCATACATAACTTAAAGAGAGGTGTGGTATTGCCTACTGTGCCCCATGAAATTTGTAAATGGGGCCAGAAGCATTCCTTCTTCCATGATGACTGGGGGGTGATATTCAGTGCTAACTGATGTATCAGGTGGATACTTGGGCAGCATTGCATACTGATATACCTGAAGTCAGACTTAGCATGTGTGCCTGGTCCATGTTCCCAGCACCAGAACATGCACACCTCATGTTCTGGCACACCAGAGGACAGGAGGGATGACCTAACAAACCCCTCCATAAGCAGGTCGTGGGCAAGAGCCCGCTTGCATGCACACCTCTAGACCACCTTCATCCCCAGAACACACAGGAGATAAAACCAGCATGGCAGAAGACCTGCTGGAGATGGTCAACAATACAGACCTTTCATCCCTTAACTGCCTGGGGAAAGGAGGAAAATTCTGGATTTAGGTAAGGAAATGTAGTGTGCCTTTCAATCCTCAACTCCTTGCAAATTTCATCTAACTCTAGCTGTTGTAAGCTGGAATTTGTCTACTCTTAGCCTTTAATGTTTTGCATGCACAATCTTCATAGTTCAGTAGTTACTTTTCTTCTAGATTTTGCAATAGCCATGATTACAGTAATTCATTGCACCTTTTTAATCAGAAAAGGTCTTATTTGTATTTAGGAAGAGGTTTTAGTGAACTGGATAGTCCTGCTATGTAAGTCAACAGAGTCTACTTCTCACAGGAACAATTAGTACCAGAAGCCATGAAGACAGATCATCTTTTCCAGAACGATATTGCAAATGTTGTATTTTCAAAGGTTGTCTCAGGCAACTTGACCTCTACCCCTGAAAGATTGTGAAATGAGGCAGAGGTTAGACACCAGGGAAACACGTCCAGCTATTAAATATTGGCCTGTTGAGGGTGACTCATCTTTGTAACACTCCCTGCTGAGGACTCCTGTCCCAAGTCCCATGAGGCTGTGACTATTAACCTGAAGTCGTGCACTCACAGCGACGTAACAGTTTCAGACCAGAGTTTTGAAAATCAGACCAAATAACCAAGAGCATAAGATTGTCCACACAATTTCAAGTCTAATTTATAAGGTCAGTTGCTTTAAGTTTGTAAATTGTTTTTTTTTTACAGAAATAGGGCACATTTTCAGTGGAGCAACCCAAAAAATCAGCTCTACCTTTACAGTTGGTACTGAATGGAGCAGGACTTGGACTAGAGATGTCTCCTGCTCCCTACAGATTTAAAGTTTTGGGGGTGGCAAGTGGCAAGGGAAATATGAGCCACGCTGCACCCCATTGCAAGCTGACACTTGATGGAGAGCAGAGAGTTGGTTTGCACAAGCCATGGCAAACTTTATCTCCCTTCAGCATCTGCCTGCACCCTCACGTTCGACTGTGGTCCCAAGGCCTTCTCTGCTTGCTTACCTCACCTCCCTTCCCAAGTCGCCACCTCATACTGTAAGGTCTCAGGAACGGCTTTTACAATTTCCACCTCCCCATGACACAGTGCCTCCTACTCCCTGTCCCTGCAGCTCTTCCAGGCTATTCCTTGTGTCTGGAACAGACTACAGAAGGATTCCTTTCCCCCATTCAGGCAACTTATGATGTCCTGCAGGGCAGGGCTGTCTCCCCATGCTTCCCACTGCTTGACTCAGTCGTATTCTGTCCCCTCTCCTCTAAAGTCACTGGGAGAGGGACTGCTAAGACCTCAGTGCCTTTCAGAGCAGAAAAGTCAATGTAAGTACTAGTGCTGTGATATGAGGGCTACTCTCCTCTCCCCTGCCAGCCCCTTTGAGGGAAAATTTTGCTGGGCGAGAAGCCAAGCAGAAAGCCTGGAAGGATACAAGCCTTTGGCAGACGACGAGACTTGGCATAGCTGCACTGTCACCAAAATGTGCTCAAGAGCAGAGATGGCCTGTAGACTGTGCTTGGCCTGAGCCAGTGCACTGGGAGTGCTGGGTTGGCTCAGATGTCAGGTACTTTGGGAGGCCAACTGCTGTGGGAATGGGTCCTGTGCTACACACCAGCTGGCGCTGAGCATGGCTCCCATTGCATCTCCTATGGGAACACTGGTGTATTGCTGTAATACAAAGTGGAAAGATTAAAGATTATTTCCATTTTCCCAGCAATGTCAGTGCCTCCACCTCACCTCCTCTCAGGACACAAGACAGTAAATCCAAAGCTGTTCCACTGCCAACTCATGAATCAAAGCCACAGGACAGCACCTGCACCAAAAGGGCACTAGGGAAGCAGAAGCTGACCACAAACATCGGATGTAGTCTTATTAATTTGCCTACTATAATTACGCATAACATGAACACAGGTTTCCCTTTTCTTTGAAATAAGTGTGTTCCAGGCCTTCATCTAGCACACACCTCCCTGTTTTGCAGCCAGCAGCTCACACTCCGCACCTCATTGAGCAGGCTGGTGTTTCTGGGTTTAAAACTCTACCCTCTTTTAAGCTAAGGAACAGGCTGGTTTGTGCCCACCCTGCTCTCAGGTACCCTAAGATCCTTGCAGTTTTGCTAGGCTGATATTTTCATGCCTCTTGCCTTGTGTCTGCCCAAGTCCCAGGCAGTCTCTACAGAGCTGTTTATCCAGCAAAACAGGAAAGCTGTCTGCATTCAGCAAGCCTCCTCCAGTGCCAGCCCAGCCATGCCAGCTGAGCTGCCTCTTGTCATCAGACACTTGAGCTCTGGGCTACTCATTTATGGCAGGGTCCTCCTAATTATTTCCACCTTCTTCTCAGCAGCCAGCAGTGAAGTCCTAGGTACGCACTTCAGAAACTCCATATGGAGCATATCTGTCTTGCATCTGTTGTGACAACAAGCAGTCACATATATTTAAGAGCTATGTTATGGCTAGCAATGAGCTTCACATAGCTTTCCATCCCAGGGTGGTGCACGCAAGATTATTCACAACCTCCACAACTCCCATGGACTCACTCTTGGTGCTTAGCTGACTCCTGGAGTCATGTTGCTGACTGTATGGGCTTGCTGCCAGGGACAGAATATCTTCCTGCATTTTTCCCGGCTAGTAAATAGTTTCTCAGCAGTGTGTGCCGGAGCCCTCAGCTTATTTCCTTGCTGTTGGAGCCAAGTGAGGTATAAAGTTTATTTATTGTGCCTGAAGCTTGTCTCACCTTTCACAGGGTGTGGGAAGGAAAGGCTTGTGTTTGAAAAGCACCAGTGTGTCTGCACGCCCCACGCAAGGCAGAGCTCACAGTCTGCTTTACTCCACAAGAGGAAAGCCCTGGCCTGTGGAACTGCGGGATGGATGTGGCTCCCCCGCCCAGTTCACACTGGTAATGCTCTGTCTTGTGCTTTTGTCTGCTGTGCTCCCTGTCCTTCGAGGTGCTTTCCACAGCAAGGTTTTTTGGAGCCACTGTGGGGATGGTGGAGATACCTCAGGCATCAGGCCTCGTTGCAAACCAGCTCAGGCAGAGGGGCAAGCTCTACTGTGGGTCAAAATAAACAGAGCAGACGTGATATAGAGAGGAAATGGTTCAGAAACCTTAAACTGGAAAGGGGTAATTATTATCTCCTCTAACATTTTGCTTAACACAAGCTAAGGGGCTCCTTCCAGATACTCCCACAGCTCCTCTGCCCTGCCCTGCTCGTTAAAGCAGGAGAGATGGAAAGCAGTGAATGAAGTACTTAGAAATATGAGACAACTCAAATGCCGTGGGTGAGTGCTATCAGCTGAGAAAACTGGCCTCAAGGACGTAAGCTACGTGGATTTCTGCTGCAAACGAAGGAGTGCAGCAGGACTGCCAAGCAGGGCTGGGCAGCGTGGGCATTGTGGACACCCCTGGGCTGGGGCACTTGCAGCAGAAAGTCCTCTCCCGTCTCTGCTGGTGGCAGTGGGAAGTCCTGTGTTGGAAGGACACAGGAGCTAGGTACTGTCTCTGGCCCATACCACACCTCCAGCTTGGTGGAAGCCCCCCCTAGGAGCCACCATCCTGCCCATCTGCCTCATCCAGTGTGTTCACGCTTTGCAATACCACACCCACTTGACTCTCATTCTTCTGCACAGATCAATGAGCCCCAGGCTGCCCCTTTCCTTTCCAGGCTGTCACTCGTTTTTTTTGGTGCCCTCCTGGCAGCCAGAGGCTGCCGTGTGTCCTTACTGCCAGGTGAGTCACCCCAGGAGCACCCGTTGGTGCTGAGGCATTGGTATTCCCCTGCCCACCTTCCCCTTGAATTATCTGCCCTGGCCCCCGACCGTCCTTAGACACCACGAGCCTGCGTGAAGACAGGAAAAGGGAGGTGACCCCTTGACAACTTTCTTGGAAAAGTCTGTCTCAGGCTGATGCTTCCTTATGCATAAAGTCAATGCAGAAATAAGCTGTCAGACTTCGCCTGACTGCAGAGCAAAGCTCTTTTTCTGTAACATTTTCGAGTGCCTTTCTGTACTCTGGTAAGTCTTAGCTAGTTTTATTTTCATTCCTTCTAGCCTGGGGATTTCCTGAGACTTTAAATGAGGAAGGTGTCTGGAGCCAGATCCTGAAAACGACATAGGAACTGAAGTTCAGCACCTGATCAGCTGGTGCCAGTCCTTGCTCATGTCTAAAATCTCTTTATTTACTTTTCGTTTATGTTCATATTCCCCTCCTACAAACTGGAGAAAAACTAGAACTAAGAAGAAATTAAGAGTAAAAATACTGTCAGGGAAAATGTCTGTACAATTGTGCTAGTTTTCACAACACTTTGGGCACTGCTGCATCCTGCAGCAGACCTTGCACAAAAGAGGAAGAACTCCTGCCCTGAGTTCTTTCTCCGCTTCATTTAACCCATGTTTTGCTGTTTATTTTGATTTCCTTTGACTGATTCAGCTTGCCTCATGACAGCTCTCACTTTCCTCTTGTACTGTGAGATGTCCAAGGCATGACCTTGACTGCTCAGTCCCTTTTCTCAGGCTCCTGCTTTCACCTGAAACTCTTATGCAGCTCCTAACTCATCTCACTAGGGATGGAGCCTTTCTATACTTTATTCTTTCTCGAGGAGTGCTTATTCTAACAGCTTCTGCAGCTTTTTCTTAGTGGAGGCTTGGATAATGTATAACCCATAAGCTTATCAACACCTGAGCAGGGAATTCCCCTGCCAGCCCATTCCCTGCTGCTCTGGCTGCCAAGGGGTCTTTGTGTTTTCTTTCCGATGTGGACTGTGTGCATCTGTCGTGCAACCAAATAGAGACCTCTCAGGCATCCTATAGCTGCCCATCCATACACCTGGAAGACGTGGGCAAGCATGCCACGGTTACATGGCAGGCACATGTCTGATTCTGCAGCAGGAAGGGACATCACGTCCTGGCCCTGCACCTTGGTGCATCAAATCCTTGAGGGAAAAAACTGCTGGCCTCCAAAACTGTCATTGTTACCTTCTCTCTGGAGAGTGCTATCACAATGCAAATTTGACCTTAAGGAATTTATAAAAGTGATTCATAACATTGCCCTGCTGGCACTTCTTTATGACTGGTTCAACAAAGTAATTTTTACACAGATTAAAATTGTTTTCTCTCCCATTTCCAAAGTGCATAAAGCTTTCCATCTTCTCCTATGGTACTATTTTCTTCCCTGCTTGCTATCAACACTACAACCCCAGGTGACATTTGTGCTGCAGTTATCTCTCTACTGGCTAATTTCAGGTCTTTTACTGGAAGTTCAAGATACTCCACCATTTTAGTACCTGGGATGCTTGCATTTACATACAATCCTCTTGATTTCCTGGATTTTTTTGTTCTTTCTTTCTATCTGATATTTCTTAGTGGAAACAGGCACAGTTCTTTCATTTACTGTAATGTTTCCTTAATAACTGTCCTTATCAGCATGACTACTTCCTTGCTCCTTGATGCACATTCTTCTGTCCTCTAGACTTCTTGTATCTCCTACTCCATCTTACTTTCCTCTTCCTGTCAACTAAGATTAAGAAGAATAAGCAAAGTTTTTTCAGCTGTTGAAACTTGGAGCTGAATGGGAAGTTGCTCCAACTATATGTTATAAGCTACAAGAAAAATTCCCTGCCTGGATCTGAGTTTCAAAGATTTCTTTTTTTTTGTAAAAACATAAAGTATCAGCTAGGGTCAGCTAGGCCAGATCCAGCCCCCAAAGGTCAGTCTTTCAGCTGCATAGATTTCATGCTGTGAACATCTCCCTAAGTTCTCATATCCTCAAATTGTAATTACAGCACAAAGTCTTGAAACATCTGTTGTTTTTCACTGTGCAGTCAGGACTTTGCACTCCTTTTCTGTGGCTGGAAAAGTCCACTGGATGTCACCTAAAATTTCTTCACTCTAAGCATCTCCTATAGCCTGCTGTGGTAACTGTGCTTATCTATTCCTGTATGAATTGCTCTCAGTCATTTGGTCTAAGAGAAAAAACCCCACAGGCTTTCACTGCTCTTTGCAGTTTCAAATCTTCACTTGGTGTATCATGCTCTGCAGAGAAACGTATCATCCTCCCTCATTAGGAGTATACAGGTAGATAGAAAGATCTGGATCTAATCCCTCCATTCTGACCATATATTCTTTTCTGAGACCTTTTTTTTTCTTCTCTGATTTCTGAGTCCAGGCCATATCTCTGTTGTGCGGCAGCATTGTACACACTCATGACTGATTAAAAGCAAAAAACCAAAAATAAGATCCCCTCTCTTGGCTTTTATTCTAATGCTTCTCCTGATATCTGATTGAAGAAATCAGTGGCCTTAGCAAGACTTGGTCCATAACAGGAAAACAGTTGAGGCAAGTATGTGAACTGTTGAAGTACAACTATGCCTTGGGTGAAGGGACTCCAGCATCATTCTCAGCTCTGCTGCTGTCTCCCTGAGAGGTTAACACCAAACCTGCACAAAGGAGTGACTACAAAAAAGAGACAGTAGCTATAGCAAAATACGGACATGCTGAAGGGAAGTGTAAAGAAATGTTACTTACTTAAGGAAACAGGATAGTTAGACTCTATCCTAGAAAAAAAACATAAGCTTCGGCGAGTAAGGTAAGGCCTCATGTTCAAAAAATCTGTTGTTTCTCAGCTCTTAGTCTGGCAAAATTAAAATTTTACAGTTATTTTGATACTTTCAGACAGGAATTCTAAATCCACAGCAAAACATTACTACTCATAAACATTTTCTGCTAGGAAAAATTGGAACTAAGTTGTGGATGCTGACACCAAGTGGGTATTTCAGAGGGAGGAGAAAGTATGGGGCTGATTCACAGGGATAAACAAGTGTCAAAATTTGGGTTTCCTTTAGCTAAACACAAACCAAATTATCTCATAATGCCCCCGTTTTGTTTCCAAAACCTCCTGACTTTACTTGAACCTAAAATACTCCGAGAACTTGCTGCTTTTCACTTCTGCTTTCGATGGTAACTGGAAACCAGAAGCTCCAGCACACACGAAAACGGAGGTGACGGGAGAAAGACATTTACTCCTTTGAACTACCAGTGGAAAAAAAAATCCCTCAAATTTCCCAGATTAGTCTTGAGCTTTCAGTGGAGCTTGAAGGGAGGAGGCTGATGCAACTGCAATTATTTCTGCATGGACATGGGGTGAGGGCCAGTGTATCTGCCTTCAGTCTGGTTGGTGGCTGCCCATCCAGATGCAGGGATTAAATGTGAATTGCTGACATTGACTACAAATGGCTAAATTACATCTTTGGAACTCATGGGAAATTCTTTTTTCCTGTTTTCCAGGTATGTATGTCCTTCAGGGAGGAATTCCCAGGGAAATCCCCCCACCAGGGCTTTTCCTTAGCTGTGGAGAGAGAGGCATTTGATCCCAAGCCCCTTGTTTTGGCAGAAAATGTCTTTCTAGCTCAGCCTAAGGCCTGTCAGGGTAAGCAGGGCTTTGTGAGTGGTTTCTACTGGTAGGAAGAGCAGGTGATGCAATCCCAAATGTCATTTAGACAACCCTCTCCAAACACAGGGAGTGCTGGGCAGCATCCCTTGCCCTGGAAGGAGCTGAGCCCAAGCAGTGGGTGAATTTTTGATGAACCAGCTCCCCTTTGGAGGTAGCCTTCTACCGTTGCAGCCACACCATATGTTCCCCAAGGGCTTTGCCTGCCCTTTCCTTGATGCTCTCTTTGCCAGTGGCTCCTCTGCCATACACAGACCTTGTACCACTGAACTGTGCCTCTTCCTGCTCCCCTCTTGGGTTGCTCCTGCCTTTCTGCTCCCATTACCAGTTTAGCAGTGTGTCAGGAAGGACACAATGTTGTTTCTTTCTATAACATTTTCTTAGAAACACAGAAATATGCTTTTAGTGGCTTCTGTGTTATTCCAGGATTTCCATCATTTAACCACATCACAGTTAGATGTTTGATAGGTGCTAAAAAAATTGGACCGCCAAGAGAAAACAGGAACAGTACCAGAAAACCCCATAAAATTCTCTCAAACAGTCTGACAGTTTTCTGAAACACACCTGGCTTATGAACAGAGATGGAGGGTAGGGAAGGTATATGGTTTGGGTTTCCACTTCTGGGGAAAACCAGAGCAACTTGTCACTTGTGAGCACCAGCCCTACCCAAAGCCATGCTGATACCAACCTGGTAATAACAGCACCTGCCTAGTTGTCTGCCCTGGCACAGGAGATAATGCATTTCCCCAGGGTGCTACAGGCAGTATCCTGCCTACTGAGCCTAGCAGTAGCTGAACAGTGTTTGCAGGGTGCAATGAATCTTCTCTGATCTCAGCTACTTCTTTTTGCTGAAAATGACCCAGCTGTGATTGAAAGGGCGGCTCAGTGGCTGTGGTGGGGATGCAGCCCTGGTGCAACTGCCTCCTCTGCTGTAGGCTCCCAAGATGCTGGGAGTCACTCCCAAGTCACTCCTGCTCCTGATGCCCGTCTGTTCTTTCCTGCTCACAAAGCCATTGAGCAGATGAAAACTTGGAAGACTGTGCAGACAGACCTTCTGCCCTCTGGTTGAGAGTTAGTAGTTATAAACCAGAAGAATGTGATTTAGACCACAGCCTCTTTCTATCTGTTATGACTAGCCAATTTCATCCAGACCTTTACTGTGTGATGGTCTATAGGGCTATAGGGTATATAAAAAAGACATGGCTTTTAGAGAGTGGTATGAGACTGTGAAGCCCATGGCAAAGTGGTTTGGCCTTGGCTTCAACCTGGCACTGGGAGGACTCATTTTCATGCTACAGAGAAGCCACCAGACCCTGCTCATGCCTACATTCATCCTTGACTCTCAGAATGAGATGACCTGCCCTTAACAAGGTCAGTGTTTTTCTGAGTCTTTGGAGAAATCTGGAGCATGGGTGCATATAAAGGTCTTCAAAATATGTCCCTGTAAACACATGAAGATGATGTTGGAGGTGATTTGCTATGGGGACTGGAGGAGTAGGAAACAAGTTTCAGTGCTCGCTGTGAAGAAAAGGGATGCCATCACTTTTGGGATGCCATCTCTGCTCCCCTAGCAGAGGACAGCAAGCAGCAGAGGGCAAACAGAAACATGTGAGAAAGACATTCTTGGCCTTGGAGACTTCAGTAACACTCCAAAGTAGTTTCAACAATTAACCTTTTTGTGACTTTATAATTTTGCATCATGGGCCAGAAAACACTAACAATTTGCTCAACGCTTTTTGAAATTCTGCTGGAACTGAAACTCTGTGCAGGCTGTCTGACAACAATGAATCATTAGAGGTCATTTACTTGGAAAAACAAGTTAATCATGTTCGCAGCATATTATAAGGTGATACACCTCCCACAGTTTCCTCAGGGAGTAGCTTAACATCCAGAATGACAAGCAGGTGAATTCCTTGCAGAAGACTTTTATTCTATAACAAGTAAAATTTATCTTGCTTTTTTTTGCTCCCCCTTTTTGCATCAAATTAAATTAAAATGTAAGCCTGAGCGCAGGGTGGAGATGTGCTGGGGTGGTGCTGGGGGGATGGCTGGCTGGTGAGAAGGCAACATGCAGCAGTCTGGAGGTGAGCTTTTATTCCTGAATGATGTGCAGATGCAGCTCTGGGCACCTCAGTGTTATTATTCTGGTCCATTGACCAAACTCAGTCAACTCTGCCGTACTCTAAGGCTGCAGCAGGTGCAGTGGCACATGATTATTTGCATTGCTTGGTTGGCAGACAGAATCCCTACTGTTGCAACAACAGCCTCCATATCTCCCGCATAGCACACTGGGTTCTTGCCTTGAAACAAAGGCAAGAAACATATAGCATAATGCAGCTTATTCCCTCTCCAGGAAGGAAAAGGGGTGAGGGCTGAAGGTAAAGAGGCCCATCAGCAGCCCATGCTATTGTTTCTGCCTCATAGGGTTATGTGTAGGCAGGGGAACTTACACTATCATTGTAGCATTGCGCAAGGAAGTACTAGCACAATATTCAAGCTCTTCCCTGCTATCTCTGACTGATGTTGTTGCAGATCAAGTGGACTGCAGGAGCAGTGCTACCAAAGTCAGCCTTATTCCTCCTGTTGCCGGGAAGGATATCGAGGAGTTAAAGACTGAACCGCATCCCACAGCCTTTTGCAAATCCTAAGGAGATTCCAGATCGGTTTGAAAACTTCTATCGCCATCTAGTGATGTTCCTGCGAAACCTGAAACTGGAGAGAGTCCTTATCACTGTCTATAGCTACTTGAAAGGAGGTTGTAGTGAGATGTGTGCTGGTCTCTTCTCCCAAGTAACAATGGATCAGATGAGAAGAAATGGCCTCAAATTGTGCCAGGCGAGGTTTAGATTGGGTATTAGAAAAAAATTCTTTACCGAAAGAGCGGTCAAGTACTCAAAAAAGCTGCCCAGGGAAGTGGTGGAGTCTTCTTCCCCAGAACTGTTCAAAAAACCTGTAGACGTGGCAATTCAGGACATGGTTTAGTAGGCACGGTGGTGTTGGGCTGATGGTTGGACTGGATGATCTTAGAGGTCTTTTCCCAACCTTAACAATTCCATGATTCTAAGGAAATAAAGAAAGATCAGCTGAACTCGGGACAATTGCAATTGCTTTCTCCCTGGTGGGCTGTCAGGCTGGTTTTGCATTGTACCAGCTACTGGCTTTCCTCTTGGGGATGCCATGTGTCTAGAATGAAGCTGAACCTGTAGACATGGCTGGGAGGACACAGGATTATGTGCTACCTGTAGGTACAGTTCCTGGGCCCTACAGACAGTGCCTGCCACCTTGCCACTCTTTGCTCTGCTGGTAGCCATCAGCTGCCAGGGAACAACAGCCAGTGTTCACCAATTCAGCAATGCTCAGTTTAAATTCCTACGCGCAGTGTAATCTCCCTTCAGTTTCAAAGGTTAAGCTAGGAATATAATGTCCTATAATTTGACATTACAAGCATTTCATGGGCACTCCAATTTTATTGCCACAAAATATAGGATTAACTCTTAAAGTCATCAAATGCAAGAATTAACATGACACAGAAAAGAAACATAAACCATAGAGCACATAAATGTCCTCAAATAATCTCATTAAGCTGTTCATTAGAAAAATGGCAAGCACATCTCAATTCAGCAGTGATATAAATTTAGTCCAATGCAGATGAATTTTCTTAAAAAGAAAACTTTTAAGAAACAACCTGAGATATTTGTGCAGTAGGAGGAGGAGGATCCAGATTCACAAGAAAAAAAAAATAAAGCATATAGACAAAAAAGGTTAGATAGCACCATTGCAAGCTCACTGGCTGTGTCCTTCCATGCAGCTGTGCAGCAGCCACAGATTGCCACCTTGCCTGGTGTGGTTCACACAGGTGGAGTCATGCAAGCAAGTCCCTGTTACAAAGCTGAATCAGGAGTTCTTTGCCCTGCCTCGGCACTGGCTTCCATCCCCATGTAGAGTATGTCTCCTTCTCACTCCTGCTTAAAAATGATCTTACAATAAACTTGAATAAATATGGGAGCGAGCAAGCAGGCATGGGGAACTAGAGAGCTTTCTGCTAGACTGCTGCACTGCTGCACTGCTAGTGAGCCTCTGATTCTGACCCTGCATTCTCAGTGTGCTTTGGAAGGACATCCTGACAACTGTGGCTTGCTTGTCTTTCCATTTTGAAGCCCAATTTCATTTTCTTTTAATTCCACTCTTTTTCATTCCCAGTCTCTTCCTTCTTTTTATCCATGAGGGGTACCCAAGTGCAGCTTCAGGCCCTTGCTTGTGCTAGTGGCTGGATGGCACCAAGAGCTCTCTAGGCATGCTGAGTACATCTGCATTGGGCACATCCATGCCACTGATTAACCACACTGCTGTGCAAAGGCCACTGGCACTTTCCTCTTTCTGTGCTTCTGCTGATGTGCAGCATTTCTACTTCTTCCTTCAGTTCTTGGTCTCACTTTCATTCAAATGACTTTTCCCCTTTAATAACATCACCCAGAACATCAGCAGGTGTGACTCAGCCCCGGGCTGGTTCACGGGTCAGTTCCCTCTCTGCATGGCACAGGAGAAAGCAGATATTTGCTCTTGCAGGCTGAGATCAGACCAGCCACAGCACATTTCTGGTATCTGGGGGCCCTCAGGATAGCACAGGCTTCAAATCAGTGGCCTCGGTGATCCCGCTGCAGAGGTCTGGGCTGGCCTTTCTGCTGTGCAGTGGACTGCCCTGCTTTTGCCCATTTTCCAGCTCTCTGAACTGCATCCATCACATTTGCTTGTGTCCCTGCCCTCTCCCCTACCCACCTCCTGCTCCGACCTTACACCAAGTCATAGAATCATAGAATCATAGACTCATAAGGTTGGAAGAGACCTCTGAGATCATCGAGTCCAACCGTGCCTGTCTCCCTACTAAACCATATCCCTAAGAAACTCATCTACCCATCTTTTAAACACCTCCAGGGATGGAGACTCCACCACTTCCCTGGGCAATCTGTTCCAATCCCTGACCACTCTCTCAGTGAAGAAATTCTTCCTAATGTCCAGTCTAAACCTGCCCTGGCGCAACTTGTGGTCGTTCTCTCATCACTTGCGAGAAGAGAGCAGCACCCACCCTGTCAAAACCTCCTTTCAGGTAGTTGTAAACAGTGATAAGGTCTCCCCTCAGCCTCCTCTTCTCTAAGCTAAACAACACCAATTCCCTCAGTCTCTCCTCGTAGGGCTTATTCTCCAACTCCCTCACCAGCCTCATTGCCCTTCTTTGCACAAGCTCCAGCACCTCAATGTCTTTCTTGTAGTGAGGGGACTAAAACTGAACACAGCACTCGAGGTGTGGTCTCACCAGTGGACCATGTCCAGAATCAGGCAGTTTCTCCTCCTCAGCGGTGGCCTGGTTTTGTCCTCCTTTAATACGCTTTGCTCTGAGCAGCCTTTTTGTATTACCCAAGAATTTTGTGATTTTACTGAGGTTGTTTCCCTGACACCTTACAGTTTGTGGTGCACGGAGACAGACCTAATCAGTATATATCTGTAAAACCACCCAAGGAAGAGAGATTTTTGCATTTGCTAGGTTTGTTTAATCACTTTTTAAAAGAAAATGTGTTTTTCTAAGAGGAGACAAGATTAGTAAAGCAAGGCAATGAACGGTGCACATTAAACTCTGGGAGGAGCAAAGTATAAAAATCAATCAACATTTTGTTTAATGACTGAGGATGTTTACTGGCACTTTACCCTGGAGCTGGAGATATTGTTCTTTCCTAATTGTATCAGCACTGGAAATAACATGTATGGAACCACATTTTATAACCAAATAGGAAGTAATGGGGTTTTTTTCCTTGCCTTGGGAGGATATACAAACATTATGTTGAGACTTTCTTGGACTTTCCAGTGAGGTCACTTGTGGTGGAAGGTAAGGGACAAACCCATAAAAGTTGGGATAAAAATAAATAAACTGAAGGAAGTAACTTTTCAAAACATGGAGAGATACAAAGATATATAGAATTGAAAAAAAAAAGTTTATTCACTATTACCAGAGCTGAACTGGATTTTTAGTTATGTTTTAATCTTGGTCAGAATTCTAAAATAAGGTCTTTTGGATTGTTCTTATAGTGTGCATAGTTTTTAAGTAGTATTTCAGAAAATGACTTCATGGCCAAAAAATTCTCAATAGGTGCAGGGGATTTCCATAGTATTTCAAGCCAGCAGCACAAAAGGGTTATAAGAAGGTAGCTTCACAACCAAAACCCACAACCTATTTATCTCTTTCTGAAATCTCTCCAAACACTAAGGTTGACCATCCCTGTTTTGGCCTAAGACATCAAAAGCTTGGATACGATCTGTTCATTCTGTAATACAAGGGGAAAACCCTATAGACCAAAATTACTCAGGTTACCTCCTTTATCATTTGGCAAATATCCTCAAGATATAAGAAAACAACCTTTCATCACCAGTTAGATGTTTCTTGAGAATTGTGATAAGAAAAAATAAACTTTCTGAGTCCCTTTTTACTATTGATTCAGTTCTTGCTGGTAAGGAGAGAACTGGGCTGTCCCTGGTTCTTCCTCTCCTCCTTCCGCTTGCAGAAGACCTGAGCTGTGCAGGAATCTCACAGGGTTGCAGTACTTTCTTGTGGTGTGATATAATTGTTTTTTAGAGCTCATGTCCCAGGAGAGGATGGAAAGGCCAAAAAATAGCCTTGGAAGTCAGTCTGTCTTCTCTCACTAATGGCTCACACTGCAGTTCCTTCTCCGCATCTGCCCTATATAGTGGGGCCATGCTGGGTGGGCCACTCACTCCATGCATGAGGGTCAAGAGGGTGGGAAACATCTGAGCATCCTTCCTGGAGGCCCCTGCCAAAACCCTGCTGCAATCAACTACTTCTTCACAGGTAGAGAACAAGAGGAAAAAATTTGCATCATTTGGCACTTCCGAATTTTTTAAGATTTCTGCAGCATTCAGTAAGGAGAGGGTTTTAAATAGAGCACTTCTTCTTGTACTCAAAATTCATTATGAAGGCGAAGTAGTGCAGAGTGGGTTTTGAGCAAACACGAAGACCTACAAATTCCTATAAAAGGAATCTGCTGAATGAATGGGTGTTGTGTAATTAATGCGTGCCAGTAAGGATAAGTTAAAGCAATACCTGTGCTTACAGCTGAGACAAAATGACAATATGCCCAAAATGAGACAGAACTTATCCCATCAAGTTGTTATTAGCCCTATTGGCTGTATAACTATCACCTCGCTTGCACAACCGCTACAGTCTGCACAACACAGTTAACCTGTCAACATATTAAAGAGGAACTATGGATTTCCCAGAAGCTCATATCACTTCCTTGACAACGGTGAAAGGACTTAAATATATATGCAACATATCCTGCTATCTCCTGCCTTCATCTGCAGACAGAATGGTGAAGGCTGAACAGAGCTGCTTTCTGCATTCAGCTTTGCTTTTGTTGGCAAAGGCTTCCCGTTCCAGGTGAAGAGAAATCATGCAGTAAGGAGAAGATTAGCTGCCTTCTTTCAAAAAACTTTGTTAGTTTATGAAAAAATAGCCAGGAAGTTCCTCCCTGCCTGGCTATAACACAACTTCCTTCAGCCTGAAAATTAAAAACTGCTCTTTGGCTGCTCTGCTCCGTATACACTACAGTCCTTATTTAATAACATTTTACTGAAAAGGATCTGGAAAATCAAATACAGTTTACAACTAGTTGATAGAGATAAAGTAAACTGCAAAAAAGATAAGTGCATTCATGTTTCAATAGCAACAAGACCTATAAAAATAATCATCAGTATGCAATGTCATTTTCTTGAAATATAAACCACTGGTTCTGTCTTCTACAAGCCAGGGACCTGTATCTTAATTAAAGTCTTATAGAAACCACTGACCACTGGCACCGTAGCAAAAGCTTAAGCTCGTAGTGGTTTCCGATGAAAAGAACCCTCAGTCACTTGCACTTCTCTGAATTTTTTTACTATTAATATTTTTTGTAATTATGTTGGTTTAAGGGCCAGTATGCCTCTAAGTCTGTTATTACCAGCTGATTTTAGAAGCAGTTCTTGAATCCACTTCAGTTTTTACAAACTTTACCTTGCTGTAACTTTCAGACTGACATTTCCTCAGCTTTGGGGGAAAGTAGTCAGGTTTTTTTCAGAATTTGAGCAGAAATGTTTTACTTCTATTTAGAACAAAGTGAAAATCATACATTTTCCATTAATATTTTTGTTTGGGGTGGAGGTGTGGATGAGCTGGCACTGGGAGGATGGAAGGCGCTCCAGTGGTTTCCATGATGGATCTTGTGGGAACAATGTATTGACATTTTCTGCATAGGTGAGCTCACCATCCGGGCAGCCTGGATTTGGGAATTGGTTTTGCGAGGATGCTTGTGCATTACTTATATATACCTAGATTTACAAAAGTAAACACTGCTAATGCTTTCATTAAGACAAAACCTTACAAATCTCTAACTCAAATTAATTTATTTTGGAGCTAAAATAAAACTTGGTGTCTGCTGATCTAATACATAACAGCAAAAACCTTCTTTCTTGCGTGACTATAGAGTGAAAGTCCTCAGACAGGGAAATTAGTTATTAAAGATATTTAAACCCTCGACTGAAACATTTTTTAGAACTTTTCTTCCTCTTTAAATAACAATACTTCTCTATTTATGCTGTAGTAATGCTAAAGCTTGCAAATTGTCCAAAATTCTGAAATAGCTTGGTTTTTTACGCTCCTTATTCCTTGGAGTCAGCAAATATTTATGAAAATTTTGCTTTCCATTAAAAATAGTCCACTCCCAACAGCTGCAAGACACATGCCCAGGTGGCCCCAGCACAGCAAATCATAGAATCATAGAATCGCTTGGTTGGAAAAGACCTTTGAGATCATTGACTCCAACTGTACCTCTCCACTACTCAACCATATCCCTAAGTGCTTTACCTACCTGTCTTTTGAATACCTCCAGGGATGGGGACTCAACCACCTGGGCAGCTGTGCCAGTGCCTAATAACCCTTTTGGTGAAGAAATTTTCCCTGATGTCTAATCTGAACCTCCCTGGCGCAACTTGAGGCCATTTTGTCTCATCCTTTCACCTGCCACTTCGGAGAAGAGATTAACACCCACCACACCACAACCTCCTTTCGGGTGGCTGTAGAGAGCGATAAGGTCTCCCCTCAGCCTCCCCTTCTCTAGGTTAAACAACCCCAGTTCCCTCAGCTGCTCCCCGTAAGACTTGTTCTCCATCCCCTTCACCACCTTCTCTGGACGCACTCCAACACCTCAATGTCCTTCCCTTAGTGAGGGGCCCAGAACTGAACACAGCACTCGAGGTGCGGCCTCACCAGTGCTGAGTGCAGGGGCACAATCGCCTCCCTGCTCCTGGGAGCAAAGGGGGCTGCGAGCCCCGCCGCAGCCCCGGCAGCTGCCCCGCAGCCCCTTCCCACGCTCCCGGCAGCAGCTGCCGGCAGGGGGCAGCGCATCCTCCGCCGCCGGGAGGCGGTCGCGGCTAACGAGCCGTCCCTCCGGCAGGGAGGGGAGCGGGGAGGTGCCGCAGGGAGCTGCAGCTGCGGCCACGTGTGAGCGCGGGGTGGGGGCAGGGAGGGGAGGAACGGAAAATACACGGCTGGCCAAGCGGAGGCGTGCTTGACACGGGCCAGGAGAGATAAGTGACATATCTGATAGCATTTGTAGAGAGAGAGCCCCACGCAGCACCCACCCTTCTTTTTATTAGGTCCATTTGGCAGGAGACAGTCAGTGTTGGCTAAAGTACACACAAGGAGTTAGAGATCTCCTGGAGCCCGAGGTTTTCCGTTGATTTGGTATGTGACCTGGGGTGAGTTATTTATACTTCGTGTGCTGGCTCCTTGCTGGGTTTATTCTGGGCACACTGGACTTCTCCATGGTAGCCTCCCACCCATGCAAACCTGAAGGCAATGAAATGTGGCAAGCTAGGGTTCTTCGAGCCTGTTTGCCTTAGGAGCTCACTGGGATGGCCCCCACAAAGTCTGTGTAATTTTAGGGCAGGTTTCTTAATTTATTTCTTCTCCCGCCCTCTTTCTCTCCAAGAAGGCGTCCATGGCGGCAGCATCAAAGTATTTCTATGCCAAATAATTGGTGCTTAACGTGAAGTACAAAAAGTCCTGCAATATGCAGCTATGGGATAAATCGATTGACTCTTAAGAGTTTATTATTTTTTAAAAAAAATAGTAGTTTTTTTTTTTGTTTTCCCATTCTAACAATATATGTGTTCATACTTTATCCATATCTAAGCCCTCTTGGAAACCTGGTATATTCTTGGCTGCAGTGAAGTCCTGAGGGAGTACATGCCAGAGATAATGTGATTTTAAAACTCCTTTATTTTGTTAATTTTAAAATAATCCTTAAATGTGTAACTTTTGTTTCATTGAGTTGCACAGTCCCAGTGTTTCCTATTGCTCTTTTCTACCTTTGTCATCATTTTCATTTCCTGTCTTCCAGCTCCCACTATCTCTGCATCACTTCTTGTGAAATATTGGCCAGAGCTGAACAAATTATTCTTGTCAGGGTAGACTTAAACAATGTTTTCAAACAGTTTTTCACTAGCTTAAATGAACTATGACAATTTGTAGGATACAAGGTTTCACTCTGTGAATATCATGGCATTTTCATCAGTCCTGGGGCAAAATTCCAAACGCCTTCAAGTCAAAGGACACTCTGCCTCTAATGGAGAGAAGGTTGTGTCAGACTATATGGGTACAATTCAACTTACAGCTGAATGTAGGTGTCTTCTAGTTTGTGGGCCAAAGCCCTGCCATGTCCATGCTGCAAAATAAGAGGCAGTTTTAAGAAGGACCATAAACACAATAAGCATGTTATGATACTACAGCCACTATTGTGCTGTGAAGTGAGTGTAGCCAGAGCTGAGCAAGGGCAGGTTGACAGGTATCAAGGGACTTTGTCTCTCTTTACCACAAACAGTGGAAGTTCAAATCCTGCTGTCATCGTGCTCTGTGCAGGGTGCCAGCATCTGCCTTTAAAGTGCTGGCATGACTTGCAGACACACGGTTACTACTGTAGATGATGGCTTGAAGGCTCAGCTCTGCATAGAGTAGAGGGGCACCATCAATCAGCACTGGAAAATTGGCACAGAAAGTTTTTCTGACCTGGGGAGATCCAGCTCAGCAGTTTACTTGGTCTGGAGAAGTGCAGGTGTCTAGACTTTGCACTACGCCTCTAGGAGTTCTGCTGGATATGAGAATAATCTGGCATGTTTTTAAGGGGAGAAAATGAGCAAGGCAAAGCTGTTCCTTAGACTGAAGGATATAAGAGGAGAAGCTTTTATAACCATCAGAGTAATCCTAAACAAATCCTGAAACTTTAATGGGGAGTCATTTTAGCATATTTCCTGTAGTTTGTAATATTTATTTTGATATACGTTCAGAAAGTTTATGTAATATTTTTCATGCATGAGCTACTTTTGGCAAAATATAGAGATCTTCACATGCATACAAATTTACTGTTATGATTGGCCAGGCTTTAATAAATGATTTGTAATAGCAAATATTGGCCATGTGTTTGGAACAGGGATATGCCAGGACCATATTATCCTGTGCTCCAGCGTGGAAATATATGCTTATTGCAGATGATCTGACCTCATCTGGCCTTTGTGTGACTGCTGCAGAAATCAGTTTGACCTATAGCCCTGCATTCTACCCAGAAATCTTTTCCAGACTATACAAGATTGAAGCATTAGGGGCCAGATTCCTCACTTAAACCTTGTCTTGCATCTCATGTCTGTCATTTTTCTGTGGCTATGTGAGAGCCTTCTATTCTGGCTTTGAAAATTCTTTGCAAAATGTGTAAAACACTGGCAAACAGGGCGAGAAATTGATCTCACTGTCAATCATGTAATATCAGGGAAACTTTCATCAGAAAGAGTAATTCTGAATTATGATCAGCATCTGAATCCCGATTGTTATGTCCCCTAGCAAGAGTGATTAATTCTGCAATTAATTGCATCCTTGTGTATCCATGAGAAAGCAGTGCACTCTGTTAAATACATATGAATGAGAATTGTTTCACATTAGGTGCATGCTTTCACAAAGATCAAACTTTTTAATAAAAACAAGACTGAAATGGTCTTATTAAAATATGAGAGAAAGCATTACAGTGCTTGACATCCTCAGTCTGCTGGTGCCATTCTCTCACAGATCCCGCTTGCCCCTTTGGTGGCTCTGCCCAGGAGCAGTCACAGAATTACAGAACAGTTGGGGTTGGAAGGGACTTCTGGAGATCATCAAGTCCAATTCCCCTGCTAAAGCAAGTTTACCAACAGTAGACTGCACAGAAACGTGTCCAGGTGGGTTTGGAATATCTCTAGAAAAGGAGATTCCACAGCCTCTCTGGGCAGCCTGTTCCAGTGCTCTGTGACCCTCACAGTAAAGAAGATTTTCCTCATGTTCAGGTGGAACTGCATGTGTTCTATTTTGTGTCCTTTGCCCCTTGTCCTGTCACTGTGCACTGCTGAAAGGATTCTGACTCCATCACCTTGACACCCACTTTTTAGGCATCCCCTTCTCTGGGGGCTTTAGGGCTCCCAGTCTTTGGCTCTCCTGTCTGCTTTTCTGTCTCAGTGCTGGTTACCTGTTCCCTGGCCAGCGACGAGCATTACCTGTGTCACTTGTGTTCTTCATACATCTGAGTCTCCTGACTCTAATTTTCTTGGACCACAAAAGGGAGAGGAATGGTGCAAAGCCCATGTGTGAGAAGCGGGACACACTAAGCTGCAGAGCTCACAGGGAGGCTCCTGATGGTCAGCACACACCTCCGTGACGGCCTCAGTTCTGGCAGGGCTTTCTGCTTCAGGAGATGTTTGAAAACTTGATTGGCTTGAATGGAAGGATTTTCTGTCTTGCTGGCTGCTGACCCGCAGAAGGTCTCCTGGCCATTGCTGCTGAGCCCATGCCATGGGCAAGGGGTCAGTATGTAGGACAGCTGAGGAGCCTGAAGCCTGCATCCATGCCACACACTGTGCCAGCCAGCCTGACTGCTCATGAGGATGCTCGGTTTGCAATGAACTGGAGGCATTGAACAACATGTGAAATAACTTTTAGTGCACATTTGCTTTTAGTGCACATCTATGCGCCAGGTAGAGCTCAAATCAAAACAGAAAGCACAGTGGCTTCCAACAGATTTTAAAGCACATTCCAGAGCCCTGCATGACCCACGAATTGCCTCTTCAGCAGGCAGTGACCATCTCCGGACAAAGGGGCTGGTGGGCAGAGCCGCGCTACGGGCAGTTATTTTACATTATTTTCTAGCACCATCTAGTGGGTGGACGGGCCCTTCTGCACATCACCTTGCGGGAATGTTTGCCCCTAATTGTAGGTTTAAACAAACAGTTATAAAAGCTTGCACTTGACCTCTACTCTTTATCCCATTCATGCCTCAACAGCATTTTTTCGGGAAACAATGCACTGATACACAACCAAGCAATTCGCCCCATCACTGCAGGCACAGGGCTGCTGAAAAGCACCAGAAGATCTCAGTTCAGCATCAGCTCTTCATTGGAACTTGACTAGACAGGCTCTGAAAGAGACTGAACATTTCATAAGAAAAAACATGTAATTTTGCTGCCTGAAATACATGGGACAAGCCAACTGTAAGTAGATATGAAGGAGAAAACAAAACAGTAATTTTCTGTTATTTATAGTGTGGCTGTCACACAGAGAAAATGTGCCAGGATTTTCTTGGCGGTTATTTCTCTTGTTGTTTCAAAACACGCAAATAGTAAACAGAGAACAGATATGGCTCAGCCACGGCTGATGGGAATGTATGAAACCAAGCACTGAACAGCAAGACTGTCTAGAGCCTCTGAGCACTCCTGTAAGTCAAACTGGATTTATAGGTTGTGTTCATGTCAAATCATGTCAAATAACCTTTAAGCTAAGTTTTAACACAGTTTTTGCTGTCAGTGTATGTAGGCAAACCAGGCCAACAGGTACCTTTCAGCAAAAGCTCAGGCCTGATCCTGCTCTGCCTACTCCAAACATGGATAAAGAGCAAACCTGTTTGTTTCCATACAAGACGGGGGGAATGCAAACATGGCCCTATCTGAAGAAGAACTGTATGGTAGAACTGTGTACTCACTTGATTAGCAACACTCCTCCATGGCACAGAGCTCTAACCAAAGGTGCTCCACTGCCAAATGTTGGAGGTCCTAAAGCTTTACTCACCTTAGTAGACTTGTAACTTATTCACTCAGACCTGAAGCAGAATTTGGCCTCTGGGTTTCAGAGTGTTTTGGGAGAAGCCTGTCTTTTGTGTTTGTGCAGGTTTTTTTTCTGCAAAATGCTTTCATTTCTGTTATAGCTGAGTATTATCATTACACAGCAACTGCCTTTTGTTTCATGTGTATTCTTCCAGACCTCCTGCATGCAACTTCAATGCTTAGATCTGGGGAATTATTTCCAGTTTCACTCATTGTATATAAGCATATATAGTAAATTGCATGTGCAAGAACCAGTTGCAGGTTGATAGAGAACATGGTCAGAAAAAGGCATTTGGCTGAATTTGGCATTGGGCTCATCTACCATCACTGCACATATGCTCCTCTAAATGTAAAGGCATCTGGAGGTAATGTGTAGTCAGCTCCATGCTTTCCCATCTGTGTTCCAAGGGAGAAGGTTTTTAGAGACATTTCCAGTGGGATGGAAATGGTGAGAGTCTCTGTGCAAGTGACTTCTGCTTTGGGGAAGCCTTCTGGGAGCCACTGCAACCAGCATGGCAAGGACTTTCCCTGGCCATGCTGTTGACTTCTTTGGGTCTGCCCAAACCTCTGCTTGGAAATCCCAGAGGCTGAGTTTTCTGTGTCTTATTTCAAGTTTCATTAGGCACAGAAGGTCCAGTCTCCAAGTTTCAATTGAGTGATTTTTTTTTGTTGTTGTGAAGTGAACAGCACCCACTTTGCACAGTGCTGATGTAAACATCAGCCTCAAATAATTAGTGCATGTGGCAGTTAATCATCTTGCTGGCTCCAGGTGGAAACGTGCCAAGACATTTCTGTAGTAGTGAGGCCATTACATTTGCACTGTATCTATCTGCATTGGATGTTTCAATATTTCTGCATCCCTGTCACAGTTTCCGCCACCAGTTCTTACAAGTGTTATACAAGTTTTGGATGGAGCTGTACAGAAAATATTTTTAGTTAATATATACATTTACAGCAGTTTTAGAGCAATTGAATCAATTTGTGTCAAGTTTGATAAATCATTTTGACGAAAAGTGGGGAGACAGCCTGAAAAGCCTTTTGACATTTTGTTTAGAAATTATGTTTTCATTTTTAAATGAAGCTATATTTAAAAATAAAATAATGAAATCAGCCCCAAATACTTATTTCCACTTGGCTGTTGAATGAAAAAAGATATTTCTCACACAGTTCTACTGGAGAGTTTGACAGGACTTGGTGAAATAGTAAGATGTCTTAATAGGAAAAGAAATACTTTCACATTATTTGTGGTTGATCCGATAATGGCTTCTCACTCAGGACTGTCACAAAGGGGTTTGTAAGCAGGAGTCTTGTAGTATTCATGGTACCTCTGAAGAAATTATGTTATGCAGGTGAAAATCCCTTCTAGATTACTTTCAAGATAAATCATTGTAATAAGAGGAGAACATCTGTAAGACAAAAGACAGGATTCTTTGTAGGCAACATTGCTGACAGGAAATCTCAGTGGCAATGCTCATAAAATTACCCTCTGTCTCAGCTCTCACCTTGGGCTCCATATCGTCCCAATATCATCAGTATCCTAAGGAACACTGTGAAGAAGTTTGTCAGGTCTTGCTCTGTTTTCACACCAAGGTGCCTTGTTGATGTATAGTCATGAAGGTTTCAGTATGAGTACTGATCATACTTGTGACATACTTGTAGCATATGGGACAGAAGAATTGAGAAGGTAAAATGTAGTTCACGGAAGGGTGTTGCACTGTGGTACCCACCGACAGTCATTTCCTGTACTCCGTGAGCATCGCTCATTGTCATTTCACCGATGATACACTGCTGTCAGTGCTCTGCCTTGTTTATGCTTGCACAAGAGTGTGAGGAATATTAATACCTCCCCCATCCCACCCCCCACCCCCCCGCCGAAGTGTATGTGTGTGTATATATTTATATAGTGTACGATAATGATTTAATTGTGAATAAACAATCTGATCAGTTAAATCCATCCTCTGGTCATATTCTGACTTCTGTTTGCTTGTTCATTATTCATAAGCATTTTCTGAATAATATAGATAAACTATTTTCAGACTATGAGTTTTCTGGGAATCATTCACTTCAGCTATTCACTATTCATCTTTTGTGGTAGAAGACTGGCTACTTAAACCACACAGTGGCTTTCCTCTAATTCCTGACTGGGTATTTATAAACAGTAAAATAAAGATGAACGAATTGTGAATGCTTTTCTTTGATTGTGAACATCCTTGTTTGCCTGCCTATGTGGGCATACATCCCAAGAGCAGCCTTTCCCGGAACCGTGTACATCCGTACAAATACAGAAATTTTGGCTTTGGGGAAAAGTCTGTGGACATAAAGGAGCACAGCATGTGGGAGCTGTGTTTCAGGGCATAGAATCTACCATATATTTGTTTTGGCTGGGATCTAGCAGTTCTCATGTTTGCTTTACAGTGCAAAATAATGCTGCTTGTTCTCATTTTCAAGGCTTCGGTCTACCTGCTACCTTTTTGCATATGTACAACCCCCATAGTCACAGGGCTGCTGGTTTGGGTGGCTCCTTCCTACCACCTGCATCCCTGGGTAGGGCTGTGATCCCAACATTAAAAGTCGATAAAAAAGGACAGAGATTTTTCATTATTGAAGTATATCTGGAAAAGGGTAATGGTTCTGCTCCTCACTGAGCAAAGAGGAGGGAGGCTGGCTTCTGTATGCTTGTATTTTGTCAGGAAGGTAGCATCCATGTCATCTGTGTTTGGCTAGTTGCTGTGTCTCTACCAGGGCTGAGAAGCAGGGGGAGAAGGGGACCAGGGTGGGAGATCTCACCACTCAATGAGATCTGGATCTCTGGCATTGTCACCTAGGGACACTCCTGCAAAGAATGGTGTACATGTAATTGCTGTTCATGGAGCAGAGGCTGCCTAGAGTAATATTGCTTTTGCAACACCTTTGTGATCTGATTCTGGAGACTATTTAGGTATCAGTGCTTCATGTTTTAGGGTGGACTCCCATCTGTGCTATTGCTGGATTCCCTTTGTGATTAGGAGGGCATCTCAGAAGGTTGACCACGTTTCCCTCTGTGGACCAAATGGCTTATATGCGAACGTTAACATCTACCTATACTTGCTGTCTTAACTCTTGCAACACACAGAAGTCTGTAATAATCTACTTATGTCTCTTGAAGGAGATAACTATTCACTTTGCTTGTTTACAGGAGAATATGAGTACCTTTTAGAGGTTTCTACCAGGCTGGCTTTGAGAAGCTTGTCTAGTTCCACGTGATAATGAGGTGTTTTCACAATCAGCTGGGAATGACTGCCATGAACTGAGGTGATTTAGCTTTTATTAGCTTTTAGCAAGTAGATATTCTTCTAGGAAGCTTTGATGTACTATTACCACTAGTTCTGTGCTGTCTAGTCAGACCATACTGGAAGTCACTGGAGTGTGTGAAAACTCTGGGTGTCTGGAGAGTTTTAAAGTAAAATTATCCTGAAGTATCTATAGATTCTAGGATAACACAGAAAATTGCTGGGAATTTTGTGGATTATATTTGTGCATGCGCTTAAATTCTTCTTATGTACTGGTTCTGGTGGCCATATATTTTTTCAGCTTGGGCCTAGACAGCAGTGATATCCTGGGGCAGAGGATGATGGAGTTACTTGCTGCCAGCTAAGATACTAATTACTTGGTTCTGTCTATATACCTGTTTCAAAGTTCATTGCAGAAGCCATCATCAACATATACAGATGGAGAAAGAGGAGTTGCCACAGTGATGCTCAGCAAGTTGTGTTTGATCTAACCAGTTTTTATTTTGAACATTTCTAGGTCTGTCATGTAATAATAAAATAGCGAATTGGACTGTGGATCCTGTTGAGTAGGTGGTGTTGCTGGCAAAGAAGGAAACCAACCCTGACCTTGGAGAAAGCAGGAATTTAAACTGAGTTCAGGTAGCACCTTGCTCCTCTTGTAACTGAAAGTAAGTCAACAGTGATTCTTCCTCCCTTACCTACAATGCTTTTCACTGGGAGACATCGATGTATTTTATAGAGGTTGTCATTCAAAGACAGTGATATGGAGATAGAGAGGCAAACTACTCATAAAGCACTCACTGTGTGCAATGACCTGCTTTACCTTGCACTGGAGATCAAGAGGACTTCTGTGCTTCGGGACAAGCCATCACCTGAGAGCTGTGGTGAGCCAGAGCCACGATTACAAGGTTACAGCAGAACAAAGAGAGGGAGCTGTGCTTGCAATTCCTTCCTCAAAACAGCAACATTGGGGGCAGTAGAGGAGAAGAGGAAGGGCTGCTGTAAACGTGAGGAAAGAGATGTGAGCTGAAATGTCGTAGGCTTTAGAAAATGTAAGAAAGAGTCCACAAAACATCAGGAAACACCCCTGAATTGTTGGAGGAAAGACCAACCTTTAATTTCCAGGCCAAAACCTAAATGTAACACCTTTGATAAAGGATCTCAAGGTGTGGGGATTAAGCAGCACTGGAAGTGTCAGGCAAGGTGTCCTTCTTTATCAGTTGTGACTCCCAAGTTTTTCTCCTGCCAAGCGGAGAAGGGCAGATCTTTCCACTGAAGTGAGCATTTTGTACATACAGAAATATTTCTCTGCTTCTACCAGGTAAATAAAAGCTAGGACAATAAAAAATCTCAAACATTTCTTTAGTTTACCTAGGATGAATGTCAGAACTTCTGAACAAGGCAGGCTGATGGGCTGGGCTGCCCGAGGGCAGAGAGAGGTGAGGATGGGCTGGATTGCATCTCCTCTGTAGAATGTCATTAAAGTGGGTCCAAAACCACTGTAACACTACGTCCATTTATTCCTCTGGAGATGCATTGGTGAAAATTGTGACAGAGCTGGCCAATGAGTGTGCCAGAGAGCTATACCGAATTCCACTTATTAGTGTGATGAGGTACAAGTTTCCGTTTTCTTCATGCAATGTCTGTAAACCCGTGTCCTTGCTGAAGAAATAAAGTAAAAAAAATAAAAAACCAAGGCTTTATTTTGTGTGCATGCGAGATTACTTCAACAGTCAGTTTTCAACCACAGGCAACAAAGTACCTTATGTTTATAAAGGCACTTTTTCCGTTATGTATATAGATATTTTTTTCAAACGTTAAAGGTCGTTTTGAGATCCCACAATACCACTCTGTTATGTAGGCCCAATAGAATTTCTGGAAATGTTTAATTCGTGTGTTGTGTTGAAAAATCTCTCAAATAGAGTGTGCATAATTTAATCTATTCATAGAACCCCTTGCTTCTCCTAAAAATACTTGCATTCTTTCTGTCAGCTAAGAAAGCCTTACTTTCTTTTATTGTCAGTTTTTACTATTTTATCATGAGCATTAAGAAACAGTCAAACTTGTTCAAACCAAAAAAAAGTCTGAGATTTTCTGTCTTCTCTCTCTAATGTCAGGGGTTTTTTTTTTTTTAGTCTGAAAAGGCTTTCTTGAGGTCTTGGGAAACCCAAGTGTTTTTTAAAAAGGGAGAAGGCTAGGCATGCTAAACTACAAAACTCTCTTAATATACATCATTTTCAGTCTACTCTGGTAGATTTTAAAGAGTGTGGTCCAACAACAACTGCAATAACACCTGAGCAGCCTCCTGGAGAAGCTAGAATTGCTTAAGTGTGTCTGAGGGCAGAATCGGGCCCCGTGGTTTGAAGAGAGGTAAGGAAAGGTTGCAGAACTGGACTCTCAACTATTCTGGGTGTATTTCAAGAATTTAGTTTGGCCGCAGAAATATTCCCAGCACAACAGTATTCCCTCTCATTAAAGGAGGGAATATCAGTAGGAGAGGAATCACCTTTTAAACTGAACACTGCATTTGGGTAGGAAATGAGTTTAGTGGGGTCTACGTGCTGAGAAATGTGTGTGCTTTGATACAAATAGTCTTTCAAATTTCAATCTATGCACAGGGTAACAATGGTCAAGCACAGATCAGGTGTTTATTACTGTGATGTGGTTTCCAGTTAAAAAGTATCCTTCTTAGTTTAGCATTCCTTCTCTGGATGCTTTCTAGTGTCATATAATTGTGTTCATTACTAAAATAATTACTGAAATGAATCATGAAGGGGGTTTTTTCCATGTGGAGGGTGTGAGAAAGGATCTTTCAAGATGCTTTGAATTGTTTATGAACAGGTTCATTCAAGCAAAGCCACATTTTGACCTGCAGCCATACTGGTCTGCATGAACCACCCAATGTGGGCAGTTTTAAGCACAGCTGTGAAAAACCTTCCAAGGTCTTGCTGTGCAGGACTGCAGAATTTAGGGAGCCTCGGGAGGCTTACATCCACAACTCAAGCAAGGCTTTATTTTATTCTACCTTGCTTTTGGTTTCTTTTTCTTGCTTTAGTTTGTTGTATGAAAAAGGAGATAAAACCGTAGAATTTGGTTATAACTTCAGGTTGGTTTAATCCTAATAGAAGTGTAAATAAAATGTTAAATTTTGAATTCAAATCTCTTTTATGATCATGCATTCTTGCACAGCAATTTTGCAGAAAATGCTCTAATACCCTAATGTTGTCAAGAAACATGCTTTTCCTGAAAAATTTATTTGAGAAAACTGAAGTAATATTTTCTGATATTTGCTCTGTAATATTTGACTTCTGTGGTGAAAGGATAAAGTGGTGTCCTGAAAATATACTTTCAGCACTCACATAGCTTACTGGAACTGCGAGTACAATTTCTGTCATTTAATGCAGTTAAAGTGTATTGTTTTTATGATATTCTCAGTCGTTTAATATGTTTTCTTCCTAACTGTAATATGGCTTATCTGCTAAATGAACCAAGATTGATCTTAATCTTTTCTAGAGTATTTCTAAATCCGAATTACTCTTTTTTTTTCTTGGGAGATTTCGTGAACTTTAAGAATTTCCAAATTCTCATCAGATCTTTAATTGCAGACATGTCCAACATTGATTTTAAAATATATAAAATAGGATTATTTTCAATTTCTGACTGAAGCATTTCCAATTACAGACATGGTTTGATTAGATTAAATTTTTCCTTTTTGCTGAAGAATGTAGTCTGGATATGTGTGTAAGACAAAGTGTGTGTAACCCTGTTTTTCTCAGCTTTTTTTTTCTGTTTATTTATCATTGATAAAGAAGACGGGAAAAATAGAAAAGATGTTCGATGTTTCAAGGCAACATTTTTAATCAAGCTCAATGCGTGCTCTATTCGTTTATACTGAGGAAATTTTATTGCCATTTTAGCAGCTTCGGTGTAAGTCCGATGCCTTTAAAGGCATCCTTTTTTAGTTGAAACACAAGGATTTGTGGTCCGTGTTCTGGCAGAAATCACTCCACTTCAGGAGTCACTGTTACATCTCAGCTGCATACAGTCTAGCAGGATGAATATGTTTCTTTCTTACATTTTGTTACAATTTTATAGCTAGAACCAGTCTCTGTTTGGTTTATTTGCATCCTTTACAGAAATAAGGTGCTTTACCTATATTGCCAGAGGTTTTTCTTCTGGCAGCATCTCTGCTGCAAGCTGCAGTTTACTGGCAGAGTGATTTTAAACTCCTGGCTTCAGCAGATGTCAGCTCAGTGCCTTGATGTTGACAATGTCAGCTTCTTGGACACCTTTCCCAAAACCTGAATTTTCAGTTTTCTCTCTCGTTTTGCTTCCTTGCTCTCTTTGACACCTGCAATCATCAGCTTTGCTATTGCCATTGTATTTGCTCCCTTTTCTGTTGGGTTTGTCCAAGCATGCCCACAACTTAAGAGAGTCATTGATTTTAAGAAGTTAAGCCTTTCCTTTCACGCTTCCAATATTACAGTCCAAGAGCAGCTTTTCTTGCCAGAATGTAGTGAACGCTCATTATGGAAAAATATTGTGTTGTGCAATACATTACGAAGAAATGAGACCTTCTTTCATCTCTGTTCTGATAACATCCCGAATGATGGCTGCTGAAGTGACAACTTTGTCTCTTGTGCTTTCTGCTTTAGTATATTTTTGACTGCTGGCTTTCCAGAATGGAGCCAAAAATTTTGCAACATTTTAAACCCTACAGTAGTCGAAATAATCTTCTGCTTTCAGAGAATTGTGGGCAAGAAAGCCATAAGGTAGCATCACCAAGTATTACAATATTTGAATTTTTTTTGAACATGAGTGCAGAGTTGCTTGTTCTGTTAAAATTCTGTACTGGAGCTTCAGTGATGCTGTGCATTTTTCATCATACTTTATTGTCCTTATCCTGCATTTCCTTCGTATATATAGAAAAAAGAAAACAGCATACAATGAGGGGCTGCACCTCACAGTTTGACTGATGCTCCCTCTATTTCTTCTGGCTATTAAAGAGGTTCCGTTTCTTCATTGCTGTTTAAAAAAAACCTCTTTCATGTGATTCTCCTGGTTTTCACCAGCTGTGCTGAGTGTTCCCAGAAATGAATTACATATGGAGTGTGGACAGCAAATTTGAGAAGCAGGTTAGGGAGGGATGACCATAGGTCTGTACTAGCTTCCGTGAGCCATTGAGGTGTGGGGAGAGAGGACCTGTTCTCTGCCTGTCCCTATCCCTGCATGGCTGAGGATAAGGGCACTGACACTGAGCTGTCGGTTGGTCATTCTGCAGAGCAAATCCAGGCATTAATCAGTTACCTAAAGTGCTGCACATAGGCCCTGCTTCTCCATTCTCACTCTGCTACTTTTGCTTAGAAGCTAATTATAAAAAGTTGCTTTATTTTAGCTGGACTTCCATCTCTGTACCAGTCAGGTGAGTGAATAGGACACAATTACAATCAGATTCCACTTCAGTGCTGGTAAAAGCAACAGAAACAATTCTCCAGTTTCTGTTTGGTTCCTGTATAATCCTTTTTAATTGATTCTAGTTACCACAGGGCCTGGGAGGAATATCTTCTGGCTCCTATCTAGTGTTGTTCCAAAGTCAGACCAGAGCTGGGGTAAGGTGGCTCAGGTGGCTAGATCAGTCTGATGGGCTTCCTCAGAGGACAGGCAAAGTGCAATGATGAACAGCTGTGGTCACTGCATGAGTTGCAGCTCTGTGACAGTCCTTGTCCTCATACCATTCTTGCAGAAATTTGCCATCCAAGCCAAGATGCTTAGGAAAAGAGCATGTCAGTAATGGATTTAGTTGCACCAATGCCCCAGATCATAGGGGGTGCTGAAGAGCAATGCCACCAAATGCATGCGGGAAGCATCTCCATCACAGTGTTGCACAAAGCATGTCATATTGTCAGAAAAAAAAAAGCCTTATTTCATTCTTTAAAACCATTTTTACAAATTCATTTCTTATAGTTAAAAATCGTTCCTCGCCTCACTGAACAGCTACTGCATTTTCACACTCTGACTGGTTGGCAAAGACCAACTGGATGAGGGCATTACAGACACAAGTTTGTCTACAAGAAGATTTATTTGTGCTCCTGCCCACATGATTCATGCTTGCTCTGGGGGGGCTGTAGGTGAGAAAGGATGCTAAGCTACCATGATTTTCCATGCTTTCATATAAAAGAAAATATCTCTTCTACCATTTTATTTATTTTTGTCTCATTCAGTGGTGACGTGGAGTGTCGCTAGAACAATAGTCAATCTAATTCAGACAGCCATTTCATTGTAAATCACCAGGGTGCAGATTTTATAGTTCAGGTATTATTATTTTAGTTGTGTTTCTTCCATTTTCAGGCTTAAAATCAACCAACACAGCTATCAGAAAATGAATAAAAAATGAAATGTCTCAGGACTGGGACATGGTTTGCCAAGTATCAGCCTGGGGAGGTGTTCTGTAACTCTATGGTAAATCCCAATGCATATAATCACAAAGGAAAACCTGACAGACTTTTAGCAACAGCTTTCTAGTAATACAGTGTTATTATTAACAGGTCTTTTAATCCAGGGATATCAAAACACTTCAGGAATATCCCTTTACCAGAAAATGCACAGGGGTAGGGTATACAGTTTAATCTTCTCATGTCATGCTGCGCCAACAACCAGGCCTGGGCTTCCTCTTATCAGCATGTGCTGTGTCAGACTTAGGGACACTGCCATGACAGAAGGCATGATCCAGCGTGAGGATAAAAGACTGGATGAGCAATGCATATGGTGGCAAGTTTCTCTGGAGAAGAGACTCAATGATGAACTTCTCACAGACCCTGATGATGTCCTAAACAACATCAGGAACTCGAAGCATTCAAGAGAATTTTTCCTCTCTTTCCACAACGTACTCTACGCATTCTTTATCTCTTCTGTGGGGACAGGCTGCAGTGCTGCTCTGTGACTTGTGAGGGACACTGATTGCTTTTGACACATTCAACATCATGAACCTCTGGCTGGCAGAGCTGCTCCTCTACCACCTTCCTCTCTCCAGAGATTCAGCTAGAGGACCTGGAGAGAGCAGGCATTGGGAAGAAGTGAACTAATCCTTGCATGCAAAATGCTAGTCCACCAAGTTTTGTTTTCCTCTTCTTGGCTGAGCCTTTAAAAATGCAATGTTTTTATTTATTGATTTAATCCCTGGTCAGCCTCCAGGGAACTCTGGCTGCAAAGTCACAGGGGCTGCCTGTGTTCAGATTGTTTGGATGAGTCTAAGGGACTGGGCTTTCAGAGAGAGACTTGGGCTGGTGCTTGTCGCACTCAACTGGCATGAGCCTTTCTCCCACGCATACTTTCTTTCCCTTCTCTGCTGGGCAAATACACCTCTTCTGCCTGTATGTGCTGCTCAAACAGCAGCCAGCCCAAGGAGGCCTCAGGCAACATTTCCCTTTCTTCTTTTTGCTCACCCCTTCATTCAACACGTGTTAGGTGATGTTCCCCCTACGCAGCATTTCACCATTTAGTCTAGGAAAGATTTTGCTAATTTCTGACTCCCTTCTGTCTTGCTCAGCAGCTGTTTGTTTAACATGGACTCAAATGGCTTCACTTGCAGCTTGCTGGACAATGACGTTAGTCTTTTATAGGATCTGCCTGTGAAGTATGGTACATCTGCTAATGAATTTAAGGCCATTTCCATGGCACTAAAATAAGCCTTGCAGAGAACATGCGGGACTGAGGGATCACCATGAAAGAAGGTACCACATGGTGTACCACTTGCACAGATACCTGGGCACAGAGCTGCCAGCCACGGTACACATCTCAATATTTCCCTTTGTCGAGGTAGGGATGGCTATGCATGTGCTGTTAAAGCTTTCATTTACATGTCCTAGCTTCCTAAACTCCTCTGTTGTGCCAAAATTTTCACCCTGTAGTGTGAAAGTACCTTGATCAAGCCGAGTACTGCCTGGCTCCCGTGGGCAATTTGCCAAGGTAGCTGCCAGCTACTAGGCAGGATGCACACGCCTTGCTGAGCTAGTCACAGCCACACTGTGCAATCCTGTCAGGAGAGGCACTCAGTCTGATGGAGGACTACTAAGTGACCAAGGCTGCCTTACTCTAAGAAAAATAAAACTGATGGATGTCGGGAAATAATATCAGAGTCGTGAGATTGTCACTTTCTCTGTATGGCATGGATGAGCTAAGAGATTAGGTCATTCTCAGAGCATCAGCTCACCTCAATGAAAGCATGGGTTTGGACCATATTTAGTACAATCTGAACATCTCTCTGAACAGCAAAGTTCACCAGCTTCCAAGTCTCTGTGTTCCCCACCCCCTCCCCACAAATGAATGTTATGTTGGGGAAAATATATGAACAAATAATCCGTTTTGGAGTCTGTGGGTGGCCCTGAGGTGAACTGGAGCGCTGAGTTTTACATACACACACCCCCACCAAACTCTCTCTTTGTTTCAAATCAGCATTGGTGAGCCTACACGCACCTCTCCTGAGGCCTTTGTACAAGACCTTTATCCTTCTACCAATAGGGAAGCCAAACCCCCAGGGTGAAAGACAAGTTGGAAACTAAGACCTGAATGATTTGACAGAAATTGTAGCTATTGCAAGATTTTCTGAGATGAGCCCACTGGGGGACTGGAGAGCTTGTTGATGGTTTAATGGCTTGAAAAAGATAATAGGGCTTAATCTAGACCATGTGTTGACAAGCTGCTGAGCATAGAGGTAGAGTATGGCAAACCTGCCCTGACTACAGCGACTGCCCTTTCCACATCTGTATTGCTGGAAGATGTCATCTGTCTTCTTCCATTCCTTGTTCTTAAAATACCAAAGTGCTCAGCCAAGCTTCTTTTTTGTGATTGGAATGTCCTATATCTGGTGGGTTTTGTTTCCCAGGGGTGCCCAAGGGTGTTCTTGGAAAACTGACCAGGACTGTAGCATCTGGGGAGTGGGGTGGAACAAGGCAAGACCTACACTGGCCCTGGGTGAGGCCAGGCACGCAGACTCCTTCAGCTCTTGCAGATGATGCTCAGGCAAAGCATCTTGAGGCATTGCTGAAATTATTCATGCAAGAGACCGGATGTTTGTCTCATCTCCAGACCCATAATATTACTGTGTGCCTTCAACAAGCCTACCACAGAGGCTCCTTCTGCTGCAGCTGCAGAGCCCAAAGCGCCACTTGCAGCCCTCTCTTTCAGGAGTTATATCTAATGCCTGGTCTGATAGAGCTGCATGATCAATTCTCTTCTAAACCAGAGCAAGTGCAAGCTATTGGGGGGAAAGCAGACCCCAACAAGGGCTTGAAACTCAGCCCAGACGTATTGTCTGCAGGGAAAAAAAACAGACTTGAAGAGTCACAATTTCTTTATTCACACTGCTAAGAAATAAGACATCTATTCATTTAAAGTAGTCTGCTCAGCCCTGACTGGCCAGCGCTAACCTCACCACTGCTGAGGCATAGATTTGGATGGAGGCTTACTGTGGAAAGAGGAAGATCTCACAACTCACAAACCATCCTTAGGATATGACATTCACTTTTAGATAACGACACAGTCTGGTTTGATTTAGGTTTTGCAAGAGTCTATGAACAGAAGCACATCCATTTCACAGACCTCAGGCTACCAACAGCCAGTTAAGGGGACTGAGGTTGTCCTGTCAGCCTTGATCACGAACAGTTTGTGAGGCAGACACTTGCAAACACAACACTTTCTGACAGAGGCATCTAAATAAGGTGAGCGGATGATCGCTGAAGCCATCTACTCGTGTTCTCTGTCACAGAAGATGTGGCAGCTACATGTCTGACTCTGCAGGGCTGGGTGAGATGACCTCCCCATCCTGTTTGCATGTCAGAGCCTGATCCCCTCCATCCACAAACGCATGCTGCAGCTGGACTAGGGTCACTGCTTGGCAAATGTCACCAGACACACTGCACAGTCACACACTGAAAATGCCAAAACACCACTCCAGGGGCCAGGATGAACCCTGCAGTGGGGAGGAATAAGGTATTACATGCCCTGCAGCTCACTTATAAGGCCAGAGGATCATGGAGGGTGCTGGGGACAAAGCCATGAAGGATAACATTTTCAAGAATGTAAACTAGGAGAGTCATCACCAGAAGGTGCCAGAAAAGCCTGACCCTATAGAGGCCTTCTCACTGCTGTGCAGGCTGTCTGGTGCTGCCGTGTCAGGGTGACTCCTGAGAAAGGAGCACATGAGAATGGTGTCTTTTCCTGCCTGGACACATTTAACTTCTGACCTGTATCAGCTGTCAGATTAGAAGGGGTTTAGTCACATCAGTCTGAGCAGGATTTAAAGCCAAGATCCAGGGGTGAAAGGGCAGAGCCTTAAAGGGATCATCTTAATTGACAGGGCCTCTTAATCCCCCTGTTCTTGTACATTAATCCAAATACCTCCAGTTCTTCTTCTTAACCTGTTTTCATAAAGTAAAGAGAATTATACTTAGTATAACAAAGCTGAGTGTAGGAGGAAAGCATGACCTTAGCCCTCCTGAAGAAGGGGTTTGAGTCTGTTGTGAATGCTGCTCTTTATCCCAGCCACTTCCCAGCTCTTCCCCAGCAGTTTGGGAGCTGGAAATGATCAGGCAGCTCCTCCTTGGCCGAGTCGTGGCAGTGATGCTGTGCAGGATGGGGCTGTTGTTTGATGTTCCATTTGCAGTTTACATTTATAATGGCAGCACTCTGATAACCCAGGTACTTGAAACAGGCCCAAGTAGAGAGGAGCTTGGAGCACACCACATCCATCACCTGATGAGTATGATCAGTGGGGCTCTGTTGCTTGGAGCATCCCCCTCCACAGTAGCAGTCAGCATGCACGACCTGGAGGCTTTGCTGCCTACCTCTGGGGTGATGTGAAGAGCTGAACAGAGATAGAGCTGCCCTTTAAACTGGGAAAGTGCTGGGATTGCTTTCTTAAAGCCTGATCCACAAAGGATTTCAGATTCTTTTACTAGCAACTTTCCAGGCTATCAACAAAATGCCAATTGAATTTCAAAAATTTTAATACACACAAGGAATTACAGGCAGCAGCCATTTACATCAAATCACTTTTTGGAATCAAAGTACTGGTTTGCGGAATCAGTCCTTTCTTAAATGTCTTTTTACAGTAAACTCCCTTGAAGGCTGATCCCCAGCACAGGCGGTGTAACGGAGATCCCAAACACTAAATGTACTCTGTAGGCAGTGGGAAACCTAACTGGTAATCTGGTAAATTTAATTACAGGCTGTTAAACTAAGCTGTTAACAGCTAAGCTAAGTTGTTAAACTCTCAAGGACATGAATTTTGCCTCATGTGCTTTGGTAGTTGAGCAATGCACTACGACCAGGGGCTCTCAGCTCCACTGAAAGAGAAACAGGGAGAAAAAAAGAGTTTAAGCTCTTGAATCATGTGGAGGAGGGAGAAGTCCCACACTGAGTTATATGAGTGTCAGAACTCCAACACTAACAGACTCTCAGGTGTTGGGGATAGTGCTCACAAAGCCAACCTTGGGGACTATACTGGCCCTGGGTGGTTTCAGTATGAAACCATGCAGAGCCAAGCTAATGGGAAAAAAAAAACTTCCCTAACACTGCCCTCCTGCTGTCAATGTGCATTGTGCTTTGTAGCTATGCTGGCTGGTTCTAGTGGTGAGAAACTTACCCTGAAAACCAAGTTCCTTTCAAAATACGTGTAAGACATCTATTTTTTTCTGCTGGCATGGCAGTGAAAACCACAGAAAATTGTGGAAAGAATGAAGTTTCCAGGGGTAAATTTATTTTGTCTCGTTCTCAGCCTGCTTAAAGTTCAACTCAGATGTTTCAGGAGCCAGATTTGAACTGAAGGGAAGCAGTCTAAGAAACAGTTGTGGATAAAATGAGTCTGAAGGCTATTCAAAAATGAGAGAAAAAAGCTCTTTTGAGTGGGCTGAAGGAAAACAAACATAGATCCCATGAGGAGGAGAAGAGAAAAAATAATTCTAACAAAAAAAAGAAGTTGTTGATGAAAACCTGGTCTCACAGAGGTCAATAATATTTTGCTGCTAGCTTTGCTAGGCCAGGATTTTATCCACGGTTTCTAATCATGGTGATGGACTCTTCCTTCCAAAGTTGTTCTTCCATCTTGTGATTCCTCACATCTCCTGTCTGGACATGCGGTAGCACAGAACTCCCATTTAGTTAGGAAAAAACTCTTTTAATGGAACGAATCACCCCTGGAAAAAAAACCCAGATTCAAACAACAACAGGAGGAGGGGAAAGGTTCATGACCCTAATCCAATTTGTGAACACACAAAAATAATTTCAAATGTGTAAACACTCAGTTTCCAGCAGATTTGTCTATCACAAATTTTGGGCTTGTCAGGCCAGAAGCTCAGATTCCTCCTGAGATCCAGCCCTGTGCAGACAGTGACACTGAGGCACTCTGTAAAAAGCTCTGGCCAAAACCAGAGTTCTGTTTGGGTAGCAGGAGCAAGAGAAGGAAGAGTCAGTCCCTTTGAAGTAATCAGCTAGGTGAGGTGTTGGATAAGCCAGGGCCTTTTGTAATCAGATGTCTGGGAGGACTGTAAAAGAAATCTCCTGACACTTGCTTTGTTGCTGATGGTATCTCAGTGCAGATAAAGTAAAAGCAGCAGTTAAAGGGAAATCTAAACCATTATCTGCCCACACCTGGGCTGCAAAGGGTTCCGAGTGGAGACAGCCTCCAAACATGTCTGAGGCTGCAAAATTTTGGGGTGTGGAGGCTGCCTTCTGCAAGATACAGGGGAGCATGACCCCGTGGCCCAGGGGACAGCAGCCTACAGCATCGACTCCTGACCATGTATGGGGGGGTTTTGTTTGTGGTAGAGTTTGTATTCACAGCTGAAACTATCAGCTTCTTCTGAATGCTGGGCTGAAAATGGGTTTTCTTCCCAGGATAATAGGGAAATATCGTTGCTGCTTTTTGAGAAGAATCTACAGACTTTCCCAAGGCTGCTTACTAGATCTCTCCCTGACCTCCAGTGTTCATGGGAAGCGGCTTCACAAGGCAAGGAACCAAACAAAGTCTCAGTTTTAGTGTTTCCTTTCCTTGTGCATTTCCTGGATTGGAATAGGGTTGTGGTTAAGTAGCAGCTTACTCTGAGGAGGTATTTCTAGGATTTCTGTACCCCATGCACTTCCGCTTGCAAGAATGTGATCTCTTGAAGCTTCTGCTATCAAAATCTAATCGGAGCTGGCCAGCAGGCTTGGAGGGACAGTAAGATAAACAAACATATAAACAAAAATTGCTATCTTATTTAATCTATTTTTCTTGGAAATCTGAGCTAGACATTCCAGCAGCCTCGTCAGAGATCTGGTTTAATACCGCGTAACGTTGACAGCTCATCTTGGGCCCTACTCTGCAAGGCAGGAATTATTCACGGGTGCTGTAAAAGCACTGAGAGCCTATTTGCACATGCAATATCCTCAGCTGTGCCCAGAGTCACCACAACAGATGCAAGTTTTGAAATGACCTTTGAAAATGTTGACCATAACTCCATGGCTGTTGTGAGACAATAGCCCAGTGGGTCTCAAAACAAGGAACCTCGGTATTACAGCTTGGTAAAATCTAGTTCTTGAATGTTTTGATGTAGTTTTTTTTTTTTTTTCTCTCAGCAGTGAAGAGGCTTTAATTCTGCTGTCTTGGAAGCCCTCTACACACAGGGCAAGGTCTGCTAAATGCTGGAATTTAGGATTGAGCCAGTGCTCTCTGATACATCCCTTAGGGATTTTTCTATTCAATCTTTGGGCTTAGTGATACTTTGTGTTGATGTCCTACCAGCACATATACTCTGTGAGCAGATCCCTCTATGGGAACTTTGCTGAGGTTTTATTACATTCTAAAAACTTATTTACTCCAAGAAATCTAACGTTGTCCAAATTCTAGTCACCATGCAGAGACCAAAGGGGTCCATAGGATTACAGTGATGTGAAAAGAGACCTTGACCCCTTCACTATATTTAACATAAATCAAATGTCACAGTGGGGTTGAAATTCCATGTATATTAGCAATCTTACCATACTTATTAGCCTACAGTAACTATCTCCCTGTCCTTCTCTCCCTTTCTAATAGCCGTATAAATAGTCCAAAGGTCTCTTGTCAACACAGCTCCCAGACTTCTAGCTCTTTGAGGGGCAAACGTACTTTATTTTATTACTTGTATGGAATTCCTCAAAGAAGGGGACTTTGACCTTCTTAAATTCCTCCTGGAGATTAAATAGCAAAACCAGCAGTCCACAAGGGAATTAATAGACAGCTTCAATACACACAGCAGGACCTTTGGAGGGGGTCAAGTTATTAACACACTGGGAAATGTAGATTGTATCTTCTGATGCAGGATATACCTTGCATTCTAGATCAGATAATGACAATGGGGCCTAGAGAGTTGCATTTCTGAAGCAAATCTTCCAATTCTGCACATTTACTGACACAAACTTTTCTGACTTTAGAAGTCATAAAAAGGAATGCATAACAAACATTTTGGTAGAAATTGTGCCTTCTGTATTAACAGTAGGCCCATGTGGCTTCATTTTTCATTAGACAAATAATCTTACCTGAGGGCTTAGTACTTATTCAATCTCCTACCACCTCAAACCAGACAACCCTGCAAATAATATTTGGTTAGTATTTTCATATTTAAGGAAATGAACTCTTTAAAGTTCCTTTTTGTGCACTTTTGGATAATCAAAGTTCACAGAAACTATTTAAGCCTGATGATATCTAAATAGTAATGGAAAACTCATTTCGGCTTTCTCATAGCATATATTTGCACTGGAAGCATGATTGAAAATGTTCACTTCAGGTTGCTGCCTCAAGGAACAAGGATATGTGATGGAATCAACTAAAGGTTTTAGACTGATTCACCATTTCTGTAAAACTTTGATACTTGAAATAAACAAGAAAATATGACATTTTAATGGTCCTCCCTTGTTTTTGAAATGCTGTGCATCATTCTGGGATTTTACTTTTGAAATTCTCAAATTCTCAGGAAGGGGATAACATCTTACAAAATGTCTTCTTTTTTTCTCCCCTCCACTTCTTTATGTGGTTGGCCACTGCCAAACAACATAAGCTATTGAGAGGAAAGCCCTACAGTAAATGAAAATTATGAAAAAAAAAGAATAAGTTGGAATATATTACTTGTTATGAAATATTCCTTTGGCACGAATTGCAATAAACAAACCAGCATCTCTTCAAAAACAGCTGTAAACAAATCTTTGCTACTCCCTGATTGCCAAATATCTCACACTACTCAAACTGACATGAAAAAAAAGCATCAATGTTAGTGAGGGATGAATTTCAGGAAGGCTGCGCTTGGTCTGGATAAGCATATCTGACATGTGCAAGCCTTCTGGGAACCTATAAAAACAATCTTTCTTGGGAGATTTCCTGCACTTCTAGTTGGGTTGGAAATGTCATGACAGCAGCACCTGGGCACTCCAGGTCGTGTTCTTGGCCAGGAGTCAGGGAAACAAAGATGCTTGGAAAAGGAAGAAACCACGTAACAATACTTGGACCTTCCAGAGCAATTCCCATCCAACAGGCTTGGTGCGTTCTTACATGCACTTAGGACTACATTATGTCTAGGTGGAAGATCTGCTCTTCTCCCTCCATACAGAAATAAACTGAGGAATGAATGGTTGAAAAATGCTTTCCATCTCATTTCTAGCTGCATGCAGGATGTACAATTATGCAGACCAATCCTTACTGTTTTACCCTTGAGGCACAGGAAAAGTGCAGAGGTAAAAGCTGCCACAAATTGACTGTACATGCCCATGTTGCTGCATGATTTAACATCTCTTCCTCCTTCTGTCCTCCCGCCATGAATTAATTTGATTTATAAAATCCCAATAACAACTTAAAAAATGCAGTCCTGCCATATGGAAGCTGAGTTTGAAATACAGATGACCTGTTAGAGGTTTAAATTCTAACCTTATTGGACCTTCTAGCAAAGGAAAAATGGACTTTGGCTTTGTCCTAATGATAACATTAGGACAAGATATCATTTGTGCATCAGTCTTATCTCATACAAATAAAAAAGCTTAGGGAAAGTGTGAAACTCCTTGCCAAAAGAAGTTATGGGTGCTAAAATGTTGCATGGGATCAAAAAGGCAAATTAAGAGAAGAAAAATCCAGCAATGGCAACCAAAACACCTGTATGATGCTCAGAAGTGCCCTCACTATGAATTGCTGGATATCAGGGGTGTGTTCTGAGGCTGTGCCAGTGCTTGCTGGTTCTGTGCTCACCCTATTCCATGGACATCCGCACCAGCACTATGGGAGCATCAGGTGCCATAGGAACACAGGGAGGAGATCTCATTGCAAGAGATGGGCTGCTGTCCTGAGCCAGTGTAGAAGAAATGTCCCTTTGCTGCCCATTCTACATAAGGATCAGACGTGCCCTTGTCTTTGTGTTGTTTTTTACCGATTTGAACAGAAAAAGAGAAGACTTCTAGGTATGTACCAGATAGCTTATTGTTTTTCACTGAACATCTGCATCTGGACACATGCTCTTTCCAAAAGATACCCTAAGTGAGGCCCCAGGCTGATGCCTCCCTGGGCTGTAAGCCTCGCTTGGCAATCTGCCAGCCGTGGACTATCAGCTGGGCTGCCACAAATATTTCCTGGAAATACCTTCTTCTTCTTGATAGTCTTGAATAACTTTCCCCATCCACCCAAGTGACTGAAAATGGGGAGTGATTTGCTGCCTTCTGCTGATTTCACAGACAATTTAGAAAGAAAAGATCATTTTTCCAAGGCAGGCATTCACGGAAATAGAGTTCCCTTGAATATACAAAGGATGACAAAAGGCAGTGGGGAAGAAGGTCTGCTCTGGTCTTGCTGGAATACTTTTGTATTTCTTCATGCTTCTTCAGACCACTGAATGGGTGCTGCCCTTCCCAGTGGCAGTCTTCTCTGTCATATTATCCATCTTTGGGTTTATTTGGTCAAAGGACTGAGGAATTAATGCTGTGCCTGCTTTGCAAGATTATGCTACCTTTGTGTAGGGTTTTTGCTGTCAGCCTTCCTCATGATTTGTGTGTTAGGAGCATCTGCATGTGCTTGCCCCCTTTCAAGTGACAGGAGGAGTTAACCCGCCATCCATTGCTGTGGGGACAAGGCACAGCTTTTTCTGCCTCTGTGGCTTGTAACTGTATCTGTAAAACACAATTAAGTGTGAAATACATGTCTGGCTTTTTTTTGGACCAAACGCAAGCCCAGTGTAACCCCACTGGCTTTCCTACCAAAAGAAACTTTAATTTCCTCCAAGAGGCTGTTGCAGGTTTTGCATATGGAGTGGGCAGTGCTTTTGGCTTCCAGCCTAATTCCTTCTCATCCCCTGCTTCTCCATACACATCGTGGAAAAGAAAGGTGTCACCAACCTGGGAGAACAGGGGCAGGAAAGAGGCAGCAAAGTAGGCCTGTCTGCACAAAATCCAAATGTTAGATCTGTTGTTCTTCTAATAAAGAACCAGTTTAGGCTTTTGAACACAAATGCCTTTGATGTTGTTACTTGTCAAATGGTCCTCTAAAGACAATAGAGGGTTTCTTGGGTAGAGACTCCCTCAGAGTATGTAAGTTCTCCCAAGGGCAGCCATGAGAGCACTCCCACCTCTTCCAGCCATCTGGAGAGGGGAAGATAGCCGCCTCCCTCATGGGGTCATGCAGAGCTGTGTTGATATTTGCATGGTTCTTTGAAGATAACTTATTTACCAGCTAACATTTGCTAACTTGTTCCATCCCTTTGGGTTGAGCTTTTTTCTGTGTGATTCTGTAATTCATGTTGGCAGTGCAAGCAGCTCCATCCTGATGTTAAACCTATGCCACGAGGAACTACGTTGTCCTTGGCCCCTCAGCCCCACTACTCAGTGGCACATCTCTGACAAGCTTCTTGACTCTAGGTTTCAGTGGGACTTGCCTATTACTTGGCTCCAGTGAGGAGCTTTCTTCCTGGCACCTAGCGTCCAGCTGGTAACACATGGATGTATGTGAAACCTGCTTTGGGGCTGTCATGTCAGCCCACCTGGGGGGCACAATCTCTTCCCAGGGACCTGCCCTCTCCCAGGCTCTGTCTAGCATCTCCTTGTCCTTCTCCTGCAGCTCACATCCTTCTGGCATTGTCGAGGTCTCTGCCACTCCTCTTGATCCATCTCCCAAGGCCCTGCCCTGAGAAGGGTTTGTATCCCCCCTTGTTCCCTTCTAGCCCTTGGGAGCAGCTGGCCAAGCAAGAAGATGGTTGTTTTGAAGGTATACTTGGTACTGCCAGTAAAGAAGCTGCTGATCCCACGAGGGAGACCAAAGCATTGTAACGAGGAGAAGGCATAAATTGCTGGCAGCTTTAATCCTCTTATTGAGCTGTCAGTTTTGATTTACCATGCAGTTTAATTTTAATGCTGTTGCATCTTCAGGACTCCTACCCTGGGCAATGATTGGGTCATTTCCCTTGGAAAGGAGGAAATGAGTGTGAGAGTGTGTGTGTGTGCGTGTGCTCGTGTGAGCGTGTGTGCTTCAAACTGTGTAACAGGAGATGAATTCAAAGTGCCTCCTCGGGACATTGTCGCTGTAGACGGACACTTTGTTCATCTCTGTGGTGGAGCCCTCAGGCCCTCTCAAGTCCCAATCAGCATCCCAACCCAGAGCGAGTCCCGTTTCAGTGGTGCTACCCCTCCCCATGCCAGCACATAATGTTTCTATTGTGCCGATGCTGTTTTTCTGAGGAAGTGGCATGGATTTAAATATCATAAAGGCAGAAGTGGGCTTTGATACACTGTCAGCAAAAGCTGAATACTGTAATTTTGAGCAATTTTCTCCAAACTCCCCTTCCCACCCTTCCTCTCCAGCCCCCTTCGTCTCCCTGGGCCTCCTCCCTGGTGCATTTTTCCTGACAAGTTTCTCCATCGCTTCTCTCACATGATCCTCACCCCGTGAATTAAAGTGCTGCTGCTGCTGAGAGACAGTGGGTTACTGTGAGCATAGACTCTCTCGTCTCCTCTCCTTATTACAGCCTGGCAACTTCAAAGGTCCTGTCATCCTGTTTTCATCTTCCCATGGGTCTGCAGGACCTGACTCAATGGCACGGTTCAAAAGTGCAGGCTGGCTGGGATGGTGACAGCCCTGGCCCTGCAGCAGTCCATCCACACGGCCATGGTCAGCACTACAGATCTTCTTCCACTTCTCTTCCTGGGACCAACTACCACACTGGGAGGGTAGTCCTCCTCCCACTTCACTCCTTTTAATTTCCAGCCGAGGCAGCCTTTTGTAGAAAGAGCCCTTTACCTTTTTTTTTCCTGACAGCTATTTAATCTTTTGTGATCTGTCATTCTGGGCTGTCTGACAGTTCCCCTGGTAGTAACCACGCTGTTTGTTTTAGCAGGTAACAAGATACTGTTTTGAAAAGTAATTCTGATTACTCTGTGGATTTAGGCTTTATTTCATATGTGCTCTTTCCTCGGCAAAGAGATAGCTTTGTGATTTCTCTCATGGTAACAATGATTTTTGCATATGCATGAAGGAAAGGTGTGTGAGAAAAGGGCTGAAGGTCTGTCTGCCTGCCTGCCTGTTTTCTGTCCTCAATAATGTGGAGTACTGGTGAGAAATGTTGTTGCATTTGAACTATTTCTGGGCTTTTGCAGCTGTGTGGATGGGTGTGTGGTGAGACAAGGAATGCAGATGGGGCTGTGTAGGTGCCACCCTGGCTGCAGATTTCGCACAGGGCAAGGCTTGGTGCAACAGGCCACACACCCCGATCTCCCTTCCCAGGCTTTGGCTCATGGGTAAGCTAAGTGCCCAGAAACTCTCGCCCTGCCAGGCTGCAAAGGAACGGCAGCTCCTTCCAAAATCAGAATGCTTTGTGTCTGTAAGGCGTATTCCATAAGGCAATTCCATAAACAACACTCCTACTCTATTCATAGGTTCTCTGCCCAAACAGCAGTCTGGGTAATCATAAAAGGCCTGTATATTCTCCATGTCATCCCCTATTTGTATCCTTTGTGACAAGAAGTAGTAAAAATTTCTGGTTTGCTAGGTTGTGAAGGTCCCAGGAGGGCTGATAGCTGCAGTGGCAGTCCTTGCTAACCAGACAGGGGACAGCTACCCTTCAGGACCAGTAGCACACACTCAGAGAGGTTTCCATAGGAAAAGTAGATGTCCATTCCTGCAGCTACAAAGACCCCCTGCTACCACACACCACAGGGGCACCAACCCAAGTTGTGCCAGCCCAGGGGCTATATTGCAGCAAGCCTATGGCTTTCATTCCCTTAGTGCTCCATTTTATTTTGTTTAGGCAGTGGCTAAGTTTTTCTCTGACTGCTGGGACAACTCAAGAATGGTGGCCTCAGTCTGAGAACTACAGTAACTCTTCCTCCCCAGAGAAAGCAAGACAGTCTAAGAATAAGGAGAAGCTTAGAGCCGGAGAGGGTCATGTTTCACCCAATGGAATTTTAACTGTTTCGTGGATTTTATTCACCAGAGCTGCTCCTGAGCACCTCAGGTAACACAGACATCCACACTTTCTGTCTCACATGAAGTCTATGGAGAGCACAGATGAAATAAAAGAAGGATGACAGATGTTCCAGCAACCAGAGTGGTTTGCTGTGTAATGCTGGGCTCACATTCTTGCGTTGTCACAAAACATACAGCCTCGGGTACATCTAACATCGCTGTTCTTCAATTCTTCACCTCCAATGAAGCAGGGAAAACTTATACTCGCTGAGGTCATACAATATCTTATTGTGCTCAGGTTTCTTCCTAGTTGTCCAGAGTTTACAGAATTTACAGTATCATAGGTTTATCAGGCATGAGCTTCAGTATGTGCCAAACTCCAAGCGATTCCAGAAAATAACCAAGCCCTTCCGTTAACTGCCGGTCTGACTGTATTTTCATCTAAGGCAGGTCCTACAAAGTTTAGGAGGCTCCTGTGGGGTTTTGGAGGATGTTATTGGAGGATCTGTTAAAATGTAAAACTTTGCCAAGGCTACAATTGAATTAAACAGGTCTGAAGCTCTGAACCATGCCACTCCCATTACCTCAACACGATTTAAGTAAGTTAAAGAAACAAGCAGAACGACAAGCCCATGCAGCATAGTAGTGTCTGAGTTGCTGGTATTAAGGCACTGAATTTAATCCTTACTGTTTCAATTTGAGTCAATATTTTATGACCAAGCTCTCAGATCTCAGTGGCTAAAAATCTTGCTTCAGGCATCCCTGTTGTGTTTTTTTTCCACATAATGACATCGTTGAGTGTAATGAGATGTTAGCAGCTCATTCACTGCTTACATCTGTCTTGGAGGAGAAAACTGCAATTTTTTGACTTATACACTGATTAGTGTAAATGTAAGTTAGTCATGGCAAATTTTGAGAAGTCCAAACTTTGGAAATTATGGCAAGAATGATGAAGACTCAAAGGTATGTTTCGAAGGAACCACCTAGTTTTGGAGAACTTGGTCTCTGCGTTTGATTAATTTTGTGCCAGAGATATGCCTCTCAGAAACCTATGTGCTCATTTTGAAGACATGGTATGCTGAACAGGGAAGTGATTAAGCCAGTCAGAGTGCCATAAGGTTCAAACCCTTCCTAAATACTATCCTCTGTATAATTTATAGGAAAAAATGCCACATAGTAGAATCAAAGAGGCCCTTTGGGGGACAAAAACTAAGCAAAATCCAGGAGCAGCTCTTTGCTTTGGGGCAGTGAAGTGTTTTCATTCAAGCGACCTTTGCATTTGCAAGTGCTCTTCTTGCAGTGGTTTTGGTTACTGATAGTGTTTTTCCCGATAGAGTCACCCTGGAGTTCAGTACAGGATTTAGCCACCTACACGCAGGCAGTTTCAAGTAGATGCCTGAACACTAGATATCTAAACCCTCAATATAGTCAATGGAGATCCAGTCAATGTGGTCAACAGAGTTTGAGTCAATTCCCTAAATATGACTGTCTAGTGCCACTAGAGACAGTGTAGGATATTGGGGTATCATCTGCTCTGGTGTCATGCAGGATCTTTATGGAGAACTGCATGCTCACAGATCTGCAGCTGGAGGCCACACAGGAAACCTCCCAGTACCTCCAGTGTTTCCTGGTGCCTGTGTTTAAGCACTAAACTGAGTCTAAGGAGCTCTGCACATTACTCAGCTGAAGAGACAGAGGCATCTACTTTAAAGTGAGTTGAATCTCACTTTAAATCCTTAATTCTGCCTAAAAGTACACTGCAGTCCACATGAAAATGTTGACCCAATGGCCCCTTTGCTTATCTCTTACTCCCTGAGCTCCCTCCTCTTGAGACCCAGGCACCCTGGGCTGCGCCCCTTTGCAGCAGTCTCCATCCTTGGACCAAAAAAGTGGCTCTGATGAGCAGTTTTCCATTGAATTTGTTGAGAAATAAAATAAAACATTTTGTTTCAATCTTCTTCAGAACAAGACTTTTCAGCTTGTTGGACCTGTAGCAGGATGTTTGTCTTTAGTCTAATACTGATGTGACTGAGGCCCTTGCCTTGAAGCTCTTTTCCAAAGTTCATGCAGCCCCTCCAAGGAGTGAGCTTTCTGGGAGCTGTTTGGTCATGGCTCATGCAGTGGTGTGTACTCTGGCCCTCAGATGAGAGCTGGGGACATGGGGAACCTGAATGGCAGGTCCTAGCAGCAGCAGCAGCAACTCAAGAGGACACAACCAAACATAGCTTTTTGTTTGAGAATGTCAAAATACTTTGCATTGACAATGTCAGAAAAATGTTTTTTACACAGATGTTTAGCATAACTTTCTATTTCTTGGGAAACTTTGTCTATTCAAGCTTTTTGCTGCTGCTGAAAGCAAATGGGCCATGACTGCTGTTTCTCAGGGTCAGAAGTTCTGATCTCCTGCTGCCTGCTGAGCAGCGGTCTGAGTGCTATCTACAAGCAAGGGAACATGTTTTTGCTCTCATGTTTTTCTCTCTCTTAGGTTACACCACTCCTTGTAGCCCTGCATCAGTGAGTACAAAGCACCTCCTGGCCATGACATCATGCCACAGAAAACAGACCAATGAGGCCAAGGTAGTGAGGCTCCCTTTTCTGCAGGGAGGCTGGCTCAGATCACCTGGTTGTAGTTAAGACAGATCACACTGAGCCCTTCTGCTTTTTAAGAGCTGAATTTCATTCTGTGTTACTGCATGTTTATCTGATATCTTGTAAAAACTGCTGTCCGTTTCTCCTGCCTTTAGATCTTTTGCTTTTCTGAAATGCTAAATCTCCAACTGTGACCCTTCAGCAAAACCAGTCCACTTCATCAAATGAATTCTGTGACTTTGATTATATAGGAGCATTCATTAAAGGGGTCTAAAGTAAAGCAGACAAGGAAATGTCTTTGTGATTTGCAGCAATGCATTGAGAAACACAAGGAAATGGATGGCAGAGATAAGGAAAATAAAATAGCCACATTTTTTTTAATAAAGGGAAAGGAATTTCCCCCGAGGGTCTGTATTATGATACTCTTTAGTGAAACACAAGCAAAATTCATAGTAGCAGAACTTAAATACAAAATATTGCCAACTTTGAGCAGCACAAAGAAATTGCTAGTAGTCAGAAATTGCTGATGTGAGGGCATCTTGAGCACATTTTAAGCTCTAGAAAATAACACTTCCAACAAACAATTGCTGTTATGGATTTAACCTTAAGACTGGAACTGCCTTGTGCACTGCTGCTATGAGGTATGCTGCAACAGCATCGCATTTTGCACTTTGCTTTCTTTATTGTCTTAATTGTGGAGTTCAATTATGGCACAAATATTTTGATGGTTTTCTGGTTTGTCTACACTATATTTTGCACTTTTAAAAAACAAAATCGTCCATGAATGGTGTGGATGGGGCTAGTTTTATCTTTCATGGGACCATTATTTAGCTAGCACCAGTGTGCAGTGCAAAGGCAGTATGTTTACAAAGGGGTCTGGTTAGCATGCAATACCAGAATAGAGTGTATACATCAGTGCAGAAAATCAGCCAAGCTCGCTGGCAATCTCACCTGTAAATTCTATTTAATTTTCTTCCACAGGGATTTTCTTGAAGCTTTACACTAAACAATTAAGGGAATGAGGTTGATGCTTGGCCTTATGAGTATTTTTGTGGTTTGTATTCTTTTATAGGAGAAATGAGCCTGATCGTTATTCCATTTACAAAATGCTTCATGAAAATGATCCAAACAGCCAACACAGAGCTTTTGTCTTATCTAAAGCCCACTAAAACTAATGTTGCCTATGAGTTGTGTTTCTTTGTCTTGATTAAAAGCTAGAGCAGATCCCAGCCTATGGTAGAACTCATGGGGTTTTTTTTAATTCGTTCAACCAAGTACAGTACAACCCCTCCAAAAGGATTGCCTTATGGTTAACCTTTCAACATCATCTGTTTTCTTGTAGCATTGCCAAAAGAACCAATTATCCATTTAACAATTATAAAAGTCTATTTTACCTCTCTCCCACAATTTGAAAGGCATTGGAGGGATTTTGTTCAAAGTTTCCACAGAGGTTACTCCTCTAGATGAGACCAGTATGGATGACATCAGTCCAAAACAGTTAAAAAAAGATTAGCATGCGGAAAGAAGGAGTGCAGGTCAGAAAGTGTCCTGCAACCTTGATGGAGAAATTAATCTAGCACAAATCTAGATGCATTTCCCTGAGAATATTTTCAGCAGCCCTAGTTGCACTAGCCCAGGGAGTCTCAGCTGGAGGGAGCCAAGACGTGGTCCAGCCAGGTGGGAATCAACACCTGGAAGAGGAGAGCAGGGCAGGTTGTAGGCAGATGGGAACGATGCTCCTCAGGGGAACAGCAGCCCCTGCCCACTGCTAATGCAGAAAGATCATGAACAAACACATTGGATGCCCTGGGAAACTGTGAAAGGATTTATACAGGTTGGGCCAGAAAAGTCCATTAGATCGTTTATCCTCACTGAGGGCCAAATTTGATTTTCAAACACCTTTTGAGAGACACATGGTGGCACAACCCTTAGTATTAGGAAGCCTGTATTTTCTACAAGGCACTGATATCCAGGAAAAAAGGACTGGCTTCAGTTTCAAGGCTCTTGTAGTAAAACCACACTAATCCACTATCTAATAACCTTGGAAATTCAATTACAATGTCTGAGTTCTAAAGCATGAATGATACTTCCCACTGCTATGCAAGTTAGAAAAAATACTGAACCGATGGACCCTTAAATCTTCTCTTATTCCAGCTGTTATTGTCCAGCATGGTCTTTTCCTCCCCTTCCCTTAGGAGTCCATGGGACCCTCTCAGCTATCTCTTCCTTTCCCTTTGGATGGTGAGTTACAGGGATCACGGAGGGCGGCAAGAGGCAAAGTGACAGGTTGGTCCCCATGTGATGGCCCTGGGCCCCACCCTAAGCAGGCAGGACATGAAGCAAATACTGGGGATGAGGCAATAAGCTGTGGACAAGAGCTGACAATGGCAAGTTGTCTTTTCCAGAGAGGGATGGCAACTGTCGCAAAGCCAGTTCGAAGCTGGCTAAAAGCTGGGCCTGATTCAACCTGAGGGTGAGTTGCTGTTGCTGATATTCAGCTACAAGATTTTCACCTGTGTTCCTTTTGGCAGAGCCCCAGGAGCTTCCTTCCACCATTGCACACTCAAAAAAGCATCTGGTCTCTATCAGGAGATGTCAAGAGCTGGAGAAGCCACCATTTCTCTTGCATGTTTATTCTGATTGTTAAACTCCCTTTCCTGAGTAAAAGTTTATAACTTGTTTCTCAGTTGAATTTGCCTGGAGTTAAGTCCCAGCCATTGGTTCTTGTTAGGCTTTTCTTCCCTGGATTAAAGAGCTCTACTGTGCCTAGAATTTCTGCCCAGGACAGTACTTACGCTTTGTGATCACAACATCCCTTGATCTTTTTGATCAGGTCACCAAGCTGAGCTCCTCAGTCCCAGAGAGATCTCTTGGGTGTAAAAGTGGTCAACAGAAACCCTGATTTTATGCTGGACTGGCCACACACAGTTGTGTGCACGGGGCCAGGTTCCCCTGTTTAACACCACTGACACAGGAGCACAGGCCATGGATACAGGGATGGTTTTGAGATTAAACTGTTTAAAAGGATTAAGGAGATACCCCAGTCTCTGTAAAAATATATCATTTTTCAGTAAAGATAGCCAAACTACAAAACTTTGCACCTTTAAAGTTTTTCCCCTCTTTGTGAGTTACACAGGTGTTTCTTTCCTTGGCATCTTCTGCTTTACTCACCCTACTTTATCCTTACACAAACACAACGATATTTACTGTCTTATCCTGACTCAGATTAAATTACACTGAAGTTGCCAGCCTTTCCCTCAGGATCTGTGTAAAAACAATTGTGTTTCTTTATGTAAGCTCTAGGATCAGTAGCTGTAACAGCAGAACACCAAGCAGGTGGCAGGCAGGGAGCACAGCCTGGAGAGGAGCTGCTCTGCAGCTGATGGCAAGTACTTGCCCTGAGCCTGAATGTGCAGGAGACTGGTTAGTGATGGTGCAGTGTGTGTCTGTGTGGGTGTGTAAAAGAGGGGTGCAGGAGCCCAGAAGCAGATGCAGAGGATGGGTAGACCGACAGCCAGCATGCCAGATGACACAGAGTGGCTTTGACAGAAGGAGAAATTTGTGAGAGCACCAGAAGAAATTTCATTTTGAATTGGGAGCAAATAATTGTCTCTGGGTGTGTGAGTCATCCTGTAGCCAGTGCACTCTCGGTAAGTCTGTAAAGAAAGGTGATTGCACTGAGGAAATAGCTAAATTCATCATCAGTTTCTTTTCCTAATAAATATAATCTGTAGGATCCAAAAATCTGGCTATGTACTCAGGCTGGAAGAAGTTAGTGTCATTTGGCCAGCAGCAAAGTAAAGAGAGATACTGAGTCTGCTGTGGCACCTTAGGCAGGGGCACATTGTTGCTCCGGGATATGTCTTGCATTCACAGTGTAAATGGATCTGGCACCCCAGGCTTTGTTTGTTAGGTTCAGGGTGGTGGGGCTGGAGAGCATGGGTGAAATCATAGAGCAGTGGACCAACTCTCCTCTCTGACCTCATGGACCTCATATCAACATTTCAAGTCCCTATAGCAGCTACACAGATAATTTGGTCTCAAAGAGTTTTCCAGAAGAGGACAGCAAAGCCCCTAGCTTCACTGTAAGAATGGCTGACTGGACACACAGCTTGGCTTTGGGGTGGTGTATAACACTGACTCCAACAGCCCTGGCTGTCTTTCTCCATCTTCATGCAGAGATATGGATCACCCAGCAGCTCTGGTCACACACAGCCCTGCTCTTGGCACTGTGAGCCATGGCCTCACGGCTCACAAGCTCTCATGGCCCACAAGCCTCACATCAGCCAATGACATCCCTCCCTCCCTTCCTGCCTTCCTTACATCCTTCTTGCCTGCCTTCCTTCCTCCCTCCCTCTCTCCATCCCTCCCTGCCTTACTTCCTGCCTTCCTTGCCTTCCTGCCTTCTTTGCCATCCTTGCCTTCCTTGCCTTCCTTGCCTTCCTTGCCTTCCTTGCCTTTCTTTCTATGAGTGAATCTTTTTTTCAAGGCTGGTTAGTTCAGAGACAGTAAATGTTATTGCATAGCAGTGGTAACTTAAAAACGTTCAAGAAGAGCTCTTTCTCTCTTTCTCTCTTTTTTCCTTTCTGAGTGGAAAAAATGTTAAATACAAATCTCGTAATTTGCTTGTAGGCTGAGTTTTCTGCCAAGTTGATATTTATGTCCAAGTTTGAAAGATGGGACATATAATGGAAGTGAAATACTCTACAAACAGTTTGAAGCTGTTTGATGATATACCCTACAAGGTCAGTGCTGTTTACTGTTCAAATCAATGGTAAAAATTACTTTAAATTCAGGAGGAAACAGGATCAGACTTATTAGTTAATTTGTTTCTATCTTAGTAGGAGATTTCTTGTTCCTCTAAAATGTGCCTATGGATGATCTCATGATTCGTGTTGTCCATGTGTGCTGGCAAGGACCTCAAGTAGTTACAACACTCAGACATGACAGCGTGCCAGATCACCTGCAGTCCTCATGTCACCAGGGGGGCTGCAGGTTGGGGGACACTGTTTTTTTTCCTAAGGATTGCCAAATTTTCCCTGCAAATATTACCTCCTAGAAATAAATGGAAAATTAGCTTTCATCAAGAAAACAAGGAAACATACTCGCAACTTTTCTTGGGATTTCAGATGGCTGTGGTTGAAAGTAAGTTTCTTACTCAGTTTCCAAGTAAAAGTGAAGCTGGACAATTCGATTTTTGCCGTAAATGAATGCGTGGGCAGAGGCAGGCTATCGATCACGCGTTACGCAAAGCAGCTGCCATGAGCCAACTACGTATTTTGCTGAGGAAGATACCAGAACTTCTATGGGATGCAGTTTGACAGCACTGTGGATGGTTTGACAGCACTGTGGATGATCACATCCAGAAGTAAATGCATTTCCCTATCTGCTCCAGAACTCAGGCACTGACAAACTATTTGAGATATGCACGATCTCTAAAAAAACAGGAAATTGTGCAACTAAGTCACAGGTGAAAATTTTGGTCTTAGTTCCTGGTACTGTATAGAAATTGCTCCAGTATTTCTTTACACAAGAATGGATAGGATCTCCCAAACAGCAAAGCATATTGTCCACTAGGAACTGGCATTTTGATTTGAATGAAAATTTGGGGGGAAGTGCTGATCACTACACATTTAAAGTATCCACCCTTGGTTTATATCTCTAGACCTAAACTTGGGTTTCAAAGTTCCGCAGTGTTAGAAGGTAGGATTTTGATTGAGACCCCATCTACTGACAACAAATAGGTTGCTCTGATTTTATTTTTTCTCCTTTGAAGCAGGAGAGCTGCCACCACAAAATAGTACGAAAGTGCTCCATTGTATTTTTGTACTTTCCCAAGCATTCAAAGAAAACAACAGACAAAGCCAATATTCATCTAAGATGACAGCCACCACCACCATTTCTCTTTAACCCTCTCTGTCCCTGCATCAAATCCTTCCAGCTGCGAGTCGCAGCTGTTCCCACAACAACCTTTCCTCTGTGTACAGCTGGGTCTGCTTGTAGAAAACCAGCTACAGGACAACTGGTTACAGCATGAGTTGTGCTGTGGGCAGGAGAACTCTCTCATCTCCTTTGTCCCAGCAGCCATGAAAGGACTGTGCAGCACTTGGATTTCCTTAGGGATAGCTTGTGTTGTTCATCAGATACAAGCTTTACTTAATAAGATCCTGAGCTCTGTTTTGCTGCATTTGCATTACAAGTATATAAATAAGAGGTGCTGGAAATCATGCAGGTTTGCATCCTTTTTTAAGGTCTTTCCTTTCACATTTTTTTGAAAACTTCAGCGTTATTGCTTCCTACCCAGCTCCTGCCCTCATCCTCTGACCCATTCACTTTCCAGTTGTAGTTTCACCCCAAAATGCATAAAAAAACCCCCTTGGGAAAATCTTTCAGGTTTGGACCATAAATCATATGTAAAAATGGAAAGTCAATTTTGTTACTTAAAAAAAAAACCCAACATGCTATATTGTTAAAGTTATCTTATACCTTGTGGAATGCACTGGGTTTGCAAATACCAAGTTTTGTGAGCAAGAGGGAAGCTCTCCCCTCACAGGAAAGGAGAGACAGCCTTCGTCAGCCACAGTGGAGCTGAGGTGGGGACTTTCTCACAGGTCATATCCTTCTATCTTGTCTCTTGCAATGCATTGCCCAGCCCTCCCTAAGGACAGAAGAAGCAAAAAGAGATGATATTTAGGTACTAGAATGATACCATTCATATCCGATATGAGCAGTGCCTGTTTTCTGTAGGGTCCTTCCCAATGAGGGGTCCTCCCATCACTCACCCTAGAGGAGGACTTGCAGATCCTCCAACTCTGGCTGAACATCTTGCATTAAGTGCAGCCAACACTGTTCCTTGGTGCCACCTGAGCTCTCTTTAAGTCCTGACTGATCATAAGTTACAACTTATGAGCTCCTGCCAGCTCCTGCCACTGCAAGGGTCCCTCCTTCACTAGGACATTGCAGCTGAGCACAGAGGGTTGAACACGCAGCAGACTGTGTGACAGCAATGCTCACAGGGGCCCTGTGTTCACTTTGTGTGTCGCACAAATTACTTACCTCACCTCTAGTCAGAAACGCTACTTTGCAGCAGCCCACCACAGGAAGCAAAAGCGGATGCCAAGTCCAACTGCAATGCCAGGGAGGGGGAGGGGGAATCTGAAGACAGAATCTTGTCCCTTGACTTGGAATGTATTCAGGATCCAGTGCTTAACACCACTATTTTTGTACAAAATGCCTTGGGGCTTCAGACAACCATATATTTATGATTGTTGGAATTGTCTTCTACCCCCATTTCTTTTTTTTCTCAGCCTTTTGGTTACTCTTCCTTCACATGCTTCCTTTGTTATGGCAGCTCAAAGTCCCAAGGATGGTGCAGGGCTGCGCTAAGCAAGGTTTGTCATCTAAATTCATCAGGATTTTTCAGTGAATAATGCTCTCAAATGCTCTAGGAAGATTTGCTTCCATGCTAAGTGCTTCCAGCTAAGATAAGAGACAGCAAAAAATAGAGGGAGTTCTTTGAAGGACTTCGAAAGCGTAAGATGAAAATCCTCAATGACTAACCTACTATCTCATGGGATCTCTACTGACCATTTATTTTTCATGCTTTGCAGAGACTGAAGCAATGCAAGTTTGTCTCTCCATTTCCACTCACCTGCAAAGCCGAGAAGTTGTGATTCCTCCTCTTTAGTGCAGCTGTGTTGCCTTTCTGTGACACTTGGGCAAAGGGCAGCTATGCCCCTTCAGAAACATATAAGCCCTGCCAAGGAAACTTTCCCCAAAGCCCCCTTACCAGACATTTATTCCTTGTGGGCTTCTCACAATTCTTTTGGCACAGATGGTGTCATCAGTTATGTTACTCAATAGCAGATCTGCAGACAGAGAAGCATAGCCCCGTGAGCTCATTCAAGGGAAGAACACCAGCCTGGAGCAGATTTCCCCACCAGATGCAACAAGGGCCAGGCACTCAAGCACCTCTGGGCATCAGTGTGGGGCCGAATGCTGCTCATTCTCCCCACTGCCAGGCTGCCATCGGCCTCACGTGCTTGAATGCAGCCAGGCAGACACCCTCATCTGCTTCTGTGTGGCAAACAACAAACATAAATGTATGCTTTCCCCTGCAAATGCTGGTGTGCCTGCCTATGTAATCACACAAGGTAAACAGAAATGGAAGGGGAAGCAAAAATGGGAGACAGAGTCATCTATGTTTATGACATTTTAGTCCCTTTCTGGGGACTGGTCCCTTTCTGGCTCTGCTGGGGGAAAAAGATTATTATGGACATTTTCTGGCTGTCTGGAAAAGGAGAGTTTGGACTGAACAGAAGCAGGAGGTCTAGCCCCAACTTCTCAGACCTTGGATTTTCTCATATAGCAGGATATCTGCTAGTCAGACCCAGCAAAACACTTCCCATGTCTGCCTGGGAGCTCCCCACTGGTGGCAGACCCTCAGTTAAGACTTTGATATTCCTGGCAGCAATACAGCCTTCAGTGATTGCTTTCCCAGCCACTCACTCAACAACTAGGGGGATGCATTTATCTCATCCAGCCCCACATCATAGCCTACTCCAATGAGGACTGCCTATCTTCCATCCACAGTCAAAAAACTCAGAGAGCCCTATATCCCTAGTATCCCAGGAGAGGAAAGGATGAATACCTGGCAAAGGATGGGAGCCTGGGGGCAGTGATGCAATGATGACTGGGAGAAACACCTCTGGAATCAATGGGCTTACGCACTTTCTACACAGACCAAAAAAGGGTTGCATCCAGCCATTCATTGCCCCAAATTCCTGTGGCCACAGGCATTGGGTTGTCCAGATTGGGCCTAATATGCCCTTATGGTTCCATTTTGGGCAAGGGGTGCAGTGGGCAAAGTGGGAGGGCTCAGGCTGCTGCCTGCACTCCTGAGGATGGTTCTGGAAGAGCAGTGCTGTGGTACCTCTGCAAGCCATCCTGCAGTGGTTATCCAAGGGGCTGTGGCTGTTGGTGCACCACAACTAGCTGCTGACATGCAAGATGTACCATAGTCAATGCTGCTGTTTGCTGTGATGCTCTGAGCTGCCATGTTGCAGATGTACTTGTGAAAGGTCTTGCAGAGCCCTGGGCAGGGACAGAAGGCACTAAGGCTGTGTCTCAGCTGCCATCCATGGGAATGGTGGCAGCCAGGATGGAAAGGCTGTGGGCAGACGGGACTGAAACTCACAGTTGGTGAGACTGTAGCCAATGTAGCCATCCAGCTCCTCTTCCTGGAGCACATGAGCCAGATCGCACCAGCTGAACACTTGGCTTTGATGACCATGCTCAGTAAGACCAGCAGCAGCAGCAGGGGAGACCCCATTCCTGCAGGGCCACTGGCCTTTGTATACTGGGGTCCCCAGGGTAGAAAAGCCCAAAGCATAAGCAGGCAGTAAAGTGCAGTAAGACATCCAGGGCCAACTCCGCAGCAGGCAGTGACATGGCTGGCTCTGGTGACCCCGGGCTGCTCCCATCTGCACTCCCATCTGAGTGTGCAGGCGTGCACGTACACAGTGGCTGTGCCAGATAGCCCAGGCCACAAACAGGTTTTATCACTGCAGGCATGGAAAACACAGAGCTTCAGGCACTGCCATTTTGCAGTTTTCTTATATTAGTGGTGAAAGGTCAGGTGTCCTGTGGGAACTGGAAAGCTGACGAATGGGACCCACTTAGGGAAGGGTTACATGCTTTAGCTGCTCAGACATCTCGGCCTCTTACCCTGGTGCTGGTCAGCCTCTGAGCAGCAGCTGTGATGTGCAGAGAACTCATTGCTGTTGGGAAGCCATATCCAAACTCACTAACCCTTCATCCTGGTTTGCAAATCAGTCTTTTACACAATTACCAACATGTGCAGTGAGGTCACATCCTACAAGTCCAGGGAGTTTGTCTGAGGAAAGACATCAAATCTGCGATTTAACAGACAGAATTAAAATCTTTTCCGTGGGATTATTTTTCTCTTATCCCTCCTTTCTTCCTTTCCTCCTCCCTGTATACCCCTCTTTTACCAAACCTTCCAGGTGATTTGCTTTCTGGCCATGTGGTGCCATGTAGTTCTGCAGCCCAAGAAGGCTGTTCACAGATGCCTATGCTACCAGAGCCATTTGCAGCTCTGCGGAGCGATTTGCAGGAAGGAGCAAGGGGTACCTCTGGTGCCACATCTGGTGATCATCCTCTGCTGGCACGGCCAGCAGGGGCTGCTTAATAAAAAAAAAAGGTGCACCTGCAGAAACTGGTACCTCCAGCAATGGTGCTCAACACCAGGCCTGGGTGGGCATGACAGAGGGATGTCCCCTGGCAACGGCTCACCCTTCCAGGACCCCCTGCCTGGTCATGCAGGCAGTCCTTGCAAACCCTGCCTGACACCACATAAACAGGGGTCCAGCATAACCAGGAAGCACTGTAACTGTGGCTGTGCTTTTCAGGGATAGCCCTTCGGGGTTAATTTTTTGTTTCACCTGAAAACCGGCTTTGCAAGTGAGTGTATCTGCAGGGGTATATTTTAAGCTCATGTTGCACAATATTTGCAGACAGAGAAATATCACCTTTTCACTGAGAACAATAACAGAAGTGTTTCCAATGCCTCCAACTGGGCAGATGTGGTATCCCATGAACAAAACTGAAATAAATTTTTCAGTTTTTTTCAGTTTCTACAGGGTGTTGTCCATGAATAACTGTCAAACAAAGAGTCATCACACAGATGAATTGATGAGCAGAGGCAAGTGATAAATTGCATATTCGTATCGGATTAAATGCTGCAAAGACAATGAGTGAGAGGGTCTTCCAGTCAAGGCAGTAAAAAAACCATGAACATGCCTATTTTCCTTAGGTTTATGGTGAGGATCCAAAGAGGTTTTCTGTATGCTCCAGAGGGGCCAGCGCTTGCTCCTGGTGTGTTGGCATCTTCAGCTGAGTCAACGAAAACCACTTCTGTCCCATGGGCTGATACTGCCATATGGCTAAACCAGGGCCTGGCCACACAGCACGGTAGAGTGTTTATTGACTCTTGCCTTACTATTGTAGTACCTTTTTACCTCTTTGGTTTTGGCCATGAACACTATACACTCAAGGAAAATTAGAAAATCACTTAAAAAAGGAGCAGCAGAAGGAATCTCCCCCTTATGGGAGCATTTGCTTTAATTTAAACTGTCTAAAGATAATAAATAACATGGTTCCATAACGATATAATTTGCTCATCTTCTTGGTTTAAAATTATTTTTTAACAAGCAAAATGAGGTTTCAAACATGTCTGTGATATCTCCTCTGGATTAAGTATTAATGGTGATGCCAAAGTAATAAATACAGAAATCTTGCTTGGTTGCTCTGACACGCAAGTCCCTAATTGTGTGGGAAGCAGCTCAGATGGGTTTCAGTTTCAGCAGGAGATAAAATGCCAAGAGCCAGTACAGTCTGTGTCACTACAAGATTTACAACTCGATTCCCTGCCTGGAAACAAAGGAACAAATAGCTGCATGTCACGCACTGAACTGAAACATTATGGATTATATTATTACTCGAGTTTCTACAGGACTTCTCAGTGGGGGAAAAAAAATTCTATTAACTTTCTTTTATGACTACCAGCAGGGCAACATGAAGAGAATAATCTCCTTCATTTATAGGGTCTAAGGGCTTTAAAACCTGAATAGCAGCCCAGGAACTTTGTCACAAGCTCTGGCTGTTTCCTTTCCTTCATGAAATTCCTATCTCCATTAATCCGTGTTTATTTTCCTTCTGCTTTTTAATTTGCTTAATGGACTTCAGCCGAAGTCTCTTCTAGAAGTCAGAGGAAAGTAAACTCTGATAAATCCTTTGGGACTTAATAGTCACAGTTAAGCACTTCTTTGGATTATTTTGTCTGACTTTCATCTTTGCTGCTGCAGAAATGTCGACTGCCTGGTACCACAACCCTAACCCCATGACTTAAGAGCCTGGGAATGAACTGACAAAAGATATTGCTCTTTTTTCTTTTTCTGCAGGCATGGAAATACAGCAAGACCAGATTCAAACCCGTAAGAGCCAACCAGGATGTCCTCCACAAGTTTTCCCCATGCAGAAATCATGTTGGAGGCTCAGTGCTCCTCAAACTTCCAGTCTCTGTGAGACTTTGGTTTCCAGGGGCAGAAGGAAGAAGTGCCAGCTGGGTGGGAATTGCTGTGCTTTGTATCAGACCCAGCTACCATGGCTGCACAGGAGGTACCAGCTGCTCCTCCATCATGTGGTCTGGTATCCTCTCACCTCAGCTCCCAACACAGACAGGGTAAGGAGGGGGCTGTAGATTCTGAGCCTCTGAGGAATCTGCCCTCTGGCAGCCCTTAACAGGCATCAGAGTCCTCCTGCAGTAAGGGGGACTTGTGACATTTCCTGGTTCCCAATCCTAGTGGCATCATCTGTTCAATGACTTTTCATGTTACTAATCTACTATTATTTTCTTTTCAATGGGTAGGCTTTGAATGACAGCCAACATTGGTATTAGTCTCTAAATACCTTTTTGTTAGGAATCCAAATCCTTTCTGTTCTAACTCATATATTGCTTTCTATGCAGTAGCTTTATTTTTGTACAGCATTTTTGTACAGCGTTTATTCCTTCAGGATCTGCTTATCGAGAAATTGCATTGTATATTTAGGTCCCAACTGTCTATTTTTAATCCTGAACAAAGGTTCATTTTATTGTTCATTTCAATTCACATTTTCATTACACATCTTCTGTGTATAATAGACATAATTATTTAGGTCCCATTCCATCAGCCTTTCTATTTCTTGTGTGTAAGGATCAACCTTTTAAAAAAACCCTCCATTGTTTTACATCTTGCTGGAATAATTTACACAAGTCCACCTGTAGTGAAAATAAGGCATGAAGCAAAGGCAAGCACTAAGAGCACTGATCCTCTGACTGACAAACCCTGATACAGATAAATGATGGACGCATTGACTTATTGAAACTTGTAATTGAAGTTTTATATATATTTTGGCCCAATCTGTATAGACTGAGGGGACTTTTTGCTAAAGAAAATTTCCAACCTCCTGATTTTATTTGACCAACTTAGAAAAGCTGTTGCCCATGAATACATAGGTTTCTCTCTCTCAGAAGGAGTGAGTAGGTGTCCATGAAGAAGGCAATTCAGACTGGCTTTGTGAAAACACACTGTGATGTGGCAGAAAAAAAAGGTTGATCCATGGGCAGATCCCATATTGCAGTAATATCCAGCCCTGACTACTTTGCCTTGGATCTGTTTTTCTTTCTTGGTATAAAAGGGCTTAGCCCCACACACACTAACCATCCATCATGGCAATACCTTCATTACGACAGAGCATGTCTTATTTGAATGTGCTTTCTTCTGGTACCATGTTGTCAGTCACAGCAGAACCTCAGCTTACTGGTTTGTAGCATCATCTGATACAGTAGTAATGGGAGCTAGAAGTTAATATGGTGAGGGCATGCAATTATACAACCCTAGAGTCGGAAGGCCTTATTTAAAGGAGATATCCAGGACTCAAGGATACCAAGTAATGAACTGCGGTAGCATCACAAGGAAATGTGCTCTTTGGAATGACTGGAGGCTTTGTTGAGCTGCAGTGGCTACTCTGATTGCTACATGGAGCAGATAAACCTTGGCGTGCTTGAAACCAGGCTGTTCAAGGTCTAGGGGAAGCAAGGCCGGGAGAACACAAAACTCTGCTGGCTGCAAAACCCACCCAAGAGGCGGGTAAATACTCTGGTGGTTTGCTCTGCGGAGGGTGCTGCTGGCAAGTTTGCTGCTGGCATCCTGGCTGGCCATGGGTCAGCACAGAGGTATCCACACAGCTCTGCAGGCACAGCAGGGATTAGAGAGGCTGAGTAGGCTGTTGCACAAGCTGCTGTGTCTCCTGGAATCAGCTAGAGACAAACAATCAGGAGTCCTATGTTGGAGCTCCCAGTGGTGGAATAAAGGCAGAGGCTGAGATCCTGTAACTGATTTTGTGAAACTCAGTAAGGAAAAGCTGCACAGCTTGGCGTGGGGTGACAAAGAGCAGACTGGACCCTGCTCAGATGAACCATTTTCCATGGTGGACAGGAACCCTTGTGGCTTATTAGTCTGGCTCACTGATCCATGCTCTGATGTCTGGGGTCCTGCTAACAAAATTATCACATCTAATAAGAGTCAAAGCTGCTTTGTGGGAACCATGAGTTTCCTGTCTTCTTTGCATTTGTGAAGAAAGACTTTGCCATGTTCCCAGGGTAGAAGTCACAATTTGCATTAGGAAAATATAAACAAAATGGAAAGATTGGCCCCATGATAGAGCCGGCACAACAACAACAGATTCAGGAAAGTACTAACTAAATGCTTCACAGTGGGCAGATTTTGATTTATAGATGCAAGCCTTTTTAGTTTCAAAATACAGTATTCTCCCTCTTTAATATCTGAAACCTAGCCAATATAGAACAGAAACATAGCTTTTGGTGGTCTTCATTTTTTAGCTAAACTTGTTTGTGTTCTCTCTTGGCGCTTGAAGCAGAGCAGTAGCAAATTACATTACTGCTTCTCAGTTTGTGACACACTTGACCATGTTTTTTCAATAAAAATGACACCACTTAACTTTGCTGGGTCAGTAATGAAGCAGCAAGAAAGATTTTGTTTGGCAAGAAAAGCTAGCTGAGAATCCAGAGCTTCTTACAGCTAAAGAAAAATAAAGGATTTAAGTTAATTAGACTGTTTATGAACTCTAAACTCTTCCCTTAATTTATGCATTACAATGAATTGTATCTCTGTGGCCACCTTGAGTAGTCTTCTACACGCTATGGGAATATTTTTCCCACTCGGCATGACAGCAGCGGTGCCCAGACACTGGCAGAGCAGAGCTTGTCCCTGGGGTACTGATGTGAGCCTTTGTGTCTGCCTAACCAAGGAAGAGGTATGTCCTTTGGCATGAACTGGTACCGCAATCCAGCACAAAGAACTCCCATCAGAGATGGTCAGCCATTTGGAAGGAGGCAGGGATAGGCTGTCCTTTGCCCCAGGGTCATGTCAGTTTGGTGGAAAGTTCTTAGTTGCACAACTTTTCTGAGGAGCCAGATTTGAGTGCAGCTCCATCACCACCCTGTTTCCAGCTGAGGGACAGGTCAGCTGAATTGTTCCTGAGAGTGCTGGTTACATTCTCTGAGGAAAACCTAGGGGTAATAGGCACTCTACTACTTTTGGGACGAGAAAGCTCATTTCCAGGTATGTTAGATATCAAGACCTGTATCTTCTATCACATAAGCCTGCTTTTGTCTCTCCTTTCTGTTATTTCAGTCCCATGACATTAGCATCTCTAAATGTGGCAGGCAGCATGCTTGAAAACACATGGCAGCAAGTCTTGCTTGCATTGAATCTGGCTAGGTAGCATTACACACAGCACTCCTGACAGGAACAGCAGCCTAAAAATATGTATCGTATTGTGACATTTCCAGTGGGTCTTTGAAGTCAGCCTGACTAATGCCTGCATCTGACGAGACCTCCTGAAGCAGCAGGAGTCTTTGAAGTCTTTGAAGAAGCTGCTAAGTCAGTCTGATGTGCAGGAGTGCTGACGAGTGTCTGTGATCACAGGAGGGCAGCCGTGCCTGAGGTTGGGTTTTGCATCCCCAAGTATCCCCTTAGGAGTGTGGTGTCCCCACGCAGATGGTCCTGTGCAGCCTGCGCTGAGGTGTGGACACCATTCGCCTATTTCTAGAAAAGATACAGATCTTTAACAGGTGGAAATGCACCAGCAGGCCATGAGTTTGTGTTTTGAGAAGTTCCCTTCTATGTTGCCTGAGAGCAGTGTATGGCACCCAGGAACGTGGAGAGCAGGGGCTGACATGACCAGCTGCACCTTTGTGTTCAGCCAGGGACTCTCGCTTGGCACCACTTTGCACTAGGCCAGCACTTAATCCTTGATGCACTTGCAAGGCACCAGCATGTAGGCAGTGAAACCCTTGCAAACGGCATAATTGCACCCTTGCCTAAAAGTGACTTTTTTCCTGGCCAGCAATAGCACTCCTTCATGTATTGTAAATATTTGGTGGGTAGCATTGGTTTTAGCAGCACATAATATCAATGGCGCTGAACCTTGTTACTGGGAAATGATCTATGTTGACAACCATACCTTGACTTTGCCTTGAGTTTTTTTTTCGGTAAATGCCTTGACATTTTTTTTGCAGTGTCAGGCTTTTTTCCAGTCACAACGGTCTTTTTCATCTATGTCCTTATCTCTTAAGAACAATGCTTTAGTTGTGGAAGGATTGTTAGTGCTTGTCTGAACTCATGTAGTATTGATCTAGGGGGTAAAGAAGGCATTTTGATTTATAACTGAGGGGGATTTTCTCAAACTCACACACAGCTGGCTTTACTTGTTAAACTTATATTACTTTATTATTATTACTACCACTACTATTGTTGTTGTTATTATTATTATTATTTCATAAATTCCTTGACTTGAAGTTATGCAGCTACAAAGCTTAATATAATAAGCTGGGAATATTTGCATAAAAATCTGTTCAGACACACATATAGAGACATATCTGTACATACACATACACATGTAAACTTCATTTTCAAATCAAACTGTTTCCTAATACTAAAAATGCAGAGGAAGAAGAATTATAATATGAACTGTCTTGAATTAGTGATCACATTCTCAAATGATTGATGGTTCATGCTTTTCTTGAAAAAAGTCACAGATCCAGTTTTATAGTTACTTTAACAGCCTTCATTCCTGTCTAAGAAATACACCGAATGTGCTTTGCTGTGACTGATCCTGACACCTGAATTTCACATTTAGGAGGATAGTAGAAATGCTATTTGCATAGAAGAGTATTTGAATTTATTTGTGTTTTGGAAACACAGAAAATAATGCTTGATGTAATTTTTGGTTTTATTTGTAAGGGAATTCAGTAATTTTGGAGACAGAATATTTATCTATGTTTAACCATGAATACCACATGAGTTAACTGCATCAAATCTGTCAGTATCACACAAGAGGCAGCAGAATGCTTTCATGCAATTTTTTTCCTCCATAGAAAGATGAAGATTAATATTTCTGGAGTTTGTCCAATTCTGGTGATCGGAAATAACCTAGAAAGCTAATGTGCAAGTAAGGAAACAGATTCCTGATTCATTATGTGTTTGTACGTTTCATATTCTTTTTCACCTCTACTTTCTCAGGTATAATACAGACAAAGAAAGGCACTAAAATAAGCCATGTTTTTGGGTCAGCCACTGCTGCAGTGTCCCACACTCAGTTTACACCAGCTCCAAATTTGGCCCCTTGGCACAAACCAAGAAAGCCTTTGCATATACACTCCTACTGACATCTGTAAACATTAAAAGCTTTCTAGGCTACTCAGGGGTTAAAGTTGTTCTTGTAAGTGTCCTTAATAAGGAATTCAGACGGTTTCTGTTTGGTTTTAATTATGAGAGCCTTTCATATATGTTGGAGGGGCTTCTGGCTCTGTCCTGTTGAGACATTAAAGGTCCCTTTGTTTAAAAGTTCAGAGCCAGATCTAAGATCGCCTGTAGTTCACCTTTAGGATATAGAAAAGTGCTGAGACATGGCAGGGTTTGGTGCTGGTAGTCCCTGCGGTGGAAGCTGCAGCACAGGGTGTTGTCAGCATTGCTCTCCCCACTGCAGCCTGCTTGCTCTGGCCGCAGATACTATCAGCATTCCTCGCTGGAGCCTGTCTGAGTGATGGCTGATTAATGAACTGGGGCTACAGCTATCTGTGAGAAAGAAGAACTACTTGTTTCACCCATGCCACAGTCCTAACTGGGAAAGTCTGACAGTATCTGGTTTGCTCCATCTATAGACACCAGATACACAAAAGGACTTCTTCCAAGATCGCTGTAATAGTCACTGATGTCTCCCCTGTAACACCTCTCTCACCAGGAAATAAAATAAGTGACCCTGGAATTTGTTTCTGAGGTAGAGAGAGAGGAATGTAATCCACCCCCTTAATAACTTTTATGAAATGAAGCACAAAAACTTGTTACACAAGCATTTAGACGTCCAAAGTCTCATGCATTGTTTCATCTGAAAAAATAACAATCTGGCAAGTAAGCACAACAGAGATCTCTGTTCTTATGACTGGAGAGCCCTTTTAATTTCTGCTCCTGCATGAGCTTCTTCCAGTTTGCTTTCTCTCTGCTTAGCTAGTTAGCTGCAGATACACCCCACATCATTAGCCAAGCTGGACCAACCTGTGGCAGTAACTCACATTGTCCTTCTTCATGTGCACCAATGCAAAAGGACGCCAGACTGTCCACATTTCCATTTCAGCCACTGTTCAATATGCTACAGAGCTTGTTAGTAAGGGACCAGATCTATCAAGAGACTTGCTGGATTCACTGATGTTACTCCCCAGTTTCTCTTGGCAACCAATTCATTTTCTCATCCGTGTTTTACTTGGCAGGACATTTGGGGTTTTCCAGATGGTAGAGCTGGTCTCTCGTTTGCCTGAGAGAAAATGTCACTGAAGGTGTAAGGCAGCAGAAGTTCAAATTTGAACTCTAAACATAACATTAAATCTATATTGACATTAAATATCTCTACCACCTTTGACCTACTGACAGGCTAAAGCATTTGGGGTGTTTCAGCTATGTAGAAGATAAGATGGTTCAGAGTTACCTTTAAATGAAGACATAGCAGATGTCTTCCTCGATATTTAGTTCTCTAGAAGGTCTTCTAAATAATAATTTTCATACCAGTGCTTTATGAACTGTAGATGCTGCAAAATGTGCCTGTCAGCAGGTAGTATTACACCAGAGTGTCAAAAAGACACTGAAGATTGTCAAGGAGTCTCTTCAGTGGCCAAAATGTCAACCTGCCTATTTTGCATTGACTGCAATAGTAAGCCTCATAGGAAATATGAGAATCCTGCCATGACAGTGAGTCAGGGTGTAGGTATGCAGTCTCATCCTCTAATCCTCTGCCAAATCAATAAGCTCTTCTCGAGGATGGGGTTTTCAACTGCAGTATAGGGAGATATCGTGGGAGGTGTAATGTAAGCTTGAGCAGAGTTTTGGCTTTGCGAAACCTCCCTGCTACCCCAGAGCCACCTGCAGCATGTGGTAGGAGCCCTGCCATTTGTGCAGGCAATGGGCCAGCCTGACTCTTAGGTCCCAAAATTGCATCTTCAAAGGAAAATATGTGCTTTAAGTAAAATATCTGCTTTACTGGGAAACTGAATTTTGGCGAGATGAGCATGTCTGATGAGCTCACCTTGGTGTGCTGTGCCACGTATCTGAGACTGAATGAAAATCCATGTTTCTGGCTTTGTGATTGCTTTATCCTGTCATCCTTTAATGTAATGGCTGACAGTTCAAAGGCAACCTTTGAACCTCAAGCCTCCAAACTCTCAAAACACATGCATTGGGCCAGCATCTGGGGGTTTCTCATGGATCCCAGAGGCAAGTGAGGAATCTGACATTAACCTTCTTCCAGATCCTGGCACTGTGATGAACTTGGCAAAGTTAAACTAGTATTGGTAATATATCCAGGTACACTGAGAGACAGCAACACTCAGGGATCAGGGACCTCTGGGCTCAGGGGCAAAGCTTTTTCTTTTGCTGTAGCCACAGATCCGCAACTGTCCCTTCTCCTGAGGGGATGCTTTAAGAAGCTTGGTGACACTAGCTTTCTGGTTCCTCTGCATACATGCATTTTTTACAGAATCTGCTTTCAGAGGCCTGGTTCTCTCAAACATTATGTCAAACACTCCAAACCTGAAAAAATGTAGGTGCAGTAGGAGAGCCACAGGAGCATTGTCACAGAAAAAAACAAACAGAAAAGCAAAAGAGATTCAAGTTACGGCAGTCACTGTATCCACATCAGCTAATTTGGTTGCAGTGTGCCTCTGTCTTTCCAGGAGCACACAACATTTTTCTACTTATCTGTACACTGCTGCGTGAAAGACTTAAATAATATTAAAAGAAGGTGAAAAGCATCTCCGTGGCCTCAGCAGAGATAAGTGAACCCCAGGTATGAATACTTGCAATGCCTTAGGGCCCAGGAGGTGCAAAACTATCATGCCATGGGAATAACAGCACCCTGACTACCTTCAGAGCCATGAAGTAAGAGCTGACATTTTCTCAGCTAGCAATATTGGGTTAGCTCAGGCACTGTTTTTACCTGCAGCACTCTCACTTCCAGTCGTGGTTATTTCTGATTTTAATAAAGCCTGAAATTCAGCATATTCACGAGGAAAGGAGCAAAGAGGTGAATTCATCTCTGAATTATACCTTGAGCAGCTTTGCACATTTCATACTCCTGTTAGAACTCAACAGGGCTAAGCTTTTCCATAGGTGCAACTTGCAGAATAAAGTTAAGCATCTGGATATGTGTGAGAACAGCAGGTTCGTTACGTACAAGGTAAAGTCAGAGCAACTTGGAAATACTGTGGGCAGAGCCCAGTGCTTGCTTGCTTAGCTTTACATTTGACATCTGTTTGTGGTCTATGCTTCAGCCCGTTCCAGCGATCTTCCCACTCCTTCCCTGTCTCCTTCATGAAACCTCTCATATTTGAGTGGCAGGATTAATGCAGCCAAAGTGCACATATGTCATCTGGGGTGGGCAGCTCGGTTTAGAGATTTCAGTTGTTGGGCCTTCTCAGGGGGACTTTTAAGCAACAGTATTAACAAAGAACATGGAGTCACATTAGGAAAATTCAGTTCTCCTTTGAATCCATCTGTTACATCTTTGCAGGCAATTCAGAAGCACCCTATTGGAGCCAGAGGGACAGCTGGATGAGGCTTCACAGTGTCTACTTTTCAGTTTCATCTCAATGAACCTTTGTGGTTTCATCCATGCCAATGTGAGAACATTTCCTCTGAAGTCATTCATGTAAACAGCCCAGGGATCAACTCAGAGCATTCAGCTTTGTTCCACAGGATGGGGACAGTAGTCTGACTGTTGATATATTTAAAAGGAGAAAAACAACAACAAAAAATGCTGCCAGGAAGTTGCATGACTATCAGGAAATGTTCACCAAAGGGACTGTGTTCAGCAGAGTATGCAAAGCCAGGAAGCAAATCCACCTTTTTATAAAGTAACATTTTTTATTTGTATTCCTGACAACACATTAAATTCTGACAGGGATGTCAGCTCTGCTCCAAATCCCTTTTTAACCTTTTTAAAGCATTGAGTATTTCTTTAGGACACATTGCAGAAAAGGCTTGTAACAGGGATTTTTTTTCATGCTTATGTGTTCCCATTTTGTCATTAACGTTCTTTCCACTGTACCATGGCCAGGAATGGGTGCCAGATCCAGGAGTTTAGAATTTATTTCTGCATCATGTGGAAGCTCTGCTAATCAGCTGATGTACGTGATAGAGTGGGAAAGTCCAGGGATTTTAAGCTGAAGCACTTTCATATAACCCCGCTGTGTCTTCCCACAATGTTTGTGCTCTCCTCAAAACTCTGGCTCCAGAGATATCCTGCCCTAACATTTCTCACTGCCCTCAAAGAAAAGAGGTGGGAAAAACGTGTGGTGATGCTAGGAACATGGGCAGTATTAAGAACAGGATGGAAAACAAATTTAATCAACACTTTCTTCAGCAAAGAATACTCAAGGTCAAGGCTTTCATTTTATGGGTTGTATGTGGGGTAGGGTTTTTTGGGGAGGGGTAGGAGTCCCTCAAAATGAGGTACTTTCTGGGAAGGGAAAATAACCCTTATAAATAACCCTTATAAAAACCATACTTTCAAATGAGAACTGAGGCGGAGTGAAAATTTTTAACCTTGCTTAGGACCATCTTGCATTGCCAGCCTGTCGAATTACAGCAGAAGCCCCTGCTTCATGCAGTGCCCAGTGCTCTTCTCATGAAAGGGATGCAGGAGGTGAAGAAGCAGCCCTCACATGGCAGCCACTGACTCCCATGGCAGAACAAGACCTGCCACAGGGTTGCAATGCCAGGTGCCTTCCTGCATGCTTGTTTTCACTGGCTGCATCAGCCGTGCAACTGGGGTTGCGCAGCGCCCAGGCTGCAAGAGTGGGTGAGGAGCTGGGCTTTGTCCTTGTGCAGACCAGTGCAGGGACACCTGCCCTCCACGCCAGCTCTCGTCACCTTTCCCCCAGCTGGGAAACTTATGAATCTTATTTAAATCACACCTCTCCAAACCCTATAGAAAAGAAGGGTAGAATTCACTTTTGCCCACCCTCATTTGTCTGTGCTTTACCTCTTCTCTTAAAAAATTTATTTGGGGTTCAGTTTTGTGAAACACTTTGCCTCATATTTCTGGACTCAGAAAAGCAAGCATAAGTTTAACTAGCTTCTACAGCTTTGCTATACCAGGATCTTCTTGTCATGTGTTACAATCTGGTGTGCAACCACTGCTAATTAACTTGAAGATAGGATACTGAAACCAAGAACTAGGGGAAGATTGTATTTCAATGTTCAATACAAGCAAGCATGTCACTAAGCTTCTATAAACACAGGATTCAGCCCAGATTACATCAGCACAAACCCATTCAAACTATTCATTTGAGAGAAGAATATTTCATTTCATTGAAGACTGGAACTGCAACTTCACATCTCTAATTCCTGTAAAATAATAAAAGTAGTGAACCAAGAATGGACTTTTGTGTTTAAAAAAGATATATCAATAGATGAAAAATCTTGAGGGCACAAGTGATAAGAAGGTGTGCACAGAAGTTTAGCCCTCAAGATATTCACTAAATAGACGTATTTCAGCATGTATGGGAGAATGTTCCCAGTACTTGTGCTATTAATCCAGACGCAGCTGATTTACAGCTGAAGTCCATTTACCTAAAGTCATGTTGCTTTAATATCTTGCTAAAATGTTAGAATTAAATGTAATTTCTAATTGGGTTCTATTATTCATTTATTGATTTGGAAATGTCCTTCTTTACACACAGTCATGGTTTTTATGTGTGAGCAGCTCTGTCTCAGTGATGGGGACAGTCACGTGAAGACAGACGATCAGAGCATGTCTCATTTGCTCCCTCCACACACACACAAAAAAGTCTTGTTACATGCCCTAATAAAGACTTAGCAGTTTCCCGGCTCGTGTCATCCCAGGATGGTGGGACAGGTTGAGGGTAGCTCTCACGAGCCTGACATTTTAAAATATTGTAGAGCAAGGCAGAATCCAGAAGACAGCAGCAGAAGGGACAAGCAAAATGCTACTAGGCGGAAGGAAGGAATGAGTTCTAGCCCTCAAAATATCTCTTCAGAAAAGAAGAAAGCAAACTGCTCACTGAAGCTGTCCTTTTGCTCTTCAGGATCACAATCGCTGCCCGATTACTGCTGCCACCACATATCTTCAGCTTAGAGTGTAATCAGGATTGCGCTGTCAAGAAAAAGTTCCACATGATTTCTTCACCCCCTGGCCACATCAAGTGTTATGAAAATCAGAGCTTGCTTGCAGAACAGAGCACTCAACACCACTTTGGATCTGGATTGAATTAAGGCTACATACAGACTAGAAACAAAATGAGTGCTAACGGGATAAACATCCAAGAGAGCAAAACACCAGAGCTGCAAGGCTGGATGGAATGGGTATCGTCTGCCCTTTCTGGGAGGCAGTCTCCATGAGAATGTGAACCACTTGGCCCAAGGAAGCCATGGCACAAAAGACTGTGATGTGGTCTATTGGGCATACTCTACTCCCTGTTCCAAAGATGCTACCTTTTTCCACTGGAGACTTCCTTGCTTTTCTCTGGTTTCTCCTGTAGCTGTTCACAATGCATCTGCCTACAAGTTCAGGGCTGTGTGTAATGGGACAAGGCTCAGGATCAGAAGCTTGTCCTGAATACCTTCCCTGAATCTCAACTTACTCCTTAGATATTGTGATTTTAAAACCAGAAGGGACCAGTTTGCCAGTTCAGGCAGTGCACATAATCACAGCAACCTTGCAGGATTTCTTCCCCTCGCTGTGGCACTCATGATCCACCCTTTCCCTCACCAAGGTCCACCACTGACAGCGCCTGGCCTGGGGTGCAAGGGTTAGGAGGAAAGATGGGAAACCTGATGCTCCCTAAGGCTTCACATCAGAAAGGACCCAATTACTAGGCCCTGTAAAGATCCTACTGTTAGTTATTTGAATGGTTTATGAACATAAAACCTGAGTTTAAAATAGGATTTCAGAGGATTGACACTGTGGAGTGTTCCTACTCTATCATCCTCAGCTAGCACCTCCCAGCTGGCAGAAGCAGAGAGTTCCTGGGGTGACTTCCTGAGTCCTGTGGGATAGCATGACAGAGTAATGATGACACTCATGGTAAAGCCAACTTCCCATTTAGAAACCTTGCTTTCCTTCCTATTCATCATTCCAGTGATGATCAGGTTGTGTAACTCCAGATAGGCACTGCCTGCCACAACCTTCTTCATGGTCTTCATCAGAGATACACTCACCTAGCCTGAGGAAAGGAGAAACCCTTTCACCAGCTGAAATGCCCCACTTGCCTCCTGATACTCACACAAGGGTGAGTACTTGAGCTGCCCGTCAGTGCCTGCCCAGGACCCAGCAGATGGCACTCCTGGATGGATTTTCTTCCAGATATGAGGTGGTATATGCTTCCAGCTGCCTCAACTATCTCATCCCAACTGCCTTCCCAGAGTGAGGCCTGCAGAGCAAGCCAGGGCTGCGCCTGGTGAGGTGGAGTGAGCTCTACTCTGCCCATTTAATCTTACAAACTGCAGCTCAAACTGCCTCGGTTGCAAGGCAGGGAACCCCTGCAAGCTCACTGACATAGCAGACCAGTCTTCTTGGGGCTTGTACTCTTCTACTAAGAGGAGCAAGCCAGCACTTGGTCTCCTGGAAAGGCATTTCTGGCTTCTCCCAGAATCCTCACTGAGTCAGAGAGACTTCATGAGAAATAAACCTGTGGGCTACTAGTTCGACTGCAGAGTAACTACAGCTTACTAACGGGTCTGGAGAGGTCAGCATCTTGCATATCAGAAAATCACAAAATCACAGAAGAGTTGAGGAGATCTTCTAGTCCAACCACATGCTCGCATCATGGCCAGCTAAAGCAGACTGTTTAGGATGGTATCCAGTTGGATTTTGAGTAGCTCCAAGGATGGAGATTATACAAATCCTGTAGGCAACATGCTCTAGTATTTGACCACCCTCCCAGTAAAAAAGGTTTCCTTACATTTAAATGGAATTTCCTGTATTTTGACTTGTGCCCATTGCCTCTTGTCCTGTCAGTGGACACTACTGAGAAAAGCGTCTCTCAGATTTCTTTACTATCTCCACCAGGTATTTACATACATAGATAAAATCCACACACTGTGAAAAGCTGTGAAAAGTCGAAGTTATTTAATTGTTCATGAACCTAAAACATGGCTTTTTAATTGGATTTCACAGGAATTGCATGATTGAGTGTTCCTAGCTCTATCATCCTCAACTTTATCATCCTATACAAGTAGGCATGGTGCCACCTAGACAGTATCTCACTGGAAGAAGCATTTTCACATTACATACCTAACTGTAAGGCTGAGATCACAGCAAGGTGAATATTTCAGCACATAGTAGGTGTTTCTTTGTTTTAAATCAAGACAGCCAACACCAGAATATTGGATCAAACCGTTACCAATTTGAGGGAAGAGTTTTCAAGCCTGGATCTTGGGATCTTGAAGCTTTGCTGTTGATAGATTCAAAACACTGAAGGCTCTTTTGGAACAGTGGTCCAGATGCCGATGAAGTTCAGCAGTGAGTTTTGTAGCCTAAGCTTTTAGAAATGTTACATGGCTTGTTCCACCCTTGTTGGATCTTCCCACTGTGATAACTTGCTCCTAACAGCACACTGGGTAAGTTCCTTTTTTCCCTTGTGTCTTCTCTTGACAAGCATTGGCACCTCTAGACAGAAATGTCTGCATGCCAAGCCACGATATTCCTCCTAGCATGATTTCATAGTGATTTATTTATTTATTTCTGTGCTGGATCCTGCTTGCTGAGAAGGTTGTTTCATGCTTCTTGCAATGGGATGTGGAAATCTTCCTTCCCAGTTTTATCAAAGTACTCCTGGCCAGTATTATGAGAGGGCACCAGAATATAACTGCTTCTGTATTGCTCTTTGGTGGTTCATCCCTCCTCCTCCTCCTCCTTCTCCTCATCTTTCAGAATGGTTGTTAATAATACATTTGTTTTCCAGAAGAGGCAAAGGAGTATCTTGCAGCCCTTCCAAGGAGCCTTAAATGCACACTACACCTGATATTCTGATTCCTCTGTTGTCGTAGACTAACACTTATCCTGCCATTTCAACTTTATGAGTTCCATCCCCTCAAACTCTTTGACTAACAGAAGCCTTAAAATCTATTTTATTCATGACCAATTTAATTTCTGTTTCCTTCAGAATGAAGATAGAAGATCTACCCTAATGTAATGTTTAAAGTTGAACATTACACAAGAGACGTCACAAAGTTCTTATTCAGCTTTTGTCGCATCCAGACATAAGACTGTGTTGTTGAATGTATGGGTCCTTTAGAAGGCTTTCATATATTGTAGGTTGAGAAATGAAGACAAGCTAAAAAGGGGGTTTGATGCAAACCTGACTGCAGTCACCTGAAAGCTGTCAGATGACTGTAATGGTTCTTTAATCCCTAATTCATTTATTGGAGCTCATGAGATCTTGCAGTTGACTGTATAGGTTCTCAGATAATAGCTTTCAGCATTTCATCCAAATCAGCTGCTGACAAGGGAGTAGGAGACCTTCCTAAACGTACTCTTGGCTTTAGTTTAGTTAAGTTATGGGACCATCAGCTGCAAGAGACCATTTAGTTGAGTTTCAAAAATGCTACACTCCAGAAGAAAGATGCACCAGGTGGGGTTTGGAAAAGCTACAGTTTGGCTCCTCATTATGACATCATGGGAAAAAATATCATCACTGAGCTGATGTTATGGCAAAAATGCAGAAGAAGTTAGAGACAGAGGCTCAAAATATCCTTAAAGTTGCAATAGATTCGTTGAAATAATGTTTTTTTTTCCACAAAAGACTTACTGAAAAAAGTTAAAGAATAGTTCCATGCAGATTTTGTTCCATGTCTCTTCCTCCCTTTTCCTACTGGTGCATACCTGCTGTGGAGAGATGGTGAGCCAAAGGGTGTGAGAGATAAATTTCTTGTGGTTGGCAGGAAAGGTTGGAAAAGAGGATTAGAAATGGTTATTTGAATGCATGTGCCTCTTGATAAAGTCAGCATTAAAGATCCTCCTTGTTCTTAGCACATTACAACCCAACCCAAGATGTAGATTCTCAGCCAGAGCTTTCATCACTTAGGTTGTTCAGACCAACCAAATTCACACTTGTCAGTGCTAAACTGTAGCCCTGAGCCCTGCAGGATAGTGTGGGAGGAAAGTAAAATACCTCCATTTCTACAGTCTTTTCCCAGGCTTTGTAAATCTACTTTGTGGCCCTGGGTGTAGCTGTGCATCCAGGCTGAAAATTAAAGCTTCAAAGGATCTGGAGTGAACTAGTACCTGTCCAGTCAGGCAACTTGGAAAGCCACAACATAGAAACATGAGCTGGTACAACAAGTAATCAGAACACTTGGAGATACCTGAGTCATCATTATCATACCTTACTAATGAACATCTTGGGGGCTCAGCTAACAGCAGGCATACTCCTTTGGAAGTCAAGATTCCACAGTCTTACTTTGACTTGGGAATATTTACTACTTCCACTTCTTCTCTGACCTGGATTTGGGCAAAAGCATGGGTGAAATCAGTACCATCTTGGGGCAGGAGTGTATGAAAATTCACTGGACTGATTTAATGGCAGGTCAGTAAGAAGCAACAACTTGCAAAGAATGTAGGGGGAGGTCCTCAGAGATGGTGTCGAGGTGCCTGAAGTAAGATCCAAGCAGAATTCAGGTGGTTGAATTGATCCTCACGCTCCAGTGAACTCACTGAATTCCTGAATTTTGTCTCCAGGTCGCTTGGTTTTTCATCTCATCATCAGGAACAGAGGTGTAAAAGCCTAGGTATCCTCATAACTTGTCTTTGACAAGCTACAGAGTCAGACCTATTGTTTGTCCTACTTTGTCCAGTGATTCTGCGTCTTTGGCTGTGTCATGCCTACCTTCAGGAGATGGAGGGAGGAAAAGTCCTAAGCGGGTTATTCTGGAGCATGGTCATTAGGATTTTCTTGGGAGAGATGACACTCCTTCTTCTCCATCTTATGAGGGACCTTGCTACTCCAACCATAGTGGGTAGTGGTTCTTCCCATACAGCCCTGAGAGAAGTACTAAATTCCTACAGGGCAATAAGGAATTTGCTGCATCACTTTATGAAGCATTTTGATCATTTATTGACCTCGCTTGTGATTTTTTGTGGGTTAACATGCAAGGGCACCAAGTTTTTCCTATAGGCCCAGAATTATTGTTCAACATCTTGTCCCTGACTATACGGGGCACAGACCCACATAGTTATATGATGATTTTTTAGGCATCAGTGGGCCTTTCTTTATATTTGACAGTCTTTGCCAACAGTGCCTATCTCTGTTTCCCTGAACTGATATTAAGCATTTAATTTTTTTTAGATATCACAAGTCCTAAATTAGGGGCCCACAGGGCTGCAAAGCACACGATATGTTAGGTGATTGTAGCCTCTGATGGCTGTAAGAGCAAATTAAGGTTGCTTAGCTCTTATAGGACTGAGCCTGGATGAAGTCAAACACATGCACACAATATACACGTGTCAAGCCTGAGGTTTTAAGACACTGGATCTAATAATATGCGTGACCCCTTCCCCACAGCTCTTCAGCAGGCCAATGAAGGCCATAGATGGAAAGTGAAGTCTGGCTTGTGATGTTGGTTAACCACTTTAACATTATGAGACTCACACATGTTTTTGACATGAGGAGGAGCTGTGGAAGCACATTCCCATAAATAGGTCAACCTGCACATGTCAGTTCAGTGAAAGATAGTTCATGTCTCAGAAAACTGAGCAGTGAGGCAAGTCCATGTATCATGCCTTACATTTATGAACAACTGCCCCATAGCTCCCCAAGCACAAGACACTGTTGTGTGGTTATTTGTGGGTGGACAGACACACAGCAGCAGAGGGGAAGTTTTGAAGGCAGCCACAAGGTAGAGGCATGCAGTCATCTGTTTAGCACTGTGAAGTGATCCATATATATCACTCACTGCCTCATTTATATCCTCAGAGATGCACATTTACTTGGGCTGAGCACTGTTAAAGCAGCCACATATTTTCTCACAAGTTGTTCGGTCCATTTTAGTGTCACTGCTTTTAGTAACTATGTGTCCCATGTGCCTAGAAGAGGTTGGCAGCGTGCATTTAGTTTGCCCCCTCCATTCTTCTCTTGAATCTACATCTATAAACTCTGTGCTCCATACAAGGCACTGTCTCTTATTCAAAGTTCAGTCCAACACAAACATTACAAAGCAAGAGAGAAGCAAGCAACTCTCAGACTCTATCCTTACAGTCTGAAAGCTGCATTACTTCAGTGTGACCTGTTGGAGCACTGATAAAAGCTAGTGGCTGGGAGATGGTTACCTGTCAGACCAGTTTGGTATCACTGTGCTGCATTCTACAGGATCTGGTGTATGATGCAAAGATACCTGAATGTAAAATCATCTGCAGTCAATCAAGCTGGAGCTGCTGGCACCAGCTCTGGGGGGGTGGGAGAAAGGACAGTGGGTGGAGGCAGCACCTGGAACCACCATGTCAAATATTTCATGCTCCAGGGTGCCAGAAATCCTACTGCTCCAACACAAAACAGGGCCTGCCCACAGAGTCAGCCTGGGCTTGGATCCCAGTGAATTTGCATTGCAACAACAAGGTGCATGGGAGCAAAGGGTTTCTGCAGGATTCAGCCTGTCTGGACCAAAGCCAAAACTTTGTCAAGTTGTTCAGATATCTGCGCATCGTGCTTCAAGAGTTTTACTTTACCAATGAGATCCTGGCCCTGTATTTCCCCAGTTAATGTGGAACTGTCTATAAATCAATGCCTATTTAGCATGATTCACCTTCAAAGCTCTGTGTCAAGGTTAGCTGACAGCTCTCTGACAGAAATGCTCATTAACTGAACCGGAAGGGTGAAGGCATTTGCTTAACATCTCCTGGTGAATAAGTGGCAGCCCAGGGATGTGCACTGGGAGGCTTCGGCTCCCCCAAATAATTCACTAGACTCCATTGCCTCTCACGCTAAGGGCTCTCATGCACAGAGACCATTACTGAAAGCCATGAGTGAGTGTGAGCGAGATGCCTGCAAGGAATCTTTGAAGAGCCTCATAAAGGCAGGGTATGCAGGAAATGCCTGAATGATAGTTTAACTGGCTGTACATCCTTGCACGTGAAGTTTGTTGGTTCTTTTCATGCCACTAATATTCTTCGAAGAGAAGACACTTCCCTATCCATTCATGCAGTGTTTGAAATGCACTTAGTCAGGTAAAAGAACTTGCTTGCATTTACCTCTAGGTCAAAAACTGTTCTGGTATCGAAGTATATTTGAATTACAATTAAACTCCTCATGGCTGTAACAGCCCTTTCCGTGCCTTAGCACTTTGGGTTTAGGCTGTGACTGGGAGTTAGAAGGTGCCTGAAAGTATGGACATTTTTAACAACACAAATGAGTAAGCAGCAAGTAGTTTTGCATTGCAGATGTTTCAGCTCAGCTTAGGGGCAGACATATAGGTCCTGGTGAGCTTTCCTTAAAAGCCTCACCAGCTGCAGTTCAGACATGTGCTGTTCCTAGACACGCGTTTGCCTGTCTATCTCCTCTCCTTCGCACAGAGCAACTGCGTGTTTGTGAGAAGAACTGGTGTTAAACTAATAGTAAGTAATTGCTAAGAGCTAATGAATCTCTCAGATGAAAGGCACTGTTGAACTACAAACTTCCATCATTGCTTGTTATTCTGAAGCCATCAGTTAAAGGACTTTTGCCCCTAGAAATTTTATTTTTTGGCTTTAAATGGTTTCAGTTCTTGCATCTTGTGAATGATTTAATCTCAGACTTCTGTCTTTTTTTTTACTCCTTTTCTCTAACAGAACTTTTTGCTTTTTCTGTTCAACAAAATCTCTTGATGTGCCATATACACTGTGTAGACAAGCTATTTGCAACCCCACACTGAAAACGCTGTCTGAAAGCTGACTCTGTGTATTTGCAGCCATGCCTCAGCTGAAGATGCAGTACTTGGGCCTCATCTCTGGTTTATTAACAATGTTTCTGTAAACTGCAGCGGTTCTTTGAAGTAAACAACACTTGTGAAAGAAGATGGAAAAGTTCTTAGAAGTAAAAGTTGATCAAGTCCAGCAACGATCTGGTCTGTGCATCTGTGTATGCCTGGGCATGTGTACATGCAATTACAACAATACCAGGCTGCAGCTTGTAAATAAGAACCACAATAACAAAGCAGATATAAAATAAACAGCTCACAAGATCAAAGAGGGAAGTGCTCAATAGATGTGAAACAGAATATCTTACATAGCGCTAAGTAGGATGAGACTGGAAACTTCTGTGCCAAGTCCATGGCTGGAATAACTTCATGGCGTTCAGTGGTGAACCAGAGATGAGTTTGGCATGGGGTGAACTTTTTGTTCTCGGGTGTGTTGTGACACAATGTTGAAATTACTGTTACTGAAGTGTGGCTGACTCAAATCAGATGAGGCTCCAAGCAGGAGCTTGGTTGTTGAGAATGGAAACTGCGTGCAAAGTTAACAGAGGCCAGTTTAGACAGTGATTGCTTGCGATTGATTGAAGTAAGATAACCATCCTGCTGAAAACCATAACTTAATTTCTACAGCAATTCACTCTCAGAAGGCTTCAATTAGACTACTGTGCATCCCTCCTCTGCACTGGAAACCACGTTACTGCTCTCCAAGCCACTTAGACACTTACATGGGCTCTCTACTACTACTGTCCTGTGGCTGTAGGAGGAGGAAACACCCATCTTCAGCTCTGAGATATGGGGCTGAACATTTTAAGTTTTGATCAAAATAGCTGTTTACCCTGGTTTGCTATTACAGCACTGTTTAACATCTTTGCCAGAGACATGGACAATGGGATTGAGTGCACCTTCAACAAGTGTGCGAATGATACCAAACGGTGTGGTGCAGTCGACATGCAGGGAGGGGTTGACATCCAGAGGGACCTTGACAGGCTTGAGAAATGGATCTATGTGAACTTCACGAAGTTCAACAAGGCCAGCTGCAAGGTCCTGCACTTGGATGAGCACAATCCCAAGCACAAGTATAGGCTGGGCAGAGAATGGGTTGACAGCAGCCCTGAGTAGAAGGACATAGGTGTATGGGTTGATAAGAAGTTCAACATGACCTGGAAATATGCTCTTGCAGCCTAGAAAGCTGGCTATATCCTGGGCTACATCAAAAGAAGTGTGACCAGCAAACTGAAGGAGGTGATTCTGCCCCTCTACTCTGCTCATGTGAGACCCCACTTGGAGTGCTGCATCCAGCTCTGGAACCCCCAATATAAGAAGGACATGGACCTGTTGCAGAGAACCCAGAGAAAAGCCACAAAGATGATCAGAGAGCTGGAACACTTATCCTGTGAAGACAGGCCAAGGGTTTTTCACCCTGGAGAAAAGAAGACTCCCGAATGTCTTATAGCAGCCTTCCTATAAGAAAGCTGGAGAGGGCTTGTAGTGATAGGACAAGGGGTAATAGCTTTAAACTGAAAGAGGGTAGGTTTAGATTAGATGTAAGGAAGAAATTCTGTACTGTAAGGGTGGTGAGGCAGTGGAACAGGTTGCCCAGAGAAGTTGTGGATGCCCCATCCTTGGATGTGTTCAAGACCAGGCTGGATGAGGCTATGAGCAATCTGGTCTAGTGGGAGGTATCCCTGCCCGTGGCAGAGGGATTGGAGCTAAGTGATCTTTAGCGTCCCTGCAACCCAATCCATTCTATGATTCTATGAAATATAAACCTGCGCTATTGCTATTTCTTTGTAAAACAAAAAAAGGCTCTGTTTCATCTCAGAGTTTTGCAATTCATTCTGCTCCTTTGAATCTCCACCAAAATAACTGGTAATGATTGTAAACTCTTTTTTAAGGTGAAAACAAATATTCATCTCAGTCATAAGAGCCCACATATTACAGACCTGTCAGACTTGTGTGAAGATACCAGTGCTGCTGTTCTGCTCTGAAAACACAGTGGAGAAAGGATCTGCAAAGTCTTAAGAGTCCTACAAATGCCAGATACTCCTGGTGTTTGACTGATTTATAGGCTGCTGTAAATAACTCGTCTTCCCTTTGCTGATAGAAAAAGTCTGCTTTGCTTAATACCACTGAACAGCAGAAAGTTGGTGTCATTTGCACTTCTGATGAGCATTTACTTGTGAATTTAGTAATAATGCCTCCTCTGGCAAAACAATACTAACAAAACAGTAGTTCCTCTACTGGAAAAGTTATTTAAAGCACGAAATAAGAGAGTTATTTTAAGTATTATTAGATCTTCTAAGAAGATGCATGAGATTTAATCTTCACAGTGTACTTCAGTGACCATATTATTTCCTAACACTGAAGTATTTATGTCTCAGCGATACCCATTCGCCTCAGGTCACAGAGTGGAGGACAGAAGATACATGTCTGCAGTGTTAATTCTTTGTCATTCAGTGACAGATATAGTGGAAGCAGGAGCAAATAGAGGCCAAAGAGAGTTGTAAATTATAAATAAGAGTGTTGACAGTAATTCATGTTTAGAAAGGCTTTCCTGACAAAGTAAGGATATAAGATGCCATATTATTGAGTATTGTTCTTTTAGCATTGCTACAAGACATACTGACTACAGAAATGACTCCCTGCTGAAAAAGGGATGAGATTTTGGCATATTTAAGAAGAAGAGTTTTTCTCCTAACTGGGTTTATTCGTTGCCAATACTGCTAAAGAATTGCAGTGTTGTATTAAATAATCTTTCTTTTTTATTGTTGTTGTTTTCTTGGGGTTTTTTTTTGGTTTTAAGTTGCTTCCATTGCAATCTATTTTGTTTTTTTAGTCTTGGCGTTATGCCAATAGCTATATTATGCTCAATAAAAGAGCTATGGCCCATCATAACCAGAATTTTTTTGTCAAAAAATTTACCTTTAAATGCTTGAATATTAAGAGGGGTTTCCTTTTTTTTTTCAGTAAGTCTCAGAACCTCCACTTTTTCTGCAGTTCAGAAAAGTATATTCTGCGATTTCCCGTAATCTTATTTGTCCTTACCCTGAACTGTATCTTCTTAAATTCATCCAGTTGCCATATTTTTGCCAGGAAAGGTATTTGTGGAAGAAAATTCATTGATTTTTATCTTCAGTATCATCTAAGAAAGATATGCATGGGTTTGCTCATGTCTGATGTTAAACCAAAATGATAATTTAGAATTTATATATTCAGATTGTAAATGACTCATCTTTAGGTGAAACTGACCCTAATTAGATCTAGATCAGCAGTCATTTGACAGAGAAAAAGAAAATTCATTTTCTCTGAAATGTGGTAATGGCTAGGAAACGAGCCCCAGAAACTTAAATTAAAAGCAGGTTTAAACATGCTGGCTCTGTGCCTGGCTTCAATATCAGCCTCTGCCTGTTTTAGTTAAATAAATGGTAACAAAAGGAGACAGACTGGGTGACGTTAAATAAAGAGAAATTTAAGAGAGTAATTATAACATTAAATGGGGCCAGAGGTGAGGAACTATAAATGTTGTGGAACGAAGTGTAGCATCGCAGTTTCTCCAGAACTTTGTTCACTAAAACCTTTTTTTCTCCTAGTCACACAAAGCTGTTGGTAGCTAAGGTGCCTGTCACCAGGCCAGGGTACGAACATTCTCTTGACATCGACCTGGCCATGCTCCTGGCGCGTGGTTGCCCCACACAGGCAAGTGTGAGGGGTGGGAATGGAGATGGCAAAGGAGGATCCTGAGGCAGTCAGTGGCCCTGCTGGGGTGCCATCCCCACGAGGAGCATTTCAGGCTGCTTTTCCATCTCATTTGTCCTCTCATTTTCATAGCAAATATGACATGATGTTCTACTCCTGACTGCTAGGTGCCTTCAGAGAGGGATGTTTACTGGAGAATGGGCTGTATCTGCTAACTACAGGTTTTGAAGGATTTGGGTTAAGGAGGTACAATGAAGGAACAGCACATGTCTGTCAGTGAGAGTTCTAAAAGAACAATTCTGACCACCAGTTATTTTAATGAAATCAAAGGTATCCTAGAAAACCCAATTGCTCTAATAACATATGGTGAGCAAAGCGCAGCAGATTAGGGGCTTAATTCATATAAGCACCCAAGAGAGGTTCACAGAGGGGAATTGAATTTAAAAAAATCATCTGGGCCTCACTTGCCTTTGAAATGTGATGCCCTTGTTATGAATGAGGCTATTTAGGCATCTGTGCTCTGTGTGTGTGTGTGGCGAGACATAAGAAACACACCCATGACCAGAATAATCCCATAACCTGATGTTCTTGGGTATTTCAGAGGACAAAAAAACCTCAGTTTAATGCTTTTAAAATATTTAGCTGCAGGACAACTGATGTAGAAAGGAAAAATTTTGTGTACTAGGCAGATTTCAGGCTGAAGCAGGGTCCTAGCGTGCAGGAAGTCCCTCATCATCTCCTTGTGCCTTGGTCCAGACCCAGCCTGTTTAACAAGTTGCAGGGCCCAAGAAAACTCCGCTCTTGTGCAGCTTTCTTCTAGAGATGAAACTAAAGCATATGCATATTTTGGAAGCAGACATTTTGATATTAGCTGTTACAGTATAGCTGTGTTTCCCTGACCTAGTAATTCTTGTCAAGGGCCAGGAAAGACGTTCCCAGACAGATATTCAGAAATCAGGAGCTGCACCCAAAACTGATCAGATTTTTAGCATTGCTGACTTTCATATTATTTATTGTTGCCTTCTGATTTCATGCTTTTTCAGCTGCAAGGTTTCCAGCTCTTGATAGCTTTGACAGCTTGAGAGAACAAATATTCTCAAGTAATTATATAATTACATAAATTCAGAATCTGAGGATTTAGAAGAAAGCATTAAATCCTGTGAGATTTGATAATGCTAGCTGAAAGCTACTGAGATATCCAAGAATCTAATACCTATTTCAGGAATGTTATATGTAATATTAAGTTAATTTGTTGCTGGATTCTGAGCAGGAGGAGGAGGGAAGGGAGAATATTTATTTCAGCACATTTTTATGGAAAAAATAATTATATTTTCTTTTTATTGAAAGTAAGTAAAAATTTTTGCCAATTTTTTGCTAATCTTTTCATTCGTTCTTTCACTGAACGCATTTTTCTATGACAAGATATGCAAGATATTAATCCTAATTTAAAAATGAAATTTCAGTGGAAAAATTCTCACAATATTATTGATGAGACTTTTATAATCAATTCTTCGGGAAAAAAAATTAAACTGAAGTAATCTAAATGTAAGTATTTAATAAAAGATTCTTTTCATAAACTAGAGTATACAGTTCAGGTACCTACCAAGAAATGATCTGAGATTTGAGATCCCTGTACAGGTATGTACATCAAGGTCTCTGATGGGTTTAGTTTCCTTTGTGTTTTTAAGGTAACTATTACAAATTAAGAACATGTTGAATTTTACAGAACTCCTGCTGGTTTCTGGGTCCTGACACCTTTGACTATCTGGAGTATTTGCATCTTAAAATATTCTTAGAAGGTGGAAGAGAAAATTTTATGACCCTAATGACTTGTTCATGAATTTCAAATTATTGTTATCTGGACTAGTGCATAGGCCTGGGGAAATGTCCCTTTTCCATCACCCAGGAAAAAGGGAAGGACAATATGCATTGAAGTATTTAGGAAAAACAAAAATGCAAGTGCTTGTGCCGAGCTGATAAACTTTCTTTGAAAGGATAAACCATGCATTACCATGGTGGGAGCACTTCCCTCCTGCCTCTAAAATTTCTCAGGAGATCCCATTTTTTCTAGGCCATGTTGGCACTTGGAGGGCACCTCTGACAATAGGATATATGTTCAGGCCACCTTGTATAAGGTTTTGGGGGGAATGTCTTCCTTCGTTTTAGGCAGATTTTATCAAATTGGTTGCATCACTTAGTCCCACATATCTATCACTCATCTTCACTTCGCTCCTTTAGAGCTGCTATCAAGCTCCCAAACTGACCTTTTGCTGTCTAGCTCAGCTGGCCTGAAGGTCAGTCCTCTAGTTCCCTGAAGCAGTGGTGATCAGCACAGAAATCTGCCTTATTTTACAGGTAATGACTTAAATGTTAAGCACTTAGAGCAGGGTGTTATTTCCTCAGTGACCTCAGTTAATCTACTCTCCTTGAAGCAGACGCCAGACTCTGATGTCTTCACTCACATTTCTTGCCTTTGCTGGCACTGTAGTATCTCTAAGTCTCCAAATCTGGCCCTTAGTTCTTAGTTGCAAGTGAAAAGTAGCTGCACATCAAATAGCTGCTGTCTCACATCTGCTCCTCAATGACCCTCCTGCAGCTGGCACAGTCACCTTGCAAGCACTCACCATCCCGGGCGAGCACAGGCACCTCCTGCACAGCATCTCTGCAAGCCTTGGTCTTACTGTAGCTTATTGTGTTCTCCATTGCAACTGCATCAAGGGGTAAGGAAGCCCTGATCTCTAAAATGATTGCACAGAGGGGACTGAGGCTTTGAATTCATTACATGAACACACAGGTAATGCAGGCGGAATCAGATATCAGAAGTTACTCTAATGGTCAGCAGCAATTTTATCACCTCTTTTCCAGAGACATGGTTTTCAAATAGAAAACATGCAAAGCAATATGTGCTATGGACTCAACAGAAAAGCACATAGGGAAGTATGAAAATACTTCTTTAATATCTTACCTATGCTGCCTCATGTCCAAGCGTAACGGTGTGAATTTAGCCTCTGGCAGCCCTGTGATGTCGGAAATGACAGAAGACCGTGGCAGACAGAAAGGTGGATTCAGGGGCTTTGACAGATGGCTAAGACCTCACAAATACCCCAGTGCATGGCAGAAAGTGCAAGAAGAGAATATGACCTCATCTGTACCAAGAGGGACTTTCATGTGTCCTGCTCCATAGCACAGCTGTGGGTGTCTAGATGGCTCTCTGGGCCCAAGTTCACATCCTGAGCTTGTGGTACAGGAGGTCATGAATGGGTTCTTTCACTGGCTTTTTTCAGCTTTGGGCAGGGATGAATAATTCCTCTAGCTGTGGTGCAAATAAATGCAGGGGACTATGTCTCAGGCTGATGTCCCAGTGACATTGGTTTTCCTGCTCTGAGCTGATGTGAGGTGGGAAGCCCAGGCTAGACCCTGTTCCAGATGGTGGAGTGACAAGTCTTGCCCCTCTCACTTGTCAGATCCTGCTTTAGTACAGCCAGGCTCATTAACCTGGGCCAAATTTATCCCACCACCAGATTTTGTTGTGACTACTCACACACATTACTCTGGACATACTGTTAAGCACTTTTCCAGATTAAGTCTTTTACTGCACATGTAAGAACTGATTTAATTAAAATATGTTACACATTTTCTATGACTATTCCAAGGGCTTAGAGTACAGGGTTTGCAATGTTCATTTAGAAACAACCAAGAACACAATTATCTTTAACAACAAAACCAAAAAGACAGGACCTTACAAGTTGGGATAATGATCTATACAGTCTTTCACAGTAGCTTTCTTGGATTTTTTGTATTTTATTGTATGCATCTGCTGCATAGGGTAGTATTCTCAGATAGCAAAGGGCAGGACACTTATTAGCAAAAGAAAAAGGAGTTAAGTCTTTAGTTTTTAGGTATTAAGAATTTTCCTTGTCCACATATGCTAAGAAGTGCAGATATATCAAGGTAATCTCCTTGTTGTTGTTGGTCTATGCATGTCAACTCTTCCATGACTAATGTGTCCCAGATTCTTATCGTCCAAATCTTGACATCAGATGGTTCCTTTTAGAGTGGGATGTGATTAAGCGTTGCAGGCACCAATGGCTCAGAGATCAGCTTACACTCCTTATTCTGAATGGGTCTGTAACAAGCACAAAGAGAATAAAGACATTCTGAGAACGAAAATAGCACTCATATGTAATATGAAACTCCAGATCTGGAGCCTGTGGAGATCCACCTGAGCCTAGGAGAAGGAGTGGATCTTGCATGTCTCTGAATCCCAACATTTCCCTTGGATTTGCAGAACAACAGTGCTGGAACTGTAATGCTGCCATCTGCTTAAACTTGATGAAAACAGAATGGGTTCGGGATGGAGGTGAGCAGTCCAGATATTATGTGGAGATGAGGAAACCACAGAAGTAATTCACTGAATTCCAGAGACCACCTTCCCTCAGCATGTGTCCTGGATAAAACCTGGCATGTGTCCTGGATAAAACCTGGCATCAGCCAGAGCCCTCTAAAGTTAACATTTGCCCCATACCCTCTCAGTCAAACACAACAAAAGTAAGACACCACAGCCACCACAGATTTCTTGCTTATAATCAATCATGTCCCAGGAACCTGTGCAGAGATAGCAGTGCCACTGCTTTTGAAGAGCACTAAAGTCAAAAGCTGAGTACCAGCTTTCCCAGCCCAACAGCAATTACCTCTGGTACACTGTGCCAGTGTGTATCTGCTCCCTGGGACTGGGAAGAGAAATTTTGCGAGCAAGTCCCACAGCATGGGTAGATTCACACCTCAAGGGGCTTCCAGGCTGCTGCTGCTGCAGCCCATATTCCCTCCTGCAGATGCCTTTCCTATCAGAGCGCCCTCACAATTTTGTTCTCTCATCTCTTCTTTTGTATATGCCTACAGTTTCTCTGACATGAGTTTTTAATGGGCAGAAAATCCAATTTATCAGTTTATTATTGAACCAACTGTCAGAATGACTTAACTAGAGTTGAGAGTTTTTCTGTTTAGATAATAGGAAAAGCAAATGGATTTTAAAAAATTAAATACTCCAAAATGAATTGTTCCATTAAAGGTTAAATCGAAAGTCTCAGGTTGGGTCTCCCCACCTTTTTTTACAAATTCTAAAGTTCTCTATATTTGCTTCACCTATACCTATTTTTCTCATAATGCAGAAATGCCAGATTCTTGCCCAATATTGATAATAATCCATGCTTGAATCAGTGCTGCATAAAAAGTATATATCTGGATCAGAGTCTGGTGTATACTTCTCTACTGGCTTTGTTGGTTAGACTTTGTTTCCCACAGAACTGATAATTGAGTTCATTCCTTGAAAAATAAACAAACCAGAAAACAGCCATTACCAGAAAGGTATGACCCACTGTTGTGCATCACTATATCACTACCTTATCAATTAAAAGATTTGTTCTGAACAGCCTCTTTTTCTACTGATCTTAGTCAAAAGTCATAAGAAATTTTATCAAAAGTATATTGGCGGGATGGGGGACAGATTGCTTAGCACCTTCAACAAATTTGTTGCTGTAGAGAGAAGGGGGAATTTCTATCTACTAATGTGGATGGTTTCACTCAAATTGCCTGTGTACTTGGTGTAAACCTTCAACATCTTCAGTGTCCCTTTCCTTTGAAGCAGTATAAAATATCTCTGTTCCTTCTTTTTAGGCAAATTATCTTCTTGCGTTCCTTTCCATGTAATTTTTACATAGCACTTCAGGTATGATGGCTCTGTTGCCTTTAATTACAATCTTATATAGAATGGATAGTAATTTTTATCAAAAAAGTCTGCCTCTTTATGTTCAGTTTTGTGTTCAGTTTTATGCCCATCCTGTAGTTTGCTTGTCCCTACTATGTCACCAGGGCACTATGCTTGTCCTGAAAAGAGCTCTTGTTGCCATGGCTTTTCCTTCAAAGCCACTGTCACATCTCGACAGATGCTCCATGGCTGATGCAGGGGTGACTATTCACAATGACAAGGGACAGTCCAGCCCCTGAACCACACCCAGGAAAGCTCCTCAGAGCTGCTGAGGCTGTGGCCCCCTGACTGGGTCTGCTATCTTGCTGATCATCTGCCTCCTCTAGAGGGATGTGTTTTTCTTCAGTATTTACTTCTTCCATGTTTATGGTCTTATCTTGGATATTCCCAATTGTGTCAGGAGGTCCCAGTTCATGTGGGCAGACCCCTGAATAAGTCCAGTGACTCCTGGAACAGTCAGCGACACTATTCTATGAGACTAAAGATGGGGCAAGTTAATTTTACATCAGCTACTGAGTCCCCCTAGGACAGTGAGTGTCACAGTAATTTCTGAGTTGGGAATGTCTGGGTAGGGTTTGGGGAATGTGTTAAAAAACTAATAAGGTTGAACAATTACACAGAGTCAGAAAACATCGTGTGGGAGGTTGCATAGTCTGAGTTCAGCCCCTCTCCGTCCCTGTGGTTCCTGACACCCTGTAATTACAGGCTCATAGACATGACTTGTACTTAAAAGTTTCACTTCAACCGTAGATCCACAGAGACAGCATCTCTTTTGGGTGTAACCATCCTTAATTTCATTGACCTAAGCTTCCCAAATGTGTCGTTTGACTTTGGCTTTTAATACAACCCATTCTTTTTCTCTATTTCCCACATAGTCTGTGGAGCCAGACTAATCGCCATTCATCAAGTGCCCATTGTGTTCCTATTTCTCTGGCCCATGGTAACAGACACTTTTATTGCGATTATTCATCTGCTGTTCTTTCATTAATGAAACATTTAGATTTCACTGCCACCAGGCCTTTTCAATAGCGTCATATTAGAAATACACTTTCAAATGAAAACCTTTTCTTTGGTACCCCTAGCAGTGATACTTGAGATTCCCTGCTAGCTTCTTTCTTGGCCAGTGACAGTAAGAAATGTCCATTTCAGGAATCAATGATCTCCATTTCATCTTGATGGGCTAGTTCTCTGTTTGCTGCAGCCTAGATGCCCTCGAGTAAGGAGCCATAAGGGAAAAGACCATCAGTAGTTTTTAGGCTGTCTCTTCCCATTCCTTGAGCCCTAGTAAGGGGGTGCTTGGATTGGTTTCCCACACCTTTGGGTTCTAACTAATTTGCTCTAATGATATGTATTTGTTCTAATCTGTGCCAGATACAGCATATATTGTGTGAAATGTCATTTAGGTAGGATTAGTATGTCATACGAGGAGTATATTTATTAAGGAAATGCCCCTACTGCTGCATGGATTCTGGGCTGTCATCACTGCCATGTCGCTGCCAGGTGTCTGCTGTGCCTAGAGGTGAACTGGTGGTGTTACTCTGCCTAGCAGACTGTGTGCAGATCAGCTCTCCATACTATTTGATTCAGTCTACTTTTACCTTTAATTAAGACCAATCCTGTTATCTAAAACCTGGAGAAATTCAAGACACATTTAGCCTTGCGTTGAATAAGTGGTTTTAAGATCATTCTTGGTAGCATAAAAAAATTAATTTTCCAGGAAGACTGTTTCCTGGATTGTTTGCCCTTAAAGACTGTCTGTTTTTATACATCTGGTTTGGGGCATAACTTAGCAGCTATCATATAGACTGAGTTACAGGCTATGCTCTTTGCCTTTGTTTATTTGAGGTCTCTAGTAATAGAAGAAGAAGAAAACCTGCTCTTTGGGGAAGCAAAAGTTTTTCAGTGGGATGGTAATGATAATGATTTTTTTTAATAGGATGGGAAACTTTCCTCTTAATCCTTTGAGAAGGAATCTGAGTCAGTCCTCCACTAAGTTCCTCACTGTCTCTTTGGCGTCTTCCAAGTTAACCTTCTTCCCCCCTTTTTTAACCCCTTAGACATGTGTGTTTTTCAGATTAAAAGATAGGTCTGATCCCTCTCAGAAGCAAACTTTGCATCTCTGTCTGTCTCTCATTACAGTCAAGAAGGTTATGTTGGAGATATATTATGGATCTGTCACCAACTGTGCATCCAAGGCACCGAGACCTTGGCAGTCTCCCCACTAGTTGCCTCTTTTGTCAGGTTCAAACTTTTCATAGAAACATAAAATGGTTTGGGTTGGAAGAGACCTTAAAGGTCATCCAGTTTCACCTCCCCTGCCATGGGCAGGGGCACCTCCCACTAGACCAGGCTGCTCAAGACCCCATCCAACCTGGTCTTCAACACCTCCAGGGAGAGGGCATCCACAATTTCCCTGGGCAACCTGTTCCAGTATCTCACCACCCTCACTCTGAAGGACTTCTTACTGATGTCTAATCTAAATCTTCCCCCTTCCATTTTAAAGCCATTCCCCTTTGTCCTATCACTACCTGCCCTTGTAAGAAGTCCCTCTGCAGCTTTCTTGTAGGACCCCTTTAGGTACTATAAGACCACTATAAGGTCTCCCTGGAACCTTCTCTTCTCCAGGCTGCGCAACCCCAACTCTCTCAGCCTGTCATCATAGCACACCTTTATGCCACATCCACTTACCACTCATAATTGGAGTGTAAGACAAAAGGTCATGAGAGAACCAACAAGAAACTAGTGGAGTAATACTTAAGGGAGTAAACTTACATAGTAAGATAATAAGGCTATAGTTACTTATAATGAGATTATTCCCCAGAAGCTTGTTTTTATAGGAACTCTAAAGTGCAGTCAAGATTTTCATCATGTTGCTGTCAGCCCTACATCTTGCTTGTACTGCCCTCCATGTATGAAGGCCTAAAGCAGCCCTGCCTTTGCTCATGTGTTTATAGAGGAGCAGAAGGCATGAAAATGCCAGACTTTGGACAGGGGGTTGTGTTCAGTGTTTGCAGAGGATCGTGGATGATGAGAGCAGTTCCAGGGTCAGCCATGGTGGAAGAAGATTCAGCCTGCCTGGCCTGGGCAACAGAGATGCCTTTCAGAATTTGGTCTTTCAGCACAGTTCTCACGTTTTAGCCAGTTGACAGCTTTCTCTTTGAAAGGGCATCTGTGTAACTCTGTGAACACAGTCCTTTCATACCCCTCTCTGTCTCTGTGCTGCTCTGTGAACTCAATACACCGAGGTGGGAGTTCACACAGATGAACATCTTTTATGCATTTCATCAGGTGTGTCATTCTTATTTCATAACGAAGTCACCTGAATTTGACCTGAGCTGTCACAGCATGGGAGATTCAACAAACTTTGAGGCTAATGGTCTCGCTTTCTAAACCAAATTTACAGTCTTCCCTGAGCCTTGAATTAGCTCGATTTATCCCCAGAAACTGTGCCTCTGATGACACCAGTGTGGTCTCTAAAGAAAATATTCAACACTTCAAAAACATCTAGGCCTTGACTTCTCTCTAGGCTGCTATCTGTGCATGGGATTTATGGCCAGAGGACTGTTTTCTGTTGTCCTTTTCTCTAGAGAAGTGTCAACCCGTAGACAATTGGGCCATTTCTGCGATAACTGATGTGGCTCTAGTTCTGAAATGTGAATAATAGGGGGTGTGTGTGTGTTGAACTTCTCCAGATCAAGTAAGGAATTTTAAAAAAAAAGAGATGGGAGGAAAAAACAACTTGAGAAAATCCTTGGTTAATTATGAGACCGACAATTTGGATGGTGTAACAATCAGAGCAGAGAACACTTTCACATTTCTCAAGTGCATTTTTTGTTAATTGCAAAATGTTACTTCATTCTAATCTGTGGTTTCTAATCAATAGATTAAACATATCGTCACATAACATTATTCATTGGTTTATTTCATTCTTGTGCTATGAGTATTCTTATTTAATTTGAGAATATCTTTTAATTTATTATCAGCATGCCTTGGGTTCATGTAAAGTAAAACAGAAAAAGACTGATCTCAGGAGACTGCTGTGTTAACCACACACTTTCAGAGTAACCTGTCTTACAGGATGTGGTTCCTCTGGCAGTCTTGTAGACAATTTTGTCTGAGCTGGTCACCGCAATCTGAGAATGTGTAGTTAGTGAATCTGGGACACATTAATTCCATGCTAAAGCAGGTGTATAAATGAGTTTAGTTTAATATGGGCATCTCTTCTTCCACAGTACTCTTAAATGGATCTAAAGAAGACTAGCTCAGCTGAAGCCCTCTAGGTTCTAATGCTCTTACACTCCGGTCATATAAATTATACATGTCCCATTGAAGAGAGGCAACCTGAACAAAACTCAACACAGTATCCAACCCCATGGCGAGATCGGGAGGGTCAGGGTCTGCCTCTTCCCCAAGTACTGGCAGATATGTGTGGGGCTGCAGAAAATAACACACGAAGGATTTGATTGTTGCCACTAAAGGCAGTAACAGCAGTAGCTTCAGGAATGGCAGATGGAGACGGAAAAACAACTTAGCACTGACTTGAAGTGAGGTTGTTGGGTGCTTGGAGTGTTCACACCTGACTGCAGAAAGTATCTCTATGGGCATCTTAACGTTTGCTGGGAAAGAGATATATGTTACAGCTAGTATGCTTGCAGCAGAGGAGACAAAGACATGCATGGGTTAAATATGCTAAAGACAGGAGGCAGCTGAAGATTCCAGTCAGTACAGGTACTCAGTGTACCTGTTGACTCTGAAATCCCCAGAGGGAGAAGTGAGCAGAAGTATTATTAATTTTCAAAATACAACCTGTGTTCCAACGATCAGGAAAACCTAGAGGTCAGCAGTCATCCTAAGGGACAGATGTCCTTCCCCTCCGACCTCCAAGTAATAGTGGGAGTGATGGAGTCTAGAAGTGTAGTCAGTGTTTGAAAAGACCTGCTGGTAAGAAACCTCAGGTACCCTCTGCTGTACAGAGTGCAAGGTAACTGAAAGCCAGCACTCTGATGGCCTTCCTGTTAACTTTTCCTTGGAGTTAAAATTATGGCTTGTCAGGAGCAGCAGATCTGCTCCTCTTGCATCCTCTCTCCATCCTTCTCCAGGGCAGATGAGCAGGATAAGAACTTCTAGGGCAGAAGAAAGAAGCAAGTATGAGAAGTATACTTGATAAGTCAGCAGTTCAGCCTGTGTCCATAGCTCCCTTGCTTGCTGTGGGCTCACCCATGAAAGGTACTACAGATATACTGAGCTTTCTTGAATCCCCTGGAAAGGGAAGGAAAATCCATGACTACATCGAAAGAAATCTATGATTATAAGTGTTTAGGATTTAGAAATTTACTTTGTGAAATATTTTGATTTAATTGACTTTTGGGTCCTATTTGGTCCAATTAGGAACACCCCTCTCCCCTCTTCACAGTACTCTATGTATTAAAAAATAGAAAAGAACGTTTCATGTGGGGTTATCTAATGTTCAATTCGCTGTTTTCTTTCTATTTTCATTGTTCTTTTTCCCCTTCAGAAAGAGATATCTTGACTAAAGAAAAACAGTTTCTTGAAGTGTTTCGATTTAATTGAAAAACCATTATGTGACATAAAATTGTGGCTGTTCTTTGGTTATTTTCTTCTTCATTTCTCCCCATAAAGAACCACGGGAGAATTTAGGACTAAGATCTCACAGGATGTCAACTCATGGAACATGCTAAGCATCTTAGTTCCAAGATGTTCGTCATTCTGATTGATTGGGTAGGAAAGCTTCAGGCTGCAGAGGCCAGGCATGGATTTTGACCATCCTGTATCTAAGCTTAAAGTAGCAGATGCAGTATGCTGCAGTCCTGGCAAAAAACACACCCTCCTTGAAATGTCTGACAAAAGGTAAGATGCTGGACTTGGCTGGTCTTGCCCAGTAGAGGGAATCCTGTGGCTCCTGTAGAACAGCGTAAACTCCAGTACAGAGCAGAATAGGTCAAAGAAACAATAAAAGAACTGAGGGCCCACAGTGAAATAATTTTCCAGAATCAATAACCAGCTTTAGTTAAGTACTGGGAGAGCTTTTCAAATTCCAAAGGCTTCTGTGTGTTTAAATTTTTCTGACATTCTCCTACTATCTGAGATATTAAGGTAGTTAAAGCCTGAGAAAAATGTAAGTTATGTCTGCGTATTTTGTGTGGTGCTATCGGTTAATCCCTTGGCTTTATCAAGGAATCCAGTTCTTAGTCTGGGATTTAGAAAAATGACATTAATGTTCCTTTGCCTCCAACCCTACATCCATTAGATTTAAATTACAGTCTCCCCCAGTTTGATTGCTAGAAGTCCCTGCTCTTGTGTTTCTTGGCACATGTTTCTCTCTCATCAGGCTGAAAAAGATGCTGCTACCTACCTTGTCCATCTCTCTTTCTCTCACTGCATCAGCTTTGCCTGAAGCCATCCCATGACCTGTTTTCCTATCTGTTTCTCACCTAACTCAATCCTGGGTCCTTTGCAAGCCTGCCAGGTATCACTCAACTGTGCTTTTGGTCAGGGTCCCCATTTCAGTTTCTCCTCCTCCTTGACCTCCCGTGTGTCCCTAGTTTCACCTGGGCTGTGAGATTTTGAAGGAGACTAACTCAAAGAATAGGCACATGGCCTGGACAATAAGGAAAATCAAAGGTCAGAGGTGGAGGCTGGGGTGCTCCTCATGCCTCAGGAAGTGTTACTACTACTCCTCCTGCTGAGCTGATCAGTGATCCAACCAACTGCAGACCAAACTTGCAGGTTAACAGAAGACTCAAGGCCCAGGGGTCTGTACAGTACTTAGGGACAAATCTGCAGGTAATTTCAGTAGTGTTTACGATACCTGTGGTAGCTGCTCTGCTGAATTTGCAGCTGGAGGCCAGCTTGCCCCCACAATCAATGCCAGCTTCTAGGCCCAGAGAATCAGCTCCCTAAATTCTTTACAGCCAGCGTTGATTATGGGAGACAAATGCAGGAGTCAGGATCTTCCCCATCTGGTGTCCGTAGTTTCAGTCATCACATCTGATGGGTTAAGTGCTACACTGTGTATGAATTCTGCAGCATGTTTGTTCTGCAGAGCATCCTAGAGTCCTAGCCTACAATCCTGCAGCCAGATGGACTTGCTGGGGCTTGCCAGGTTTTCATTTGGCCTGGACACCCTGAGCTTTTCTGCATAAAACACAGTCCATGGCAGCTGAACAGCACACCTTGACATGTCCCAGGGAGCTGGAGGGTAAATCCAGGTCCCTTCCAAGAGCCACCTCCTCATTAGTGCAGGCAGTAAATGGCAGAGGAGAACAACAAGAAAAGAGGAGTGAAAGGGAAAGGTGAAAGATGAGAAAATGCAGACAAGAGTCACGTCAGTAACTGGCAGAAAAGACACAAGAGAAATGGTTTTCAAGACACTCAAAATGTTGCTAATGAAAGAGGAAGAGAAAAAGAAAAAGAACAACATTGTTGAGGATTTTTTGTAATGTCAAGGAGGTAGTGAAGAGACTTGTTTACAGAGAAAGATTAAAATAGCCAGAAATCCATAGCTCATTTGAAAACTAGCATGGCAACACCTAGCAAGGAACTCTAAGAGAGGAGGTAAATTGTTTAAAGCAGACTGAATTGACCGGAGCCAAGAGAAGAAGCTGAACATCAGGTTCCCTTGAGTGACGGCTTCTATTAAGAGAAACCAAGCCTCTGAGGTTGAAGGACTGTATGAACAAAAGCGTACATCCTCTTCTGGAAACAGCTGACAGACATCATCAGACAATGAAGACAAGCACCTCTGGCAGGGCCTTGAACCAGCCTTCCCAGTAGATTATCACATGCCATCAAAATGTACAAAACTTTAAAAATCTGTATTAGGATCTTCTCCTCTAAAAGGCTCCCACAGAGCAAGAGGAAAATGCGCGTTTGCAGGAGGGCACTTCTGTTTGGTTGTCATGGCAATACCTCATGCTGTTCTCTAATACTTTTCTAAAGCAATATGTAAAAAAAAGGAATAATAGGATTAGCTGGGTAGTTACATTGCTGAAGCCTAAATGTGATTAGTAATTCAAACTCATTCTATTTCTGGGTGAAATTCTAAGCATGTAAGTCACTTTTCACAGCAGAGGGTTGATGCTTATCATTTCTAGGGACTGATAATTCTACATGTCTAGTTTGATGCCAGCTAATAATATCTGCCCAAATTAGAGCAGCTTGCTGTGGTAGTCTCAAAGGTTGTTTTTACTTCTGGTTTCTTCTTTGTTGCAAAGTTGCTTGACAAAATTGTATGGAAAGAGCAAAATATTCCCTGTATTATCATCATTTTAATGGAGAGAATTTTTTTTACATCCCAGACTGGATTTCAACTCAGTTTATTGATGCAAAGTGAATAAATAAGAGTCCTCACATTTATTCAGTCTAAATTTAACACAAACTTCAGTTGCACACACAGAGTATTTCTGATGGTTTGAGGGAGAATGAAAAACTAAAAGGAAAACTGTTTTAAGTGTTGTTTTAGATACTAAACATTGCTATCAAGGGGGCTTCTTTAACCAGATAGATCACAGCAATGCATTTGATGAGTGCAGTATGTGTCATGTTTCCTGATATTTCTTTATTTCAAGGTATATCAAATATATGTTCATTACCACTGTAGCTTGTGACATTAGAGACACAACCCAAATATATTCCTTCAGCAATACCTTGATAGAGACCTTCTGCCAAGGGAAAAAAATGTTGAAGGTTCACCAGTCTTTCACAAGAGAGTACAGTCATACAGTATCTGGTCTTAGAGAAGCTGCAGTGGCCTTAACAGTTTGAACAGTGGTGTCACTGCAAAGGGGTAAAAAGCCACAAATGAAGCATTTGGGATTTAGAGAAGTTTTGAACTCTTATTACTTGTACACAGTAGTATGCAAGCTGCATTATCTGATTTCAATATCAATGGTGGCAAAATCGGCTGCTGCAATGTTGGGAGCCCTTGGAGACATTTAAGTGCCATAATAGCAGTGCTACATGCAACAGCCTTTTGTTCAGCACCACAGAAGACTATATCTGAAGAGATATATCAGAGAATATGGGTTGAAAAAAGGTACCAGGACTCCAAGAAACAGGATGATGCTGTGGTTATACTGGACCAAGGCTGAATAAGAGGCACCAGTCAGATGCAGGAACCAAAGAACACCCACGGTATCTCTTGCTGAAGACTCACTGGTAGATTTTTCTCTGTAGTTATCATTGCTTTACTCTTCCTGATATCAGTTTCAGTTCATTTTATAGTCTATCATGCTTTTTTGATTGTTTGTTTTATTTAATCATATTCATAATCTCTTACAGCTCTGAAAATAGTCCTTTGCCCCTCACAAAGCTGGGATGAAAAGCTCAACATGGGCACCACTCAGCCTGCAATCAGAGGGATGACCCATGGGAGCTGTGGGAGCACAACATCCTATCCACTTGGGAGCTTTTGGGAGCTCCTGCAGGAGACAGAACCACATGGAAACCTGCCCTGGTAGCAGGAGTCTAGAGCAAATGTGTGCCTCAGAGGCAGCAAGGAAGGCTTGGCCAGGTGTTCCAAACCATGACAAAACACAAAGCTGAGCAGTCAGAGCTGGAGGCAGTGCTCAAATGATATCACCTGCAATCAATAGCAGCAAATGGAACAGCACCTTGGCTCATCCCTCAGTCAAGCAAGGGTTGTGCTCCAAGTTGATTTGAGTTCCACCTGCGGTCACTCCTTGGGTCATTCTGCCACCTATTGCATTGCATTTCTGCCCCGCACCAGCCTGTGCCTTCTACCAACCTGCAACACAGCCATGGGGATGCCAGCACTTCTCACTGTGTCAACAGAACCAAGACATGTCACTTGAATTTCAGACGTGGCATAGAGATTCTTTGAATTGATGAAGGAAGGTTTTCATCAGCTCTCTTAACCATAATGAAGAGAATTGTGCATTTGCTTAACAACCAGTCTTGCATGACATTCAATAATTTCCAGTTCCTGTTTCTTGTCTGTCTTCCTGGTTTTGAAAATAAAAGAAAATATTGCTCAAAGGAAGGATGTAATAATAACTACCTTTTCATTGCCTTAGTTAGAGTGCATAAAACTGCATTTTATGCTCTGATATTGATCAAATTTTTGGATACAAGTCCAGATACTTTCATATAATTTCAAAGTAAGTGAGTGGGTATTAAAGAAATTAGTCTTGGTCTACATTTTTATAGATCAGAGCAAGATAATTTCAATTTAAATAAGTACATAGTTGATATAGTTGCAAAACTGTGTAATACAGAAAAAAAACTGTTTTGATCAAAACCGGTTTTTATTTGACCCAGTATGAGACATTTTATTTCCTTTTATGGAATAAGACGTTAGAAAAACAAATTTGCTAGTTTTCAAAATGTGGTTTTGAAAGAAAAATGCTGTTTCATTTTAATAATATCAGAACAAAAAACTTCAATTTTCTGGTTTTTTCACTCTCTAGCCTGTATTTCTGTTCAAAGTTATTAATTTAATTTTATCCCAATTCATAATATGATTTGTTGTAAAAACTGCACTTTTTGACATAAGTCTTCAGAAATATGTCATCTGGTAAATCCCATGTGGATGGGTTTTTTTACTTATCGGATCTTTTATTGTATTGGCCATGCTATAGGGGAAAGAGAGAGATGAAACAAAGCTGTAAGAAAGAGAGGGTAATTTAATGTAAGTTATCTTTTACAGTATCCCAGATGATATATCTAAAGACACGCTAAATATTATATCCCTACTGATATATTTAGCAGGGACTTGCTGGTGCATTCACAGCATAAGTGTAGAAGTTTAATTATTTTACCAAAAGTGACTGAACATGATATTGCGATTTTTAACAGAAATGGAAAAAGCTGCTGCGATACAGTAAGGATTTATTCACTGGATTTAGACCATACTATATTTGGAGAAATATGGCAATATTAGAAGTGAGGTGTTTGTTTGCAACTTGCAGCAGCAAACTTGATACTTCTTCAAAGGGCCTTCCCTTACTGAATTGCATGGACTAGCAATCACTTTAGTGAGAATGTAATTCCTGTCATTCAATATTTAATTAAAAAGCAGCATTTAATTCTAAATCTTAGGACAAGTTCTCAAAAAAACAGAATATGGCTCTGAAGGACAGGTCTCCTACAAAATGAACAGAACTCAAAATACCAAAAAGATCCTGTGAATTTTAATGCTAACTTCTGAATGCACATTGCTTTTTAACATGCAGCCTTCATTACTATGAGACTCACAGAGTCACGCCTTAGTTTTAAACCTCTGTGTTTTGACAGTCCTGACCTAGCTTTGCATTGCAAACATAATATTTTTGCAGAGGTTGCTGAGAGACACTGTGTCAGGGGAGAGGAACAGCAGAACATTTTTGCACTGTTGAAGATTTGGAGGCTTTTTTGTGCCACTGTGATGGCCGTAGGAGATGGATATTACTATTAAGTATTTAACAACAGACCAACTTTTGACTTGTGTGATTACTTGGTCTTTCTAAGGAAAAAGAAATCAGGGTATGTGTTGATATACACTCCCCATTTGCGGGCCTGAATGCACTTTAATTAGCTTTAATTAGCACTGGGGGAGAAATGCTGGGTGATGTTTACGGCTGAAGGCAGAAGCAGGCATGTGTACGCAGCAGTCTGCCAAGACTGGGAGACTCACACAGCGCTATGGAGACACTGGAGATCCTCACTTCTGCGGAGGAAGTGAGTGGCTTTTGTCCCTGATACACAAAGAAGGATGTGCACCTTGCTAAATCATAAACCTGAAATCCAGGAGGTTTCTGCACAGAGCATGGAGTGTGACCTCTACTTTCTCTAGGAGAGGGTGTGAGGAACACATTCTCTTCCATCCCCATGGATGTTGTTTGGGCAGCAGGAAGTTGGGCTTTTAAACACAGCACCCAAGTTACTTCCTGTAGTCAGGAGATTTATTTTTTTAAAGTTGTGGCTTATTCATGGGGGTGTTCTTACTCGCATAATGTTTATGGAAATCTCACCTCACCTCCTGCTGTCTCAGACCGCTAACACACAGAGTCATTGCTTCTCTTTACCTCAGACTACAAGCACAGGAGAAGGTCCTGCCTCTCTGCTCACAAGATCTCTTTCTTCTAGCTCTGTTTTCTGTTCTCCATTCACCATGCTTTCTCTCAGACTTGTCAGAGTTCCCCACAAAATTTTTCCCCTAAAATCTATTTCCCTGCTCCCTTACTGATGCTACTGGCCTTTTTCCATGCCACGATCACGCCTACCTTTAATGCTGCCCTTTTGTGGCAGCTTGCCCATGCTGCTTGGCTGCTGAACCAGATGCTGCATCTCACATCCTCCTCATCAGCACTACATGAGATCGTGGCTCTGGCCACTCTCATGGAGGTCAGTGAGGTCTCTAAAGGTAACACACGTGCCTTGCACAAGGCAAGGTCTTGCACTTGGCTGCATATAAAGGCCAGCATGTTGCTTTCACTTCTTCTTGCAGATGGGACATTGCTCCAGACACCATGAAAAAACATGAAGTATGAGAATAGTTACTTTGTTTTACAGTTCTGCATTCTTGATGGCTTCTGTACTGTCTTCACAACCATGGTACACATGTGCTGGTCTTGCCTGTGCTATGTGATGTGACCAAACGCTGTCACACGCTGAAATGATAGTATTTACCAATATTTACTCTCAGTCAGAGTTTGGAATCCCTGCACCCAGGACCATACATACGGCTTCACAGCCAGCACAGTAAGAAAATAATGTTTATGCTTGACTTTGCAGCAGCTCATGCTGCTTGCAGCTAACTGATGTTCCAAGTTCCCAAAGACTTCAGGTCCAGATGTGCTGTATTGCCACAGTGCAAATGGGAAATTTGACAAGTTCCATCATAACTAGGGTATAATTTCTCAGATTAATTACCCCTGGCAGACAACAGGATGACCACCTTATGGCTGAACAGAGACAGAAGAAAGCTCTAGACATGGATTTTTCCACTTGAAAGCTTTGTGTGTGAAATTAACTAAAAAAACCCCAAATGAAATTAAATAAACGCACAATCAGCATATAATATATAGACATGAAGTGAAGACTGAAGACTCTTATCTGCCAACCTAAAAATTCATATTCAGCTCCAAAAATCCCTTTTCCATGCCTGTGCTGATTTTGACCCAGATCAAGATCATTCTGCTGATTATGATACATATATGGCACTGGCTTGGAAGGACTTTCTGCGATCTACATGTTGCTGACATTTGATTCATGCCTGATAAGGCATTTCCCCAAGAGGAAGTCTTTTGGTTAATTTCTGTTATGATGTCTTGAGGGCGCTTTCCTTTTTGTGATCTCATCAGACCTCACAACAGAGCCAAATATGTTTGGCATTTCACTGGTAGACCTAATGAAAACCAGTAAGCAAGAATTGTGTGAAGTTCTGTCAGTGAATCAGCAGGGGTGCTCTATGCTGGACCCATCAGGAAATGAGTGCACATAAATATGCATGAACATTTAAATATATGTAAATATCAAGAGATGTTAAATTATATTTTGCATACACAGAACCCTGTGCTTACTGCCCTGTGATGCTGCTGGAGATGCTGCTGAACACCTAACAGTGAGTTGGCAGGTACGATACCTATACAGAAAGTTGGTGATGTTTGAAAAAGATCAGATTTCCTACGTTATATGGTCTTCAGCTTCAATCATTATGCTGTTTGCGTAAGTTCCATATATTTTATTTTGCAATATCCTTCCAGTTTGCACACAAGCAAACTGGAACTCTCTGGCATATGTTTCCAGAGTCACTTTGTCCGGGCCTTGTGTCCAGGCTTGGAGTAGGGCATTGGCAGAAGATATAAGAGGCCTTCAGGCTTGTTTTGAAAAAACCCTAGAGTTATACAGAGACTAAGGAGTTAACAGATCATGGAGCTTTCCTGTAACAGATTTAGAAATGCAGAAACCAGGGTTATTTACTCTTCCCACACTCTGCACTCAGAGCAGTTTTAAATTGCTAGCTTAACTAGCCATTCCTGAAAGAAATGTTATGTGCACCAATGTATTCTTTGTGGTTGAAGCAAAAATTACTTACAGACAGTGCAACGCTTCTTGCAAAGGAAAGCTTCAGCCAATGGAATATTTTAAAATTCAGCTGTGATGTCTGTTAGCTTCTTTCTGGCTGGGAGTTAATTAGATCTTTACCTTCTCATGCAGACAGAAAAATACCTCACTTCCTAAGAGACTCTGTCATGGAGATATGACGTAAAGTAGAACATGTTCAAAAATTGCCCCCAGTTCTATTGTAGTTGCTGCTATTAGCACCGAGAAGTAGTGTAGGCACACTGCAAGACAAATTCTGATGTCAATTACGTCAGTGTAAATGAGATTAGAAATTGGCCCAAGCTTATAGGTTTAAACATGACAGTCTTTAATTTTTTTTTAAGGATACAATGTTTTTGAGGAAAACAATGCACTTGTTAATTTTATCAGTTTTATTTCATCACAGTTTAGCAAGAGTTCTAGTATATATCTAGTGTTTGGCTTTCTCTTGTTGTTCATTATATTGCCTGAGCATCAGCACAACTCAGCCTGTCAGATTACATATTTCGTGATCAAAATACAGGTTTGAAGGTTGGGGACTAATAATGGGAGAAATGCAAACAACTGTCACTAGGCATGGATTTCATAACTTGTGAATGACATATTTTCCTCTCTGGTAGGTCTGTATCAGGTCTGCTTCTCCCCATCTGGTATTCAACACTTAGGCTGCTTATTATTAGATGTAGAAATCCACAACACATTTCAAGCAGATCAATGGAATCAGAAAACTTGCCGTCATGCAGGAGTAAAATAATCCAATAAGATAAGAATGAAATTATTTTCCCTGGCAGCTGTAATCTTTTTGGATACTTAAAGAACAACGTTTCTTTGACCTCTTTTTTAATTGACATACTTACAGAAAAGAAATAACATATGAAATATCTTAATACAAACCTGAATCTGTCCCAAGGAAAAATATATGGGACTGATACTCTTTAGGCCAACAAAAGCCTCACCTAAATTTTAAGCATCACCTATACTTTGCTTTTTGGACTTCACAAGAGGCTTCTGTGCTGGTCTTTAATACAGGTATTGTTGCTGCTGTGAATGTTACTGAGCTAACCTGAGATTCAGACCAAAGATGTGGACCTAAATGTCCTTTCTGGACAACATTAGAGTTTGCAAAGTTCAATTTTCAAACAAAGAAGTCAAGATATCCTCACAGAAGACCAAGGTTCTTAAAAAGCAATCTGCAAGTGTTCCAGTCCAGCCCAAGTCAACTGAGAGCAAGGAACTAACCAAGAAACAAAAGCATGCAGGAAAACATGTGAAAGATCTAATCACTAATGAGAAACATTTATTCCTTCATCCTCTGGATTGTGTGCTGATCTTCCATTCACTTTTTCTTTTTCTTTTTTTAAACTATGTTCTGTGCTATAACTTGCAACAGCTGGAACCATTTTATGTGTGTGTGTGCCGGACAAAAGAATACTACCAACTTGAAAAGGAAAAGGATGGGCACTGTTTTTGGAACGTGGCTCTGAAGGGGATGTATAATGATATGAGAAAGATTAAGTAAGTGGAGGAAGCTGGGGGATCTTCTAGCCGCAAGGCTGCTGCAACATGGGTGGGCTCAGCAAGGGTCTCAGCACATCCTGTCCCACCAGTAATACCCTGACCCTGATTCAGAGTTTTCACAGCACTGTGGAGCAAGTGGGAGGATGTGTTCACTGAAAAGCCTTCTTCAGCCAAAATCTCTTTGGGCTGAGGCCCAGCCACTGACAGATAGCTATGCTCAGTAATTTCAATTTCTTTTACATAAACACACTAAGGTGTTGTTTATCGTGATCCTGAAAGCTCTGAGGTTGAGATATTGGGGAAAACAAAGAAAGAGACACTTTGCAAGCTCTCTGAGCAGCAAATGGTTCCCCTTGGCATGTTCAGACAGGCCATTTCATTTTAGCTTTGCTGAATCAGCTTAATATGGAGAAAACTCAAAACTCGTTGCCAAACTCTTATGGCAATTTCTCTTTACCACAGTGGTCATAACCAGATGTTGTTATCCTCTATATTTGGAACCAAGTAATCCCTGGGGCAGGTTTCTGTAGGCTGTGCAGATTGCTCCAAAATTAGGGTAAGTCTGAGGGTTAAGGGTGTACACAGTGGAGGTGAGCATTTGAGTTTGTCACATGAAACAAAAAAATTCCATCAAAAAATTACTCATGACACTGAAACACTTAGCAACTATGTTAAATCTAACACAACTTCGTCTATGTGTGTTGAGGGTGGGAGGAGTCTCAGATTTTTATCTCATAAAATGTTGTATGTGAAATCAATATATATATTAACATCTTACCTCCACAAGGCAGCTACAGCAAAATGACACAGCCAGATCATTAGCACAAGCTGTAAGCTGACTTCCATAGAAGGATTTCCATCAAGAAGTTCAAAGTTTGCACAAACTTATCAGGGTATCACTCACAGCAGAAGCTACTCAGAGAGGAATTCAACAAAGGTGCCTTCCCAAAGGGCTATGACCAGGCTCCTACTTCCAGCCTCGAAGGTAGGCAGAGGTTTTGTCCAAGCCCTTGAATAGTCATTTTGCTGGTGGAGATAGTACAAACCAGTAGACACATAAATGTTCCTTGGGACAGATTCAGCTTTTATTACGGTAATTCATATGGGAGACACACACACATTTTTCCGATATTTGAACTGCATACAGATACACCCTATTCAGTGTTCAGAAGAGCGTATTGTTATGCCATTTTATACATATGTTGATGCAATCAAACGATGTTTGCATTTTATGACACAGCATCACATTGCTAAATTGATCACCATAAACCTCAAGAGGTACAACAGCCACCAGAAAGCACATGTGAAAGATTGGGTTTAGTGGGACATTTTTCTCATGATAATACGTTAAAGCTGTTATGATAAATTCTCCACCTAACAAATACGTCCAAACTTTTGACTGGAGAAGAACCTCAAAACCAAGTTTGCATTTCTTCTTGTCTGCTGAGCTTCAGGAAAAATAACCATCAGAAATGTGTGGGCCACCTAGGTCCTTCCTGCCCCTTAGCTGCAACTCTCATAGACTTGAAATTGGAGTATAGCTTACTCCAGTTGTACATTTCCTGCTCAGCACCACTGCACCCCTAACCTGCCCTTTCCTTATCTAGAGGCCAGACTGCAGACTCTTACCCTTTATGGGGTTGTGAGTCAGAGACATGCCTAAGGCACAGTCCCAAGTGAGTAAACCTGAGTATTACCTGCAACAAATAAAGTTTGAATGCCGGGACACCCACAATATGAGACATCTTTCCATTTGATTCTTTGCAATCCAGGGCTTAGAGCAAGACACAGCACAGACATAACACAGTAACGAAGGCCAAATTTTGTTTTCCAGCTACTGGAGGGGCTGAATGAGACCGAACCCTGGCTGACTTTGCTGCACCCTGTGAGGTTATTGGCTTGTTTCCCCCAGCTGTCAGCATAAGAAGACCTCTGCTCAGAAGGGTAACTACTACCTGACCATGGGTCATGTTGTCTAGGCTGCACAAAAAATCTGTGTCAAGGCATGTACTAGATCCTCCAAAATATCTGCCATGTGTTCTTGCACTGCAATGACCTTCACAACAAGTAATTCCTTGCATCTCCAATCAGGCCTCCTCCACTGCTCATATCCGCTGCCTCCACGTCCAGAAGAGTTGCTTCCTGCAGAGAACCGCTTAATGTGGATCATGGTTTTTGATTAATAGGTCTGTACGTTCTTTATGGCTGAATGCATGCCATAATTTATGAGGAACAACAAGGATGTGTTCTCCAAAGAAAGTAATACTTGACTAAATTCTTCTCTTGACGTAAACCTGTAATTTAAAAATTATATATATTTTGAGTGCAAGTCAAAACAGGAAGTGCATTCCCACAATGGATAAAGATATTTCTGAACCTAAATACCTAGTGATAAAAAATTGTCTTGAAATGTCTCTCCCTTCCTCGCCTAACAAATCCACTCTTTACCAAATAAGCACTTTGCTTTACAGGCAAGTTAAATATTGCTGTCTCGTTCAATGGTGAGACTGAGGACTTTCATAGTCACAGGCTATTCAAAGAGTAAAAGTATATCCATCAAAAGCAAAGCAAATCTGGCATTGAGAAACCATTTATAAAAGTTCAGATAAGAAGGGATGTATCAGGGAAAATCAATGCAATTCAGCAGCAGAGGGCTAAATGCTCGCTGGGAGATTAATCTAGCTAGACTTTTCATTTTAGCTAACAGTAACTGCTATCAACTGCATCCATCTGCCATGGGGAGCAAGTCAGCAGAGACTAGGCAAACTGGGCTGTGGCACAACTCATCCTCAAGTAGACATCTAAAACAGAAAATCCAGAGGGTATTTGGTTCTCTCCTTTAACTATAAGCCATCTGGCATGGCTGATTTGGCTGCAGACAGCCATGCAGTATCACAGGTTAGGTACTGTGATGCTACTGTAGGACTGAATCTGAAAATCAGGTAAGGAAATACTAACAGCAAAATAAAACAGATATGAATAAGGATTGTTAATGAAATTAATGATAGTAGGTGTCAGTTAATAGGAAGCAGTTGCTGTGTTGTCTGACTTCTTACTTCCACTCAGGAAGCAGCAGTCTACATTGTCCTCTGCACAATTGTGTCTGCACAGAGAACAACATAAAGGGCTGCAAGAATAACCCCTCTCCTTCTTTGTAGAGTTGCCTGCATGCAGCATACGCCACCAAAGCAAAGTAGTCTGTCTCTAAAAGCATTGCAAATTCACAAGGTAGCAAGACCTACATGTGCATATATAGATCTACACACACACACATTTTTATATTTTACATGTTTTATTTATAACTCAAGATTTTGTATAGGAACTGGTTGTACAGATGTTAAAGGAAGACCTCATGAAACATGTTCCAATGGGAAAAGCAAGTCTGGCATGCTAGCAACTAGATACGGCAACACCAGCTTTGCTAAAGCCCTAAATACCAGTGTAATTTCTGATTCTGAATTTTTCCTGTTGTATTTCTACCAAAACCTTTTACGTCAGGCACTGTTGCATGACTACATGTTGTTCTTTGGGTAGGTAGCCTGGAGCATTCACCTCCTTTGAGACCTGAGCTCAACCTGGGCTCCCTTTATGTCCCCGCAGATCTGGACACATTTCTCTCAACAGAGACAAAGTAAGGGAGATGAACTGATCCATGATCTGCCTTGGTAACTATTTGCCATAACTTCAGAATCATCATGCTTTGCTGTAAGCTAAAATGACAAGAAAAAAACCAAAAAAATCTATAGGAATATTGCCACTGCTGGAAGGCACAGAAGAAATATCCATAGATGAGCAATGCCTGCACCAAATTATAATTCTGCAGCATTATGGTTTTTAAGTCATTTAATTCTGTGTGTGATCCTGCATCTACTAAGCAACCCCACTGAAGCCGTACCTTTTACAGCATCTTTCCTATGTACTTTAGAAGTACTACACATCCTCAACTGTTCACAGCTGCAGAGCTCTCAAGGATGCCTTATGCCAACACCTGCTCTTCAGGTTGGCTGTGCTCTGGTGAAACAGGTTTAGCTAGGCGTGCTCTATCACTGTGGCCATGGACACACAGGGGTAAAGGTGTGTTAGACCAATCTACTGCAGCCTCCTCCTTTCTAGAGGCAACCTCATTAGTTCAATAAATGTTTAACGAAGGCCTTGCTAGTCTTGCTGCACTGCTCTGTTTACAGCAGGAAAATACCACCAGCCCTCTCAGTAGCCACCTTTTCCATGAGACACGTGCCTCATTGTTCATTATCTCCTTTTGATGTATATTATTGTCAGAAGAACACATTGTATTTGAAGTTTCCTGCCTTCCTAACTGATGTGACTCATCCAATTGTGCATGACAATTTTCTTTCTTTCATGTAAGTCAACAGTATTTTGCTAACTGAAGTTATAGCATGTCTTCAGCATGTATTAGTAAGTAACAGCTCAGGAGAATGCCAGAAAACAACAGAAAAATACTTCAGGCACTTTATGCAGTTGGTTTTCACTTTAAAAAAAGCTTATACTCTTGTCTGATTGTTTTACAGTCTATTACACAATAATCTGTTATTATGAGATTTTTTATACAACACTTACCCAAGGCAATACGAGCTTTTATAATTGAAGTATTGAAATAGAATTTTCTACCAGCTACACCATTAAGAGTGATACTGATCTCTAGCATTCTGCTTCTAGTTCATTTTTAGGAGACAATAATGAAATATTCGTACTAACTCAATTGTTTTATACCATGAAACAGAAACACCAAAACCAAGGTCAAGAGTATGTGAGTACTTTAATCTCCCTGGTGCTAGCCCACAGCAAAACTGCTCAGGATATAGTCTCCAGGTCTCCTGCAAGTCATTATATATTTAATTCTCTCCCTGTAAAGTGCTTTTCTTGAATGCAAAGTCTATGTATTCTAGAGGTAAACGCATTAAGATAAAAGCTTCAAAGAGTCTATTTCTAAAGACATCTTATAATGTCTCGTAAGCTTCCTTATGAAATTCCAGTGCAAACCCCAACCATATTGTCTTCAAAAGAATTCCCAGTGCATTGTCTTTATTTGCACAAAGGAAGGAAGGAAAATTAAAGGGGAGAGGTCAGGAGAAAATACAGTCAACATTGCAGCCCCATAGACTGCTGGAATCAGACACTCTGGACTCTCAGAGTGAAAAAAAGTCCTATGAGGCAGGGCACTGCATGGGAATTTGCTTTTATCTACTTGTCCTGGCTTCCACAGCCTTTAGAGCACTTGTATCTCAGATGCTACTGTACTGCCAACTCCCCCCCAACGCAGCAAAATCCTAGCACATTCCCCAGCAACTTACTGCTCCCCTCCCCAGCTGTCTCTTCCTATGGGAGGATCTCCCGTTAGAAACAGCCCTGAGCTAACCTCTTTAAAATCACTCCTTTACCAGCAGGACTCCCCCAGAAATTATACTGGTGTGTTGAGATTACTGGCTGACGTTCTGCCCAAACCTGTCTCACTGGTTTCTCTCTTGCCACCTCCCAACCTCCTTATTTTATCTACGCTTTACCCTGTGTTTTATAATATGGGATCTTTCAGGTAGGGCCTGTCTTCACAGTGCTTGCACACCTCTTAAAGCCCTGGGATGGGGTACCCCAAAGTGCTACTGCCCTAGTAAATAATAATCCAATTAGTCACACGAGAAAGTCTCAGCTCCCTACATTAGAGCAAGCAGTAGGAAAGATAAAGATGAATTAGACAGAGAGTACTGCAGCAACAAGCTTAAGATGCAGTTTGGCTTTATATCGTCCCTCTTCCAAGATTCCACCACAGAATTTTTGTGAGACTTCAGGCAGCTCAGCCTGTGGAGCAGCACACCAACTGTTCTGCTCAGGCAGGCTTGATGGCTCTGCAGACCCTAGTAAAAGGCAAAAAAAACCCCTCATTCCTACACTTGTGGTCTCTCTTAGGCAGTTCTCATGCTCCCAGAGACTGATTCGAATTTTAGGAAGGCTGCACTTCCCCCTCCAGCACTGCTGGGTACCAGAGCTTCTGCTGAAGGCCAGTGTCCCTGCTTGGGACACTGGTGTTCCCCCCCAGGCTCAGCCCAAACACGTATTGAGGGCTCAGACGGGCCTCATGTTTTATGGAGTTTTTGGCTCAAGAAAATACGTCTTGTAAATTTGCCATCTGCCTCCACAAATGGCAAAGTCTACAGTTGACAGGAAGGGCTCAGAAAATCAGAAAAATCAAGACAGGTGGGAAGTCACAGAAAAAGCTCCAGAGAAATGATGAAGTTTGTCAGGGTATGTGTTGTTGCAAGACCACAGCACACCTGGCTGACCTTAAATCCTGCTGCTCCTTAGTGCAGAAACAGTAAATTACTAACATTACACTGTCTGCCTCTGCCGAGCAACAGACCAACCCAAACCATCTGCTATCCATGCTCAAAAGAGTTTGTTTGTGATTTGGTGAGCTAAAAGGAAAGAGGAATGTTAGGGGTAGAAAGAGCAACAGCCAGGTACTCTGTAAAGAGCTCTGTAACATGACAACGTTACACCTCTGCCTTCCCAGTACTCCCAGCAAGGGAAGGAAAAGGAGCTTACGTTAACTGAACTTAGTGTAACAGGATGATTTTTGCCTTTTGCATGGTTATTTCAATACATTCTTCCATTGTGCGAACACAGATATAATAGCTAGGAGAGAAAAAGAAATGAGATAGTGCCTTACCGAAGGGACTAAAATAAACTGCGCATTAACATTAGTGGATATTAGCAAGGATGAACCAAATGCAGTTGTTCTTTGAGGGAAAATAAATGGGGACAAGCAATGTAAAATCAGAGCAAACATACACAGAAGTCCATAATGAAGACTGGGTCCTCCTCTGAATATCTATGATGCAGGTACAGTGCTGTTGCCCTGATTGGCTTCAGTGGGGACGTGTCACTCAGGTAGAGCAACACTTATCCCAGGAATACAGACAACTGTTTCCCATAACCGTGGGTCACAGTGGAGATTTTACAGTTTTCAACAGATAACTTCTCACTTCTTTTTGGATTACGAGAAGGATTTGGCTTTGTGCTTGCTTTTCCTGCATCTGACAGCTGGTTGCTAAATTGTCTTCACCACTCATTTGCTAACATAATCACATAGGACTTATGCTGGTGGTGTTTTGTAAACACACTCAGACAGGGCTTCCAACAGCCTGTGGTGGAGACCCAAGTGCGCCTCCTTCAAACAGAGATAAGTGTGCTTGTGGGACTACCAGTCTTCCCTTGCCACTGAAAAACCTCTCAGAACTGAATATTTCTGTGCTCCAGACTGTGAGAAAATGACTCCAAAATGACCTTTGTTTTACCTGCATGTATACTGCCCTGTGCTGTGATCTTGTCAGATCTTGTTAACTTATCAGTGCTAGGGTAATCTTGGATGATAAAAGCCAAGGAAGACGTCATTGCTGAGGGAGATTGTGCCCATAGAATGATGAAAATGGGAACAATGAGGCACTAGAATCCCTTTTTTCCTCATTTTACAAAGAACTTTACAGGAGTCTTCAACAATATATTATGGATGGCTTTAGAAGAGCCCCAAATCTAAGATCCGGTAGGAAAGAAAAAATGCTGATTTAGGGCTGGACTCAGATAATTCACTTTACAAAAGCTACTATGTACCTAGTTTGTCTTTTTTTTTCCTCCCTCTTTATTACCCCAACTTTAAAAGAAAGTATTGTACACTGCGCTATGCTGTCAGCACTTGTTTTCTGAAACAGACTTTAGGATTCCTTCTTTAACACTGATGTTGCTGTGAATTCACCTGGATTTTTGACTGTTTCCGCAATGGATTTCCAATGCTGTGAAGCCACCTACAGAGCTGCGGCACCTCCAGACTTTCTACAGTGAAACCCAGGGAGCAGAAATCAGGAAGATGATGTGCCAGGCTGCATTTTTCTTCAAAAGTTAGTGGCTGTGCCACACAGCAGGATTGAAAGAGAGCACAGGGAACACAAATATTCTCAAAGTGTCAGGACAGTTCTGTCACCTCCCAGTAATGTCATGTCCAACTCCAAGGAGAAGAGTTGGAGTCAACACAGGAGTGCCTGTCCTGCTCAAATCCATCTTAAAATGCATTGACTGCCAATTCAGACACCATGGCCTGCAGGGAAATGAAAATTATTCTTCCTACCAAACACCACTTCACAGGTATCCCAGCACAGTGATACCTGAACAAAAATTTCTCTGTGCTACCAGGTTTTTCAAGATTTGTAAATACAATGAAACAGCCTTGCATTTGGTTTTATCCCATTTTGAGTCCTAGTGACAATGGAGCAGAGGGACAGTGTAATGCTCTGCAGTGACCATGGCTCTGTAAACCTGTCCCTGTATCCAAGGAGGAGGTTGCAGATTTGACAGAAGAAGAAAGTCTCAGCTCTGGGACCTTACTCTCAGGTTTGCCAAGGTGAGCTACCTGTGCAGGTGCTAAGGGACATATTTAAAATAAGCTAGAATGTGGCCAGCAGACAGTCACCTTCACAGAAAAATTATTTACTACCTTTAAAGGAATGTAGATATACTCTGTAAGTGATAGCTGGCTGCAGCAAAGAGAGTATCCTCTCCCAAACTTCTTGCAACGTAAAATTTTGAAAAAAAACACATTATAGATCTATAAAGTATCAGTCTCCATGTGTGATGGTCAGCCACGCCCGCACATGAAAGGGATCCCACACCTGTTGAGATCCAACAGCCCTAGTGACACAACAAGGAGGAAATCCAAGTCACCTCACTCAGTTCAGTTAATCTCCACTAATTGATAGAATAAAATCCAAACCCCTGCACACCGCGATAGTCCAGGTTCCAGATGTTTTAAATATTCAGGTTGATTATAAAGCTACCATGATCTTTTAATACTGAATCCAAACAGTTATTTTCCACTCAAGCTTGAATATTTGGAATTAACTAGATTAGGCTTAATTACAGAATAACAGACGAGGAAATGTTTGCGAGACTGGAAAAGACATAGAAGTGGATGCAAGCCTGAAACTTTACATCCCGGGTCTGCCTCTGGAAAACCTTGTTCAGAAAACCCTCATCCTCTGAACATCTAGAGGAAACCACCCCTAATGTGGGCATCAGACAGCCCATCTTTTCGTCTAGCCTGCAAAGAACACAAAAGGTTGAGCTCCAAAGGAAGGGAAACCAGAGGAAGAAGTAAAGAATAAAATAGCCCAAGGAAGAGACTCTGTAAATGGAGCACAGAGATCACTCCCAAAATGAAAGACAAAACCATAGTGTTTATGTGTCCTTGGGACAGAGCAGCAGTGGTGAGTCAGAGAAAGAGAGTAGCCAGAGAAAGAGAGTATGGATTGAATTGGTGAGAGGATGTTTTGCAGGTACAGTGTCTGAAGACATAGGTGAAAGCAGCTTATTCATGTTTGCTGTGGATCCAGTCATAAATGGGAGAAACAGCACATATGACATTATCCTTGGAAACTGGGCAGAGGTGTTGCAGTTTAAAATACTGGAAATGTGGGTGTCTATAAGATACCCATGTAAAATTTTCCTCAAGAAGTACATCTAGTTGGTAGATATTGGAAAAAAATACTTTGTTTTATTCATGCCATGTTGAATTAGAAACTATTAAAATGTACAGTTGGTGTTGTGCTTCAAATTAGTTCCTGATTTCTCTGAGTATAAACCCGGAGTGATGGATGAGCTCATCCTATGCTAATGTCAGCCCCAAAACCCTGCAGAAACACAAGAGCAGAGTAGGATCCGTTCCACGAGGCTTTTCTGCAATGCTCCCAAAGCTGGTTGAAATTTATTGAGCTTGCCAATAGAAAAATATTCAGTGCTGCTGATATTCCTTCAGCATTCAGTGCTGTTTCTCCCATGTCCATGCTGTCCTGGTGAGGTAGTTTCATGAGGATGGCTGCTGGGGTGGTGTGCTCATCTCCTCTCCACTCATCCCTCTCCTCCACTACTTGAGACGCAGACCCCCTGAGTGAACATCTTCACTTGCACTTGTTTGGACAAGCAGTTACAGGAGATTTGTTGCTTAAGGGTGAAAACAGCCCATATTTTTAAGGATTGTACAAGTAACTTCACTGAGGATAAAGCCTGAGCTTCAGAGGCATTGGAATTTTTAGGTGTAAGCTGAAATAAAAGTTTCCATAGCTATTTTGGATTTCCACACCAGCCTTTCTATTTGTAAACATCCAGGCCATGGAGAGACTATCCTCTCTCCCTTCTCTCATGAGTAACCATCTTGCTTCTTTACCTTCCCCTCTCAAAGATGCCTGCCAGCCCTGGAAATGAGACAACAAAGACATGTACAGCAGCAAAAAAAGCCTACAAAATCAGCCCTTGATGGGCAGAAAAGAAGACACCGTTTCTTTTTCCCTGGTCTGTGACCACTATATTTCTGTGCACAGAAGTCTTTATGTTCAAAAAGGAAAGAAGAGCTACAGGTCACCACGCTAACTGTTCCCAATGTTTCAGCCACATTTCTCATTGTAAGTACTTGAAATAAAAGCACAGGGATTTTCCATGGTACTAAGCACTAAAGTCTTGGATCCTGGGGGTGGTCAGAACACCAGGTATCAGCGAATCAACTGAGGCATTGCTAAATGTGGCTGCAGATATACAAATTTTAGGTGTTGAGATTTCATCTTTGACATTTCCTTTATCAGCATTATTCTAAATTCTGACAAATGCAGGCAGTACTGTCACTGCCTTTGGGCACAGCGCATGCAGTTCCACAATAAAACTATCCCTGTGAGGCTGGGCAGTGCTGCTGTCTTTGTGACTTCACAGCAAACCATCTCTTGGTGGTTGCCTTTGCAGCCTGGGCTCTGTCGTGCACAGTTACTTCATACCCATATAAGAGAACTGCATGGCTCTACCTGCTTATGTCGGGATAAGATGCCTCCTTGGAAAGTCCTCTCTTTTCTTTCCCCTCTTTTTTTTCCTTTCCTTTTTTTCTCTTGCATTTTGCTTGCATTTTTTTCTCTTGCATTTTTGACAGAAACATGTCATTGATTGCACAGTAGTGGGATGCGTGAGCCAAGGGGAGGCCAACTCTGCTTCTCACTCCAGCTTGCAATGGCCAGGTCCCAGCAGCCTTCATGCTCTGTTGCTCATTAGTGGAAACCAGACAGAAGGATCCTGGGATTTTGCAATGTCCCCCAGGACACACAATAGGCAAGCAAACCAAATCATTACTGGAAATCACAAGGAGGAGTACACTGAGTACATTCCCATGCAGGATGCTGCTGGCTGTTGCTATTGAAGGGTCTCATGGGTCATGGTGACATCGCAGCTCCATATCTTCTTTTGCTAGTATCTCTTATTTTTGCTAGTATCTCTTATTTTTCCAGGTCAGGAATTTCTGAGTCAAATGAAAGGAGGGGTTTTTCATCATGGGAGCTATGCTCTTGGATTGTGGCTTTAAAAAGTTTATTATTAATCACTTATTCCTTTCAACTTTTCCCAAGGCATAAAAAGTAGGACACAGCTCTAGAGACTAGAATGTTCAAAGACAAGACTGGATCACACAGGCATATGGAAAGCCCAAATAAATGAAGCACCTAAAACTTTAATTTAGATATGTGATTTTTTTTTATCAGCTCCTTTTGAGGAAATTGTAGGGAAACTGTGCTTTAACAGGGACCTGTGAACGTGGACAAGTTGTCAGTTTGGAAGACCAGGATGGAAGTGGTAGTCAGTAAATAAAGGCAATGTAAAGAAAGACAAAAGGAAAGGATAAAGGGAGGAAAATAGTAAGGAGAGCAGCAGCCTCCATCAGAAAGATGAACGCAAGGAGAGAAAAGGAGTTGAATCCCACACAAAAACACAAGGGAATGGGAATTTCATCTGGAAGGGAGAATTTTAGATAACCTTCAAAGACTAAGACCCCAGCTGAGGTGGTTTCTTTAGGAAGCAGCATTGTATCATGATTTTTTCCTTAGGTACCTGGCATCAAAATGCAAGCATAAGTTAGACAGCTGAGGCTGGCAAGCAGTCCTGAGCATCCCCACAAGAACCAACTTTGAAAAATTGTATCTGTGTATTTGGGTACAACTGCTATGACAAGAACTGCTTCAGCAGGCTCGTATGGGCTAAAAAGCCAAGATAAGAACTGAAACCATGAATGTGCTGACTGGATAAAGCCATTCTCACAGCTTTTGAACCTAGTCCAAGACTAACATAAGTAAAAAACTTTGGAGAAGCTGTTATTGTTGAATTGCAAGTTGCTTTTCCCCCCTATTAAAATAAGCCAAAGTAGTTAAATCAAGATGATAAGAATCTGAACTGCTTATCTGAATCTTATCAGTGAATTCTACCTTTCAAAAATAGTTATTCAGATTCTTACTTCATCAAGCTTTAGGAGGTAATACATTTAAAGAAATAAAACGTGGAAAAATCCATCTGAAGGTGCTGGCTTCATCTGCATGGCAATGAAATGTTCTCAAGAAAGGCGTTTACTTTTAATTAATAATAAAGCAAATGCAAACCACCACAGGCCACATTTGAGAAAACACTGCAGTTCAAAGTTAGAAAAGACTTTTATTAAATGAAAGTGCCAGTGAGTACCATTAAATGAACGTCAACATAGTCATTAGAGCAATCTATCAAACAGCATAAAGAAACTATAAAATCACACAGGCAAGTTATGGGCATAATGAAAGTTTAACTGTATTTTTGCACTTTGACTCCGGGAGAGAGAGGTCTTTCCACAGCAAAAGACGATTGTCTCAAAAGTAAAGCCCAGCCCTAACCAGGAGGGTCCAGCTCCAAACTTGCATATTTTTGAAGATCTCCGTTGCAAAGATTTAGCACCATCCTCCTCACCAATGGGGTTAACTCATGTTCTGCCATGATATGCTCTACTGTCACACTCATAGCACATGCCTCCAGTGCTGCTTTTTTTGAATAAGGCCTCAGAAAAACCACATCCTTGCATAACCCAGAGTTGCATCTACTGCTCTGTGACCATACTGGGGTTATCACAGTCAACCCACTCTTAGCTGGGCAGAGGGCCACTGCGGATGCCGACTTTGGGGTCAGAGGATGGGTAGCTCCCATTTCATCCATGGATGCACCCAACCCCTGCATCTGACCGTCTGGGGTTGCGGGGAACAGGCTATGAGCCACTCATGCAGCAATGTTACGTGATCTGCTCCCAACAGCACACAGATTTTTTACAGGAATTATTATCTTTAATTTCTGTTCTCTTTTCAGTGTTCTTCTTGAGCTTAGACCTTTTCCTGAGTGCTGGGGCTGGCCCTTCTTGAACAGTGGAATAACCGTAGTATATCATGGGTGCTGCTGGCAGCCAATATGTATTAAGACACCATAATAACAAATTCCTGGGACAATTTTCAACCCCACTCCCCACACAACTAGCATTATAAATAAAGCTTTATCAGGGAGAAAAACACAAAGATACAAAATAAGGGAGAGTGCCTGAGCACATCTCTCCATCCAACCTCTGTAGTGTGCAACCCACCAGTGCTCTGCATGAGGGCACAGACATCCAAGACCACTTCTCCAAGGAAAGCTGATGCTGCTTTTTGTGAAAAAGATGTTTTTTATTTTATTTACATTTGCTCACAAGGAGAAAGGAATGCTCATTAATGCTGATCATGTTTAGCTGGATCGAGAGAGAGAAAATGATGAGCTGTGCTCCCCTTTCATTTGCAAGTGCGTTGAAATGATGGGAGCCACTACCCTGGAATAGCAGGGAATGGTGACAGTGCAGGAAGAAGTGCTAAATATAAGAGTGGCTTAAATGGGACTTTGGTAATCTCAGCTCTGTGTGACATAGGAAAAACAAGGACTATGTTCAGCTCCAATGGGCTGAACAACAAGGGCATAAAATGCTTCTGAGTGGGCTAAATGGCTCCAGCCCCAGAAAAAGACAGTTGAGTCCCTGAGATTACACTTAATTGGCGTTGTGGGAAGGCAGCCTCTCTGCAAGGCAGCCTACACTGTCCCCTCAAGTAAAGCCTTTTCATGAGCTACTGGGTACATGCTGCCAAACATCTCAGCAAATACCAGTGCAGCAATGTCATCTCAGGAAACAGAAGAACCTGAAGCTACCAGGACAGTCTTGCTGCCCCGCTGCCTCTGCCCTCTCCCTCCCAGGACAATATTCCCCTGTTCCCCATGCTCCAGTCCCACTATCAGGGTGCATGGTGACCTTATCCCACTGTCTATAGCAAAGTCAGGAGCAGTATGGGCAGCCTTTTCATTGAGGGAAGGATATGAGTCTTCTCCCATGTCATTTTGTCTTGTTTAATTGTTTGTTTAGGATTCAGCTGTGGCTGGGAAGAAGTAGAGTTAAAACTGGAGAAACCCCTAAAGAGCAAGACAGTGCAGATTCCTTGACTAAGCCAGCTTTCCTTGCGGAGATAACACAACATGCGTGGCTCTTCTCCATCATACCAAGACATCGAATGTCCCACCTTGTCTATAAGTGCACCTGTGAAAGGCCGATCTGCAAGTGTCTGATGGAGAGATTTCACCCTAAATATACTTCTAGTTTCCCAGCATTGCTTGAGCTACTTGGTTGCTCACCCAGCTAGAACCTATGTTTAAAACAGGATACCATGAATATGCTGCTGAGATGCTGGAGAGAGACTGGCCCACATCAATTACCACAGAATAGGTGATATATATGTATCTCTCTGCTTTCTCTGCTGTTAATGGAAAACTTCAGACAGGAAAAGAGTATTTTGTATAACTTTGTCATTGACAGTTCCCAGCTCTCAGTGAAGATTGCCAGGAACTACCATAACCACATGCCAGGTAGACCTGGACATGTCATGAAGGTACTCAGGGCTTCATGTTACACAGGAGAGATTTGGAGCAAAATAGGACCTCCTATTATGCTGAGGTATTGAGATAGGCAATCAAGACACAGTCTTTTCTGCTTTCATGTGTCTGCCAAATGCATGCACATCCGTATATTTTCTGCAGGCCCTGTTAAGTGCCCCAAATGCAGAGCAGGTTGCTAACTTAGCCAAGGCTACGGCAGAGAACAGAGAGCACCCCAGAACAGATCACAGAAAGAGTTTGCTTGCAGATGCAATCCAGTAGACTGTGCAGGGAGGAGGGGCTAACTTCCCTCTGAATTTTTCACTTCCCAGATTAACTTCTGCATGGGATATTAGCAGCAAAGGCTTGGCTGTGCCTCATTCATGTGAGCATTTGTGCTCATTTGAGACATAAGTGCACACAAATGCATGTATCATCTCTGTTTGTATCCAAATGCCTAACAAACACACAAAGCAAGTATAAATGGCCCAGAAGAAATTAGAATAATCTGGGGTGTGTGGAGGGTTTTGCTTTCCTTGTTTCCTTCTTTTTTTTTTTTTAATTGGGCTTTTATGTTTTGAAGGTGTGGTCCACTTGATTTAGCAATTCTTTTCTCCAGAGGAACCATTTTACTATTCTTAGTGTATTTTCTCAACTTTGAAACCTGAATCCAAGCCTTTTTTTCCCAACCATGCCTTGAAAATAAAAGGACCTGGGGCCAGATGCTTAGCTGGTATATCCATAGGAACGCATCATTTTTTTTCCTAGCTGGAGCATTTACAGTCAGCCCCTTCTGAGACCGGGCACAGTGGAGCAAGGTTGACCAAGCTGCTTCCAGGGGTCATTCAAGACAAAACTCATGGTTATATGAGTCCAGTCTAGTGGCTCCCAACTGGTGAGACAGTGATTCCCAAGGGAATAAACTCTGCTAAAGTTGTTCATTGGAGCTAGAAGCACTGGGGAGGTGCCCAAGAAGTCCTGGGAGAGCCAGCCTGCTCCAGCCATGTCTCCTGGCCCCTGCAGCCAGATGGGCTGAGATGTGGAGCTCTGCCAGGGGTCCTCCAGTGAGGCTCAGCTGCCATAGCCTAGAAGAAACATGACTTTTGGTGTCTGCAGCTGCCATGTATGTGTTGTAAAATGCCTCCATAAATGAAACAAAGGTGCTGCTCCGTTTAGGACAAAGTAGCTGGTCAGGGATGCTGCAAATGGTAGGAGAAATGGTCACCAGAGCCGAGTAGAAGAGTCCTTTGCCTTGCTGTGTTGTTTTCAGCATTCCCACAGCACTTTGCCTTTTGAGCTCAGCCTTACAAGCTTAAAGGCACTCAGCAAGTTCAAGCACGAACCTAATTCAAGCTCTGAATAAAACCCATACCTGACAACTTTAATTATTACGCTGATGCGTCATATTTACATTAATTTGAGCACTACTTAGATTCAATTACAATAATTCTTCCACATATTCATTCCAAAAGATTTCAATGACTTAGCAGACAGCATATATAATCAAAGCTTAGCTAAAGAAACAGGTTTGCTTTCTACAGAAAAATTGTTCCTGTATCTGGGTGCTGACTACAGCACCCTGTGCATGTATCTGCGTGGACGTACCTAAAATGTTATCAGTAGTTTGTACAGAGGTGAGCCAAAGGACAGGGACTGGAAAGCCCATGAGCCTTGGCTATGTTCCCAGGATGAAATCACAGCCCTTGTGATGGGGATTCCATGTCCATCTTGGCACTTGCTTTTGCTGTCTGGAAGTACTGCTGGATTCCTTTTGCTATTCATTGATCAGCCTGCAGCAATGCCCAGCACAGATTTTTCACATCAACTGGTCATAAAGTTTGTTCCAGGTGGGACTTGGCCCATTCTACCTGCTTCTTCCCCTGTACCATTTTCAGGGACACAGCTTACATCTGTTGAATTCAGAATGTGACAATATACTCAAAGTGACAGACCAGAAGCTCCTTGCATCAAATCGTGAACTGTTCTAGTTGTTTGATAACTCCTAGGTATAGCCTATGTTGTTTGCGACTGATAAGGTGTTAAATGATCTGCACCTCCAAAGTAGAGAACCTGTATGCCCTTTTCCACCACCAACATCCCAGCACCATATTCGCATACTCATGAGTTACATAGTGAAGAGTGAAAGCTAATGCTCAGGTGTTTTCCACCCTTCTGTTTAGGTTTCTTTCACTCACTTGATGCAATATAGACAGCAAAGAGCTGCTCTTTTCCTAGGCATTAGAGATGAGGACATAGCACAAAATTTAGAGTCCAAGTTCTGTTTGAAGATTTGTGTCCTCACAAAACTTCTCCTCAGGATGTTGTGGGAAGACAACAGTGAGCAGAAAGGACCTTTCTTTGAATAAGAATTTCATTGTCAGGGTAGATGAGTAAATAAATGCAGGCCGTTTCAAAATCCAGCAAGGGTTCTGTGATTCTGTGACTATGCTATGCTTTGCAGTGGTCAGGGATCAGTTTCCTAAGCAGTTTGCCTGCCTCGAGGCAAGTCCTGATTCCATAGGATGCAAGATCTAGATCTGAAAGTTACTTTATTTCATCATGTATTTCCATGCTGCTTGTTCTTCCCAACATTCTTCATTTGATTCTGCCTGTGCATTGCTAATTGGTTGTCCCTACAGAGCAGGAGGTGGGAGACAGCGTGGCCAGGAGGCGGTGAGGCCCCACGCTGCGCCCCGCTGCCCGCTGCAGTGGGATGTTTGTTCCACTCGAGGGAGCTCATGCTTTTGAGTAGCTGAACTTCAACCCTCGCAGCACGTTCAGGCAATACCCTGCGGGTGACAAACCCTCTGTGCCAGGGAGGACTTATCTCCTCCTGACAGACTGAGGACATGCTTGTGTCACAGCCTACACTCCTTCTGGGTAAGGTAAAGCATTTTCAAGCCTGTTGTGTTTCAGTCCAGGATGTCTAGGGCGCCTACCACCTGTCCCAGTGGTTAGGGTGGCCATAGCACCTAGCATACTCCCACCGGTCCTTATCACCACAGTTGCCATAGCCCAAGCACTGGTCTGTGCAGGATGGGGCAGTTTCGCAGTGCAGAGCAGACTGATAAGGCTGATGAAACCACTGAACAAGTTAAAAAAGTAAACTTTGGGAATAAGGCCTGATTTTGCTATTGATTTATAAGCAATAATTGGCCTTACTGTGTTCTGCATAGTGCCTTGGCCCAGCAGAAATCTGCATTTTACCAAGAGACTCACCAGATGCTTAGAAAGCATCTTCACCTTTGGCAGGACAGCAGAAAAGGAGTTGCTCCTCTTTTTCCCGGTCAGCCAGGATTCCCAGAAGTGCAGATGATTTTAGAGAGGGCCAGAGGGCAAAATCCATCTCTAGCTTCATTAGAGACAGTTAAACCTGATTCATCCTGTCTCCAGCCGCTCCCTGACTTGTCTCCCAAAAGCTAGTGTACAAGGAGGCGTTCCCTAGTCAGGGTCAGGTGTCAGAGGCAGCTTCTCTCCACCAAGTCAGTGTGAGTCAGAGCGTTTGGGAACTGCTCCAAGCTATTGGAAAAAAACAACTCCCAAATTAGCTGGGGTGGCTCCCAAGTGAATCCACCTCCGCGGGGAAGGAGGTGATCTAATGAAAGCGTGCGGTCAGAAATCAAAAGAGCCTGGAAAGCATTCCAAACTGCATAATAAGATTTCACATTTCATATCTTCAAAGCATTAAGTGAATACTATCTAATTAATCCTCACAACACTCCTCTGAGATATTATCCCTATTTTACAGACAGAGAAACTAAGGCACAAACTTAAGTCGCTTGCCTGGGGCCAGAGAAGGGAGTGTCAGAGCTGGGATTAGAGTCCAGGAGTTCCTGGCGCCCAATTTTTTCCTCAGACTACTGGGTCATGTGTCTTCCCTGCAGGGAAGATAATAATGAACCCATAATTACCCATACAAATTCCCAGTGACCAGGCTAACCTGTCTGTATAAAGCTATTTGTAATTCCAATAAACACGCCCACAATGTAGCTGCCTCCATGAGCTACCAGTACTCTCTCAGCAGTAGGGAGCCAGGCCTTCAAATAAAGGCTGTTCTTCACCAGAGCAAATCCCAGTTCCAACTCACTCCAATGGCTGGCAGAGAACATCTTCCCACTTGTGAATGCTTGGTGGCCTTCCACTTATGACATGAGAACTGTGGGAGCCGTGATGGCAAGGAAGGTTTGCAGAGAGAGGGAACAGAGCTGAAAAAAATGGACAAACCCTTTGGGCACACATGCCCATTGTGAAGCTTGACATAGAAGCAGAAACTTTGTGCTCAGTACAGGCTGAGGGCAACTCCTCACCATCAAGAAGAGGCTGTGTGGTCAAATGCATTGCCCGGCTCAATATGTCAGTCTCATAAAATAAATAACTCCTTCCACATGTTGACATAGTCCCCTGAAATGGCCTTGAGAAAACTCACCGCAGCGTCATTGGAAAACTCATGGCATCCAAAGAGTCCCATGCCTTTGGCTCATTCCCTGTCCTGCCCAGGAGAAGTGCTGTTGCCTCCCCACTGCTTGAGCTCCGCTATATGTCAGCATCATTCTAGACACTGAAACACAGGAATAGTCCCTCTTTCTGCTGCATCAGCCTCTGTGCTTGGGTCAGACCACTTGCAGTGATGCCCGGGAGGTTGCTGTAAGAACTAAGAACAAATAACGGTTTTGGTGCTTGAGACCCCTGCAATGCTACCTGGGTTCAGGGCAGCATTTGGGATGAGCATGGGCACAGCAAGTGGCTCTGTCATTTTCTCAAGTGCCAGAACTTGAATTTATTCCTCCAGCACACTGTCATCTCAGTGATAAGGGCTTATCTGAATGCCTTTTCTCTAGGCACACAGTAGCCATTTTCCAGCCAGACTATACCACAGGTAACTGCCTACAACTCCCAGAGATTTGCTTCTGCTTGGGCACCAGCATCAGAGACACACCTATGCAGCTGAACTGCTGCTCCATATTTCCTCTGATTCGCAGGGATGTAGAGGAGCCCACCTGCTGCCTGTCAGCACCTTAAGCAATATTTCAAAACCAGGCAGGCCAGCAGCAATACTGATCTCCAGAAAATGTTATGCTGGCTGAAAATTCTCCCACACTGGCCATGCTGCATCCTTAGACCACTGACCTATTGGCTTTTGTGAGTCTGGGATTTAGAAGGGACAGGGAGGAAGGGACAGCTTTGGAGAAACACAGGTGGCTATGGTAGGTGTCCTCAGAAAAGAGGAAAAGAGAAGGATGAGGAAGGAACAGCAGAAATTAGGTTTCCTCCAGAAGTGTTGGACGCTCAAGATCAGTGTGCTCTCTGTATGGTGTAATGGCATCTTGTCATCGAGGAGAGGAAACTAAAAGGTCATTTCAAGGACATTTTTTTTAAAAAAAGGCTTGTTTGTCAAGCCCCCATGTGCTGCATCACAACCCCAGCAGTCTGTGAGGCGAATCAGCAGCAGGGTTATAATGGAGCATTTGGGAACATGCATAACTCTCTTCCTAAGCTGATAGCTGCACAGTAAAGCCAACTGCTTAGAAGCAGAAAAGGGACCACTCTGCTTTAGAGATGTATTTCTCAGATTTGACCAAAACATGCTCTGGTCCCAGGTTTTTAGTGCATCCAGTTGAGAAGTCTATTTGTAATGGCTGTGCTTTCAAACTACAGAGCAATGGTATCTACTGAGGGGTAAGTGCTTTGCACAGAATGCTGCTCCTGTGCCATGCTGAAATGAGAGATGCCGCTCTTTGGAAAATCTGGCTTTTCCTTTATTTTTCGTGATTCCTTTGATTTTTATAACTACTTTTATTTGTATATTCAGAATAGTAATTAAAAGAAATTAAAACCATATTTTTGAAAGCCACAAAATATTTTGATGTAATTTTAAAAAACTAACTATAATAAATGTACACACACACATTTTATCTAGCCCTTACATTTATGAGTAGATTTACTCTTGTGAGGAATCACATTTCCTTTTCCTGACTTTTTTCATTCAGGGACCAAGAACTCCTGTGCAAGAACTTTTGTAATCAGGTTATCAAGTCATAGAGATGTTTTCCCTGCATTACCAGAAGTTCAGAAAAGCTTCTTGTTGGCTCACCACCTATTTTGCAACAACAATAAAAACAAAAAAAATAGCATGTATATAACTGTACCCACAAATGTAAGCCTTTGTATAAAAAACATTGGTAATAAGTGCTGGCAGACAGGAAATATATTTTTCCAGATATACTGCTAGCCATACAATATAACATTTTTTTCTGTAAATGGTATGGTTTAATGACATAAAGCAATAGTATAAAATGGTGTGTTAGAGGCCCATTAGACAGTGAAAGCTGTAAGCTCCATTTGTCTGCTAGCTGTCTGAAGTGACCAAGACCTCCTAAGTTCAATAAGCTAAACATAACAAGGGACAAATTCTTGGGATCTGGGCATTTTGCGAAATGTGTTCACAGTTATCATGTGGAAGGTAGTTTCAATAAGCAATGATGCCACTGCACCACCAAATTACATATTAGCTGTGATCTAGCAGATTTTTCACTCAACATACTCCAGGCAGGTTTTAGACATGAAGAGATCCTGGGCTGCAAAGAAAGACTGGAATATTTGCTTATGATATTATGCAGTAACAGGGAAATACATGTGGAGGTGATCACCCAAAATCCAGATGCAGCTACTGTTTGGCATCTGCTTCTGCTGTTTCTGATTTTGTTTTTCCTGAAGCTGAGTTGCCTTACCTTTGGTGTCCTCAGCTATGAGGTGCAGGTGAGCAGACAAGGAATCCATGAGGATGTGATCTCATGGTGCTTCTAAGCCAAATAACAAAGAAGGATTTTAATAAAAAAAGCAAACCCAGCTCCACCAACCTCATAAGCTGAAGCCATGAGTGGGTCTCATCTTTGAACAGGGACACTTCATAAGCAACTGTGCTGGTTTCAGAAGGCTCCTGAGCCTCTTGGCCGTTGCAAAGCAAAGAGCTAACTCCCACTCACAGAGGGTGAGTAGGAGGAGCATATTTGGACAACCTAACACAAGAGATTTGGGTCAAGGACTGCAATTTCATTTGCTAAAGGAAAGACTCACTGTCATAGGTGGAAGATATTACTCCTATTCTATTGGAGGAACATACCACTGCAGTTTGAAACTGAAATTGTAATACTTTGTGAAATGGTGTTCTGTTTCCAAAACAGATCTGTTAGTATTGGAAAATGAGAAGTGACAATTTTTCCTTCATGCTAAATTTTTGAATTCAACATTTTTCAGTGCCATTTTATTAAAAATCTTTTTGAATTTCCCGGTTAACTCTGGAAGCATAAGCATCTGATGCCTGGAAATTGGACTGACAATAATCATAAAAGCGAACATTCTCCTATCATTTCAAGATATGGCATATATCTTTCTTCTCACAAGACAGAAAACCTGAAAGAAAAAATGCCTCTAATGGAAACCCACTGAAATGTAGGGAAGCTGAGCAAGGAAGTCATACCATTGAAACACAAGACTCAGTCACTTTTGAAAATGAGATGAGTCTGAAAGTTTGAAAGCTCAGCAATAAGGTCAAGTTCCTGAGACTTTAGTTGCTGAGCATCAGCTGAGCTGTATGTATTTTCAAAATGTGAAGTAATGCAACTACATATAGACTAAGGAAAAGAAGGTTAGATAAAATCAGGTTACTGATTTTGAGCAATTTTCCATGGTCTAACCTGTATATACCCATGGACAATCTCTGCCGCAGCTGACAAGGTAACTTGGTCAGTTGTAGAAACATGACTGAGGCGGAGTGACAGCTGCTGTTTGTGTGTCTGGTCCAAAGACTGTAAGAAGCCTATCATGGCTTTCCTTTCACTTCAGTGAACTTTGGCCCAAGTCAAAAGTGAGGTTAAGTGAAAGAAGAGCCACAACAGTCACTGAACTCCACACCTACATGGTACTACTGACAGGGAGACATATATTTCCCTTTGCATTTAGTGTGATACAGGAAGAAAATCTCAGCAGATGAACACAACCTTTTTGATAGTTCTCCTTTTCAGGTGTTCTCAAGTTGTTGGTAAACAAAACAAAAATCTCACAAAACAGTTCACCAAACAGTTTTGCTCTTCAACAGCAGCTTTGCATTCAGTGGCCCATTTACCCAAAACCGTCCTTTAACAGATATGAAGTATCCCTTGCTCTTGCCAGCCCACAGGGAATTTCATGGGCAATTACTTTCTGCCTCCACCTTGAACTAAGAACTTCTTATAGAAAGATTTATTCCTAAATAAACATTTGAAAGCTTCACTAGTTGTGTCTAAATATTTATGTTCATGCCTGCATAGTAAGAGATTGCATCTAGAATAAAAGAAAGAGGTACAGACAAAAAAAGGAAGTCTCGGTGATAAAGGAAAGTGATGAAAACCATCAACCAGTTTGAAGGTTAGACAAATGGGTCCGAAGTTACAAGCTGCATTCCTGCTTAGATCATAACACTGTAACTTCATTGTTAACATTTCTAAGTGTAATTTTGCACAGTCTTAGGAGAGGTCTTCCGTACAGTGCATCTTTCATAATTAAAAAGAAAACTGTTGTCTCTTTTCCAAGTTAAATAAACCTTGTTTATCTGGTGGGAGAGTAAGTGCAGTGAGCTGGTGTGAGAGAAAATTTTGAAATTTTAGATGCAGAGGAGTCTGAAAGTCTGAGTTGGGGACAAAGGACTCATCTGCAGCATATAAAGGGCCTTGGCAGAGAAAGCTGTCAGGAACCTGGCTGTGAACACCTGGGGCGTGTTGAAAGCCTAAGGACAATAGACCTGACCCAGCACTGTGGAGCCAGAGGGCAGTTTGGCAAACCCTCAGCACATGTACCGTCAGATCCCAGCGGACATAAGCAGAAGGGATCAAAGGCAGTGTGAGTTTTCCCCACCTGCCACCCTGCCTGCACATTGCTGCCTATGCAGGCTTTGTACTAGCCCACGAGGCGCTCTTTGATCACAGCTATCCTGGTGTTGCTTGATAACAAGAAGAAAGCACAGACGTACTCACTGGGGGGAGGGATGGGATTTGCAGATGGAGGAGTTTGTATTTTGAATCTCATCAGGTGACCACTGAGAAACGGTCCAAGTAAATGCTCACAATTGCTCACAATTGCCCCTCATGGAAGGGTAGGCTCAGTTCTGAGCAGGGCTATACTTAGCTGCTGTTCCTCACTGACCTACTTCAAAGGTCTCCCCTGTGCCCTCACTATACTGCCACACACTGCCACTCACTATGCTGACCGCCAGCTAGGAGAAAAAAGTTCCAAGCAAATATTTTTGTTCCTAAAAAATCTTGCAATTACAAAGATTCATCTTAAATGTTGTGCTTCTGGTGATGTGCTTGATGTTGCTTCTTTCATCTGCTGGACTCCAGCAATAAAGTCACTAATTGTGGCCAGTCACACAGTAAATGCTGCAGGTTCATGATGCCAACTGAGATGCATCATTTGCAATGAGCAGCAAGGTTTGCGGTTGGATTTAGGCTAAGTCCCTGGCAAATTCCACTGCTGTCTCTGCTGGCAGGTCTTCAGAGACAGCTTCTGGGGCTGTTTTGGATTCAAGCAGTTGCTGGTTTGGCCTGTCTCTCATGTCTCCTTGGACATGGCTCCCCTTTGTCTTTCTCTCCATGACATGTATTCCCTCTGAAACAATTAAGACCTTCACAAGCTATTTGTTTCTAACTCTGGGCAGTTTAGCACGAAGTATATTTATGCTAGCTGCATACTGAAAGTGCACTTGGCTTGGCTTTCTCTTGTCAGGACTTCTAAGAAGATGTTTGTCATTGCTGGGAGCAACATTGAAGGTGGCAGAGCTGCAGACTTAAAGGATCTGTGCTCTCTCACGTTACCTTCTGCCCTGGAACCAGGTGGTATTGGATATTGATGTCTTGAGAGTTTTCCATCTCTTTTTCCACTCTAAAATGTCATCTCTACTTTAAAACTTCATGGTTCCCATCCAAGCAAGAGTATCTGGATGACATCTATCTCTTTTTCAATGGGGCAGAGCTGGGAGGGGAAAAAAATGTTGTTCTGCCTTTGGAGACGGTGTCCCAAGGCTGAGACTGTGACAGCAGTGCATGAAATAAACCCTAGAGATAAAAAACAGCTTAGATATCTCTACATAGCACAAAGCACATTCGGGTTTTGCACAGAAGTGGCCTCCAGAGGACAGAGCACCGTATTGGGCTGTTAGAAACTCTGTTGAGTCCCTGCTGTCCCATGGGCTCCTAAGTCATTAGGCTGCTGTTAATGCTGTAGCCATATTGCTAATCCTTCTCATCTGTGCGCTCTTACCCTGGAACATAAGGGCCCATATGGGGAGTTATGGCCCCTACAGATATGCCATATAGTTGTCCATGAAAATAAGATTCTAGCTGTGCCTCAGGATACCACTGGGAAACTGCAAATGATTCCTTTGTCCTTTCCAGGAAGATCATGAGAGCAAATCCTTTTAAGATCTCAGGTACCATGGTGGGGCAGGCCCAGAATATTCAAGTTCCTCTGTCCACAAGAGAGGTCACTCTGCATTTTTACAAAATTCAAACAATAAAAACAGATAAAAATTTATTTTTAGGAACCTTCCATATTTCTACAAAAAAATTGCATCCTTAAATGTCTACAAACTTTTGCCTACATGCTTTCCTTCTTTCCCCACTTTTCTCTATCCAGCATTCTTTGGTGTAGTAAGCAGCCTCCAGCATATCTGCTTCCCACTGTTTGTTTCACAGGATCTCCTCAACAGCAGAAGCTAATGTTGTGATGCCAGAAATTATGATGTAATTGTAATGTAAGTGTAAGAAAGTTATAAAACAACAGCATACATCCCTGTACCCTCTCCTGCATAGCCCTTTCAGATATGCTATCAGGAGGCTGATAAATAATCCAAGAAAATTATAACAGCTTGCACAACCAGGTGTACTACACCTTCCTTAAAAATACCTTTGAAACATCTGCAAGCTGGCAAGAAATAGTGGTGGCTTCCTGAGTTGTGTAGAAAGTGAAGTCTTGGGGTTTTATTTCCTTCACCCACCAGAATCCAGGGAGATTACTGACATCTATTTATTTCATGTATTAACAGAGACGAATACAGGAGAAATTGTTTGCTTTTTTTGTGTGTGTATCTGTGTTTCTTTCACCGATATTGTGTTAAGTTGCAGGTATGAGTGTTTTAATGCAACATACTCCATGTCAGATGATGAAAGGACGGGAACAATGTAGGAAATGCCTGGGGAAAGATGCACCTAACTACGTGTGTCTGTAGGGTGACTGCAGACCTTGTTCACACACAGAGGTAAGCCAGATACAACCCAGCTGCAAACTAGAGGCTGGCAGCCGCACTGTACCCTGCTGAGATGCAGAGCAATGTTAGCTCATCTTGTTAAGACACTGATGTGTCTCTACCAGTTCCTGCTTATCTTCAAGATTGTGTGTAGGTCCACAGTGGCATAGCTGGGAGAAATTATTCTCCTTTTTCTCTGGCTGGCTTCAGAGTACCTGACCATCTGAGCTCTCTCCTGAACAGGAAAATCTTTCAAGCGACATTAATGTGCTTGCTAGGTTTCTGGATCACTGTAACTTAAAAGTCAAACAGCCTTGCCAGCATGATCCAGTCAGTGCCAGATCACCAGTCCTTCAGCAAGGCGCGCTTGTGGATCCAGCTGGAAAATTTCCATCCATGCAAGCATCCATTTCTCCCAGTTCTTGGGAGCACGTGAATGGATTTCATGAACAAAACTTCCTCTGAACGTCCCTGTTGAATTTCACAGCTCATTTTAAGCTTGCTATAATGGCAGAAGAAGGCTAAGCATGGTCTGCAAAATGCCTGAGGTTCTGGTCTCTGTGAACTCCCAGCTGCTGCTGTAGTGCTGGGAAGAGCTGGTGTACCTGAGCCTTCAAGCTCTGGCACCCAGCAGCACAACTGTGCCCTAAATGCAGTCACAGGAGGAAAGCTAGAAAGGCTTCATAGACCGTCCCCAACTTCTTCTCATTTGGGAGTGGAAGCAAAACCATCGATACCTCCAACATCTGCTGCCTGAGTGACATAACAACCTGAGGTGGGATGGGATGAAGAGGACACACTGGCTGTAAGTTTACTTTAAACCAGTATGTGCAGGCCCTGACCCCGCTGGCTGGCGAGCTTCCTGCACAGCCATCAGTGCCAGAAGAGAGCAGAAAATGGTTGGCACCAGAATGGCCCTTTACACCCTGGGATTTCCTGTCAACGGGCAAGTTTGTGGTTAAAATGGCTTCCTATTTGCTTTACCCTGCAAAAAAATACTGTCAGCAACCTGCCCAAATATTCCAAGGATATTACTTCAATTTATCTTTCAGCTTAGACTATTTCAATTTCCCAAAATGCATTCAGCCCCATAAAAAAAAGGCACCTTACAGACCAAAAAGACTCATTTGTTTAAAAAAATAAATAGCAGTAGTTGTGTGGATTTATGGCTGAGAAGGTAACATACGAGCAGTGCCTTGCACTTTGATAGCTTAGCACTTCTGTGATGTGTGAATGAAGTCCAGCAGGCCCAAGACCATGTTAATCTCAGGGTTTTGATCTCTGTCAGTAACAAGATGCTGGCAGCCTGTACTTCAAAGCCTACACTGATACAGATAATCTTGTGAAAGGCTCTTTGCATTTCCAGCCATCTTGTACTGGGGATTACAGCGACAACAGGAGGAGATGATGGAAGAGGAGTTGTTCGTTTGATGCTTGCTTCTTCTGTTTCTTTTTAATATTCCTTTCATTTTTAATTTCCAAAGGGTTGTGTGGACCCTCTACCCCCAGCCCGGCAGGACTCGCTCTGTCAGATGAACCCTGCGTGTTACGGGGCAGACAGGGTGGTCAGGATGCTCTTTTACCCAGGACAACTCTGAAAATACTGACATTTGGTCCTGAAGCAGTGGATGCAACAGTATCTTGGCTGAAATATGGGCAGGCATTGCGTTAGAAACTGCACAGGCAGTTAAATGTTATACTTCCAGACTTCTGAGGTTAATTCTTTCTCGAAACTCTTATAAGGGAGTAGAGGGGAGGGTAAAGAAGACAGGAGACCACAGGCTGTGAGAAGCATGTTATAAAAGAAAATGAGCACTAGTTTCACATACACAATTATGCTTTATGGTGAAAGTATATAATTTTCAAGGCGTGTCTGACCAGGAAAGAGAACTGAAATATTTTTAAGTTGACGAACCCTACAGATCTAAGAGAAAAGCAGTGGCAAGGACTTACTACAAATGTGTATCTGGATTGCTCTTCTATCAAGAACATTTATAGAAAATCAGGGCAAAAATTGGACTATAAATTTCATTGGAATACATAGAGGTTAATACCTGGGACTCTGGCACCAACTACGTTGTTCTCAGAAACCTTGCTGAATATGACTCTAACATATATCTAAGCACAGTTAAACATACACTTGCCAGGTCTAAAAAGGAATAATGTGGTATTGGGTCTGTATTATTGTTTTACCGGGACAGCAACACTGGCTGTAGTATGTTGAGAGAAATTAGAGAAGTAGAAAGAGCAGAAGAGTGATTACACTACATGAATTCAGTCACTCTCATGTCCACTGGCTATTTTCCACGTGGGGACACAAAGCACAAGTTAGTTTTTCAGATGCTTCCACCAACAGCATCCTGGCATTAGCAGGTCAGTGACTCTACAGAGGAAATCCAGCCCTGTCCTCAAGACAGAGCTAATACAGGGTCGGTTCAAGATCTCATAATGGAAACACCCCTCCATGTTAATTGTCATCACACACTTAGGTACAGCATCCCTACTTGAGCAACAGAGCTCCAAAACTCTTCCACAGATGTGATAAAATGCAAAGAGGTAAATTGTGTAAATGAATAAACTAAAGACAGAAGCTAAAGCATCTAATTTTTTCCTACAATATGGAGAGTGCTAGATGACGAGCGCTACGCTGGAAATAGAGTGGTATACACAGGACCCGGCAGAAGAGGCTTAAGAAGGGCTAGGGATTTGCCTGGCTAAATCACCAGGTAAGTGTTTCCAAATGCATGTTTCAAGAAGCTTTATTCAACTAGTGATGGTGCACTCCAGTGGGTTAAATGTAAAAATATAGTTAGGCCATAAAATAGTTAAGCAACAACTGTATGAAAGGAATCAAAGTTGCTTCTAAATGCTGCTTCAACATATCAGGATTAAAAAGTTTGTCAGAAATCTGTGGGTCCAGCTGAAGCCCAGAGGCTACAAGAAATACTCAGAGAGGACAAGACCACTGCAGAGAAGCAAGGTGAATTCTTGGTGTCCATGGTTTCTTGTAGCAGAAACTCCCTTCTTGGGAGAGGACTCAGCCAGGGTGTCTCCAAAATTTGAGGGGATTTAACAGAAGAAGACATAGCACAAATGGATGGGATGGAGCCCACCAGACTGCCAGGAGCAGATGGCAAGAGATTCAAGACATCTTAAGGATGGTCGGATTCAATTACTGAGATAATGCCCACCCTGCTGAACACTACTTTGGTTTGTCGGGAAGCAAACCCGCCACCAAGGTTAAGAAAGGCGTTAGGAGGATCTGAGGACCTACAGGTGTGTAAGCCTGAGGTCTGCACCAGTGAACATAATAAAAGTTATAATAAAAGATCAAACTGGTGGATGCCTTAAAAAATTACGATCTGAATAGATAAGATCTACTTGGCAAAAGCCAACATGGCTTCTGGAAAGCCTGCCTTTCCAGCCTCTCAAACTTCTTGAAAGGAATAACAAATGTGTTGTTAAAGGTTATCCAGTAAAGTCTTTTGCCACAGACTTTTAGGGAAACCAAGGAGGCAGGGGAAGGGGGAATTCCTGGCATAGAGAAATGGCTGAAAGGTAGGAAACAGCACACATGAAATGCTCATTTCACTCAACAGTTACCAGTGGAAATTTCAGGGATCTGCACTGAGATCTGTTCTGTTCAAATACTCAAAACAACACGGAAAAGGGCGCGAGCAGTGAGAGACAGATGTCACAGATGATACAAAGTTGTTTAAAGTAACAAAGGCAGGTTGTGACAAATTGCAGAAACATCTTATGAGACTGTATGAAATGTCAGGTGAAGTTTAACATAGCTAAAGTTAAAGCAATAAAACACCATGAAAACCAGTTCTAGTTTCTTATGTCAAATTTTCATCCTTGAGTTGACCATTTCCTATTGAGGAGCAAGGCTTTGGGGTTAGGACAGATGATTCCATAAAGACACAGTGGCAGTGCTACAGAGCTGTGGAACTCCTTGCAGAAGAATGCGAAAGACAAAAGTAGTTTTCACAAGTTCAAGGGGAGACTGAACAAAGTACTTGCAAGGAAGTTCATTGCAAGTCACTTGACAAATTGCTATGGATTCAGGAATGCTTAGTGCTTCTGCCTCGCTCCTCTGCTGCCCCACAGACTATGCTGCCTTTGAACCCCTTAGAACCTCTGTGGTCCTTGGAAGCTCATGGGGAAGGGTGAAACCACAAATGGGATTAACGCTTCAGAGCCTGTGAGAGTTCTGAAATGACGTGATGGTGACTGCACAGAGCAGCTGATACAGAGCAGCTGGGTTATTGCCTCTGTCTTACACTACATGCTTATGGTGAAGCTGATGTTTAAGATGTTACATGTCTGGAGTTGTACCTCACAAACTGACTAGGGATTTTAAAACAATGTTATGAGATAATTGCTGTTCATGAAGCCATATGTGAAGGTAGTGGAACAAAGTCTAGGTATAACCAGTAATTAGCAGAGACAGAAGAGCACGTATTCCCAGTGAAACTGCAGTTCTACACGAGAACCAGCAAAAAGGGCTAAACTGCTTTAGCTGGGAAGCAGGCAGAGATTGACTGGTTAGGAAGAAAGTTGGCTTTAGCAAGTGACAATTGTGCATTTCTCATATAAGCGGTGTTACAGGGGACAAGAGCTAGAACTGTACAACAGGGAACAGGGTCATTTGCAGACAGTATGTCTCACGGAGTGGGTCAAACATAATAATAGGTGCAAGGAGGTCTGTGAAAGAAGAGATTTTGAAGCTGTTAATTTTATATTTACTTTAAAAAGATATCTTGATGGGAGTAGCCAGATGAGATAAAGCTAAGGAAGGGAACAGGTGGACAGAGAGAGAGGAAATATGGAAAAAGAATGTAAGAGTGTTTAGGAGTGTTTTTCTTGTACTCAGAAAAATCTGCTATGTCTCATACACAGTCATATATTAGCTCACTCCTCTGTCTGCACATCAAACACATCTTATGTGAAAGCTCTGGCAAACAGCAGAATTGGGACTTTCATTTTTTCACAAGCTTTGTAGTGTTAGTCTCCACTGCAGGAGATGCTGCATACATTCCTGTCTCAGCCAATTCCCTTTGGGCACATGGGCCCAAACACAATCCGACAAGCTCCAGGGCATCTCAGCTCTGAAGTAGGGTTGCAGACCGCAGTTCATAGATCCTGGTGGGCTCAGCCTCTGTGTTCTCAGGCCTGACATGGCCCCAGTGCCCCAAGAGCCTCCCAGAGAGCCTCCCTAAATACACAGTTAGTGGAAAGGCAAGGAATATGGAGAAATGTATCTTAGAAGCAGCACACTGCAGCTGTACTATCAATTATAGATTGAAAAAAATACCAGAGGAACGCTGAGGTTCATAGTCTGTGATTAGGCAGAGACCTTAATTTATGCTTGCCTGTATCCAGAGATTGTTTGCTACTCAGGGCTGAGCCTACCAGCTTTTGCATGAGGAGCAAAAAAGAAGCATATGCCATCAAAGCCATGCACTAACTTGCTTCATTAAAACCAGCAGCTGCAACAACAGAAGTTTCCTGCAGGACCATAGTCAAGCAGCATCCTCTTTCAGGCAGGCTTGATGGACTCAAATGAAAGAAGGAAGTTTACAAAATGTGGGAAAAGGGACTGGCCTCTTGGGAGGAATAGGATGCAACAAGGAAGGCTGGGGCCCACTTGGAAGACTAGGGAAAATGTGGGCCTGTTGCTGCGTGAGGTGGGTGTCCCGGTCATGGAGGACACAGAAAAGGTGAAATTACTGAATGTATTCTTTGCTTCAGTCTTTCCTGCTAAGGTGGGCCTTCAGGAATCCCGAAACCTAAAGGAAAGAGAAAAAGTCTGGAGAAAGGAAGACTGTCCCTTGGTCAAGGAGGATCTGCTAGAGAACATATAGGCAAACTGGATACCCACAAATCCATGGGCCCTGATGGGATAAACCCATGAGCGCTGAGGGTGCTGGCGGTTGTTACTGCCAAGCCACCTCCATTACCTTTGAAAGACTGTGGTGAACAGGAGAGGCACCTGAGGACTGGAGAAAAGCCAATGTCATTCCAATCTTCAAAAAAAGGGCAAGAAGGAGGACCCATAAAACTGTAGGCCAGCCAGCCTCACCTCCATCTCTGGAAAGGTAAAGAAACAACTCATTCTGTATGACATCTCCAAGCAGCTGGAGGAAAAAGAAAGTTTATCGTGAGCCGTCAGCCTGGGTTCACCAAGGAAAAATCATGCGTGACCAATCTGATAGCCTTCTGTGGTGGTATAACTGGCTGAGTAGATGAAGGGAGAGCAGTGGAGGCTGTCTGCCTGGCTGTCTGCCTTGACTTCAGCAAGGCTTTTGACACTGTCTCCCATAATATCCTCATGGGTAAGCTTAGGAAGTGTGGATCAAATGAGTGGACAGTGAGGCCAATTGAGAACTGGCTGGAAGGCAGAGCTCAGAGGACTGTGATAAGTGGCACAGAGTATAGTCAAGAGCATGCAGCTAGTGGTGTTGCCCAGGAGTCAGTACTGGTCCCAGTCTTGTTCAACATATTCATCAGTGACCTGGATGAGGAGACAGAATGTATCCTCAGCAAGTTTGCTGATGACACAAAACTGGGAGAAGTGCCTCATACACCAGAAGGCTGTGCCCCCATTCACAGAGACCTGGACAGGCCAGAGAGTTGGGCAGAGAGGAACCTAATGGTGTTCAATTAAGGCAAGAGTAGAGTCCTGCACCTATGAAGGAATAACCCCCTGCATTAGTACAGGTGAAGGGCTGACCTACTGGAAAGCAGCTCTGTGGAGAAGAACCTGCGAGTCCTGGTGGACAACATGTTAACAGAGTCCAGCAATGTGCCCTTGTGACCAAGAAGGCCAATGGTACCTGGGGTGCATTAAGAAGAGCATGGCCACCTGGTCAAGGGCAGTTCTCCTCCTCCTCCTCTACTCTGCCCTAGCAAGGCTTCTTCTGGAGTACTGTGTCCAGTTCTGAGGTCCTCAGCTCCAGAAACACAAGGAACTACTGGAGAGAGTCCAGAGGTGAGCCATGAAGGTGATTAGGGGACTGGACTATCTCTTATGAGGAAAGGCTGAGAGACTTGAGTCTATTTAGCCTCGAAAAAAGAAAACTGAGAGGGGAACTTATCAGTGTTTATAAATATTGAAAGGGCAGTTGTCAAGAGGATGAGGCCAGTCTATTTTCAATGGTGCTCAGCAATAGGATAAGAGGCAACAGGCACAAACTGGAACACAGGCAGTTCCACCTGAACATGATGAAAGACTTCTTTAATGTCAGGGTGACAGAACACTGGAACAGGCTGCCCAGGGAGGTCTTAGAATCTCTTTCTCTGGAGATATTTCAAACCCACCTGGGTGCGTTCCTGTGCAACTTGCTAGTGGAGAACCTGCTTTAGCAGACAAGTTGGACTACATGGTCTCCAGAGGTCCCTCCAACCCTGAGCATTCTGTGAAAGAGAAGATAAATCCCCAGTTTTAGTGCCTTGTTCTTGCTCAGCTTCCTTTGGACAAACTATGGTGTGGTGAGTGCATGAGGCTGTGCACTGGGCATGAGGAGGAGGGACACAATGTGAGGAAGTTGGAGGGGAAATTATCCCCTCTCCTTACCTCACCAGCACTTCATCATGCTGGGAATCTGCAATCTGATTCCCAAGGTAAGAATTGGAGATATCCACTCTCCACCATGAATGCAGCGCTTACCTTCTTCATCAATGCAGGAGTACAGGGTAGAAGGAAGTCTGTATAAATAAATAAAATGAAAAAACCTCCCTGGTTTCAGAGATGCAACATCTGGAGATGTTCTGCACTCATAGTAGCCATCCTCCTCAAAAAAGTCAAAACTAACACAGCAACAGGAGATGCTTAACTATTTTTAATCCAAATTACTTAGTATGTAAGTAAAGAAAAAGGAACATCAAAGCTGCTGGTCTGGAAATGATCATGAATCCTATTTCATTAATGGCAGGAGTAATGAATTCTCCTTTGTGAGACAGTTAGACATCTCCTTATTTAGCAGAACAAGAAAGGCAGTGAGTGAAATGAATGTCTCTTGCTTCAGAAGGCATCAAAGAACAATTTTTTATAGCATATGGTAAGAAGGGCATTTGTGTAGCGTAATATATTATTACATTCTACTAAATATACTTCCTAAGTATACATCCCTATCCAGTCCCTGTGCCTCTACAAACCGTCTATTTATACTAATTTATACACCTCCAGAATCATAAAACACTGCTATTCTTACTTCAAAGACCTTCTTGAGCATGACCTAGAGATTTTCATTAGGCATTTTTCATTACGCACTTAGATCTTATTACTTTTAAGTATCTTCAGAACACTAAGGAAATCTCTCTTCAAGATTTTATTTGGTCTAAGCAAACACCTGAAAGATATATGTTTAATTATTTTTCTAGAAGACAGGCTTATCATGATTTCAACCAGAGTGAATCTCTGTTTTATCTCACCTGATGCAATACCCGATGTTAGTCTTAATCCACACTTCGCTTCTGGTAACCTCTAGGGCACCTCTAATGACTACTGGAAATCTTTTCCAGCAGGCTGTACATTTTAGGAAGAAATTCTTTCACTGAAATCAATGGTTTATGGCTTCTGGAAAGGTTTTGTTTCTTGTTCCCAGCTACTACATACTTGGAAACGCTCCCAAGTGCTTCTGACTATATAGTAGCTGTAGAAATGCAATTCCACTTCCAGGGGTGCAGCCATAAAACCAGCCCAAAATCTCAGCAGTTCTCATTCTCTGCTGTCTCATTTGCCTTGCCTACCATCCCATACTACTAGTATCATAAGATCATGTTCTTGCACAGTGAGTAAAAAGTTGTACTTGATGTAGGACACTGGAGAATCAGTTGTGGCAGCTAGCAAACAGGGGTCCTGCCAAGATTATGTTCTTCAGAGAAGTCCCACGCTGCCAATGTTTCACAGAGAGACATTAACACATTCCCAGGAGGTACCAGCCAAAGACTTCTTCTGAAGTTCCCATCAGGGGCAAGAGTCTCTCTTCCATTTGCAGTTCTGCAAAAGCCTGTCAGAAGAGTCTTGTATTTCACCCACCTATGTAAGAAGAGGAAGTACTTCTAAATAATAAGAGCACCTTTGTGACATTATGACATAAACTTTTTGAAGCCCTCATGCCTCTGTGGTGCTGCCTTTCTTTTAAAGGTGAAGGAACAGTGAAGAAAAAATCTATTCACTGCTCTGGATCAGAGAATATCACTGCCAGAAATGAAGTCACTTGTTAGACTTCTTGAGCTAAGACCATACCTTGTCAGTCTGTTAGACCAAAAAGGCTGTTATTAAGTGAGAAAGAAAGAGAGCCAGAGCTGAGTTACTATTCATCAGTTCTTGAGGTCTTCCCAGGGCAGAGCACAGACCATTACGTGGTGGCAAGTTCACGAAAGCAGCAGTGGCCACAGCACTGCAGTACCTGCCAAGCCCAGCCAGCAGGCAGCCCTCCTGAATGTCAGAGTGCAATTTATCCGTGTTTTACTACTGTGCAAAATTTTTTCTCATTGTGCTTCTCACCTTTATAACTGATGCTTCTTAGAACCAGTTTTGAAAGGGAATTTAGAATCAAAAATTTCAAAAATGAAAAAAAACAAACAGAGCTTCTGAGAAGGGTATATGAACATCAAAACTGGTATTTTTGTACATGGAGAATCCACATGGAATTTTTCTCTCATTATTTATCTGTGAAGCTGTGCTGGTAAATCAGGAAAGGTATTAGAAACTAGTAGAGGAAATAATCTGACACATTCGGGGAAACAGAGAATTTTTCCTTTGGAGACTTCTATTTTTTTTAAGAAATAAGGGATTTCTGTCAGCCCAGAAGATTTCTGTGTCTCTGTTCTGCATCATTAATAAACAGCCTTCTTGCAACCAGGAAAGAAAAGTCAGAGTTGTTTAATTTTCAAATCTGCTACAGAAGATGGAAGAAAATAAGAAATGTTTTTCTTCTTTAGTGGGTCATTACCCAGTGCTGGTATAATTCTGAAAATGGGGGTGTTCATCAGAAACTCAGTCATTGAACCTCTTTGTTCACTCTGAAACATCTGCATTTTAAAAATAAGCTACTGCAGCCCTCCGACGTGATGAAGCCTTGTCGCCACATTGCTGCTGTTACTCTGCTGCATGCTTCCTTCACATTCAGGAGCATAGCAGAACTCTTCACACCTCTCTCCTGTGAGATGAGAAGAGCCTTGTTCTTGGCTGGCTTGTGAGTAGTGTAAGCCATATGTTCTAATCTGGGATCTCCTTGTAGTATGAGGAAGAACAGAACAGATCACACATTTGTACAGCGAAAGGATGAAGAAATAACTTTATAACTCAGATATACAAAAAAAAAATGTGGTGGAAATGACAGTATTAGGGCTGTCCTGAGAGTCTCTATTTTCATCCCAAATTTCAATTTGCCTTTTTCTAATTTTTCTCAACTAATGTAAAGTTATTTAACTAGAATAATGTCACAGACAGAGACAATTTATTTTGTTTTCTAAATTTGCCACTTAAGGAGAAAGATACCTCTGGTATGAAAACAGACTGGCACTTAGTGACTCTAAAGTGGCCTGTCGCATGCCAACACACACAGTTTGCACAGACAGGCATCCATTGGCACTTGCATGATTTTGGCAGATGCGACAGATTCATCTCTTTGAATACTCACTGAAGACCAAAGCTATTGCACATTTAGGTGAATTTTCCTGCAGGTGTAAGAACTGGGGAAGTTATAGCACAGCTTTCAGTCTGACAAACAGTTTTGATCTTTACCTAGCTGCTTTTCCATTGTAGCCAATGTAAAAATAGTCTTACAATTTATGTATACAACCCAAAACCCCCCAGCAGTCCTTAGTTACTTTGTATTTCAAAAATCTCATATTTAGCAGTGTAGTATCAGTTATCTAGAAATGGGGACATTGAGAAATAGAGGTAGAACAAGTTCGGTCCAAGCCTGTAAATATGTCTGATAGCATCCACCACACCTAAACCTACCTATCTAAAACGCAGGGTCTGGCTCACTAGGCTCCTGCTACAGCAAGGGCAGGTCTTACTAAAGGGTGAATCATCCCATCCTAAAATTGATGTCTATGAAGGGATTCCAGTTGAATGATCTTAGTCAAAAAGCCTATTATGAGAGTGCCTAAGCAGTGTATCCTGCCTCTTTTCCAGAAGATGTGATTTTAGGAATCCCATTTTTCAGAGGACAGTTTGGCTTTCACAAAGCACCGTCAACGCATATTACAAACCCAATATTTGAATTCTCTCTGGAGGTAACTTGAACTTGTCATAGTACATGAACACAAGACAGTATACAACTATTTCCTCTCTTTTTTAATGATTTAATTTATTTATGTATTTTGTTTACTGGATTTTTAATTGCAAATTTTTTGTTGGTGTTTAATCAGAACCTTGTGCTTCTTTTCTGTGCAAAGATGAAGGAATGTGAGGATCATTAAATTAGACTTGTAGAAAATAGAAGAAAACAGAAATAGAAGAAATATTTTCCATATAAGGACCACATTGTGAGCCTGGGAGCAAGAAAATTAACTGTATGGGAAGCAAGACTTCTGAAGTAACAGCACCAAACAAAAAAAAATTACACTGGAATTTTTTAGAGCAGGTAGCTAAGGATGCTGGGATTTCCATACTATAGATTTTCTCTCTCACTTTTGGAACGATCTATTTAAAACACAATGTTCAATATTGTTAAAGAAGCACTTATCCCATCCTCTAGAGCTAGATCACTGATGGTTTCTTCTGGGATACCTTACTTCAAATTGTTCTTAGAGCAGAGGTTGCTGAGCAGCTGGTGGTCTGCTTGTAGTCCGAAGTATTCCTGAGGATCTGTCTTTGTGACTCAGGGGTATGCTATATACCTTCAAGGTGATATTAATATCTGTACTACTAGAAACCACAAGAAATTATTGTGGTTTGCAGTTTCTTTCCAAGGTCTCAACTCAATCCAGATGTATGTTTCGGGTCTACACATTTTTTTCTGGAAACTTGAACAAAATTCTTCAGAAATTAAGTTATTTCATGGTTTATGACCAAAAACATGCCCCAAAACCTCCAAACAAACCACAAACAATGGAACTGACAGAAGGAGAAAAACCTGGCGACTTTAATCAAATTTCTGTATGCAATACACATCCTCACACAATCCTCATTTTAAAGAGCTAGAAACAAGTAAGGTTATGATGTTTGTAGGGAGAAATAATATGTTTAATTAGAGAAAATGATCTAGTTAGAAAAACTTGGGCCATGCAACCTCTTCACTAAGTCTGAAATGGAGACTGCAAACTTCAAAGCTTTGAAGCTGCTGTTGGATGTGTGAAATGGTTTGACTCTGCCTGAGCAACAAGCACAAAACATACCCACACAAAAGGCTCTCCAAGGCCACACCATCAGCATCCTGCATCCTACAGCTATTCCTCCCTGAAGGCAGTATGCTTTACCCTGTGCCTGACCTGGTGGAAACCACCCGGGGAAAGGGAACAACCACCATGCACTGGTGTGAACTCATACATGCAATGGACAGACTTATTGCCAAGGAGGAGAGCTGTTCTCATGCAACGGTTGTTACAGCCCTTCAATCCCAGCACTCAACAAAATATTTTAAACAGGCAGAACTCTACTTGATGCTACAAATTGTGGATTTAACTGGTTATTTAGTTCAGTATGATTCCCTCATTTAACCTCACTCTGGCTTCTGCTCTCTTTCTTTCCCTTGAGATACCACCTCTCCGTCTGCAATACCCCATTCTTGGTTCCACAGGAACAAATAACATTTGTATGCAGGTGGGACATCCTATTACCGTATCTTGTGAAACATGAATAGGTTGTTCCTTGTTTGCTCTCAACATTAATATTTACTGCCTCTACTTCAAATCTAATGTTCAGAAGGCATCAAGACATAGGAATACCCTGGCTGCCATGAAAGTTTGTTCTACTGTATGATCATCCTCACAGATTAAAAAATTGTGTCTTTTTCTCGTCTTTCAAAGCCTTTCTTTGCTTTGGAAGAGCTGTTGAATCTCCTATGAGTGTAATTCAGCAAAATGAACATGGCACTTCCATCTTCCTTCTGAATAACCCGCCAGAATAAGCAGTTTAAAGGACCTCACCATAAGGCATTTTCTCCATCACCAAAATATTTTTATGGCTCTTTTCTTCACCCTGTGAAGTCACCAGACCTGAAAAGAGCTTAGCAGGAGTGGCATGATCAGTGCTATACTTAGATTTGTAGCTCACTTTATGACATTTTCACTGTTCTTCCGTATACTCGTATTATGTTAAGTCTTCTTGCTCTATAATCCTGTTATACTGACTTGTTTTCAACCACAAAAATCTTAAATAAATTTGACAGATATTGCTTTTAGGACATCACCTCTCCTTCTGTTGTATAGCTTTCCTTTTAACTGTAAATTTCAAAGTCTATCATACTAAAACAGGTTAACAGCTCTGGATAGATTTTGTGATTGATTCTAGCATCGGGTTTTTCCTGATACGGAATTCAGATTAATAGTTGTCCAACCCATCCAATTCTTTGTCACTTTTAAGCATCAATAAATGAAAGATTTAATTTTCCAGCTGTTCAAAATATTTATTTCTAATAGCTGTTGTCCAACAGTCTACTTAGTCTTTAACAGACTGAAGTCATTTATCATTTTCATATAGTAGCAGGCCATTACCTTGCTCTTTCCTAAATGGAAAATAGGGGGTTTTATTGAATATTTTATTCTGAATAATTACTAACTCTCTTTCAAATAATTGTCCTGTATCACTGCTTCCATTTCTCTGGCTCCTGATACAGGTGAAAAGATTTTCTTTTCAGTGTTCTTTGTTTTACAAGTCACATTGGTGCCAACTTGTCACATCAGTGATGTTTTCATTTCTCCTCTTCAGTGTTTTCTACTTCAGAATGTACAGTTTCTGTTCTTTGGCATTTTGGGGGGCTCTAGTTGCTATACATTTTATTTATAACTTGTTCTTTGCTCACCACGGCACCAGAATGAGCTTTAACCCAAGTTGTCTTCTCTCCTGACTGAATTCCCTAGCTATTTTTATTTTGTCCATCCCAGCAGCTCCTTTTAAAGAATTCTGAGAAAAGCGGAAAGCTGAGTCCCTAATAAACATTTCCCATGGCTTCTCTAGAATCATTTGACACAATTTGGTATATGGAGATTGTCTTTCAGACACTGCACTGGATACTGCTACTGTAGAGGTAAAATGATTTAAAATCCTCTTCAGTTTTCTGTGATTCCTGAAGATATTAATGTTAAGTCATTGGAGTTTACACCCCACCCCCCCCCCAAATCTCACCAGTGTGGGACAGGGAGAGGAGGTTACTTACTTAAATTTGCTGACAACCAGCCCTCTGCAGGTAAAAACAAAAGTACAAAGCATAACAATTACAGCTCCATTGTAGGGAGCTGTAGGATTTAGGAATTTCAGAATTCCATTGAGGAATATATTATTTTCAGTCTCAAAGGGTGACCTATTTTTAATTTTTGGACATAAATTCTCTTTTTCTTCCTGCAGAGATCAAACACAAAAATAGTTTGTTTTCTTGGAAATCAAATTTTCAATGAATCCACTGGAAAATTTTGGAAGATGCACAGACCATCGCAGGGACACAGAGTGTTTCACTCAAATGCTTATTAACAAAAGGAATTAGGGATGCAGAGCAATCAATTCTGTGCAAAGTCCTACCAAGCAGCTCATGATCCCTTCTCCCTGCCAAGGCTCCAAAAGAGCAGACTGAAAAAAACTGAGCTAATTGATCATGATGTCTTTACAAGCAAGATGCAGTGCCTGTAGTGGGTTAGGAGCTGTACTTGCATGTCTGTCAGCAAGATGAAGGCCAGACAACTTAGTTCCTATCTGGGATGGACTAAGAACCTGTAACAGCAATATTTGGGATTATCTGCAGTGAGATTCCAGCACAATTTTATGCAGAATTACCACAACTCTGAAGCTCCCAGGCGGGAGCGAATGTGTTACTAGCACCACATTACAAACTGCCAGCTCTGGGTAGGTCAAATGGCTGGGTAGGAATAATTCTGTCTAACATTTTTATGTGATCTCAGAGCACACACACAAACCATGCAAAATTTACTTTGTGATGTAGTAAAGTCTAAACACTTCAAATATTTTTAAAGTTTCCTGAGGCTTGTCAGTGCCCTGTCCCATTTTATGGAGTAGCATGTTTAACTTTATGAGTCTATCAATCAGATGAATTCTAAAGGAAATAATATTTGAACAAGATGAAGAACATAAAATTGCAAAATAAAAAGCTTTTTTAAAAGCACCCTATTACTCTGTTCAAATACCCCAGCATTAAAGTGCTTAGAAACCTCTTAGAGCTAAGTGTGCATTTTTAAATAATGTAAGTTGTTCAGGCTGCAGTTACCAAATTCCAGCTTGACACTGAGCACTTAAGAGTTTAGAGAATCCAGACCCTCTTATCAGCTTGCAGACAAGGGCATGAAACTTCATGTGGGCTTCCTCTTGGCTTGTAGCCACAAGCTGCACGTAGTATTTAATGTAGTCTCTGGTTCTTAAAGTATTAGGAAAAACTGAATACAAAGTGCTTGCCATTAGTGAAATTGGTGCCATCTTTTGACATTCTACAGTACATATTCCTGGTTTGGTATGCCTCAAAACTTCCCTAAAAATGATGCGAGGGTGGGCCTATAACTGCTTCGTAAGATATAGAGAAAATTTTCACTGAGGGTCCTGGAAGCATGTGTCCCTTTTTCCATCCATATAGTTGGAATATTGATTAAATAACACACTTTGCTGTGATTATATGTCCCACATTTTACCAGAAAGTAAGATATGGACCATATGCACTACAGTAAAGATTGTGGCATTTCTTTTGTGCATAGTAAAATATTTTAATTATGGAGTTAAATTCGCCGTAACTTAAACACAACAAAAGAATAAAGAAAGATCATAAAATCATTAAATCTGCTCAATATACTTTTATTTTTAAGAATGAATTTTTACATCATCAAATGCATAATATTAGAGAAACAAAAGCATTACTCTGAAAATCTACCTGTCAAATATCCCTATGTATTTATAGAAGATTGGCATAAAAAGCTACAAATAGATGATAGTCTACGTTAAAAGAAATGAGGCCAGTTTAATTTTAGTAGTGATATTAGAATTAAGCAGTAGGAAACAAGGTCAGAGATGTCCACTAAGTTATAAATTAGAAGAGGGAATAAAAACGTATTGTTCTTCATACATCTCTAACCATGAACGCTCCTCACAAACATTAGCATTCACAAATGTTTTGTGAAATTAGTATTCGTGTTTTGTTCCAAGAAGTTCTATGACGTTTCTGTCCTTTGATCTTGGTGTTATCATATCTAATACATAATTTTTGTTCTTTGTTTACACCAGAGTAAAGTCTCTTCCAGCAATGATGCTTCACAACATCTGGAGCTGCTCTAGATGTAGGATGACCCATGATCTATAATAATCTGGACAAATTCTCATTTCTAGTCGTGTTTATTATCTCCATTCCTCCTCTATGCTCTCTTTTCAAGAATATATGAACTTTGCCTACACGAAGATACTCCCCCACTTCTAACCAAAGGGAGCACGGATATGGAAAAATATCTGGACTTTCATAGGGAAGTAAAATAAAGCATGTGTAAATTGGGTACTGGTTGGAAGATGGTGGGAGACTTCCGGGAGTGTTTTTGTGGTGTTTTACCACACCTCAGTCTACGACATTACTGCTATGTTGGGACTGGTCACAAGGGAAAATTGACATTCTCAGATAAACATCCTGTTGATGTCTGTAAAATGAACCTCAAGTGACAAACATGTTGCATGATATAGAGGAACATCCTTGAGAAACTGGACAATATCCTTCAGGTCACGTCTCGGGCTGGAAGTTGAATCATGGATACTGAGGAGAGTGCACCTCCTATGCTACAGAATACTTATGAAGTTATTCATCCTCCTGTGTTTTTCCATGGTGCCATCCTGACCACAGCCCAGTGCTGGGATGCTGCCTCAAGGACCAAATTGCCAACAGCATGGACGCTACATACCTTTTTGGATCCATGTTGCAATATCAATGGTGTCAGTGGCAACCCTAAGATCCAGTTCAGCTGCTTCAAACCCTCCTGCCAAGGTTTAGCCTCACTTTTATGGATCCCAAGATATTTCAGCTCCTCCAGATCTGGGGAGTGATGCCTTGCAAATCTGGAGGGTTCAGAGAATTTTGCCTGGAGTTGTAGCTCCACGTTGCCTCCCAGCCTGGCTGCAAACTCAGTGCTGTGCCAAGCTATTGGCAGTCCCCTGCTACAGTGGCCCTATGCCAACTTCCATTGCAACCTTCCCTGCAAATAACACTCCTCTCAGCCAACCATAACTCCTAAACTGGGCTAGTTATTGAGGGTAAAATAAAATAATATAAAATACAATGAAGTTCATTCAGGAAGTCAGTTCCAGGGGTAACTCATTGCATCCTAAAAGAGGGTTCTTCCAAGCCCTTTGAGCACTAAAACTGAAACTCAACAATACAGACTGAATACTGTGTTTTAGCTCAATCAGAGGGCAAGCATCTAACCATTGACTGTCTTATGCAAGAAAGTCAGTAATTGTCTACATTTACAAAACAGGCAAATTTGTAGGAAAATTGCATGTTCTGAAACTGATTTTGCTGAAAATCTGTATTTCCTTTCCACATATGTTTTTTTTCCTTTCTTTTATGCATTTTTACATTATGTACACAAAAGGGCTTTAATTCAGTTACTTCTCTCAGTATTAAATTATTCTGACATTGTTTATTCCATTACTACTTCTACAAATTTGAGGAGGGCTGAACATTGGTTTTAATTCTGTCTGTCAGTTCCTGATTCATCGCCATTGCAATGTAATGTACATCATTTGAAGTGGGAAATATTAGCAAAGGCTGGAGATTTCTCAAGGACATACTACTGGATGCACTCAGACTGACAATCTGGAAAGAAAGGGGAAAAACACTTATTCAGGCTGCAAAAATATCCTGGTTAGAAGGAGATCTGAACATAAGAGCAGAAGTGAAATATTTACATTTGGATATAAAAGGAAAGTTAATAGAAATATGTGAAGTATGAATTTAAATTGGAGCCAACTGATAAAATGGACAAAAGATGAAATTAATGGTAATTCAATCATGAGTGGCATTAATGCATAAAATGTGTTAGGAAGAAAAGGAGCTCAAATAAAGGATCTGTGGATGTTTAGTAGGTGCTTTTGCCTTCAGAACAAAGTGGGAGAACTGGTTCAACTCATAGGACATACATCTACTAGAAAACTAATCTTCTTTCATTAAGGAGGATTGAAGCCAAAAACTACCGTATGAAATGTTTTAAATCAAAAAGACCAAATAACTTACCCCAAAGGGTCCTAAAGGCTGGGGAGTTACTTAACTTAATACTTTAGAAGTAAATCCATTGGTATTTCCCCTGGCTTTGACACTTTCTTACTTTTCCAAGACTGGAAAAGGAGAGGATCTACACAGGAACTGCAACATTGCATCTCTACCCAAGCTAAATAATGGAACATATTCTCTATTAAAAAAAAAAAAATATTATGTGAGTAATACAGAACCAACACAGGCGTGTAGGGTTTCGTGGAGCACAGAGCTTAACAAACAAACCATTTCTGTTTTGGAGAAGATGATATTTGTTGTTGATAAAGGCAATCATGTTGACTGATGCTGTTTATTTGAACTTTTCCAAGGTATTTGGTTTGGTACTACACTAAATTTTAACTCAAATATTTATAGAGAAATAAATGGACATGCCCAAGATTAAGTCTGGCTGTCTTACGATCTCTGCTATGTTAGCATTTTACCAACACAATACAATGGTGTGGGCAGCAGGGCAGATACAAAGCAATGACACAGGAGGCTCACAGCAGGTCAGGGTCATCACTTCAGGAATGAAGAAGCTGCAAGGGGACTCAGGTGTGGCTGATTCATCCATTCTAAAGATACCCAGAAGTGGGGAGGCTGTCTGATGCTGCTTACAGATGGCATAGGAGAAGCCAAGTGCTTCCTTGCTCTTGTCACTACATAATAAGGAAGAGTAGCTAACTCCGGCCTGATTTACTAGAGAAGGTAATGAGATTTGAGCCAGTGTGTACATGTGTGGGTTACAAACATGGATGAAGTCAGCTTTAAGGAAGAAAAAAACCTACAGCCTGTGGGTATAGATGGTCATGTCAGACCACCTGAATAGTTGTTCATGGTCACTAGCTCTTTGAATCTGTGAATTGTTTTCGAAGACCTGATGCCTTTTATCTCAAATGAATTGTGAATATAAATGCTCATAGTAATGAGGTCTGAAATGTTTCATGTAAAGTGTAAAAATCTGTAATTCAGCATCAACATAACGTATGTATTCTATACAGGCTAAAATAAATTAGTTTTTTTTTTTAAATGGCATTTTTTACTTTACCATTGACCTAACCAAAATACGTAAACAGGAATGGTGAAATTCTCATCATCCTAGTTTAAACATGATGCATTAATAGCACAGGTTAGCCTGATGCACCCAAGACTGCATTTTTACAGACATTTCTATCTGCTTACATCAAATAGTTACAATGTCAGCAAAACAGGTGCTAAAAATTTACAATTAAACTTGGACCAGCCGTGGAAATGTCATACACATTTTCACAATTCCCGTACTGTTACTGTTAAAAAAATAGAACAAAAAGACACGTGAACATAGCTGAATCAAATAACAGCACATGAAACACAAAACAATATGTAATTTCCATGATTCCATACTTTAAGGAGAAAACTAGGCTTTGCATTTGCAAAATCCAGGGTAGGATAAGAATAATTTCCTATTTCCTGGGACTGCTGTGGTTAATCTTTTGCGTTGCTCAGCAACCTACAGCATTTTCAAGGGCAGATTAGGCCTGGACTTCTAACACAAAGGCAAAGAGAACATTTTTATATACGACCAAGAAGGGGAAACAACCTCAATGTTTTTCTGCTTTGTTGTTCATCTCTAACAGTCAATAACAGGTAGAATGCAAGAAAGGTAAAGTGATGCAGATTTCAACTTCTGTCAAAGACATGCGTCCATATAATATAATCAAAGCACAAATAGCACTTAATGTTACAGTTTAAACCAGAAAAAAATCACTAATATGCAAAGGAAGTAAACACTGGAAATTGAAGAATGTGGGGGGTAAATGGAGAAAGCTGGAAAAACTTACTGGAAGATAATTCCACTCATGGTTGTTCAGTACGTGCTATCCAAGCATAATTTTTAATATACTCTTTCATATTGGTAAAATAAACCAATTCCACTGGGCAGCTGTTCATATATTTCTGGAGTAAAATGCTTATTGTATGTAACCTTCAGGAAAATAAAATGAAACAATGCTAGAACCAAACAGCCAAAATACGTGTACTTGGGGTCACTGCCATGCACTCAAATAACATCACACTGCTGTTACACACTCGCTGCTGGGAATATGCAGAGCTATAATTTTGAGAGCATGAATAATAAATAGGCAAATATATCTCCCTGATCATCAAAATAAAAGAAAAAAGTTACTTAATTATACGGTTCAGATAATTTATGATTTTCTGCTTAAGTGTTTAATAGATTTCTGCTTTCTTGTTTTAGAGTTCATGAACACCTGCACTGGACCAGAAAACCTGAAATGAAGTTGTAACTGAGTACTGGCAGTTATTCTGCATGGATGTCCAAAGACATCACTGGTGACTAACCTGGAATGTAGATGAGGGCTAGGTATGGTACATGGCAGGACCTGCTCCTTGATGAGCACTGCTCCAGGCTAAGCTGCCTCACAGCATCCCTCCGTACATCCACCTGCTCCACGCGTGAGCAATGCCTATTTGGAGATGGGTCTCAAACACTTGCCTCTGTACCAATGGGAGACAGATGCCCTGGCAGGTCAAAATGGACAGGCAAGGATGCAATGAGACTGGCTTCTGGTCTGCTGCTTCTGGGCAGCCTGCTGTACCATCAGAGGTCACAGACCTTAATCATAACCCAGTACAAAATTTCCACTGGCTTTAACAGGCCACGATTTTGCACACATCATTTTAAAACTAACATGCAGATAATATTTCTCCTTTCTTATTTATCTTCAACAATATTTAAAATTGGTTTATCCTGGCTATGTTGGTCAAAGAATTGTTTCAGTTTCCAAAGCTTAATAAAGATCTATTAAATGTTAAATCAATTATAGAAATCATAATTCTCAGCCAGATTTCACAGATGTGTCACAGTATCACACAGTATCACAGTATCATAAGGTTGGAAAGGACCTCCAAGATCATTGAATCCAACCTATAACCCAACAGTAACACCAACACTAACACCATCATCTAAACCATGGCACTCAGTGCCTCATCGAGTCTCCGCTTAAACACCTCCAGGGTTGGCGACTCCACCACCTCCCTGGGCAGCGCATTCCAATGGCCGATCACCCTTTCAGTGAAGAACTTTTTCCTAACATCAAGTCTAAACTTTCCCTGACGAAGCTTGAGTCCATGCCCTCTAGTTCTGTCACTGGTCACCTGAGAGAAGAGACCAACCCCTGCCCATCTACAACCTCCTTTTAGGTAGTTGTAGAGAGCAATGAGGTCTCCCCTGAGCCTCCTCTTCTTCAGACTAAACAGCCCCAGCTCCCTCAGTCGCTCCTCGTAGGGCTTGTGCTCCAGCCCCTTCACCATCTTCGTTGCCCTCCTCTGGACACACTCCAGCATCCTGACATCTTTCCCAAACTGGGGGGCCCAGAACTGTACACAGTATTCCAGATGAGGCCTGACCAGTGCCATGTACAGGGGGACGATAACTTCTCTGGTCCTGCTCGCCACATTATTCCTGATGCAGGCCAGAATACCATTGGCCTTCTTGGCCACCTGGGCACACTGCTGGCTCATGTTGAGCTTCCTGTCAACTTGTACTCCCAGGTCCATTTCTGCCTGACTACTCTCCAGCCACTCTGTCCCCAGTCTATAGCTCTGCATGGGATTGTTGTGTCCAAAATGAAGTACCCGACATTTGGACTTATTAAACATCATCCCATTAGAATTGGCCCATCTCTCCAGTCTGTCCAGGTCCCTCTGAAGGGCCATCCTACCCTGTAACAGATCAACCCTTCCTCCCAGCTTGGTATCATCTGCAAACTTGCTGATGATGGACTCAATCCCCTCATCCAGATCATCAATAAAGATATAGCATTTAATCGCTTAAGAACTCCCTATTTCCTCTTACTGAATTTCTGTTTTCTTTAATTGTGAGAGTTAATTGACAAGAGCACAATAAAAGTGAAATGGTAACCATTACTTAGGCAGCATTATCAAACCAGTCACTCCAAAGTGACATTTAAACTGCTTTACTCCATGCAACGCAAGAGAAAATTGTTAACAGGGCAGCTGTAACTTAATGGAAAGCTTCATTTTTTTAACATACCTTTTGGTACCAATTAATTGCTTTCAGTGCTAGTTGTAGACATTTAGGAAGGATGACCTTAAGGAGCTGAGAAATCACATCTTTCTGACTTTACAATCACTCTGTTTGTGTGCAGAGCTGTGCAATTTAAATTTAGATCAGTCCAAAAGATAACTGTTCCTCTAGTCTCAATTTCACAGTATTTTTCAAATAGCTTGTTTAATTATTCTTTTTGTTATGTTCTGCCAAGGTGATTGACCTTAGCTAATAATCAGTTATTTTTTAATAAATTTACTACCCCATTTAATTAACTTTTTGTAATGCTGTACTTGGAGTTATTGAATAGTTTATTGTGCCCCAGCTAACACATTTCCCTGGAAAGAAGAATGTAAAGGAGTATGGAATAGGCCTTGTTGCCATACTGGGGCAAAAGTTGAAGAGCAGTTTATCCATCAAATCAAAGTTCAAACACTCATGTGTTAATACAAACTTAGTGTTTGGAGAAATAGTGTGACCCAGTCTTGAGAGGAACAAACATGATTTCTTCATTGATGTTCACTTTGTTTGATATACGTTTTAATCTAAGTGGGAAAGTTTTGCCTTCTTCTGTGATGTGCAACTTCATCCCTGGAGGAGCAGAGTGAGTAATTGCCATCTGATGCCCAGAATATGTTTATTTTATAATAAAAATAAAACAAGTTTAATAACAGAAAAAAACATTCCCCCACCACTGCTGCCAGACTGGGTGGGTGGATCCTCTGCAATTATGCTCTGCCCTCCTGAACTAGGCAGTGTGGCTTTTTCTCTCTTAATTCAGTTCAGCAGTCAGCTTTGATTTCGGAAATCCTATCATCATTGTGGCTTGTAAAGAGAGCACAGAAGTGAGCAAAGCCTGCTTTGAATAAGAGAATTATAGGGAAACACTGCTAGTTAAGAACAATGTGAGCTTGTGATCTTCTTATCTTGGGCAGCTAGATACCCAGCAACAGCTAAAGTATGTCCAGAGAGTGGGAACAAAGGTGGTTTAACCCTTTGGAACTGCCTCCCCTACCAGGGAGCTGGGCAGGTCTGGCAGCCAGAGCTCACTGCACCTCGTCTGCATTGTAGGTGAAATGCCTTCTCTGTTCACCATGGAAAACTCTCCACGGATCCTGTGTGCAGGATTTCCAGTTGGTTTGAACCTGCAAGGTAGCTGAAATCCTGGAGGTAAAGGCAGAAAACCTGTCTGGCTGCCTGGATTCATGGCAGGGCACCAAGGGAAGGTCACTGAAGTGCTGCACCCACCTCAGTCCTGCCACCCAAGCACAGTCCATCAGTGAGAGTCATGCAGGCCTGTGTCCCCGCAGCTTCCTCAGGCTAAGGCGTGGGAATCCAGAGCCAGCATATCAGGTTTATTTGAAGAGAAGTGAATATTCAGAAACAAACACCATGTGTACGTAGCCCTCTTTCTCACTCTCTGTTTCCACTCCTCCTGTAAGTAGCTGCTGTAGGAGTTTATAGGTGTGTGCCACTTCCAATGAACTTCTCAAAGAAAAAAGATTATGAGACAGCTCCTTGTAAAGCAAGAACATTTGTAGGCTTATCCCTACTCACTTGGGAGTCCCAAAAGGCACAAGATATCTACTGTGAACACATGTGAGAGGAGACGTGGTCATGGGACTCTGAAACTTGTTTCATTCTTGAAAAGCTTCATATCGCAAGTACCACCTCATAGCACCTCCCATTGTGTCAGTCCAGTGTCAAAAATATGTGGACCTGGACTATACAAGTGATCAAAATGTCAATACAACCAAAATGAATTTGCACTTCTTTTTATCAAGATACTTTATCGGCAACTGCAGCCAAAACCCACCCCAAACCTAGTGAGATTTTCTTAATCATCTTAGAGTTATAAAATGGGTAGAGTTTAAAAAATCTCCAAAGCAAAAGTTTTCCTTTCTGTTTCACAGTTAATACCAAAAAAATCAGGAAATTATTTTCAGAGAGATTTATCTTGTAGGACTGAGTTTATAAACACCTCTGAGGGTACATATTGTAACATACCATAGAAATCCCCTGATTTGTAAAAAGTAGATCACACGATTAACCCAATTACCTTTTTTTGAAGGATTTATATCGAAGAGAACCAGGAGGCACAACTGTAGCTGGATATCTAGGAATGTAACGAAAATTTAACATGCTAAATTAGGGACCCTTTTCTCTAAATAGGACTTTGAATGAGTCAAGCAGGAATGAAAGCATGTGTTGAAATCAGATTTCAGGAAAAAAATAAAAGAGGAAGCTTTCATGAAAAGAAATTCTGGATTTCACAACATGCAAAGTCCACTTGGCACCGCTTTCGCAGTTTCCATGCTGCTGAGTAGGGCTGTAGGGCTGGGAAGCTGGTCCTTATGGACTGGTTGGAATCAGGCACTAACCCTTCCTCATAGGCCTCTTGACTTTTCATCTACTGCAGTTACTCTACACCATGGACAGAGGTGGAATCAACTCTTCCACATACCCAATGATTTATCCAAAGATTTAGACCTTGTTTCTCAGGCAAACTATTTCTTATATGCCAAGTTTGCCTTGTGCGATCTATTATGTCCCAAAAGAAATAGCTTTCTGCCTGTTACAAAGCTGTATCCCGTTCCGAAAGTAATATTAATCTCTGGAAGTGAAGAGAGTAAACTGAAAGACTTTTAAAGAAACAAAACTGACCCTACAAAACATTTATGAAGTCTGTAATAAAATTAATCCCTTACAAATGCTTCAGAAACACATGAAAGCTGGCATGCATCTGACATTTCCCCAGCTACAAATAAAAGAAACTTGACTACATAGATCAAACCTTTGCACAATACTATATTTTAAAGCTTAGTCAACCCAGCCTTCTTCTATACAAAGAAATACTAAAACCCATCATCATTCAATTGTAGCAGCACTCACACTAACTGATGACTGCTCTTGTTGCTGAACTTAACAATAAACATTTGCTCATCAAAGATTGCTCAGCTCATCTGCTTCCAGACATTATTTCCAGATAAAACATTGTCCTCAAAAAATTAGAAATTCATGTGAGTACAGTAAAAAGATAAATAAGTACGTATATTTGGGCCGTGCTCTCTGCAATATATATGTATATAAAGCAACAAAAACTATTTACTGACATGGTACCTGACTTCAGCCCTGGAAAGACCAAAACAGCACAGATGTTGTTAGCACCTAAGCCACAAACAGAACGGCTTTTCAAGGCTGCCCTGCTCTCCATAAAGACTCACGTAAATTCAATTTATATAGAGGTAATTAGGGGTGGAAATGGCCTCACTCTTTAGAGAGGCTAGCAAGAAACTTTAACATTCATCTCATGACCAGGTGCTGCATGCACCAGTTACTATCGTGGACCAAAACTTTCTTCACCCCTGGAAGTTCTCCCATGGTTCACTGAGGAGTGCCAGCAGCTGTTGTCCCAAAAGAGAGGCTGAAACGGTCCTGGCAGTGGGGCAACCCTATGTCCTAGCCAAAGGTACACAGTCCCATCTCCATGTGCAGCAGCATAAGGATGGTAGTTCAGGTTATGTCCAAATGAAGCAGCAAAAAGTCCTGTGTTGCCATCTTTCAGAATCTCTGATTTAATTCCATAAACCCAAGAGGGCATGTGTACCTGTTATGCTGTGTCTGCAAATCCCACAGCTCCTTCCCTTGGGTAATAGGAAGTACTTATAACAAATGCCCCAGACAGCTTCTCTCTCTGACACAAGCTGGATACACAGGTTAGAGGATCATCTGGACAACCATGATGGCAGCAAGATATGTTCCATTCACACTGTGAATGGCTGTGCTGTGCCACAAGCTAACAGGCAAAACCAACCAAGCTGTCCAACTTCCCCTCCCAGATTACGCTGTGATCTCTTCCAAAGGTTCCAAAATGTATGTGAGCCAAAGATTCAAATATTCAGAGTGTGAGACTTGCAGACAGTCTTTCATTTAAGCTGTAACACAGATGTCGCCAGCCATCTCCCTAAAACCCAGCTGTGTCACCAGGGGGTGGGAAGGTTGCATGATAAAGAGGAAAGGCAGAGGAAAACAAGATTAGCAACAGCACTAGTCAGTGGTGTAGTCCTACCCTTGGCAGAGACATGCCTTCATAGATTAAACTGCCCTCATGATGAGCTGGCCAAATTCTTGTTAAATGCCTGAGATCCCTAGACAGCTGCTTTTAATGCCTCAATGGACAAGCCGCCTTAGATAATTAAGGGATGACATACCACTTCCCATTGCCGGAAGGTTATATGTATTGCACCTGCAAGATTTCTCAGGGTCTAGCTGAGTCTGAAGCCATCAGTCTTCCTCAGATAATACAACCACTTCATTCACAATTCCCAAACAAAGCCCTTAACCCTTCCATCCACAAACAGCATAAATCCTTAGAAAAAGCAGCAGAGCAAGACTCTGCTACATGTAACTATTTTTAAAATGATAATTTTATGAACAGGACTACATAGTTGGTTGCTGCTAGAACTGGGCACTAGGCTCAACCTTGAAGATCCCTTTCACACCCATGAGGAGAGATGAGGATACTCTTGTCTGCTGCTCATCACTCAACTCCTTCAAATATTAAGGATATTTATCTCCTAATGGCCAGATGTATTTTTAATCTTAGCCCTCTTTGCACTGACTGTAATTCAGATTGTCAGTAGGGCAAATAAATTCCCTGGTTTGATATTTCCATCAAGAGCAGGAAATGCAGGCAATGTACAGGCTGCTGTCATACTCACCCCACATGAAATTGTGTTTTACGTAGATGTTCGTTCTCACCTGCCTTCACTTCCATTCCCACTTTATTCCCTCCCATATGCACTTGTCCTTCTGCTCTCTGACAGGAAGAGAGCCACCACTTAGTGGAGGGTTAGAGAAATTCTTCCTTCTTACTGGCAATCTGGCAAGACTTCCCTGTCCTGCTTAGCGAATCCCAGATCTTGCGCACTAGGGAGCAGCTGAGATTCGGTGGGGAACGGCTGTTTAGAGTCAGGGTGGGAAAATCCTGCTGCCCTAGCACAGAGATGTCATTGGGAGTCAAAGTGATTTCAAGCCATGCTTCAGAGACACAGTCTCATTAGCCCTTTGGGGCTTAGTTCTGTGCTGGTTTAGTCCTGAGCACAAGGTTTTGGAGCACTAATTCTTATGGCAAAGCATGTTCCACCCAAAAGTCCATCTCATCCTTCTATGGAGTTTCCAGGAATTTGTCCATGCACATATACAGCTTGTTTCTTATTGCTGGCTAAGTTAATTCAATATACTGTGCATTTATTATCATCTTAAAGGATGCACTTGAAATATTACTTTGTATGAGCTGACACTTTTTACTTCATAGTTACCCATAACTAAACTACTGGATACTACAGAAAGTTTTGCTGTGACATGGTTTTACATAGTCATCATGCACTACTAAATGCATTTCTATCGGACCAGTTAAAAAAAAAGTAATGGATTCTTTATAGGTGCAACAGTGTTTAAAAAAAAAAAGTGAAGGAAGAAGCAATATGAATCAGTGAAGAATTCCTCCACTTTTAAAAAACAGTGGAAAAGTATTATTTGCTGTTCCCTTCCAATAATTCTGCACACATCATGCTTAGTCTCAATTCGGTGAGATTCAGAAGATGTCAACTCCCTCAGCAAAGCTCTGGACTAGGGAGGGGCAAAGGGAAATGCTTAAGACCCATTTTATAACCTGGGGATTGTTACAACTTTCTGATTGTCAGAGTGATGTTCATCATATGTGAGATTATTTCCAAAGACAAAGGAAAGAGGGAAAATCTTCAAAATCTGTAAGGACACATGATTTCAGAAACACGTGATCAAATCAACCTGAGGCACTACTAAGTCACTGCCTAACTTTTTGGGACACCCCTGTTTGTCTGCTAGACTTTCTGAAGCCATCGGAGCCCAAATGTTAAGAGCTAAGAAACTAATGCAGCTGAAGCACAGTAGTCAAATTATCTAAACACCCCATTATTTAAAGATAGTCCTTTCCCACTTTTAAAGTGTAGAAGGGAGGGCACCCATTGGAAGGCTGAGGCTCACGCCCCTCTGTAATGTCTTCCAGATGTCAGCAGCTTGGTGTCTATGGCATCCTCCAGGCTGTGAGATGGAGTCACCTCTCTAAATCCCTCCCTATCCCAGGATGTAGGACAGGATATGGGACATGTGGGAGTTGATGTAGCCTCATGAAAGGATACCTTCAGACATGTGAGGATCCAAGCTATTGGAGCCATTACGTAGCTCAACATCACCAAATGCTATTTCTACTCTACAGCTGGTTTCCACTTGGTTTCCATATTATTTTAAGTCACTCATGATGGAAAGCTGCCTTTATCACAAAATACTGACGTTAGTACAACAGACACTACATGGAAAATATCCACACTGAACAGCACCCGTGGCTAATGTCAGATAAATCTCAATCTGCCCATCTCCCTTAAATGCCAAATAAAATTTAGAAAACCTTACTTCAGCAACAGCAGTGGAATTACAGTCCCAGACATCTATAGATAACCTCTCCTGTAATGTCTACGGTAACACAAGCCATAAGTAGCTGGAAGTTTGTGCTTGAGTTCTCCAGATGAAGATTGTCAATTTAATTGAACCCAGATGATACCAATAAGGAGAAATCCTCTCAGCTACAGTAGAGACCATTGAAAACTGCACCCCCAACAGAGCCAGTCTGCAGAAGATAACAAGTTCTCTTTTCTTGAACTTGGCCCAGTTTCTTCCCTACTGTGATGAAATTGTCAATCAACAGAGATGCAAAGAAATTTCCCTACAGCATAATAGGACTTGACAATCAAAAAAAGTAATATAAACAATGAGTTTCTGACTCCTGGAGGTACCAGAAATGGTAAAGCAGTGATGTGTACTTCCTTACCTTTATGGCAGTGCTGAATTATAGTGGAGGAGGAACATACAGAGCACTCAGAAGTGGAAATATTTAGGCACTGCAACTGTCGTCTTCCAGTTCTTCTCCCGAACACTTTCTGCCCAGTAGAGCTTTCCAACTTAATTTTCTGGCACAAGCCAGCAGTAGGATTAAACACCTGAGAGCATCTGCTGGATTGTGTGAAGGGGAATAGTTCCCTTGGCAGGTCATAGAGATCCAGGAAACACCAATGCAGGGGTTTTTTTCCAGAATTAAGGAAGCACAATAAAATCCATTGGGAAGATGCATCATCCCTGTTCCCCCCACCCTAGATTACGTATCTGGTTATATCAGAATTACCAGTATCAATTTTTCCTTGTGGCAAGTTTTTAACAATTAAAATATTTTCCTGAACTTTGCAGTGTTCCACATTATCAGTAAAGTTTTCTTCTCGTTTTTCACTGAGAGCATGATCCACTCATTACCAAGATCTCTCCAAGAGGACAATTGGCCATGGTTGCAAGGACAGATCCCTCTCCAACTTGTTCCATGAGACAACAGCTGCCTCAAGATCCTGATGAAAAGTTGAAACTTTACTATTTTGTCTCAGATGCAACACTTCCTATATGCCTCTTCAAGGGTATCAGTATTCCTGGGCAGAAAGAACACTATCAGTTGACCTAGGGACTGGGTTGTCTCTTAATTCAGACTCCAAAACCAAGAACTTAAGGAGTTCAATGTATTGTCCATATATTTTCCAATTGCACAGACTTAGAAAGAGGGTTGATTTGTAAAGAACATGGTCTTACATATGCCTTGACTTGAGGAATGCATTCCTGGGCAAAAGTAAACTTTGGCTATAGCGAGGTATTAAATGTTTTGTGCAAACTGTAAAGGACTTCTTTTACAACAGAATTCTGTGAGATACCAGAAATGCAAAAAGAGGACAAGACTTGACAGACACCAATCAACATACTACAGTCACTGTCATTCTGGGGATACTCCTCTGGGTATAATTAAGGGACAGCTGAGTTTGGGGTTCTGACTGATGATTATACTATAGCCTAAAGAAAAAGCTACAAGGCACAAATAGGTAGCAGAAGATGTTGAATAAGTTTAGCAGACATCTTACATATTACTTTATTGTATAGCTGTCTACCAATTTAGGTTTTAAGGCTGGGGATTCAGAATAAAATTAATCTAGACTTGTTCATATTGGTGCTTGCATGAGGATGATCCCAAAGAGTTAAGAACAGGACCAATATTAGCAGTACTGAAGGTCTTAAGTTTAATTTAATTGTGTGCAAATGGAAAAATATATCAAATAGGAATGTTTTAATTAAAAACTGCGAGGCCAGCAAAGATAAGTAAAGTATTAGTATTATTTACACACTAGATATACATAATTTTTTTTAAGTACTATAGGCTAGTTTACCAGGTACATGTTAGTACACAGCTCCAGAGTCCAAACTCTCACACAGGAGTGGTAGAGTATTTTAATGATTAAAAAAATCTAAAGCATCTACAGTTGTTACTGAAATATCTTTGAAAGGTCCCAGAATATAACTAAAGAAAAAGTGTGATGTCTTACAACTTATGATGTTTTTCAATAGAGGGGTAAGAGTTCCTAACTCAACGTTAGTGTCACAGTCAGGATTAGACTTCTAGAGCCTGAAAATACAGACAGATCATTCCTATTACACCCTGAAGTCTAGAAAAATGAAAAAAGGACTTATTCTAGTGTTATAAGTCCTTGTATTAAGATTTTAAGCGGTGGCTGGGCCCATGAGTGCACTTGGGTTTAGGATTAGGGCTAAGGCAATTAATCCAGATTCTGAAGACACAGGCCGTTATTTCTTGTTTCCTCATGCAGAAGCCAGAAAGGATTGTCAGGGAGGATGGTATGAGTGAGCCTCTGGAAACATCTAGATACTTCTAACTTGGTGTACTGAAGCAATGGGATGGTACAGGTCAAGGCAGATATTGGTGCTACTGAAGATACAATGAAGAGTCTACATTTGCTTTGACAATACAGATCAAAATCTAGGTAATTTTAAAGTTAACATTGGTATCAGTGTTATGGAATGTAAGACCTTATAAATTAATTATTGCTGCATTCTGCAGAGTCTACAATGCAACTAATATATAAGTACTACATCTCAGTTTTGCCTCATTTTTATGTAATTGCAGGTCCCAGGGCACCCTGCAAGTTTGTAATAGGGATGAAGAACTAAAAGCATCTTGAAGAAGAAACTACATTTTTTAAGCATTGAGGAAGATGGAAAGGTTGTGAGAAAAACTGAAGCAGAGTGGCTCTGGACGCCTTATATTGTTTTTTGTTGCATGAGCCACTTCCTTTCTTTATGTTTTAGAGATATAATTAGGTTTTATTCTAGAAGAAAATACGTCTACATTTTCAGATTCCGGACCACTGAGAAGTGGCACTAATCAATGTTGTGTAATGTGGGGTTTCTGATGCAGAAGCCTTGTCAACTAAGTGGATGTTAAACTTAGGTTTAGTGTTTGAAAAGCTAGGAGATCTACACACACTACTAACGGCGACACACAGAGCTGTGACGACCCAAGGATGAGTATCAGTGGGCAGAGGGAGGGGTGCGTTTAAGTCACTGATGACCTACAAGATTGTGGGAACCTTTTGTGGTCTGAGGATTAACGTAGCTAAAAGTATTAGTATGCATCCTGCAGACACCAAGAGGGAAGCAGATACAGTAGAGTTGAAGGGCTTAGACTGACTTTTAGTTTTTATACTCCTATGTGGGTACACTTCAGGCTAGGGTTAGGAGGATAGAGGCAAAACTACCAGACAGGTTATTTTGATTGCATATTGCAGGTAGAGGAGCATCATGGGGAGGAGTGGTGTGTGTGAGGTTCAGGAGCTTTTTTAAGACGTTAAGTAAGGTTTGGTTTCCTGGAGACATCTCGCCTTGAGACTATATTCTAATTTTCATAAAAAGATGTCTTAAACCAAGGCATGGGTTTAGGATTGCATTTTAAGAAACTACAGCAGGGTTCGTTCTTGCTGTGCCTTCTTCAGTTTAGGAAGATGGGGACAGGATATAGATAATCAAAAAGCTGTCTGTCCCATACACTAATTAACAACACAAGGACCAGAGCTCTTGTTCCCAGCAATTTTTTTTGTGTTCTGCAATAATGAGGAATAAAAAAACTTCTGGCTGCATCTGGTTCTGTAAAACCACTCTGCTCCCTCCAGCTTTACTCCAAATCCCCACCCAAACTGAGCCTGAAATGCACTTAAAACAGGAGTTATTTCAGACTCAAACTAAGCTTCTTAATCCTTTTATCAGCTGACTCCACCCTTACCGCCTGTAGCACGCAAGATGGCCATCGGGACCAGGACCCTAAAGGCAAGTGGATGGGGAGCAGTACCTTTCCTGAAAACACTGTAGGAGGGCTTGGGGCTGCCAAACAACTTTTCTCACTTGATCCTTCAGAGCTCTGCAAGTACAGCAAGAAAAATGTGTTTGGCTACTTCCAGCTCCTCATCCCTACTCCCAACCAGAAGTAAGGGGTGTCAAAGTCGTGGCTCCCACCGTTCTCCTGCTCCTGCAGTGTAACACGTGTCACACACTGCACATGTGACTGGCACTGGCAGGAGCGCAGGGGCATGGAGCTCGGCACTGCCACCGGGTAGAAACAAGGTGCCAAGCCAGATAAAACAAAGTGGAGGACTGGATTCGGCCTGTGGGCCATGAGTTTGACATCCCTGCTCCACGTACATAGAGATCTTGCCCCTCAAATACTACTCTTCTCCATAAAACCCTCTTAGTTCTGCAGAAGGCATTAAGAACATTTTGGTTTTCTTCTCCAACTCAGACCTTAAACCTGATGTTAGCTTAGCATATTCCTCATTCCTGGTGGGACCTTTTTTGGTATATGAAAGACACTGGGTCATGCACAATGATGTAATAACTTCATTCTCCCTAGCAGAAGTCTTCTTTCACAAGAGCTTGTTGATGCAGAGCAGCTTAAGAGAAACATCTCTAAATGCATTGAATTCTGCACCCCACAACCAAGGAAATTATGTAGAAAGAACCACGCCCTGCCTTATCTGAGCATCTCTAACTTCTGTCCTTGTGTTTTTAGGAGCTTGGGTGCAGCAAGTACAGCCCATCTGGCTGCTTTAGGTTCTGTCCCTAGCTCTAGCCATCACCCTGACAGTAGTAAACATACTCCAAGACAGCCCCAGCCTTAAGCCCACAAACAGATGTCTCCCTTACTTTTTGTGCCCTGCACAAAACAACTGTCTAGATGCTTTATATCCCCATGTCCTGATTGTAATCCCAACTCTAACATTAGAACTTCCCTGGGGACTATAAGCAACGCTAAAAGCTCTGATTCCATTTAGTGTGAGTCCTCTTCCTATGTTTCTAGTCTGTGCAGGATACAGCTGGTGTAACTTGTTTGGCTGTCTTTTTTTCTCAAACTCTAATTTGAAATGTATTGCAAAATGCAATTATGTAGCAGGACCCAACAGCCTTCAACTCCCAGAATTTATTGTCTAGGTTTTACAGTATGCCTCAGTAAAAAAAGTCTTTAAATACATTCACTTCTGCTATGAGAAATCTTCCCCCAGAGTGATACACAACCCACAAGGCCATCCCATTCCTCAAATAACTTAAGTCAGAGAAGCCAAAGCAGCCAGACAGGTTATTCCTGTTACAACCTGTGGAGCCCAGAAAGGCAGGGAAAGAGCTGCTTTTAGTGGAGCACTTGAATTCACATCACCATTTGTGGAAGGGGCTGGTCCTCTGAGTACATTTAACCCTATGGTAAGAGCTATTTAAGGAGTCCAGAGCCTAAAGCATTTCACGGCGTCATTATTGCAGCATCCTTCAGTGGCTGGACAGGAGATAGGATGTAAGAGAGGACTACTGAATATTGAGCAGAGGTTCTCTTGCTGTTAGAACTACTATCGAGTCACGTTTCAGGTTAGGGTCAGGGAGGGAGGCAGAGAGTTTACTCTTGCTGTATCAGAAAGAGCACAGAAAATCAGTGAGCAGACACTTGTTGGTAGGTCTTGTCTAGCACTAGATAGACCTTGTCTAGCACTTCAAAATATTGGCCTAATTATACAGAATCTGCTGTATTTCAAATCATAATTAGCATAATACTATCCAGGGCTTACAAAGTGACAGATAAATCTGTTACTAAGGGAGCTGGAAGCCTATCAGAGCCCCAATGAAGTGTCGTGTTGCCCTGGTATGCGGCTGGCTAGGGCAGGGGTAGAGGTTAGTCTCACTGTCTTTATGGTCAGGGACTGCCTTAATGACACTGGAGTGTCTTGAGTTAAAAGGAGTCAAAATTCAATGTTGTCCTTTATTTTAGGGACTGTTTTCTGGGTATTTTGTGGTGGATCTGAGCAAAACCGAAGGAATCTAAGCCATGCAGGAACAGTTTAATTGCTGAATGCCCCAGGGATATGGCAGCTGGGAAGAGATGAGGTGTCTGTGGGCGTCAAGGCAGAATATTCTCTCTAACCATAAGACCTTTGTTTCCTGGCTGTAGTGGAGTTCGGGCTGGGGTTTGAGTTAGCACGTAGGAGTCAGTCTCTTTAAAAAAATACCTGCTTCTGATGACCTCCATGTTCCTTAAATGTTGAATTGTTTTGTCTGTGGGTGTCCTCAGTGGTGCCCCTGACGGCCCTGGGCAACCCACTAATGAGCCACGTCCCCCCGATTCCTGCTTCACTGATCCTTTTGGAGCAGGTGAATGCTGGCAGCCCCTTGAGCAGACCAACCAAGGCAGCACAGTGGGAGATGGAACAGGATATGTATCTATAGCCTTAAACACTTCAGGACAAAGGCAGAAACAAATGACTCCTTATTGCATTAACCTGGTGACACCATGGGATTTCTCCACTCCACCCATGCCAGAAGATCTCTCGATCTTCCATGGAATGCCCATCTGGATTGCTGCTTGGCACAGATCACCACTTCTGTGCTCCACTCTCTGTGCTTCTGCCTGTGTACTTGGTGATGTGTATCAGACATCAGTTTCTAATTCTCGCAGGTCAGCAGGTAACCTTCATAAGTAAATGAGCATTCAAATTAAAGACAGAAATGTTTCAACAAGGGAACTCAATCTGATTCTGAGGGTGAAAGATCGAGTTTATTAACTAAGCCACCCACCTCCCCAGGAATATTACATGAATTAAAATCAGACCTCCTCGTGTTATATAGGCAACAGCTGTCATCAGCATAAATTATGCCTGAAGAGGTTTTCGTTGCGCTTCTGAAAAACACAAAACCTTAAAATTCTTCTTTTGATTTAAGGGTTGTAAAGATCTTTTAAATTTATGTGGACAATATTCTGTCTTCTACTTACAGACTTGGGTAGTTGTAGTAAGCTATCCCATAAGGACACAAAGCAGATATCCAGAGGCTTACAAAATTCCTCAACAGAAACCTTCTTTTGTTGTTTAAATAAGAAACCTTCTTTAAACTGGCTGCTGAAAATTAAACAAAATTTTTCAGCCACAAGTAATCTCTGAAACCTACTGATAATGTAGAAGTTTTATTTAAAAAGCATACCTTGAATTACCAGTTCCTTTACAATCGTTAAGGGCATTAGATCTATATAGTTTATGACACTTCTTATAAAAACACTGAGTGCTAAAAGTCAAAATGAACAGCTGATCTTGAGTATAATCAATGCTGAAAGTTCCTGCAGGGCTAGAAAAGCTGACAGTTCACTTATAGCATAAAGAGGAATTGTCGTAACATTCATGATAGATGAAGTTTGAACTAATAAGAAAGAAATCTTCTCTCCAGTACTCGTAGTGATTAGGCATCTTTTCATACAACTCCCCTGAATGGAGATGAGCATTGTTGACTTAATTCAGTTCAGGCTGGTGTAAATCAGGACTAAGTCAATTTTAATCAGTGGTGTTAGTCTAATACAAATACGTTCATCATTATATTTTCTCTGTGATCAAGTTACCATATGTAAGCTTCAGCAAGTAGTAATTTGTTCTAGATTCCCCAACAGTGCTTAGCGTAAAAGGTAGTAACAATAAAGATAAAGCTTTCCACCAGAATTAATCTAGTAATCTGCTTTCTATAGCAAGACTTATGTATACTTTGCACTTGATATGGTGGAGAGGCCATGAGATGTGTTGAATGCTTTCTGGAGAAATACTCAAATATTGACAGTACTTTCTTGTTTCCTTCTTAAGGAATATTAACAAAATTTAAAACAACAATCTACATTTCTTTAGTTACTTATTTAAAAAGAAAATCACTGATCAACCCAGTTGCAGCTGGGTGAATTGACAATCAGTCATTGAGTGGATTAATTTTACACGTGTTCTTCTGAATTATCTGAAAACACAGCAAAACCCAGAAATGTATTCATTCAGTAATACTATTCATTTTAACTTGCAAAAAATGTTCTTCTGTGAAAGCATTACTCCACTCAAGAGTGGTAAAAGCCATTCTGAACCATACAGACCACCTGAACCAGGGCATGCTAGAGACACAAATGCAACACCAGCCTGACCTATCAGGTCTTTGTAAAATCATCTTCTCATTAAGTGTCAGATAATTTTGATTCTTATATACATTTCTGCACCTTTTTATTGGAACGTTACATGGGACACATGGGTGAAATGGCAGTCCAGAGCACCTGACTGTGCTCAGCAAGCTGTCTGCCTTACAGGCCACCTCCTTCAGCCACTCAGTGTCAGCTGCTTCAGTGTGCAGTTTGGGAAAGTATTAATGTGTGGAGTTCTTGTCTCTGATCTTTCATTTTGAAAATGAGCCACACTCAACAGAAATACACTCACAGCCTCACCTCTGGGTGTGGAAGAGTTTCTTTTGCAGGTGGATATTTAAAATTACCCGGAGCTCCTGTTTTAATTGTGGGGAGCTTTCTGAAGTTCTGGTGAGGAAGATTGATTGACACCATGTGGGACTGCAGTGTCTGCATGGTGTCCATCATACAGGCACATGAACATCTGTGAGGTCCACCAGCAGGGCTTTCCAAAGGATCCAGACATGTGCACTTGTGCTTTTCAGACATGGCTGTGGGAAAACATAGGGCTTCAGATCCTCCATTTTGTTTTGTGTGCACATATGAATGCGCGATGCGGTGACACAAAGGTCCTTTGTCCAAAAGAACTTGAGCAGTTTCCAGTGAGGCGATGAATCTCTCCTTACTGGGTATGTAGGGAGGGCTGGCAGCACCAAACCCTGCAGCTTCCAGTGTCACACCGTGAACAAGTGAGAGGCACCGGGTTTATGGTACATAAACATCACTGCCTGCGATCGTTGTCAAGGCAAAGAAAAGGAAACTGCTGGGAAGCATCAAGCCCAGTGCCCCAGCAGAGCTGGCAGGGTTTGCCGGCGTCATGGCGGGGCTCGTTCCCCACCCACACATCATGGACTGGCACCATGGTGTGTCCCCAAAAAGAATATACCCATTTCTTAATGAGAAATTCAGTGATTATAAGGGAGCAATTATCTGAAGACAATATATTCATTTGTGGGTAGGAAGCCCTCCTCCGTCATGCCAGGGATGTGACTAAACACATCTTTTACTTTGGACTAAGTGTTCCTTTCATCTAGACTGTGGCTTCTTTTCACAAATGTAACTGGCTTGCATAAAGCTACCTTTCATCTGATTTCCTAATAAATATATTTCTTAATTCACGTGGGGTCAGTCACTGGTGGCTAGAGTATTTTCTGCAGGAATATGTCTGAGCAGGTATATAATACACCTACTACAACATTACTTGCTAAAAAATGAACCCTACAGGAATATATCACAACAGTGTATCTCAGACGCTGCGAACTGGCCTCGAATGTCCTTCCCTCGCATATCACCTCAACACCGCACTGCAAAGCAGGCTGAAGGAAGATCTCAGACATCTGATTTCTCCCATAGTTGCGTTCATTCTCCTGTTTTCTCTTAAAGAATGTTTTTAAAAGTACTTACTTCCTGTGAAGGAAAAGGATGAACTGAAATCCCTATAAAAGCCTGCTTCTAAAGTCTTGAAACTGGAAATAGTTTCTCTTGCTGGGAAAGCAGTAGCAACTTTAGGGCCCATTCAGCTGTATTTGCTGGCATGTGCCTGAACATGAGGTCATCTGAGGTGGATCTTCATTTCCATCTAGCCCTTTTCATCAGTGCCTATAGGTGGGCAGACCTTGCAGATCCTTGGGGTGAAGGACAACATTCACTTGCTTTAAGTCAGCATACATTTAAGTAATTTTCAGGACAGAGATGGTTCAGAGTCCTGAAGAACTGAGTCACAGGTAGTCATCATCCTGCAGTTAAACTCTTGGTCCCTTTATTCCAATTAAGTAGTAGCTCTTACTCATCTATTTCAAATCATATAGAACATAATCTTTAAAGAACATAATCCAAATCCCACTGCTTCCAATGTAGATGATTTAGTGTTTATCACAGGATACGACTATATACAGAGCTGGAATATACATGGCTTTGAAGTAATCTTTAATAAACAGATCTACTTGCTGCTGCTTAAGAAAAATCCCTACCATCAGATGTTAATCTCTTCTTGCAGAAAACAAAGAACAGATTTTGCAATGTTTTGCTTGTTTCCTACTTGCTATTACCAATGCAGTGGCGTTACTTTAGAAGACAACTGTCCTACTAAGCATGACTATGCTTTTTAGAAAATAATGGCTGGAGGCAACTTAGAACAGGCTCAAAGAGGGGAGAGAGAGAGAGATGGGGAAAGAAGAGAATTGCTTTTGTTCTGATCCATTGCCCTCACTGTTCCTCACATCCTCTTTGATTCAGGTTCTTAGACTCACCATCCTAAACAGCCAGGATCACAGTCTAATTTCTCTCATGTCAGCAGTAATACCAAAGCTAAATTACAGCTACCAGTTTTTTTCTTTTGGAATTTTTTTACTATTATCCTACAATATATCTTTGATGCAACTCCACAGGCTATAGCAGAATAGTTGTCCAAACTGTTCAGTAGATATTAACTCTGATATTAAGCTTTCCCCAAACATGATTTCCATATGTTGAAAGAATGGGGTATCACAGTTTGGAGCCCCTCCTGCATCCAATGTGAATAGTTTAGAAGGCACATTAGCTCTTAAAATCTGCATTAAGCCAGTGTTAAGTCTCAGATCGTATCATATTTTACGGGTAAAATATTACAGAAATGCTATTACTAGCCCCAGAGAGGCAATTAAAATCTAGGGAATTGTGATTAAACATTAAAAATCAGACTAAAAATAAAAAATATACACAATGCGTATACATGGAAATTAAATACCTAAATAAGACTTTTAGAGTTACACCATGTGACGAGTAAACAGTTATGATCAGCTCTTTGTTTGCGGCCTCTAAATTACAGAGAGTTCTGATTTTTTTTCTTAATTATGTCTTTAAGGAACAAATAAAAATGCTGCCAGCTTGTCGGAATAGACACATAGCAGGAGTGAAATTAGGAGTAAAAATGTTCCAAGTGTCTTCAAGAAGGATTAGGAATATTCTGGAAAAGCACACAGATGGAATATCTCCATATATACAGTTTATAATCTTTTTCTCAGGAAGCTGCTGAGAGAGATTAGCAGGCAGGAAGGGAAGTACTTTACAGTCAAGTTGCTGAATAACATTTTGCATCTTGTATTGCAGCCCAGAGCTGCAGTTTATCCATATCAAGACTTGCAGGCCTGTGGGTTTCTGTTTCAGTATTGCATGTTACACTTGTGATGGAGATGTTGAACAGCAACAGCTCTCTATATGTTAAGAAATGTACACATGCAAAAGTAGACCTGTGCTCAAGATCTTACAACTTCAGTAAATCTTTGTTTAGAAAAGGCATTTTTTAAAACTAGTGAGCAAAGCATTATCTTAAATGCAAAGATTCTTGCAGCCGTTGGAATCACCAGTGTTGAGGGAAAATTTTATTTTGTCCTGAGGTCAGTAGAGGTAAAGCTAAAATGGGAAACCTAAAACTGATCTCTTTCTATGAAGACATCCAGATACATAATTGCTCCCCCAAGTACCCTCTAAGCAAAAGGGCAGGGATACTAGCAGGGACACTGGCAACCTGACCCCATTCCCTGCACCTCCTCTCCAGTGCCATAAGTACAAGGAGAGGTGACCAAGACAGTGGCTTTACCACTGCTCACATCCACTGTGGGAGAAGGAGTCAGTGCAGGGTTGCAACACAACTTAGGAAAGCCCTGACCATCACCCAATTCCACACTATCACAGCATGGGAAGAGCTCTGTCTTACACCATAACCTTACATCATGATGAATGGCAAAGGAATCTCGTGCATCCTAGATCACTTTGAGTACTTCTAGTTAATGAACAAATTGAAAAATGTTGCTCTGAATTCCTTCCTGAGTCCATCTTTCCTCCACGTCGTACCTCTCCTACCAAACCTCTACAAGCAAAGACGAAATAATTGTTTTGCAGAATTTTTTTAACCACTGTTGCATGAGTTTCTCTAACAGTGTCCACATTTCAGCTTTTGCTGGCATTGTTATTACAGAAGGGACTGGAAATAACAACTTTTTAAAGAATAAAGGAGGCTTAAGTTACCGAATCATTTCCCACAGCTGCCCAATTGAGACAGCACTGCCACAGGATGCAGTTAGGACAGCATTTTCCGTAACAGTAAAGCTTGTTTTAGAAGCTTTTTCTCCCAGCCTGTTGTTTCTGTCCTTGTGCTGTATTTCAGCATCTTTTTGTTTGCACCAGTGCAACTGTTTCTTAAACCAACCCATAACGCAAATCATGGAAATAATCTGAATTAAGAAACCTTCCAAGAAAAACTTGTGAGCCCGAGGCATTTGTTTTCATCTTTAATGCTTAGTTTTCATGTCTTGGTGACAAAGCCATGCAGTTATAACGGTATGATGAAGGATACAGTGAACTGCAGTGTAGGCAGGAAGAATGGCAGCTTGGAGCTTTGCTCTCAGAGAACCTGGAGTGTGAGGTCCCCAAGCATCATAGGCTGTGCCATGCCCTGCTATAGCCCTTCCGCTCATCCATCCCTCCCTCCTGCCATTTCTCTCACTGGGGTTTTGGGGGGGCATGCTCAGATGCCATAAGCTAGCTGTCTTCCACCAGTTTTTTCAGGAAGTTTTATGGTACTGAGGTTTTATGTTTTTACTTTCACCACCCTAGGTGTTTATGTAAAAGGGAAATGGAATTCATGCTTTGGATTTTGTCATATTTTTGTTTTCCAGCTCAAGTTCCCCAAGAAAACTTTAACTCTTCCAGGCCCACAAGTGCAACCTATCCCACTGTAGATGATATCTATCATACAGCCTGAAAACGAACCTCAGAAAGGTGCCAGTAATAGCTTCTCCTCTGTCACGTCAATAAATCAACCCATGAAAACATGCAGGCAGGTTTAACAAAGTATTAAAAAAAAAAAAAAACACAAAAAACTCACCACATTTTCAGATCTTCTTTAGACACAAGATAAAGAAACAGAAAACAAAGTCAACGTATCTGTTTCCTCCACAGGCCTTCTTTAAAACTAGTATTTTGCCAGTTAGATTAGTGATGAAAAGGAAATAGAAAGATGATACTGGTTGGATTGCCAGGGATGTGATAGTGAGATTCCTCTGCTTATTCATGATGGGTTAATTTAAAAGAGAAAAAACTTCTCTCTGAATAGCCCTCATGATAGTCTTGTGAGACTAGGCAACAGACAGAGTGGAGCCCATCTGGAATCCCACCGGTTAGAGTCTCTCAGGGCAAAGACCTCATATTGCATTAAAATATTAACTTTTAAGACACCATTTGACTCTTGCAGAAACCATATGGCATGTTTTAAGCTGGAATTACATGTAGATTTATGTAATTTTTATCAGTTACTTAACAACTGTGTATTTTGTTCCTGCATTCAGGGCATTAAAGTTCATTAATTTAATTTCGTCTTACAAAGCAGCAACCAAACAGATGCTCAGTGAAGAAGACAAGAAGAAAACAAAAAGCTTTTTCACTCCAAGGGCTCTGCTGTACATCATGGGTGCTTACACAGGCTCACAAATCGCTGGTGGTAAAATGGATGCCTACTGCAAACCGAATACATAGACGTCAGCCTGGGAAGAGAGAAACAGAAAGCCAGCTGTGACACCAGTAGGAATGAACTTCAAATCAATTGTTTGCTGTCATATAAAATCTCCATACCAGAGTCATAACTTTTATTATTTATTCGTACTTGTAAAGCAGTGCTGCTACAGCAACTGTGAAAGGGGATTGTTATGTAGAAATACAGCAGCAAGCATGCTGGACACTCAGGCTTAAAATCCAAGCATCCTGCATATTTCCACAAAACAGAGAATTGCAGGATTTTCCTACATAAAAACAAGCTTGCTTATTTGGTGTTTTATCAATAAACACTGAACATACTTTTTGTGTTCCAAAGAAACCGGATATTTCTCTGACCAAAACCCTTTGTAAGAAGAATTCCTACCCTTGTATAACTGGCTGCAATCCATGCAGAGGGAGTCTTCACAAGACAACAACAATGGACAAGATGTTCCTTGATAAGAATATTTCAAGAGTCACAGTTAAGTATTTCAGTAAAATCAGCCTAAAATGAGATTACTTCTAACAATTCAAGACATCTACAGCACCAGCAACAGAGAAAACCAGGAAATTTTAGTTCTAGGAGTGAAATTCATATCAAAGAATGCTGTGCTTCTATTTCTTCACCGTAGCATAAATAAATGAGATAAATCCAGGCAGTTCCCTGTTCTGGATTTCAAGCAGGGTTTATTGATTAAACAGATTTGGCATATTAATACAGGACATAGTCAACCAAATGTGCACCACAAGGCTGTGCTTATTCTCCAGTTCTGTCCTTCAGTGTGCTTGACTATGGAAGTTTAAAAAAATGTTGAATTTCACGTTATTACAAGGACAGGTCGTATGCCCATCTTACTTCAGTTTCAGGTCTCTGACCACAGCAAGGATCAGATGCTTCTAGAAAGATTACAACAGGGCAAGTATGGACCACTAGAAACCTCTTAGACCAGATGCTAATCTTATTTAAATGCTACTGACAAGATATGTATTCCTAATGTAATTTGAGGAGAAGGAAAATGTAGATTTCTCTGGCTTTTGGAAATGCAGAAAACCTATCCACATCTACTTATAGGTAGGAATAAAGGCAGAGTTCTCTACACAGTTTGTATCTCCAAGGGCACACCAAGACTAATCCATTGTGCAAATTACCTGGCAAGAAATGCCTTGACACATTCTGGAAGTTTGGAAAGAAGGGAGTTTTCTCATCTTCAGAAATAGCATCAATATAACTTAGAAATAGGTGAGCTGATCCCGTGCCCTGTGTCTTGGCAGGGCACTAATACAGTCAGATGGCTGTGGGCACCAGACTATCTCAGCCAAAACCATCTGGGGAATCTGTGCTGAACTGCAGCTGAACCGCATTTAATTCTCACATCAAAAGTTTTGTTCGTAACATTCAATAAATATTTTTAAGGAACACTTTAATAAACACTTATTTTTTTCTCTTTTGCCAATCTGACAGCAAGTATTTTCCTTCACTTTTAACACTAATGCCCAGTGCACCCAAAAAAACCAGCCACCGCCCCATGAGTCTGTGACTTCACTTCCACAACGATTGCAGGAGACATGCCATAGCGGGTCAGACATGGTCTGGGCATTAGTAGACCAGGATCTTCCAGTAGCTTGGCACTGATTCAGTCTCTCTATGCATCACTGTTTCCAGCTGGTAAGTGCAGATAGTGTTGTTTACTCTTCTTCATAAAGTGATTTGATTGATGAAGGTGGAAAAACACTCATAAACTATAATGCTGAAGACGCAAAACCAGGGGGAAATACAAAGATAAACCAGATGTTATTGGTGGTCTGACTGATCTTGGGAAGATTTCTTAGAGTGATGTGGTCAGATATGACAGTGAATTAAAAAGAAATAAAACAGAAGCTAGTAAAATATTATGGGAGACAACAACACAAAGCAATAGAAACTAGCCTGTAGGATAAGAAATTTCTGTTTTGCTGATGGTTGCAAAATTGGCCAGTAAAAACCCAAGGAAACTTTGAGTAGATGAAGACTAGTTTGCCTTGAGTGCCTACAGTTCTTCAATTTTAATTTAATAACATTCACAAGAACACATTCTTGGTTTATTCTCCCATCAATTTATTTGAACTACTTTGTCTTTAAAGTCAACCAAATGTAATAAAAGGATATTTCCTAACATACACTGTTGCAACGAAAAAGAGAACAGTGGAACACATTTTCCCTAAACCATTTACTGCTCTCTAGGGAGATATAATTTGCTTTCAAACTGAACTACATTTCAATTCATAGGACATTCTTATTAGCCGTATTCAACTAAGTAATTGACTTTTTTGGAAGTAGTTCCTTCATTGTTGCAATATCAATTAGTCAACAGGATATCATAAGGTAAAGTGGGAAACTGAGAAGATATACATCTGCTTCTCTGCACTTGGAATAAAACCCTCCTCCTTTTACTTAGCTGATACTCACAATTTTATAACACCATATCTAAATGAGCAATAATTCATTTCTTTATATGGAATTGTGGAAAATGCTGCTACATAAAATAGTCAACAAGAGCATTCCAGCCCTCAGTAGGTAGAAGCGATGTGTAAAGCAGGAGGAGACTGCCATATGGCATGTTACGTGGGCCTCTTCTGAAAGCAGATGCCAGAGCACAGAAGGGAGAAGCACTTTCTTCAACATGAATGCTGTTGTTGCGGTTGAAAGATGATGGCAGCTTGCAAGTTTTGGGAACAATACAGCGAATACCTGGTTCCCTTGATTGACTGTTGCAGTACTCTTGATCACCACAGTTGCTGTTGATGCACGGAAAAATAATAAAAGATGAAGATATGGTAGACTGAGATCTTGAGCAGAAAACCAGTGAAAAAAACAGGAGGTGGAGCTTCTGGACCTACAGCTACGTGCATTGAGTCCATTTTGCGTAACTGCAAGTGCACAAAAACACCACTACACACTGGGGGTTTGGGCACAGAGTGATTTATTTTGGGTGGAGCGTAGTTTCCTTTTGTGATCTGCTTTGAAAGGACTTGCTATACTGGATAGTTAAGGATATAGGAAAGTTCACAGCTAATGACTAAGTGCACAAAAGTAATGTAACCAATGTCATATTTTGAAAGATTAAACTGCCGCTTTTTTGGAAAGTATCAGAAAAAGTAATCTGAAAACCTAAAAAATACTCTTGGGCAGTGGAGTGCACAAACTATGAATTATAAAGGCCAGAAAGAAGATAGTATGAAACTTTCAGTATTGTACACTGGGCTGAATCACCCGTGTTCTTGTGACATGATACAATGTAACATATGACTGTTTCCAACTGAAATCTGATTAGCACCTTCAAGTACAGTAGCTTTTTAGAGCTGTATTCAAACAATGAGGAAGAATTAAAGATGCAGGCAAAAAGTTTCTCAAAGCAAATTATTACCTTTTAATTGAAACCGTAAGGGCATAGTTTTGGATGCAGTAAACACTCTGGAGCTCTTTGCTTCACTTGAGTACAAGTGATTTTAAGCCTATTACTACTTCAATATATTGTACTACTTCCTTCACTTGGGAAAAAAAGGCATGGAAAAGGCAGCTGAAAAATACATTTCCCTCATCCCTGTTATTCTGAATGTGGCATACCAGCAAGCTTCTGGCATGGCAGAGTATAGGAAAGCTGTACATCTACGTGGGAATCGTATACCACATTTTTATGTTGCAGTCTTAGCCAAAGTTTCCTTCTTGTTAAAACATCCAAGGTTTCTGGTAGAAGTTTTACTACAAAAGTTGCATTGTTTCCACTCAATTATGTACTAAGAAGAGTCAAGAAAAATTGTGATATTAACACCAATAGAAACAAGAAAGCCTTTATTATTTGCTGTTGACGAAACCTGGTAATTTGAAGAGAATCCAAAGAATCATGACTAACTTCAGAAAGATAGAGAAAAGTACATTAATTTCTATGTCTTCATTTTGAAAATTGCCTGGCCTTAAACAGGACCTTAATAAAGGCAGAAACTCTGACTGCTGCAAAATTTTGTTCTTTGGCCACCTGTGTATAGGAATGGAAGAGAGCTGGGGAGTGGGGCAAGGCAATTGCTGCAGTGGCATTTTGTTGGCTGGAGACATGGCAACTGGTGGTCTGTAAAGTACACACTGACCACAAGAGATTTTTGCTATTTCCAATTCTTAAATGTCATGAATATAAGCTTAAATGACTCAAATTGTTTCCACACATTACCATTACTGTAGTTACCTCAGGTATGTTCTGTGATTATCGATTAAGTGTTTTGGTCAGATTTAAGTGGAAGAGCAGACAGCAGGGCTCGATCAAAAAATGAAACTGGAAGCACTTGCATACATTTGTGGCTGAGTTGCAGAGGTGTTTTCCACCAAACCCATAGTATAATGGTGTTGAAGGACTTCTCATAGGAGTACAGACAGAAAAACAACATGAAGAGGGAAAATGTGGCCACACAACTACTGCCTCTGCTGAGTTGCCCAGTGGGAGTTGCGTGCAGTGGGAGTGCTACCACCTAGGCAAGCAGAAGAGCTGGGCATGGAAATAAGAATCACTTATTTTCTCATTAAAAAATGAGACTTTTAATGAGATTTCAGTTAATATTACTCTCCTTGTTAGCTTAAAACAATAAATGTACTTTGCTTGTCTACATAAAGCTGTTAGATGAACTCATTTGTGCTGTCAGAGTCCAAAGCTGTCTGAAGAAAGTATCTCTCCTTGCTCAGAATGGGACAAACTGCCATTTTGTGAGTAATTTGGGATGCTGAACAGCATAGAAAAGAAGTCATGCTCCCCTTCATAAGGTAAGCACATGTATATCTAAATAAAGTAGCCACATCAACTAAGACTTTACTCTCTGTGTCCAGCTAATCAGATCACAGTTTTAAAGAGACAGGTCCTTTGTATTCAAAGAGGAGAGGGATTTTAAATGATAATTTGAATTCACCCAAAACATCCACTATCATAGTGGAAGAACTGCAGCTGAGATCCAGTTTTTCACCAAGTTTCTATGATGTTGTGGAACTATCAAAAACACATAATTATTTTTGAGTACATGGGAAATATTCAAGGGCATAAAATTTAGCCAATATTTAATCAACATGCTTTGCTGGTGAATTTAATCTTTTTTTCTCCATTTTGCAGTATGACTTGCATAACTGCTCCACACCAGGTACAACCCCTTGACAGATAGCAGCTGTAACACCTATAGCACTATATGAAAAGCATATGAATTTTCTGAATTGTGTTGGTCTATAACTGATTAAGCAGAGTGTTCATTACCATAGTATACACATCTATTGATAGTTTATTCTGATGTTGCTTCTGCTGTAGAATTATTTTAAATAATGTGATTTTTGGAATGAAAAGTATGTATAGGCAATAGCTGGATTATGTAGTACAGAGAACCATTAAAAGTGACTTCTGGATAAAATATTTTGAGAACAGATTTGTAGATACTGCAGTGGCAGAGAAAGAGGAGTTCAAAACTCTAGCTTGAAAAGTCTGTAATTTTCTAGACTTAATGCCCATTCTACTTCTGGAGGCCTTCAGATAGTTCCCACACAACTGGCAGAAAAGGCAGCAGTGAGGGAAATATCTTCCCATCCCCAGCCTGATGTTGCAGGAGTTGTGTTAGGAAGCAGCCTTTGAAGAAAAAAGCAATTTCAAATCCCACCAGTTTGTCAGATTACTTAAAATGTTTGATTGAATGTCAAAAATATTTCAATGAATTGTTTCACCACTCAGATCTTGTTTCTAGGACTTCTTTTGAGAAAAAAAAATCTTGTATCTTAAGTAATTAACTACTTAATTTCAGGTTTCTTCTGATATGTGTTCATAATTCCATTCTGCATATGTGACCAGAAGCAGTATGGCTTTGAACCAGTTAACCTAAATCTGGAGAAATACCTTTCCAAGTCCAGTTAGGACAAAACTTAAAACCTCACATCCAGCTTCTCCAATCTTCCTAATGCTCCTGTTTTACCCTGGCATTTCACAGATGACTGCAGGCATGTCTCCCACACCTATTTAGTTCATGCCCAGCAGTTCCACAGAACCGATCACCTTTCTTCCAAAGGGATTTGGACTGCAGGGCACTGACTTAAATAAAGTGTGTGATGCCATGTGTGCCATAAAGTAGCATGACATTATGATTCACATGCTGCCTACAGATTTTTTACAATTTCTTTGTATTGTAGGCGTTGTACTCCTTCCTATCATTTGGAGAAACTCCTGGAATAATAATTGGTGTCTGTAACTGTTTTTTTTTCATTTCTGTCATTAAAGCTGCTTTCAGGGCCACGCTGAAGTTACAAAAAAAGACTTTCCCACATCATAAATCACTGTAGTACTTGGTGTGCACTGTATCAATAAAAAGATTAGCTTACTTATAGGAAAAGGATGACAAAGTCCATGATTGTCCCAGCTATGAGAAAAATGAGGTTCTGTTTTAGCTAAACCACCTGGTAACAATGTCACATTTTAACCTGCAGCTCTTCAGGTACAGTACAATGCTCACAAGTGGATTTTATCTTATGCGCAGCATAAATTAGTGCTATTAACCTTATAGGTCAAACCTTTGAAGTCAAGCGGGCATTTTGCTATTGACTTCCGTGGAGCCAGTATTTCATATTTATTTCCACTGACTATTTATTTCAAAGCATTGGGAAAACTTTCTGCTTAGAAGCCCAGAAAAGAAGTGTGAAACAGAAGGGTGTGGGAAGAGGGATTTCTCCCTTGGTGTGAGTGCAGCATTTTCCGGTACTATCTCAACTGACAGCAATCTATGCAGACTCTAAGATAGCCCAACAGGGACGAGCAGAATTATTTAACATACCTACAGAAATCAATCATAATGGCTTTCCAGGAGTGGAGAGAGAAAGTGACAGGCAGACAAATGACTGAAGTGAAGTTGAAGCAAACAGAATTGATGCTTGCAGAAGGCAGAAGAGGCTAGATTTAAACTTGGAATCATGCCGCATTGAGAAGATGGAGAAACTCCCATCAAGATCCCTATTCAAATTCAAGCTTTTAAGGTTCATCAGAACAAAAATTGAGTAAGCCAGGTAGAGGAATTTGAGAGAGAGGTAATGCATATTTTGTTCCCATTCAGTGGAAAAGGAAAAACACCAGGCTCCACAATTTTATTAGTTAAGCATGTTAGGGAGTGCCAAGAATTGATAGTAAATTTCCAAAAGGCATCGTTTCTGTCATGAGGCAATCGTATTCTGTAAAAAGAGAAACAGCTAGCAATGAAAAAAGTGTCAAAAATGGGGAAAAAACATCTAGCCAGGGACTGCTGACAGTGAAGTGCACACTAAGGAGCTATTAGTGTAGGATTTTCCTGGACTGCAGAAGGGGAGAACCACGGTAAACCTGAGGGGTATGGACATAATTAGCAATATGTAAGAACGATCCCCATAACTGAAACGGTGCATGGCAAGCACAGGACAAAATGATGCCTCTTTCCAGTGGAGAAATCTGATCTAATCATACCTGTGGAAATCACTTAATCCAAAAGACTCTATTCAAAATGCTCAGGGATTGGACTAGATGGCCTTTAATGGTCCCTTCCAACCCAAACTATTCTATGATTCTGTAGTCATAATGGAGCCCAAGAAATCAGACTGAGTGAGCCACCCCTAAATAAGCCCTATTCAAGCATGTTAGACAGCAGTTCCAACCAGCTCAAAGAATTTACACAAATCCTCATTTCTGAATATAGTGAGGGAGAGACTGGTTTCTAGTGAGCAGGTAAGAGAGCCTTACAAGATGCTCAAGTGGGTTTGCATACGGTTTTCTATTCCTTCTAAAGGAAAACCATTTGGCAGCCTTTATCTTTAGTATTTCCATTACCCCTGGGCTAATTTTTAATTTGTAACTGTGGACTTTACTGGGAAGGTTGAAAATAGAAATTCTTATTTCTCTGTGCATTTCCTTCCAGGCAGCCTACACAAACCCAAGTACTATTCATTGTTTTAATGAGAAGAAAAAGGAACAGCATTTCAGCTACCTGTGGGGTATCCTCATTGTGTAGCAAAACACTCTACAAGGCTTCAGGCCCTCAGGTTCCTTGTTTTTTTTTAGAAACGTGAATATATTTGTTTTTAAAGGAGCAGAACCTCACTGCAGAGACAATGATCAGAGGAAGCCCCAAACTCTCAAAGCAATCATGCATGTTGAAGAGGTCCCTTTTCCTGGCTGCCTGATGCAATTCAGGATGCGATTTGCTGAAGTTCCCAAGCTGTCAGTCATGAACAAGATCAACACGAATTGTAGTTTACATGTATGTCGTGTAGTGTGATGCCCAATGCTAGAAAATTGCAGTCCTGGTATCTCAGGTAGGTGTTCCAAATTCAGCAGGTAGTCTCTAACCTGAGTCTCTGTGCCTTAGGTTCCCAGCTGGAAAATAAGACCATCCCCACAAGGAGATCATATTGTTCAATCCAAAACAAAATTGCTTGTGCATACTCATGATTTCCATGTAAGTAGGAAAGTATATGCAAATGCAATCTTTCAAGTTCATATTTGACATAGAAAAATGAAAGACCTCTAATTTTTCTCTTATCCTATTTCTTGTAGAAACTGTTCACGGTCCTCAGCACAAACTAGTGAACGGTTGCATGTCCTGAAAACACATTGTAAGGAAGTAATTATACATCATAAATATTTAATTTAATAGCTTAGTTAACATTTTTACCCTGGTTTAAAAGTTTATTTTTTTCAGCAGGGAGCTTATGGAAAAAGTGATAATATACAACTGTCAGGCTGCATCCTTGTGACACTGGTGCAGTCCCTAGTGACAGCTGGACACAGGTACATGGATTTCAGCCACCTGAGAAAACGAAGCAGCAGTGGCAAACCTTTAACCAGGAAACAGTAAAGTGGCAGGGCATGTAGTGCTTTGTGTGAGGATGGGAGATGAATAATAAGACCAAACAATCTTTGTTTTGTTTCCAGAGGGAAATGTGCCATATCCTACTTGAACCAGGGCCTGACCCGTTCTGCTTCAGGGTGCCTTTTCCCTGGCTGTATCCTCAAGAATCTGCTGATCACAGCCCTGCTTCCAAGGATCACATTACAGAGTCAGTCTGTCTGATTTCCAGTCTGATGTTTGCAGCATCTCCCATCTGGTTGTCCTGTCCTCATCTCTGTTTTTCTGTCATTTCTCCTCTTACCTAGCCATCTTAATTTGTCCCAAACCAGTCCCTTTAAAGGCAAGATTTAACACATCCAGTGAAACTTAGGAAAAGAAACAGGAAAACATATTATTATGGCGACAACAACAAAAACACAAGAGTAGCCCATGTCTCTCCTCCTAAGGCAGAAGATTAGCACAAGTCCAGGTCTGGCTGTTGTCCAAGGACACATTGTAGCAGCTGTACACATGGTAGAATGAGAACACACGAATAAAATAATTGCTTTGTGTCCTTGGTGTCCTTCCCTGAATCCTTTCATTGTCCCAGGGACACATAAAAAGTTTTTTCTTCTCTCTGCACTCAACTGCTCAGCTGGATCCCGTGGTCTGTCCTGATTTTAGAGTCATGCTCAACATGGGGATGAGTGTGTTTGTCTGCTGAATCACAACTGTCTTGGTAACAGTCATGCTGCATTGGATTTATTTCCCACTTTCGAGGACTTTCCTGCACCAGGCAGCACCGCTTCTGGGTACAAGTCAGCAGCTGAGGGAACTGGGGTTGTTTAGCTTAGAGAAGAGGAGGCTGAGGGGAAACCTCATCACTGTCTACAACTGCCTAAAAGGAGGTTGTAGCGAGGTGGGTGCTGGTCTCTTCTTGCAAGTGACAGGTGATGGGACAAGAGGAAATGGCTGCAAGTTGTGCCAGGGGAGATTCAGACTAGACATTAGGAAAAATTTCTTCACTGAAAGGGATGTCAGGCATTGGAACAGCTGCCCAGGGAGGTGGTTGAGTCTCCATCCCTGGAGGTATTTAGAGACAGGTAAATGAGTTTGACAAGGATATCGTTTAGTAAGTGAACCGGTATGGTTGGACTCAGTGATCTCAAAGGTCTTTTCCAACCAGATGATTCTATGATTCTGTGGGGTGGGCGCAGGTGTGAAATAGGATGCAAAGATCCAGGAGGCTTGAGTACTGCTGCAGAATTATATGGTTCAGCATGCATAAGGCCAGGCACAGCACAGACGCACTGGAATTTCAGACAGAAAGCTATTGGCTAGGAATTTGTTTCCTTTTTCTTTCAAGAAGCAATGGAATACATTTTTTCTATGACCCTCTTGCTAAGGGAGCTGGATTGGTTTTGAAGAGACAATGCTTTCAGAGACAAAAAGCCAGCTTGAGACAGGAACAAGCAAGGAAAATTTCTGCACAAATAGTTAAATCTATAAGTATGAAAACCAGCCCTGTAATTAGCACTGGGAGGCATCTAAACACGCAAACACCTGCAGTCCCCTCGTGCTGGCCCAGTCTCATGGGGTTTGCTATCAGCCTTTGACTTGGGATATTTCTTCCCCTCTTCCTCACGCCTACCTTCATAGGGGGTTTTTAAGGGAGTTTGTCAATAGCTTTTTGACAAGTCAAATAAATTATGTCAATCAGTTCCCCTGCCTAGATATTTAGTAATATTTTTAAGAATTCTATTAATTTTATTAGTCATCATTAATTTTCAATTCAGATATAATGTTCCTGTTCTGTGCAACAGCAATATTTACTGATACTATTTTACTTTTAAGTTAACGAGATTTTCTGCATTGGTAGTGTGTGAGTACATATACTTTGACAGGGTTCAATGCACACAGTGATGAGGGCATTGTAAATACCTAGACAAATTAATAATGTAGCACCAAAAAGAAACACAAGTCAGTTAATATTAATGCTAATATAAAAGTGCCTAGAGCAGCAGACAAGATAATTTTTCTCTTTGTCAGGAATAAAGGGAGATCACCAAGGGCCCCATGTATGGATTGCATAGCTTGGCTTTAAAAACACTAAATGATTTGAAAAAAAAAACATTCTAATTCCTTTTTAAAGAAATAATCAATACTAGTTCTCTCTCTCTGACTTGGTAAAGAAACTGGAGCTATGCACTTAAACCAGGGCTGTCAACTTGTGTTGACAGACCTTGATGAATATAATTACAGGGCACCTAACTGGAGTACCAGTTGAGGAAGAGAAGTTAAAATGAAGACCTAATATTGGAAAGAATTGATCAGCCTTCTTTCCTTTTCTCTCTGGAGTCTGCTCAAAGCTCATTTATTGGAAAGACTGATGGCAGCACAGAGACTGCGGGACTAGTCCAGGCTCACTGTGCAATGCACTTAAATGATTAGGGAATATTGGACACCTTGGAGTCGGCTGTTTGTCCTCCAGTCTCGGAGCTGCACGGCATTGCCTGCCAGTTGTGCATCAGCGCAGCCCCTCACGGAGCCACTTATTGCTGCTGATGGCACAGAAGCCCTCCCTGATCAATAGCCCCGCTCCTCCACTGCCTTGGCTGAGAGCTGAAGAGACTAGTTGGTGCATATGTGATGACTAGAATTTAATTATATATCAGATTGATTTTCAATTACAACTTCAAGGAGCTGCCTGGCAGGATTACAAGTTCATGAGAAAGACCTTGTGTCTCCTTTCTGAATCCTTTTCTCCCCATATCCCTGCACTATGTGGAAAATTTTATAGTCTCTCTACCTTCAGCTCTCTGTCTGAGGATAAACACTTCAAAGTTTCCAGTAATAACGAGAAGATCAGCTCTTTCTGAGACTGAACCTATTCAAGGCTGGAAGAGGAACTGTTAAGATGTGGAATAAAATTTAAAAATCTAGTTATAATGGTGATTTTTTTCTCTTTAATATAAGTTTCCCAGTGATGAGTTAAGAAGCAGAATCTACCTTCAGACTGAGAGGTTTTGACCTTGGGCATGGCACCAAAGGGGGCTGAATTCAATCCAGTCTGTAGAAGTGGGAACGTGTGAGTAATAAAATATTCTCATTTTATAAACTCTTGAAAACTTGGTCCTAGGTGAAACTGGGAATATTCTTCATACAAAAGCAACCAAGTAGATCAGAACCCAACCCCTTCTAGATCAGTTTTATTTATTTTGGGTGGTCTTATGGCTGTTAACATCTGAGATATTAATAATATTTTCAAAAAAATGCAATCAGCATATGAACTGTATGCTGGGTATCTACCGGAAAAAATGAAGATAGATTTAGATTTCAGGGGAAAAAAAGATATTAGTAAAATTTCAGTGTTGCCTCTGATCTGCTTACTCCAAAACTGGGAGACAGAACTTACCAGTGACCTCAAACTGAAATATTTTTTAAATTATAAAATGTTGAAATCTTCAGAAAAAGAAAGTGGACCTAAACATTATTTTGCTGTGGACAGAAAAAGAAAACTCTTAGCAAATTAATAAAGAACAGGGAAACAGTAACAATCAAAGGACTTAGGCTTACATTTACTGTGACTGAGAATGTCTTTGCTCCTGGTGTTGGCAAATGTGTATGACGCATCCACCTCCACGAGTACCACTGGCTTTTCCAGTGATGGCATGTGAGCTGCATCACAGAGCCATGACACTGAGTATCACTGATAAGAGAGCATCAGTGTCTGCCTCAAGGGCTGCAGGAGGGACTGCAGCCCCCTTGCCTGCAAGCGTGGCCATAGGCTAGCACCACATTTGGCCAGACACCCTGCCTGCCCAAACACAAGCGTAGCAATACCAGGCAAATGCAAAACACCTTTCAGAAGGCACATTGCTATATACATACAAATAGGTTTATGCTATATACACTAAAATTAATCCTGAGTTCTGTAGCAACTCCCCTGATTTTTATAGAATAAAATTTTAACCTGTTACTTCTAGGAAGCTGTACTGGAATAGAGATACAACTAACATTTAACCAGGGTGAAGCCATTCTTTAATAAACCTGGAAATTGCTAGATCCGTGCATTATCCAGATCCATTTGAATAACAGTATTGGTGTAACATATTCTTATTTAGATTTTCTTCATTTTCTGAAAAACTTGTCATGTATAAAACTCCAGCTGCTTTCTTGAGACATCCTATCTACAATGCAGATATGGTTCACTTTGATTTCCCTTCCAGGTTCTCACGATAATCATGATTTTATCTACTTTATTATACTTCCCCTGTTACATTTTTCCCAAAAATAATACTCCTAGCTGAATTCATGTCTCTTTTACAAGCTTTTAATCGCCATTCTTTCCCTTCCACCTATGTTTTCTAATTCTACTCTATCCTTTTTGATCAGTGGAGAACAGGTTTGCACATGGTATTCATGATCCAGGCACACCTTGTATTTATACTACTTCATGTTGACAATTACTGGGTTTTTTCTTTACTCCCTTTGTGATAATTCCTAATGTTCTGTTTACTTCTTGTGATTTCTCCCATCTATTAAGTTGATGTTTAGATAAAACTATTTACCAGAAATAACTTTCCTAAGGATTATAGAAAAATGAAAGAGTTCAGGTTGGATTTTGGGAGGTCATTGAAACCAACAGCCTGCTCAAAGGTATGAAATACTGGAAGACTCCCAGAGCCACCTCTTGTCCAGGCTCAATACACTTTGATCTCCAGCCTCTCCTTGCAAGACAAATGTTCCAGAGGCCGCCAATCTGGTGGCCCTCCACTGAACTCTGTTACCAAAGCCTTTCTTATACTGGGGGCCAAAAACTGGAAACAGTATTCCAGGTATGGTCTAATAAGTAAGGGGGAAGCCTCACTTTCTTTAATCTGCTGGCCATGCTACACTATCTATTTATACAGTTATTTATGCAACCCAACCTCATGTGCACGTCTTTTCATCTGTCAGGATTACAAAGTTCAACTATCACTTTGTTACCCAGTCACTTGGCACTGTGAGATCCCTCTGCACCTTACCAGTTAAATTTGCTTTCTCTAAGATGATCCAGTCAGTAAGCATTGTCATTTCAGTCTTAGTTCATTTCTCCAGGTTGTTTCTGAATATATCAATACGTCATGGTAGTGTAATAACTGAATTTATGCCACAGAAGCAGTTATACCTTCATCTAGAAAGTAGGATTAGCCTCAGCCTTTCAGAGGTCTCAGCAGTGTTCAAAATATTTAGTATATTCTCCATCCCTAATGACTGTGTCTTTGTCTTAAAGTGAGCCCAATCAGCAAACCAAGCATGCCTCTGTAGGCAGCCCCATCGCAACCACAGAGAAGCTTACAATAAGCAGTATTATAGCTGGCAATAGACAAACAGAGGAAGGGGTATTCAGTGTTAAGTGTTCAGAGGCTGAGTTACAGTAGTGATGCACAGCACCTCAGTGGGGGGAGGCATGAATAATAACAATATCTTGTCTCTGTCTGGGTTTCCGAACTCCACCAAGATCAGGTACACAAAGTTCACCTAATCAAGAGAGTCCATCTGTAGAGCCAACACATGTGGCTGTAACAGATACTGGCCTTTTATGTGAAGGTGAGAAAAATTCTCAATAGGGAGGACTCAAATGCACTGAAGCAGGTTGGACTGTCACCACCACCCCTTCAGAAGCCTCCGTTATCTCTTTTGCTTCTGTTTCTCAGATTTCCCTTGAAAGCTCAATTGTGTCTTTGACATGAGGATGTTAGAATGAAAATGGAAATGTCCAATGTTCAAAGACAGAGGTCACTTCAATGCTTTCAGGAACTCAATGAGACAAAAGGAAAATATAAATTAACTTTACTACAAGATTAAAAGCACTTCATGATTCAGGTTTTGTTCTTCTCCTGAGGACTAGACATCTCCTTTCAGCCAGGATTTCCTGACATCAAGCAGTCAGGGTGTGAAAAGGGCACAGCACAGGGACTCCAGCATCAGGGCAGCAGTGTAACTCCCAAGGGAGAGTCTCATTCACCATTTCAGTGCTCATTAGAATATTTTCTTAGACAATGATAAATCAAGGATTAAGAGAAAGGATATTCACATAGAAACAAGCCCTTGACAGAATAGGCAGCAGGATGTTTTTGTACCTTATCAAATAGAAGACACATCCTGAGTGCTGCTGTGTTCAACCCTCAAAAATAAGAGTAGCTTTACAGCAGTAGCACCACACATAAAGGAGTAGAACAAAGTTTTAGTCTTAAGAATCAAAAGCAAAAGCAATTAGAGGCAGGTCAAAATCAGAAACATTGGTATTTAAATCCTCGTGTGCTTATACCTGTTTGCTGCAGATTGTCTTTTTCCCCATAAGGCCAGGATTCAGAGGCTGCCCACACTTTGGAAAAAAGGGTTCCAGAGACCACAGCTTTTCATAGCCACTTTTTCTTTTGTCTTACAGCACGCTGACAACAACTATGTCTGTTGAGCTTAACATTCAGTGCAGTAAAACAAAGTGCTTTTGAGAAGACTCTGTGTTTTCATCCAAGAGGACTGCTCAATGTTCTTCAAGGCAACTGCTAGAAGATCAGGTGGTGAGAAAAGATTTAAGATGAGGACTCTGCAGTCTCACATATCCAGTGAGCTGATTCTTCTAATATTAAGGCTCCTGAACCTCCACCTAAAATGAACTAGATCAAATCCATCACATTATTAGTATGTTCAGCAGGTTGCCTGTGCTGATGTGAAAGGGCTCAGACACAGTCTTATCATCCTATTTATCAAAGAGGAGAGTGGTCAGTGCACTGATTGAGTGCTGCCTACTGGAAGAAGAACATTTTGCTCCTGTTCTGTGATTTCCCCTCCAATGCCAAAGTCCTCCTTATTTTCTAAAATCTTAAGTTTGCCTCATCTTCTGAGCCCCCTGACATTGACATTGTACTTGTTTTTTCCAGTCTTTCTGCTCTGTGTCTGATCCCTGATCTGCTCTTTCACTTTTTCTTTTGCTTCTTCAGATACCACCTTTCCAAACCTGAATCTCAAAACATGTTCTAGATTTCTTCCCTTACTGTAAACAGAATGATTTCTCATTGCATATTTCCTGCTTCTACCACAGTTCACACTCTTTGTCTTGACTCAGCCTATATTTAACCTCTCTATAATGTACAAAGTTTTCTCACAGTGCCCATATGAAAGTTACATTACTCAAATTTTTTCCTGTGTACTCCACTTCTCTTTGTCAAGTTTTCCTCAGGATGCTTTGTAGGGAGGATGCTATATAAAAATTTATTGTACAGTATCCTAGGGAACTGGCTGTTTTAGTCTTATCAGTGGCATTATTAGAATGAACTATATTATAAGGAGATTTTACGGGAATGACAGAAGCCAGATTAAAATTCTGCTCACATCAAAGAAAAAGAGAGAGCTTGTAATATAGGAAAGGAATGGATGTGGTCATAAAGGATTTCTCTTTAGCTTTCTGTAATCTAAAATAATAATAGGTCTTTACAACCCAAACTTTTGTGTCTCTCCCACAGGCTAATGAAAATTTTAATGTGCCTCTTGCCACATTTTACATTCAAGCAATAGAACGAATATTTCCAGAACCACTTTTTCCCCTTTTTTTTGTTTTTTTTTTTTTCCTGAAATCACTGTATATCCTGGAAAATACTGATCACTATGCTGAATATCATCAAGAGAAGATAATAAATGGCATCATTGCAAACTTGCACCGCCAAAGCTGTGATACCAAATTCCCAAGGGCAAGACTGGAAAATCAATCAACAATCCTCAAGCAGTGGTTGTCATAAGTGAACAGAAACCTGCCTCAAGGAAGAACAAGGCAGTGGCACTCTCACTGCATCTGAAAATCTGTAATTACAATGAACTTAAGACCAGACTGTTCTCTGTGTGCATCAACTATCTGGATCTCACCTCATCTGTGCACAGAGCCCTGCAGGACCTGACCCTGTGGGATTCCTTTGAAGTTGGAAAGCAATAAGGTTGTCCTCCATTCCATGAAAAAAATCAGCTGTGGGAACATGGCTCCAGGGAGAACAAGCCCCACAGTCTCTGTTCGTTGCATCCTGAGGGACTGTGAACCAGAGATCCTTGCCCATTGATGCCATGGCCCTGAGGCTTCCCACCCAGCCCTGCCACAGGCTGTAAAGCTGCCAAGTGAACAACCTGGAGGAAAGCAAGGAAGACTCTCTATTAGATGTTTTCTGAGTCTTTTCCACCTTTATATATTACTTTTTTACTGCAGGAGGCTCAGCGTCAGGAACCAAGAGCCCACATAGAGCTTGATCACATAGTAAATGTGTTGCCAACATGGGTGGAGAGGAGCAGCCTGAACACCCAACACAAATGCGCTTAGAAAAGCAAACAAAATTGCCCTTTCTGTTTCTAAGAAGTCCTGCAATTTTTCAGCCTGAATCATCATTTTCTTTTGAGAGGTTGAATTATTTGGGAAGGAGACAGTCATACTGTCTAGCACAAGGCAACCAATAGCCGTGCTTTGAAACACTCTCGGAGACACTGCTCCTCTTTGACTGTATAGGGAAATTGGCTGCTCGGAGTTCCCTGAATCATCCTGCAATTAAATGTCTGCAAGGAGGATTGCAAAAACGCGTGTGATGGTGAAATATTTGTCTCTGACAAAGCTGTAACAAGTATGGATCCGAGGAGCCTCTCTACTTTAAGGAATTCACCATTCACCATTGTACTACTATAAATGAAGTCTGTTGATGAAGAAGCAGTTGGCATCAACTAAGGCTATTTTGCCAACAGGTAAACAAATGAAGTATAACATCCTGACAAAGCACTTTCATGAATGCGTGACAGAATCTATGTTCTGGTTCTCTTTATATAAAAATGCCTCCAATATCAAAACCCAGGCTAACATCACCGTACAATACAACGTGTCAAGCTTAAAGCCTGAAGATGGGCAGAGATGTCCCATGAGCCAACTTTGGGAACTTCATTGTGCAATCGTATCTTTCCTGTTGCCTAAGACACTTTTAATAAAGTGGTTTCAGAAAAAAGGTTGAAAATGGCTCAAATTCTCATATCCCACAGACTCACATTCAGAGGGTAAACAAATCATGACAGTTTAATGGCAAGTCAAGTTTTGAGGCAAGACTTGAGACACTTTTGTGATTGACTATTTTCATATCTCCATTTTCTGTGTGGCATGTGAAGAAGCATAATTACTTGAGAAGTAGTCATGTTGAGAGTTGTATCTAGGCTTATCCAGACCCAAACTGGACCCCTCTCCATTTTCTCTGACACATGGGAGACTTTTGTTTTGAGGACTCAGTTACTTTTAACATTTGAGTTGTTGAAAAAAAGGAAAACCATTGTTTATAACAAAGCATCTTGGTTTCCTTGGCCTGTGTTATTAACAGGTAACTGGTTTTACTCTGGTAGGCCCTGGTCCATTAGAGCTACTTCACATGCATGAAGTGGTTTTTGGGCACAAGACAGCTGGAAAGCAAAGGACTCCCTAATTTTTGCAATTCTCTGTTTCTTGCAGGATATTTAGTGCATGCTATGCCCCATTTTGTAGCTATACCCAGTCATGTATCTAAGGATTGCAATCCTGATTCATATTCCCCACTGGAGGCTACCTGAGCATCAGAGCTCTCACCTCCATGATAAGCTGAAGGGAAATGCGTCTAATTAAAACTGGTAAAGTTTTTATTGAGAGTAGCTCTATTCTTTGTAGGGAATTTCTGTGAGAAATCCTTCTTTTCCACATAGAATTTATATGGGATTTTTTTAATAAAAGACAAATATTTGAAAACTCTCCTTTTCCTTAACAGAATGTCATCTCTCCACACTTCCCTGCAATGGGGATCTCCAGCAGGACTTCATTCCTCACAATTGTGGTGAAGTTTCGCTGTGATGGAAGATCTTCTCATATAAGGGAATTTTCTGCACACCCCGCACATCCTTCAAAACAAATTCTGGTCCAAACTCACACCCACTGGAATCAAGTGGAACTGCAAAGGCAGACTTCAGGCTTTGAATCAAGAGCAAAAAAAACACCTCACTCATTTTCCCTGGCTCTCTCTCTTCTGCACTTTCTTTTCCAAAACAGAAGGAGGGAATCCCAGAGCATGTAGTTGTTATTCACCGTTTTCTTTCCCTCTTCTCCACTGAGGTCAGGAAATAAAGCAGCCTGAAGGTATGATTTTCTACACATACTGATGCATCACAAAGTAGCCGGAGGCAGGATGAGCCTCCGTGGCTTCTGCGTTGTTGCCATCTGAAGCTCAGGCAGGAAGAGCAGGACCCATTTCAGCAGTCATTGTTGAGGCTCTGAAGCAGACACCGGCCACTCAATCTCATCACTTATGCAGCTTTTCTTCTTGCTGCACTGTGAGGAAGGATCCTGATACGAGACGTCCCAGGCAGCTCTGTGTCATAGATACATTTTTCTTGCGCAATTTTCCCTGTCCTCTTTCAGCGTGTTGAGAGATGTCGTTGCCATCATTGCTTAACCCAGGTTTTGTGCATCTATCAAATACAAGAACTAAACACACAATTTTAAAGCTCAATGCATCTTGCATTCAAGGACGCAGAAGAGACTTCTTCACAGAAAAAAAGGAGAGTTAAAAACCGTAACGGCTAATAGTAACAGCTGAATATTATTTCCATGAGCCATTTCTTACCAGGGCTAAATATGTCTGCTTTAAACAAAAGGAGATACGCAAGCATCTCTCCTGAAACTGATTATACCTCTATTTATTGCTGCTGCACTAATAGAGTGGGAGGCAAAGGTGGGTTTAGCAAGGATTAGCCCTTAGCTGCCTGCACTCAGGCCATCATCACTGTTCGGTGTCAGTGCAGGCGGAGACTACACAGCTGCAGATACCTGTCCTGGAGAGTAGCCTGGAGGCACCTCACCATCACCCTCCCAAGTGTTCTGTCCTCCTCACTGTCAGAAATGACCCTTCTTGCTCTGCACTTACCATTAGTCTCTCGGGGAACTTTGACAGGGTCCAGGCTTACTCCAAAAGAGATAAGAGTGAAAAGGTCACACCTCTGGGTCAGAGGCTAAAAGGCAGATAAAACACCCTGTCTGCAGAAGCAAAATTCAAGGGAAATCAAACTAGCTTACAAGAAAGAGTAGCTTGAAGACTGAACTCCAGTGGGAGGACACAATTACCCTTCTTTTAGCAACTCTCCCTCTTTTTTTTTACAACATGGATTAACAAAATACATTTAAGCACAAACCAAAATAAAGTCAAATGAAAAATTCAGCCTGTCTCCTTTCCAATGGCTGCTTTAATAGAGACATTTTCTGAGCAGGGTCATCTTTTCATCTCTTGCTAAGGGCAGAGAAAAAAGTATTTTTAGGCACAGGAAAGACAAAATTCGGTATTAAATATCTTCCTTTAACCAAACAGGGGCACAGCTTTTGTTCTGACTGGTGACTTTAAGAGGATTTGGAACAATGAATCAGAAAATGTCAACTTTGAGTTCGGCTGATTAATGAAGGGAATAGGGGCAAATTGTGGGAGGGAAGAATAAACCATGAAAAGAAAAAGCATGGATAATACAAAACATATGTAAATGAGAATCTAAGGAACCTCTTCAGTGTATTTAGCAAAAAGCTATTATTGTTTCTATATGAAGAAAAGGCAGCTTTGAGGAATCTTAACCAGAGTGAGCCAATTGTACACGTGTGTGGAATTTTTCATATGGATCCACAGGCTGAGAGAGAAAGAAAACAAGTGTTCAGGTCACTTGTCCCAGGGGAATCAGGGTAACCAAGGTGGCTGATGTTTGCTTGTACACATGTGAAGCAAGATCCCTGGGCAGCTCTGCAGAGATGAGCGTGCCCAGACAGAACCTACAGATCTGCACTTGCACATAGAGCTCCGAATACTTCAAATTTAACATGAGATAAAACTTTTGCAGTTTTCCCTCTTTTAGTTCATATTTCTGCAGAGTGCTGCTACAAATAGATGATTTAGAGGGCATTGTATGAGAATTGGGTGGGTTTTTGTGTTTACTGCTAGTGCCTAGTTTTATGTAACCCACAATCCGTTGTCCCTCTTCAAGCTTTATGCCCATGGATCCCAGTCTCCCTTCCAATAAAAACTGTGAAGGTTTTTCCATTGATTTTAATTGATTTCCAACACTTCTGTCCTACTTCATTTTTTTCATTCAGTAGAGATTTAAACCCTCATACTTCTCTGCATAAGACCAACACAAGGAAGGAATGAGGAAATTCAGTTTTCAGCTTAACCAGGACAACTGCTGAGCCATTAGAGGGTTTATGAGGCCCTGGAGCACTAGAGAAAGGTTGACATGCTGTCATATGCAGAAATGGAAAATCTGGGGAATGACCAACCATCTCAGCAAGATACTTGAACATAGTATTAAGCCTCGTAGCAAATAGGAATAACTCTGATAAAAAAAAATGGTTAATTTGTATTTGTGAAGAATGAAGAACATAAAACCACAGTCTCTTCCCTCAGGAAAAAATGTTTTACTGTCTGGAAAAGGAACCATACGTTTAATTTTGAGTTTAATAATGTGTTTTATGACATTCCCCTTGCTAAGGATGTACAATTTAAACAAAAGTTAGCCAAAATGGGTGCCCAATTGGCTGAAAAACACAGTCAAGTAACAATATTCAGAATATCAATTTCAAACTAGGAAGATACACCTACCAGTGCACTGTAGGTATCTCCCAGGCTTTCATATAGTAGCTTTTTTGCTCTAACCTGACTGAATATGCTGTTCACAGCTGCATCTAAGAACAGTGGTTTAAGTAAAAAATTAATAAAACTATATTAGCCATCTCTTCTCCCTCCAGGTTGAAAGTTTGAGGTGATGAATCACAGTCTTGGCTATTAAAGTTATTTTCCATACATCTGCACTAGGTTTCAGAGCAGACCTAGCTCACAGGCACCCAGCTTCCAGCTGAGCATTTCACAGCATGCAGGTAGCCCCTGGGATATATGCTGTCCGACTGCAGAGAACACACATCTCTCTGAGCTCCTGTTGCAGAGGAACTTGATCTATGTCACAAGGAGAACTGTAAGAAAGTAGGATGCAAATCTATGTCTCCCAGGTCACAATGTATGCCCCAGCCATGGAATCTGGAAGGAAAATATATATAATTTCAGATAAAAAGAAAAAAACCAAATCACACATACAAAACGAACAGCAGAAACGCTTGCAGAAATGTACTTGCTGCAAATTTTGTTATTTGAGGTTGTAAGGTGTTTTATTTTCCAAGTTCTGAAACAGTCAATCATGCTTTTAACACATCTAGGATTAGCTATCTGATAGATTCTTACATTCAAAATCTGAATATGAGTTTTTTCTCACAATGATCAAAATCTGAATTGCAGGTAAAACTCCTAACCTGATGGCTGATAATACTTTGTGGAAATCAGTAAACCTCTTTTAGGTCTTTTAAGGTTATTCTGAAGTTAAATCAATACTTAGCCCAGCTCTACTGGTGTTCTTCATCTAATGCATCCAAAAGATAAAATCCTTTTCTCAAACAAGGTGAATCCTCGCTCTGGTCTAACTAAAAACTCTTTGTTACAATTTTTGGAATATTGGACTACTCCAGGAAATCTTCTAAAATGAGTTCAGCAAACAGTTGCTCAACTCCCTCCGTTTCCTCCCCTTTAATCTAGGGTGCTGACCTGGCCATTCATTCGGTGTTTGCAGTGGTGAGCTCTGCAAACTGAGTTTCCATGGCAACCCTAATCCATGAATAGGTCTGGCTCCATCGGTGGTCACTTAGGACAGGCTTTGTCCTCCCCATATCCTGTTGCTGGCTGAATTAGAAAACAGAAAACAAGTGTCTTCAGTAAACATGACCTAATGAGATCCTTGGCTCTGTGCCGAAGGCCTGGAAAGGGAATATGTGGGGACACCTACCTCTTCTGGGATTTTCCACTGAGGTATCCCAATAGTTTCCTGCCTGTTTTTATAGACTGTTTTATTTAAATTGCATTTCTAGTCACCTTTTCATTCTTCTTTACTTGTTTAGATACCGATATAACAATGAGCATGGCAAAACCATGGTCTGGCCTAGTGAGAGCTGCGTCCAATGTTCTCTCCTTTCTGCAGGTGCCAGTTTGTCCTCTCCTCACCATCCCGACTGACCCCTTTCATGACTGCAGGACTCCTATGGGATGAAGCAGCATTCCTCTGGGGACCAATGGGTCCTTGTGGAGCTCCTGCAGTGCCAAGAGCAGGGCCCTGTGTTTTCAGCCTATTCCTGCCACAAACCCTTCCCTTGCTGGCACTAGAAGCTGCCTAGACGGTTTCAGCAAATGAATTGAACAACAATTAAATTCTACAAGTTTCTCAAATAGTACATAGCATTTCATTTTATGCTGAATAATGACATTCAATTCATCTGGGCAAACACGATTGCTTGTGAAACCATCTAAAAGGATGACAGTTAACATTTCCAGAAGATTGGTCTTTTCAAGCTGCTAAGACATTAGGAAGAGATGGTACAATGTAAAAATACCCAGAAATACACTAAAGCAGACAAGCTGTGTATTTTGAGTATATATTCTATACATGTTTTAAAGTATAACTTTTACTTTGTTCTTCCAAGTTTTTCCCTTTGCTCTGGGGCATAGAAGTCTGCTGTCTATCTCCTTTTAACAGATTACATAAGGCTCAGCACCAAAGGTGAATGTACTGGGCACCAGCTACGTGCATCTGGCCTTTACGCACTGTCACTTCTGCAGTTTTGGATGTTATTTAAGATCTGTTTTCAACTGCTTGCACCAACATAACACAGAACAGTTGTCACAAAAATGCTAATGATTACCTTCATGTGCTGCAAATATATTTCAGAGAATACAGAAGGCTGAGTCCTGTAGTCCTTGTTTTGGGAAAACTCCCACTGCCTCCACATAGTTGATGTTTTACCCACAATTAGCAGCTACAGTCCGTGTATTTATAGGAATTCCTCTGAAATCGAAAACACAGGCAGACTAATGGGGTATAAAAGAAAGAAAAAGGAAGTGACTTTTGCCATGACATGCTTCCACCCCATGCAACTGAGGCTGGACAGCTAAAGGACCCCTGGCCCAACACCCTGACAATTACCTTAATCCCAGCTCAAAGAGGAATGACGCTAAACGCTCCACAAAAATACTTCCAAACATTACCACAGGAAAAAAGAAAGGCATTAACCCTGCCTTCCTAGGCACGGCCTTAATATTGGACACATTGCATTTCACATGGGGAAGCACACTAACGTAAGAGACATCCCCTCCAGTGAAAAATTTGAACAACCTCTCAGAATGAGCAGAATTAATCATAGGGAATAATTACAGTTCTAAACAAGAATATTTATGGCATTACATAAACACCATTAAAACAAACTGAAAAGCAATAAATTTTAAAAAGAGGAAAGAAGGAAGTGAGGCAGGGGGACGAAAACCAATCAAAGTTTATAGTTGAAAAGATAAAAGTTTCTGTGTGTCTATCATTTTGGAAATTGTTGCTTCGGCCATCACTTGTGCTTTGTTTACATCCCTTAATAAAACAGAGAAAGAATTTTGTTTATAAAGTTAGCCAATATTTGGAGGTTGAAGCATTTTTCTTAAAAAGAATCTTCTAAAAACAAGAAGAAATGTGGAGAATTTCTTTCCAAAATGCTTTAACTTTTCAAGAAAAAAACATTCCAAGTCAGCATAATCCTAGCAACCCTCTTTTCTTCCTCCTTCCTTTTTCTCCTTTTTTCCCTAGGCAGGGAAGAATAAAAGGAAAAGGGAGTTTTCCTCCTTTGTTGCTGAATAAAAAATTAGCACAACTTTATTTTTTCAATTAAAAAAATGGAAAGTGTTGCAAAGAAAACATTCGGAGGTTTTCTTTTGCGATATACTTGTAACATTTTTCAAATCAATCCTAATTACTAGAACTGGGGCAAAACTTTAATGTGCCTTTTACACGCTAGATTTTATTCTGAAAAAATGGAGCTCAAAAATTCTCCTGTGCAGTCAGTGGGGTCTCAGCCTGTGAGGCCAGTATTGACACCCCAGAAGATTGACAGTTCAAGAGCGTGGCAGTAACTGGAGGGACCTTTGTCAACCCAGAAGCAACCTGGCAGTTCCTCTTCAGGAGAATTGCTTTTACAGTCCATTGGATTTGGGTTAGACACCTTGCTGGTGGAAGCAGTGCATACATGTACCACAGGCACATGGAACTGTTTTAGAACTGCTCTGTGAAAAGAAAGTTTTTGGTCAAAATATTGTTTCCTTCGTTTTCTATTCAGACTTGGGCATGTACCAGCATTAAGAAAAGGATGGGAACTGACAGCACCAAAAGCCAGAAAATATATTTATCTCCTTTAAAATTGCGTCTTTCAAAAACCGGATTCTGAGAAGTGTAGCCCAACCTTCTCTTGCACAGACCACTCACCTGAAAATGGATATGGGGCTTTTGTGGCCCAGGTAGGGAACCAGGGCTTTTGGTAGGCCAGATAGGTGGCTATCATGAGGCAAATATTTCATGATCCGGAGTTCAATGTGAGGGAACTTTTAGATACAAACCTGCATTTGAAAGCTGGGGGCACCTTTGCAGGGGCAGCAGAACTTTTTGGAAATGGAACGCCATGGTTTAATAGCAACACCTTGCTCTGAACAAGCATAAAAATACTGTCAGCTGGCCGCAAGATGCAGGATCAATATCAAGTCTGTGATTTGTATACAAATACTGCAATCTAATTGATACACATGGACAACAGATAGGCTTTTGCAAATCAGCTGCTATTACCAGGATCCCTCATAGGACTCAATAAACAATGTCTGGCTTCAAGGCCACAGAACACACACACTGCTACACAAACCTCCCAAACAATTTTCCACTCTGCCACCCAGGCTCCATCAGCCAAAAGCTTGTAAAAAAGCATGCGACAACACAAACAGCTTGGGTTTAGTTGAAAGCTCAAAGTACAAAAAAAACTCATCTAGCCCAGTGCAATCTGCATTCAATTCCCCATCTGTTGTAGGGAAAAGTTTCACTTTCCAGGTTTATTCTTCAGTATCTTTGGAACCAAAAAGCAATCCACTTTCCCCCCTTACCCAGGCACACTCCGTCCTCCCCTCCATCTCCTCAGAGTTGAAAGCATTTGGGTTTCACGGTCAAGTGTGGCTGGTCAGATGGGAAATACCATGTCGCTCCTTCCGTCACCATTTTCTCTGGTGCCAGGCACTACCCTGCTACCCTGATTTACTCATTGAGGTGTCGAGGAGAGTTTGCTCCATTAACTTCAGGAGTCAGGCAGTATTTCCTGAACCAGAATGATGGTTTAAGTAAGGTCCTTCCACTGACCTCCCGGTGACACCATGCTCATGAATAACCAGGTCTGTCGCTGCCCCTCATGCTTAATTTTCTCTGAGGAAATCTTCTGTTAAGGGGCAACAGTTTTCCATTTCAGTGTACAGCACTACCCAGCTGCTTGTTATTTCACTTGGCTGAGCCTGACAAGCTAATGGTATGTTTGATTTGCACTACCAGTTCCTGCTGGAGACATCATAACTTTTATTACAGACGTGGTTCTTGTTAGAGACTCGGTTGTCCACTGAAGAAAAAAATATGCACATTTATTTCTGTGAGCTTACTGGTTAAGTCATTATTTGCAGGCGTAGTGCTGGCATCTAGCACACAATCTGCTGCATTTCTTTTTAGCATATTTCACTGTTGTTTGTGTGGCAAACGGAGAAATCATTCTAGCTTTTCTTTTGATGTGCATTTCCTCTACAGTCCTAAATCCTTTGAGAATGATCACATTTCTGATTGCTAGAACATTTTCTGTAAACTTTCTTAGACACTCTGCAGCTAAACTCAGAGCAGCAGTTGCCACAGGGGAAAAAAAAGGGAGGGGAGGGTACAGAGAGAGGTTAAGCAAGAACACGTTTGTTCGGACATAGCTCTGAGTAACTCTTCTGCCTTGATTTTCCTGCTCCGTATTGATAAAGATATCAGAGTGTCTAAGGAACTTACACTTATGTACTAGTCTTACACTGCCAAAAGTACTGCATGTGCCACATAAAACTAATGCTCTACACTTTGCAAGAAAGGAAAAGCAAACCAAAAGGACTAGACTGCCACAATCCTTGTTTGCAAAACCAAGAACGGATATTTTAAAGAGGAGACCGCATGGATTACGAAATCTGTTGCTCTATAACATCCTGCAATTCTTTCCTCCATTCCGCATAGAAAACCCACTCAGGACAGGGCAGTACCTTCTGAATCTTCCACCACACTGATTCAGAGTGCCCTGACAGAGAGCACATGTCTCTCTATCTCACACTCAGCAGCCCAGATGGAAGGATCCCAAACCTAAGAGTGCTTATGAAAATGTTGGCTCCATTTCCCCTCCCTCTCAGTTTAGTTGCCAATAAAAAAGGGGATGGTATTCACACACATCATCATACTGTAGCCTTGTGTAAAATATGCTTGGTTGAAATACAGCGTATTTAAGCTTATGTTGGCTTTCCCTAGGAACCAGAACGGGTTTGTTACATACAGGACTACCAGTGCAGCTATGTATTTGCAGTATTATCAGAGACTGTTAGTTTCTCATACAGAATATTCTCTCATAAAGGCTCTTTAAAGCTTGAACTCTCGATCCTCAAAACAGCCAGTCTGGTGAAGGTATCTTCCAGTCCTCAAAGTTGTAGCACTCATAAAGCTGACCAGCACTCTTTGTGAGTTCATTTTCTTTCCGTATCTCTCCTTTTCCTTTAAGACCAGACAGAAGATGACATTATTAGCAGGCTGCTCACAAGCACCTAGTAGTTTAGGGGCAGGCTTTTTATTTCTGCTTTCAAGCGGAGATGAAAGATTGTAAAAACTTCCTTTTTTTTTTTCCTTAGGGAATTACAGCTCACAAAAGTTCTTATAACTCCTTACAGCAGCTATTTTACTACTTAGGGACGATATTTACTGGGTCACTTTCTTCCTGCAACAGGCCTCAGCGTTAATAAATGATGTCTGTGAGTTACTTTATGCTCTTCATACTTTATTTTGATCTAGCTGTGTGTTTAAGGAGCTAAAGAGAGTGTGTCTTGATGAACTACTTACAGCAAAGTTTTGCTCTAGGCCAAAATGCAGAGACTGGTGGGGGTTCTGCTTTTTTAAAAAAGTTTTTCTAGGTACATTGAAATCTGAAAAATGGGGCGAGCTGCCAAGATTGCTCTGCGAGTCTGTTAGTTTCTGCTCACTGAGAATTAACATCTGTCTTCACTAAAGTGTTGCTGGACCCCCAGTACACTACACGGAGCAAGCTCCAGAGATGCATATACAATGCAGAGCTCGGGTAGGGGGAGACCCACATCCCTCAAGCCTCCTGCTAGTAGCACTTTTTCAGTCAAATTAAGGAATAGCTTTACTCCAGAAGGCACTGTCCCAAATTTGGGTGCCAGTGAGCCTTCATATCAAAGACTTCTACAAGGAGAGAAATGAGGAATTTGGAGCTGGCTTCTCTCAGTCAGCCTTGTGTTTCCATTCAGAAGGTGACATAAAATACAGCAAAGATTTTTTTTCTTTTTCCAAACAAGAGGTCAGAAAATTTTAGGATACAGTTCAAACTTAAAGTACAATATACCCTGGAGGCCAGTTACCCCTCGGCCCTCAAATGAGGCACGCAGTCATTACAACATCAAGCTCAGCACTAACACAGAGATTGCACAGTGTCTTTGTAATGAATTAACAACTCTGTGTCCATCCTAACAAGAAGCCAATTCTGCCTATGTGTAAAGTACATGAGTCTTACTCAGCCCTTTCAGGTTCTCTTAGAGGGGGGGATAGGGAAGAATCACATTAATCCCCCCATGCTGCCTGGTTTGATGTCTTGAATGAGACCTGGGTGCACCCACCGAGGCTGTGCTCTTAGGTAACATCCAGCAAGTTAGTAAATTTGGGGTCACAACCTTGTGGTGAGAGCAGCATCCTGCTCGTCAACGTGTGCAAAACCAAACCAGTTGGCAGCATGTGGTGAAAAGCACCGTGCCTCTGAAGGCACATCTTTAGCATACGCATCCTCCCACTTTACAAAGTAAGGTCCAGCTTTCCATAAGCTGACAGATTTCCAGAATTTTGTTCATGTACTGTGTTCTTATAAGCCCGACGCACAGTCAGCAGTGCTTGGATTTGTGGATTTATTGGCTGTGACCAGACACAGGCTAAGTAAGTAAATAGATTAATACGTATTAACATATTGCATTCGTTCGAAGTTCAGAACTTGTGCACACATGTGAAGGTGGTATTTATCCATGGTTTTTACAAAGGGAGCAGATTAAAAACGGGATCATGCAAAGCAGTGCAGTAAAACGAGCGCATTAAAACATTTTTTAACTGAAATATCCAGAGTAATGGTTACCTGATTTAATGGCTCATCAGACTACAGCTTTCACATAATCTTCCGGAGTTTGGTGGTTTTATGTTGTGACTTGTAGCTGATGCTGCAAGAAGTGAGACTTCTTATGAAATTATTTCTATATTCTTACTCATAAAAGCTACCCCTGAGAGAAGTCATCTAAAAAAAAGACAAAGGAAGAGAAAGGACAATCGTACATTGGTCATCTCCTAATGAAAAATAGGTCTCAAAACAGAGACAGGGACTCATAATTATAGCACCTTTTCTGTCGCTGGTTTTTGGTTTGTAGTCTTGAAAGCTTCGGACAATTTTTGTCTAACCATGGTGGAACAATAAGTTAACTAAGCTCCCATTTTGTAATAGCAATAAAAAGCTCCAGGTGTGTATTAACACCGTCAGAGCTCTGGGTGTTAAGTACAGTAGTATGATCTGTCACCTCACTCCTCTCCCAATGAGGCTGAACAACCCCCTTGTGTTCCCTGTAGAGCAACACAAAGATGCATTGTTGAGGCTAAAGAGGATGAGCCATGAGCCATCACTGAAACCCTGCTGCTGAGGGAAAAGAATCAATCTTCAGCAGAAAAGTGATAAAAAGGAATTTCTTGTTGAAAATGTTTGTGAAAATATTTTTCCTGTAGCTGCTCAGCTGTTCTCCCATGGAGGAAGCCAGGTGAAAACCAAATGATCAGAGCAGCCACCAATCCCAGTGCTCTATGATGCGATGATCAAATTTTTCACTTCAGATCATAAAAAAGACCCCACCAGCCACCTATTTTACTTCCTAAAAAGTAGCTCAGGTCACTTTATAATTTACTGCTTAGACTTGTACTAGGTGTATTATGTGACATTTGCTTTTCAGGAGCTGTGATTAGGCTGTCCCTGTCCCCATCAAGCAGCTTCCCAACTGGACAGAGTGTCTTACAGAATGGAAATCCTCACCATTAACACACACATTTTAAGCAAAGCATTTACAGACCTTTTTTGGCTTCTCTTCTCAGTCCAGACAAATCTTTGTATCTCTATTATGAGATTTAAGCCTGAATTTTTAAGTCAGATTAATGTGCACTGTCAAGTCTCCTAAAGACCCTGGCTACCAAAGAGCAGGAACATAGCATTCTTTATTTCTTTCAGCCTGGATCTGACTTGCCCACAGCTTTTCCATACTTTATGTATCTTTACACCGTAGAGGTCAATCACTGTCTCTTTCTCACTTAAAGCCCCCCAAAGTATCTATTACTACAACACAGAACCAAGTCAACAAAGAGACAGAGGAAAACGCATCTCTTAAAAGCAGGTATTCCTCTACCAGTGCAGGTGGATGCAGTAGAGAGGAGCAGGCAGGCAGCCTGGTCCTGGAAGTTCTGCCCTGTACTGTTTGCCATGCAAAGTCTGAAGCACGAAGCACACTCCAAGCCTCAAGCCTGTCAGGTGGTTCACACTCCATAAGCAAGATAACGCAGTGACCACGAGACAAAGGCTTATCTGGAGATCCCCTGAAGCCTGGTGATGTCTGGATCAAGGTGGGATGCCAGTGGAAATGGTGATGCTATATGGGCTTTAGGCATCTACAGGACTGGACAAGGTTGAAAGTGGATTTTCTAGGATTTGACTGTTGAGTTGAAGCACTTGAGGTGGGACTCTGGTGTTCATGGTAGATCTAGATTTTACCACACTCAAATCTTAAACAAGTGAAAGCACAGACAATGTACCTTCAGACTGTATCTGGAATTGTCATGCAGAGTTTTGTTGTGATTCCTTAAATAGCCTGTTAGACTACTAGCACAGCTTGTCTGTCTTTTCCAATTAAGCACTTAAGAGTTTCCCAAAGTAAATATTAATACTTCAGGAAGGAAATACTAACATGCACAAAATCATTTCCAACCTTTCTGCTTAAATAGCTACCATTTTTTAGTGAGGCCACAGCATCCAGTTTTCTACAACAAAAAATAAGCAGGATAAGTAGTTTTACTCCTGTCAAAACTTGAACGCAATTTTATGTTTTTCTTTGACTTACCCTATAAATATTTTTACTACAACATTCAAAGTTTATGAGATCTCTAAGACTTGTAAAGAGTTTGAGTAACTGGAAACCAAAGGCTAATACCTACCACAGGGATTTGGGGGGTTTTCTTAAGCAAGCCATTTATTAATATTTGCAAAGGAAATTTTATCAATGATCTGTTTACAAAACTGAGTATTATTTTACCTTTCCATTCCAAAGTAAACAAATAATTGAAGAGGGACAAACAAAGACCAGCACCACAATACCTGATAGCATAGTTCGAGGAATCTTTTCTCTGGTTACAATTTTCTAACATTATTCTTTGAGCTGAGCTTTCATGGTCAAATCGCTGCTGAGCCCCAGTACAGCTCGGGAACTGCAATTCATAACCACACTGAACCCGAGAAAAGAACAGAGGTAGCCATTTGGTGTGGATGCCTTTGACAAGCTATGTCCTTTTTTTCCTGTTCATGAGTCATTCGCCAGGAGACTGCATCTTTTCTAATGCGTTTGCTATCTATCATTGTGGTTGCAACAGTTATCCACCCATAGAAGAAAATGTTACCATGCCTGAACACGACCAGGAGGAGGTGTGTCACAGGCCAGGAGGTAGGACATATCTGCCCATACCCACTGTGGCCACTGGAGAATATGCCAGTTTCAGCTCATCGTCTGGCACAGCTGAGGAGAGCTCTGTGTCGCTAATTATTTGCTACTCGCCATTTCATTTCTGCCCCCAAACCACGATTTACTGACTGAAGATTAACTATTCCAAAAAGTTTGTGCAAGCAGGCAACCCAACCTTTTCTGCCAACATTTGTGGGTAGCCATTAAAAGGCTTAGATCCAACTGAGCAAGGAGTCAAAATATTCACATACTTTGTCTAAGTTCAGACGAGCAGAGCAGACCTTTGGCTTTCCTCCCTCTGGCTGCCTTGTCTCCTGAGCAACTTCAGAGCCTGGGAAGCCCACCATGCAACTACACTTCTGAGGACACATGCTCACCCAGAACCACAACTGCACCAGACTCTGTTTCTAATTCTCTTTTCTTTATGAATTAATCCTTAATAAGGATTAAATCTTTCCCAACCTTAAAGCCCCGCACTGGAATCATCACACAGCTACAGCTCCCTACCTATTCTCATAGTTCTTGGGTAGATAGGGAACTAAATTTGGTCAAACACCTGAAGAAGAGGACGAGGCTCTTAACTGACCAAAAACCAGAAAAAAAATCCAAACTACATCCCTATATACATATATACATATATATACATAGTCAGTTCCTTTTGCAGACATATGCATTTGAGTTTTGTTGTTGTCCTCTGTTATGCATCTTCTTAGCTGGTGGATTACTTCACCTATACACAAGATATACATCTGAGAGTTCCACCTGCGTGCATTGTTGCATGTTCATTTTATGCTGATCATATCTAAATAATGTATGTTGGACATTTGCACAGTCTTTCAATAGAACACCACAATTACTTTCTGTAGATTTGTGTTGTCCCTTTAATGGGCTACAGTCACTCCACTTAATCTAAAATCCAACTGCTTATCAGCCACTACCTAAGGACCTCAATACCTCAGGTGCACAGCAATCATCGGCAGGCTTCCTATTTTTCAGGTTGGATAGTACTGCATTAGTGTAAGGTGCTCTTTGGAATAATGGAGAATTGGAAGGGAATGCAAGAGGTTGTGTAACCACTTGTGCAGTGCCCAGATCAAGTAAAAACAGAGCTTCCACAGGTGATGTGGATCAAATCTCCTTATAAAACTGCCCAGCACTGCGATTTTGCCACTCTGACCCAGCATTTTGCCACCTAGATTACAGGAGAGATGTTCTCATTGTTCAACACTTCATGGCTAAATTTTACCATGTCTTTTATTCAAGGATCATGTGAATCCAAGGCCTGACCTTTCAACCTTGGGAACCTAGGTATGAGATAGAAAGGGAGCTCTAATATTGTAAAATTAAACAGAAAATTAAAGCTGTGTATTTTAACAGGCAAAAATCATTGTCATTGCAATACATACTGGATCTGTTTTAATGGCTGTCAGTAAGATAGGACAGCCAGAACTACTCTAAAATAGGCTTTATCATGAAGCAAAATGTGTGTGTGACTCAGCCTTCATGCCATGATCTGATCTGCTCAATACAAATGCCATGACTGTGGTAAGGATGATGATTAATATGAGCACAGTGGTGCCTCCATATTTGTGGCCATGCAAGCAGGTAAACTTTGTCAGCAGCTTCCTGGAGTTTTTCCTTACATGGCAAACTAAGGGGAGGAAAGTGAGCAAACCTTGATTAAGAGTGGTTTTCCTTAGTGTGACAACCCATCCTAAGAGAAATCTCTAACAGGGACAAGATCTTGATATCTCTCTCTGGATATGCCTGTCTTTCTCCAGTGGCTGTATAGGCATAGTTTAGACTAACTGTTTTGAAAATAGATGGAGTCGGGGCAAATTAACTCAGTCACTGATAAAAAAACAATTCTTTCCTTCCTTTTTAGATGACAGCTCCCTTTTCTTCTGAGATTTGTTTCAGGACAGGAGGAGGCTTTGAAAACTCCTCTCACTTTGTGTAATCCTTGACACAGGAGCAGAGCACTGTTGTTAGGTGGCAGCATTCAGCCAACAAGCAATTGCCCTGACTACACTTCCCAGCTCTTTTCTTGGTCTCACAGTGTCAACTCAGTGCAGATCTTTGGCACAAGAAGGTAGTTTGGACTCCAAAAGGCAAAGAAATGTTGAGAGGAGGAGTAATGTTACTACTGAGCTGGGTGGTGTGATCTGGGTTTCAGAAGATAGTCTCTAGTGAGTAATTTTGCCCTTTATGATCCATGTCAGATTGGAACACTATCATTGCTTTGCGCTTTCATATGGTACCTTCAAATCAGCATACAAATACACTATAAAACTAATAGGATTCTGTGGTAACTGTTCTGCTACAATAAACATGCCTGACCTGAAATGCACTGAACTTTTGGGCCTCTCTAGTGCTCATTTCTTGAAGTGGGTCATAACAGGTTGACAGAGAGAAAGAACGGGAAATAACTCCAGAAAGAAAATTATCAAGATTATCCAGTTGACCAATTATTATGGGATTTGATATCGTAGGGAAATTAACATTTTAAAGATTGACCAAGCAGGAAAAGAAAAGCTCTCAGCTCTTTTCAGAATAGGAAAGTGTTTGAATGTACATCTCCCTCTGCAGATGCATGGTAGTACGGAGCATATTTACTACTGCTCCTGTTTGCAAGCTGCCTGGGGTTTGCATGCTGGTCCCTGGATCTCAGGTACTTCCCCACTACGTTTTTCTTCTTTGACTCACAGTCAGCAGCGCCCTTTCCACTGCCCTGAGGTGTGCACTAGTGTTTTGGTGACTCTACTGCAGACAGGACAGAACATGCCAGTTTTGGAAGAGGGCAACCAATTCCAGACTCTTCAAAGGTCCGTGTAGGATTCTTGAGTTGGCTGTGAATTCACTATTTTTTCTGGTTTTGCAAAGGAGCATTCCATGGCTGCCTGCCACCATTTAAACAGAGATGACATCTGGTCAAGATGACCAAGGAGCAGTGAAGGGCACATAGGTACAAAGAGAAGCTGATAGGGATGAAGCAATGTAGTGAGGCAAGTGTGGGAGACCTGCCAAAAAAAAAAAAACAATGTGTCCAAGAACTGAAAACAAACACATTCACTGCAAAGTAGAGCTAATTCGGGTCAGGAAGGTTAGTTGACTGCAAAGTAGACTCCAGAAGAAGAGGTTTTATTTTAAGGCAGCTTGTACACAGTGTCTTCAGATCATCCAGTGTGGTGCTACTGGCTAGACTGACTATCAGGATCGCCTTGTCCTTTGTAAAGGGTCACTGAGTTTGCCCTGAACTACTGACTTTCCTCTCTTTAGAGTGTATTTTTAGAAGTCAGAAACGTGCCTGTGTTTCTCTGCTTTTTAAATCCAAAAGACTCAGAATATTTGCCTCAAAAATTTCAAAAGAAAAAATAAATCTCCTGTGGCTTCATATTACGTATGAAGTGTTTCAAGTCTAATATAGATTGAGGATTTTATGTTTGGTGGCAAAGTTAGAAAGTATTTCAGGTCAAATTTAGAACATAGCACTCCCCATAACCTCAACCTCAAACTCCCCGACTCCAAGTTTAGCTCCTTATGAATTCTCTCCACAGAATCAGCTAAATACCTAGCTGCTGCCTAAGGGCTATTTTAGATGGCAAAGTCCAAAATTTAGATTCTCAAAGCCCTCACTCTGCACCACTTAAGTATCCCAGAGCAAAGTGCTCTGCACACATAAATATAAGTTTTCTGGGTGTACATTTCTGAGCAACCCAGTTGCTGCTTCTCAAATTGTACCCTTCACTTACAGCGAAGGAGATAATCTTGCCCTGAAGAAGGTTTTGGATGCCAGCTTTCCTTACCTTGTCATCCAAGTGCCTTAATTGTCATTCTCTAGAATCAAATACTATCTAGTCTACTTTAGTCTAAATCAGGTATACCTAAGAGAGATCTACCCAGGAAAAAGTTTCTGAGTGTTTTCCCAGAAAGTGTGTGAAATGGGTTCAAGTCCCTTCAGGTTGGTTCAAGGGTTGAGCCAAGATGCCTGGTTCAGCTGACAAGTGCTGACACAACTGGACAACTGGCACTGAGAAGGCTGGGAGATAATGATAGGGAGGAAGAGAATAAAGCAATGCTCCCTCTGCTTATTATAAAATCTCTGATTGTTCCCACTGGCCTTTCTGCCTTGCTGTGTTACATTCTGATACATCTTATGTTACAGACATTGTAATTTAGCAAGGAAAAAATAACCTAGATTCACTTGAAGAAGGATTTTTGATCTGGAGGAGAGGAAATGAAAACAAACATTCCTTTGTACTCCAGTTAAAAAAAACCTGCTCAAGCTCAGTGGATCCAAGAAAAAGAAATTCATGTAGATTTGTTTGTTATTTTGTTTACACCTGCATGCTTTCTGTGCCATCAAAATAATGAAATTAATCTAATTTCATTATTTTCAGGGTTTCCTTGTATTTCTTTAACTCTCCATACTTGTAATTGTTCAACAAAGTTACAGCTTCTGAATTCAGATTGTCCGTAAGGTGGGATGTTAAAGATACTATCTTTACTAATGAAGAGAAGAGTAAAGTCCAAATCTGGATACATAGCTTTAGAAGAGCTCTTTCTACCAGACTGAGCATTAGCTGTCATGCTTCCCCTGCTAACTGGGTAGCAGCATTGCCTCCTCTCTGGCAGATTTCCAAGTTGCAGGAAGTCTCGTGATATTTTACAGAATTGAGAGTATTTTACCCAGCTGCCTAAGGTCTCCAGGTCTCATAGTAACATCCACAAAGAATAAGACACCAATTTGAAACCAGAGGTAAAAAGGCTGGTGCTAGAATTGTAGTAATATTCACTGAATTTCTCTCAGAGTCAAAAAAGTAATCTATTAGGTTATAACCCTACCAGGTTTTAATATACATATAACTCAGGCATAGTCTCCAACAGCAAATAGAATAATAGTATCCAGAACACAAGATTGGCTTCCATTTCCAATTGACATTCAATAAAGGTCAAGTCCTCCTTCCCCTGAACTCAGTTTGAAAATCTTAATTAACTTCAATAGAGAGCAGAATGAGCCCTGAAGAGTTAACTGTAGTAGAACATAAAACAGAAACAAAGTAAACTCTTAATCAGAAAATTATGGCCTACAGCTAAGAGCAACCTCTCTGGGCTTGTACAGTTCAAAATAGGAGCAGAATTTCAGTCTCTAATACTCATTGATACCATTTCAGATTCAAAATTTGTGACCTTTTCAACGCCAGAGACACCACATTCCAGTGGGCATAACATTTTAGTTGCTTATCTTCCACGAGTTGCAGGGCATATAATGTTTTTCGCTGTTTAGAAATCACTCAGCTCTGAGTCACCACTGAAAACCCTGTTCTAAATTGGATTGCCCCAACAAACCTGGACTGTCTCACTTACTTAATTTGGAAAGTCCAAAGAAGCTACAAAACCTGCTTTACAGTCCATGGTTTGTGTCTACTGGCCCATGGCTGCCTCGCATGGCATGGGAGGAAAGAGCAGATCAAGGTAACGGAAGGGCCAGAGTACCCGAAGGACCCCTGGTCTGGCAGAGACAACTGCACTGTACAGACAAGGAGACTGGAACAGAACCGTGCTCTCAAAGCTATCACCGTTGTTCCCATCCACACTAAAGCAGCAGCACATTTCCAGACAAAACCCCTTGCCACTGATTTCAAGGCAGTGAGACTCCCACTGACTTTCAGAAAGACCTTACTTTATCTCCTCTCATGTCTGTGCGCAGCAACACAATGCAACTCGTTATCAAGCAGGCACTGATAATGCGAGGGAAGATTTGGGATGCAAAGCTGGGTTTCCTGGATGCTGCATAGCCTAGTACTTCAGCTAAAGGACCAACGCACAGAATTTATGCTAGTGAAGGTCTGCACAATAAGCTTGCTTTATTGTGTTTCTCACTCTAAGGAATACACAAAGCAAAGGCTTGGCCACAAACTACCCAATTCGTGTTTCTTTAACGGAGAGTATTTCCACATATACAAGAAGTTTACTCCATCAGCTTGTTCATGTCATAACTTTTGTGCCACTAATCCGAAAATCCGTGTTTTCAGATTTCACACCTTCATCTATCTTGTTAAAGCTCGTAGAAAGGGAACAATTCAACTTGAATTTGAGTTGGCACAGTCAGTGGGACAGCTGGGCTCTGTTTCTTCTCCTTGAATCTTCATGCTGAAGCAGACAGTACAACTCCTGAGGGCCCCAGTCCTGTTCCACTACGTTTGCAGGCAGAGGGACTGGAAAACATTGCATGCAAAGCTTTGCACTAGTGCTGCCTCCTGTGAATCTTGAGGAAGTTGAGCAGGTTGAGGTAGCACTTGCCAAGGTATAACTGAGACCAGACGAGGGTTCCTTGTAGTATGTACTCCATGAAAGCTCCTGCAAGGTCCTGGAAGTACAAGAAAACCTCCTGACATAGACATTTCCCCTAACCATCCTCTTACCTTAACTTTCCTGAAGCAAAGGAGGTGGGTTTCTTCATAGTGCTCTGAAGGTGGAACTACTGGTCAGACTGAGAACTGTAAATCATTAATGTATTACTCTTCAATGGGAAAAGAGCAGCAAATAAAATATTTGAGGGGTAGCTGGGAGGAAGGAAAAGAAAGACATTGTAACTAATTTGCACCAAGTTAGACCCAATTCACTTTGACAGGTTTCTGAACTCAGAAGCTTGTGTAGCATAACTGTAAATAATATGCCAATAGATGATTAAAGAGGTATCTGTCCAACTTGAAACTGTTATTTTAGATAAGTATTGTCTAACATTTCAGAGATATTTACAAATCTCATTTGACTCAGTAAGGCATAAGGTTACCGGGGAACTTAAGCAAGTAAAAGTGGAAATTTTTACACCGGCTTTTTAGAGCTACAAATATATGATCAGACTGTCTGTTTGGGCAGTGATTTATGATGGTACCATTGATTCCTTTAGAATTTCACAAATATTGCTTCTTGTTGAGAAGATTTTCTTGCATAGCAATCATTTCATTCTTCAGGGATGTTTTCCAGACTGGAAAGCCCTTTGAAATTTTAAAGTTTTGGAACTTTTTATTAATAATTCATACTTTTCCCTAATAAAACTTATATTGAATGTTGAAATAGAAGAAGATCTTTTGTTGTGATAACATTGTACTACCTTAATAGTTTTCAGCAGGTCAAATAAACCTTCATGAAATAAGAATGCAGCTCTGACAGTGTGAGCTTGCACTGTCTCAGGTCCAAGCTTAAAGTAAATTAAAACTTCTAAAATTATGTTCCACTGAGCACCAACAGAAATGCTTTGTACCACTACACTGTGAAACATAGCTAAAATGCATCAAATTCTATTTTTTTCTTTAACTGTCTCTACTGTAAAAGAGATTTTCTTCTGAAAGTAGCCTCCTGTGCTGTCACTATACACCATTGGGTGTAGCCTGCGTCTGTCTTCTCCATTCCCTCCCTTTAGGTATTTAAATACACGAGTAAAATCACCCTGAGCCTGCTCTTCCTCAGGCTGAATAGTCCCAGCTCTCTTAACCTCTCCTCATGCCAGATGCCCAAGCCCTTTCATTACTTTCATGGCCCTTCACTGATATGTCTCCAGTATGTCCTTATCTGTGTTGTACTGGAGAATCCAGAACAAGACACAGTACTCCAGCTGTGTCTCACCAGGACTTGGGAGAGGGGAAGGATAACATTCCCTAACCTGCTATTGATGTGCATCTTAATGCAGCCCAGAAAACAACTAGCTGCCTTTGCCATGAGAGCATTTGGTGATTCAGGTTCAACTTGGTGTCCAGCAGAACTCCCAAGGCCTCTTCTACAGAGCTGCTTTCGAGTTGGTTGCCCACCATCATACCCTGGTACATAGGGTTATTCCTGCACCGATAAAGGACTTGACAGTTCCATCTCTTCCTAGCAGTCCTCCATTCTCAAAGTCCCATGGATGTAAAAGCCAAATCCCTGTAATCAACACCATCTGTGCAGCCGGGTGTTGAATTGCAGGGTCTGTCTAGTCGTTCTTGAGCTCTTCATGCTCCCTAGCAGGATTAAGAAAAAAACACCTGGTCCCTGGGACCTTGACCCGCACCCCAAAGCCATGTAGTCACTTTTGCTATGCTTCACATACAACCACTAAGGACAAAACAAAACGATGAAACAATGAATCAATTTTCTGAAGCTTTTCATATTTCAGGGAAGGTGGGAGAGAGACAGAGAGACAGGAATATGGAATTAATTTCCTTTCCTATACCCAAATATTTGACATTTGCAGAATCTTCTATTAGGTTAGCAAATCTTCTTCTCTTGTAGCCCTCAAGGTAAAGGGAAAAAGAAATGTGAATCTGCAATTTAAACAAAAAACATTGCCTGCCATTAGCATTTCTTTGATGATCCTTTGGTTTATTGTTGTACATTAACTTCTGTATAATCACATAATTACTACAGCATTCATATAAATAATGCATTTGGAAGAGAAAGTAAACAGTGTGTCACATTCTATTCTCCAGCAAATTTAGCTGGACCCTGTGGTTTGACTTCAGTTCTAAAGATGCTTTTTGCCTCAGGGTAGCTAACACCTTTTAAGGAAGTTGAAGTAAACAGGGAAAATAAAAGCACTTTCATTTTATCAAGAGGTAAATTGATGGGTCAGCCCTAAACTTCTCAGTGAATTTACTCCATGAACAAAGTAATGTGTCTTGTATTCACTGTGTCGCTACCTCAGGGGAGCTGGTGTGTGTTAACTACCACTAGCAGAAAAGACAGACACCGTTTATAGCCCCCATTCCCTCAGGTCCTCTTGGGTTCTTCTTTTATTAAAGCTTCTGGTAAAAGCTTCTATAAAGTCACGGAACAGTCACCCATGTCTCCCAGCTCGTTCTTTTGCACTATATGAAAATATTTCTCATCTACAATCCTTTTTTCTCTCTCTGTTTTGAACACTTGCAGTTCGAAAAAACACTTGCAGTTTTGAAAATTGTGACTTATAATGAGTTAATTTTATTGTTAAAAAAAAAGTTGTGTCAATTTGAAAAAAATAGATATAGCTGGAATAGAGACAACTGAACTGTGCGCTAAAAGCACTGGGATTTTGCCCACAAATTTGGCACTGAATTTTACCAGGTTTCTATAACCAGGAATTTCGAAGACTTATCTTATAGGTTTGGTGTGTTAAGAGGATGGAGCTGTTTTGATTAGTTTTAGAAACTAAGTCCACAGAGACACACGGGAAGGAAGTTGTATAAGAGGAGAGTAAGGTTACATGTCCACAGGTATGTGACGTCCTTATTTTGTTGAATATGCTTATAACCTTGCCATTAGAGACACAGGCAGAGGCTGAGACTCTTCAAACCAGCTCCCTAATAAATGCAAAAGGAAGAAAACATGAAGTTAGTACTGGTAGGTTTCAGTACTACACTCACCCAGATATTTTTTAAAAGGATATGAAGGAGAACCTTGGCAACAACTGAGCTGTCAGCCTTACCTCTGTGCCTGGGAAGATCATGGAATTGATCCTCCTAGAAGCTATGCTAAAGCACATGGACGACAGGGACATGATTCAAGACAGCCAACATGGCTTCTCCAAGGGTAAGTCCTGCCTGACCAACCTAGTGGCTTTCTGTGATGGAGTGACTGCACTAGTCAACACAAGAAAAACTATGGATGCAATCTGTCTGGGCTTCTGTAAAACATTTGACACAGTCCCCTACAACATTTTTCTCCTTAAATTGGAGGAATATGGATTTGATTGGTGGACTGTTCAGTGGATAAGAAATTGGTTGGATGGTCGCATTCAGAGAGTAGTGGTCAAGGGCTTGATGTCCAGATGGAAACCAGTGACAAGCAGTGACCCTCAGGGGCCTGTACTGGGACCAGTGCTGTTTAATATTTTTATTAATGATATAGACAGCAGGATTGAGCGTGCCCTCAGCAAGTTTACACATGTCACCAAGCTGAGTGGGGCAATGGTCACACCAGAAGGACGAGATGTCATCCAGAGGGACTTGGACAATCTGGAGAAGTGGGCCTGTGAGAGTCTCATGAGGTTCAACAAGGCCAAGTGTAAGCTCCTACACCTGGGTCAGGGCAATGCCTGGTATCAATAAAGGATGGGGGACGGTGTGATCAAGACCAGCTTTGGGGAGAAGGACTTAGGGATGCTGGCTGATGAGAAGCTCAACATGAGCTGGCAATGTGCGCTCACACCACAGAAGGCCAACTGTGTCCTGGGCTGCGTCGAAAGAAGCATTGCCAGCAGGGTGAAAGAGATGATTCTCCCTGTCTTCTCCATTCTCATGGTGTAATGTGTCCAGTTCTGGAATCCCCAACATAAGAAGGATATGGAACTGTTGGAACGGGTCCACAGGAGGTTTAAGAAGATGATCAGAGGGCTCAAGCACCTTCGCTGTGAGGACAGGCTGAGAGACTTCGGGTCGTTCAGCCAGGAGAAGAGTAAGCTCCAGGGACATCTCATAGTGGCCTTCCAGTGTCTGAAGGGGGTCTACAAGAAAGCTGCAGAGGGACATTTTACAAGGGCAAGTAGTGATAGGACGAGGGGGAATGGTTTTAAACTGGAAGGGGTAAGATTTAGATTAGACATCAGTAAGAAATCCTTCACAATGAGGGTGGTGAGATACTGGAACTAGTGGGAGGTGTCCTTGCCTATGGCAGGAGGGTTGGAACTAGATGATCTTTAAGGTCGCTTTCAACCCAAACCATTCCATGATTCTATGATTCTATGATTCACTATCTGGTGATTAATTGAGTGACTTTTTAATGATCAACTAGATAAGGCCTCCTGAAGGAGAAGGATACTGCTGTAACCGCATAGAGTAAAAAGCAACTTGAAAGTCAGGAAGACCCTGAGAAAGCGAAGTGTTTACCACGAAGAGTGCTGGAGAAAAAGAACCAACATGCAATGAGAGCTAGGATGCTGTCTGCAGGGGTGTAGGGTTTCTGTGCATCTCTCCTGCACCAGAGAGAACAGTGAAGCATTTTGATGCCTCATTTAAGCATCCTCCCCCACCAGGGCTGTTCAAGAGGGCAGACTCAAGTAGCAACAAAGAAAGACAGCACTCACATCTATGTTGTTCATCCCACATCCCCAGCTCCCAAACTCTGCCTTCACCAGTTTAATCACTTCACTCAGGCAGTTCCCAGCATGTCAGGATTCACTTAGGTCCCTGGGCAGAAGCACTCTGTCGGTCCTTGGTGAGGTTGAGAAGCTCAGAGCAGCAGCCTGGGTATAGATGACAGGAGCTCTTTGGTCCTCAGGCAGTTCTGTGGACCATGAGCATATTAAAACAACTTTCCATTTGCAGTTCAACCCAGGTTATGCTTTCACATGTTATATTGTAACAGGACACATTTTCCAGAACAACATCCTATGCATTCAAAGCAAAAGAAAGAATTCCCACTCTGAATGCAAAAAGTAACCCAGTTTATTCATCCATGGTCTTAAGTGCTTTCCTTCTACAATGAGATCAGGATCTAATCTCTAAGCCTTCCTATTCTCTAAGCCTCTCTTTCTATCAATTTAAGCAGCAGCTCCAGCTGTTATTGCCCACACAGAGTTCCTACATTCTTCCTGTGACTTGTCCTATACAAGATTAGAAATGACTAATGGTAAAATGTTAGCAGATACTGGGCTACCTTCAGCATTGCTGTTTCCACCACTGCCATCAGTGGGTGGGTGGGAAATGCCTAACGCGACTGCCTTGCGTATAGATAGATTGGGAAGGCATATGTGAAACTGATTACCTCAACATTCCAAAGCTTCTTCAGTTTTCTGCCTGTCTTTGTTGTCTAACTCATGGTATCAATAGTCTTTCTGGTTTTGTGAAAGCACAGTTGTGTCTATCATCAGCTTTGGGTGATAAGATCAAATTTTGAATTTGAATGTAAACTACATGGCAAGTCTGTGTTCTATAAAGACAAGAAAGACAATAAAAAACCCTCCACACTGGTTCTCCCTACTTTTGTTTCCTGTGAGCCTCATTAGGCACTTAGCCAGCGACTAGTCAGGTACAAAGGGGCAAGGACTCACAAATGGGCCCCAGAGGTCCTGCCTTCCATCTGTGAGGGGTAAGTGTGAACCATAAGCCAAATTCATTTAGTTCCTTTTACATAATTGTCAGCTTCGCTCAAAGTGGTTTCTTCTCCTTGGTTGCAAGGGAAGACAGTCAATTGTTGTTCTATTCACTTCGTCACATAAACCCATCTGACAGGCATGACAGCAACTGCTTGCTAATTATGGAGCAAAATTTGCAGTGCAAGGTTTGTTGTGCCAACCGTCCTCAGAACAATCCCAGGATTGTTTTATGAGAAGATTGAGCAGTCAGGGTTGAGCACTTTTTCTTCAATTATCCCTATGTGCTGTCATGGCTTGGAGCTGCTCTAGTGGAATGAAGAGAAGAAAATAAATGAGCTGTACTGCAACCCTGGAAGCAGTTGCTGAACCCTGAAGAACTTGTTTGGTTGTATCTTTGTTAACTACTATTACAGATATTATTGCCTGGTAGTGGCACTGAAACTAAGGGTCCATTAGCACTTCTGTGTTATGTCCAGGAATTTATAGCTCCACAGCAGAGGCTTACTCGTGAGTGAAACTCAGCATGTGGTTTCAGCTAAACCCAGCTCTCTAACTTTATTATCCACTACTTGGGGTGACCTAATAGAGTTTGTATGTTGCTGGCGTTGGATGTTGGTTTGTTGGTGTTATCAAGAAGATTAATTAATTTCGAAGTGATGGGTGACTAATGCAGAAGTTCACCTCACTGAAGTGGGGTTAAAAAAATATCAAGGAATCAATTGCTCAATGTAGGAATCTGAATGATGTGCGAACACCTAAAAAAATGATCCTAAAAGAAGAAATGTAACCAGCTGGTCAAAATTCTTAATTATCTTTTCCCAGAAGGAATTAGTTCTTACTGAAGTTACCAGACCACACATTCTCAGCATCTTAGATGGCCTACGTTTGCAAAGGACCTTCATGAGCTCTGGCTGGTCATGTGGTTGAAGAATTTCCTGGTTTTGACCTATGTACACTGTGTGGCTGTCGTTTCCAACAGAGCTTCAATGACAAATACAAGTTGGAGAGGGGGCTATTTGTTTCTTGCAGCAAGTCAGTTATTCTAGAATGTGTCATCACTTTGAAATAACCAAGAATCAAGATCCCTACATGGACTTTGACAGCTGCGCAATCCATGTCTCTGGTTACCTCCAGAGACACCATAGGTGAGCCCTCTGCCACCACCACTCTTCCTCCAGCACCTAATATGACTGCTCTCCTTGCACCCTCTGCAGCACTCACCAGGTCACAGCAGGACCAGTTCAGCTCACTAGTCCAGTAGAAAACTAATCAATTCCTTCTGCTGAGTTAGTTTTCTAGCAGATGGCACATTGTATCAGCTCACCAGGTTGTCAGACAAGCCAGAGCCAGAGGGCTCTCACAACCAGGGGCAACAATGTGAGCATGCCTTTTGTTTGAAGGAAGACATTAGATCAATCCTCTAAAGCTTTTATCTACATTCTTTTGCCCTCTACATATTTACAGCATGGATTTGGACACTAATGAAGAAAGACTTATACCACAGGTCCACTAGAAGATATCTAGAGCACTTCAGAGCACCAGAGTAGTATAACTCTGGAACAGCAACAAATACTCCTCTCTGCCATTACACACATAGACTCCTGAAGGAGCTATTCCCCTGTTTCATGGATGTGAAACATGTAGCACAATACGTCTTAACTATAGGCAGGATCTCCATCCTTGTTCCACAGAGTTTGTTGCATTTCCCCCTGAAAGCTTTTGGCAAGGTGGGAACAACACTAGAAAACCTAAGGTTTCACCAAATCTGAATTTCGTTGCAGGAAGTCGCTTTCTACCCACTCCCAAACCCACAGATACAACCTTTTCAGAAACATCTTCTGAAGGTCTTTGATACTGACAGAAGACAGGTGGAAAAGTAGTGAAGAAAGAAATAAAGCATAGGTGTCCAGCTTCACCAGGTGTACCAGGTCGACTTGGTACATTGTAGGGTAAGTCTGAATTGATAGAGCACAGAAAAACAGCAGAAAAGACCAATGAAAATCCTTCACAAAATCACTTTGCAGCAGTTCTGCTCCTTATAATAGCACAGGAGTAAACAGAAGTGTCTTAAGATTTGGTTGTTTTCTTTTAACACATCAGAATATTTCTAGCTGTTCTTAAAAGAAGAATGAAGGACTATTTCTCCCTTTTCCAGAAAAGAATTTAAAAAGCCACAGGTAGTGCAACACACGTGCAGCCCAATTCCCACTGTGATCTGCAGCGTGCATGTTAATCTAGTTAAAGCGGAGGCTAATATTTCTCCTTAGCTGCGCTGCAAGCATGCCATTCAGCACTGCCATGTAACAAAGACATATGGAACTAGCCCTGCCAATCTTGCTCAGCTCTGGCTGGGAATTGCAGTGCTGTTTTCCATTTCAGTTATTTTGCGTTTGGCCTGGATTTCAGTCACCAGACAGGTCACAGAAGTCAGTGGGATACCTCAGATAGGTCTGCTGAAGAACATAAGTCTGCTATGGCTCAAGAGGAGACTGCATTCTGCTTGAAAAACTGGCTGCCATTGGCCTGGACAGGCACATCCTCTGCTGGGTAAAAAATGGCTGGGTGGCTGGGCCCAAAGGGTTGTGGTAGATGGAGTTAAATTCAGTTGGAAACCAGTCACGAGTGGTGTTCCCCAGGGCTCAGTGCTGGGTCCAGTCCTGTTCAATGTATTTATCAACGATCTGGGCAAAGGGATCGAGCGCACCCTTAGCAAGTTTACAGATGACACCAAACTGGGTGGCAGTGTTGATCTGCTTGAAGGAAGGGAGGCGCTGCAAAGAGATCTGGACAGGCTGGATCAATGGGCTGAGACCAATGGGATGAGGTTCAGCAAGACCAAATGCCGAGTCCTGCACTTGGGACACAACAACCCCAGGCAGCGTTACAGGCTTGGGGAAGACTCTCTGGAGAGCTGCCTGGAGGAGAAGGATCTGGGAGTGTTGGCTGACAACTGGCTGAATATGAGCCAGCAGTGGCCCAGGTGGCCAAGAGGGCCAATGGCATCTTGGCCTATATCAGAAACAGTGTGGCCAGCAGGACAAGGGAGGTGATTGTGCGCCTGTACTCAGCACTGGTGAGGCCACACCTTGAGTGCTGTGTTCAGTTCTGGGCCCCTCATTACAAGAAGGACATTGAGGTGTTTGAGCACGTCCAGTGAATGGGGCCAAGGCTGGTGAAGGGGCTGGAGAACAAGTCCTACAAGGAGTGGCTGAGAGAACTGGGTTGGTTTAGCTTAGAGAAGCTTAACCATAAAAAGTTATGGGAGCTTAACCATAAAAAGTTATGGGAGCTACCTCTGAAAACTCTGTGGTTAGAGGATCTCTAAGAGATCATAACTCAAACCTCTGCTCCAGGTGTGGTAGGAGAGGAGATCCAGCCTGGCCTCTCACACTCCCTGTGGAGATACTACTATGTTACTGGACAGCAGGAAGGAAGAAGCAGAATCTCCATGGTTTTGCATGATTGTGTGTTTCAAGCAACTCAAGAGACAGGATGGGCAGTGAAATACATGGTGCACAAATTTACTGGGGCTTAGACATGAATTGGATGAGCCTATTGCCTATAATATGAGGGCTCATCTGTGTGTACCCTCTCTACCAGTAAAATTGTAAGCACTGGCAAGTTTAGGAGCAATGGATTGCTGCTCTTAAAGTACCAGGATGTGCAGGTCTTACGCGTGTAACTGGTACCTTGTACACTGAAGTACCCTATAGAAATCTGGCCAAAAGTATCTTTGGGTTTTGGTTTTAAACACAGAGAGAATACAGCAGATGTGTACTTCAACAGCATACCTACAGCAGATGTGGACTGTGTGGGCTGGGGGATCTTTCAGCAATAGCCTGGATTCCTTTCTGAAAGGCACACTCCAGTTCAGCCAGAGGTTATGAGCTTCATACAGAAATTCCTCAGCTACAATCTGTGTTTTAATGCAGCAGGTCAAACCACCCTCATAATAGCACCTCTTGTCTTGTATAGATTATATGACATTTAAGAGGGGAAAGGGGGCACTCGTAGCTAAATCTTAGGATACTCCATCGTCTGATGGTGCACAGGTCGGATAAATGGATTTAGACACTCGTAACAGGAACACTTCAGTTTTCAGTCAGCCTCTAACAGTTTTACTGCTGGTGTGACATAAAGTCAGTGTTAGTTTTCCCCAAAAGCTCACCCAGATACGGAGTTTTCCCATATAAGTTAAAACAACTTTTAGTCTTGTCAAAACACACCCTGAGGTGCAGATGAACATAAACAGTGGTATAGAAGAAACACATCGTCCCAGAAGACCATTGAGGTATATCTCCACAGAATAGCAGAACTATTGGGGTAACACTGTCCTCTTTCCTCAAAAGGGAGCAGCCCTGTGGTGGGATACTAAAGCGAACGTGGTGACGTACAACAGCTGGCTCACGTAGCCTTGCTTAACTCTACAAGGAAGTTGTCCTCACCAGTCTACCAATACGAGACTTTCCCCTCAAGTGTCAGCGTGGAGGCAGGATTTGAAGCAGGTGAGGGAGAGATACTCTGTGGGTTTGCCGGGGGATGTCTGAGAGATCACTGGGTTGGACAGGAGCGTAGAAGACCATACACAAAAAGGGTGCAAGGAGAAACCAAGGCAAGGAAAGTGCAAGAGTGGAGGTGAATATCAGGATAGGAGATGGGGCTGAAAGACAGCATAGAGCAAAGCAGTATGTAGCCTAATGGATGCAGACATGAAGTTTGCTTTGCTCCATCCGCAGCTGACATCTGCACCATTGTCCACAGTGGCAGTTGCTGTTTCTGAAGGCAACTAAGCTGCCTTTGTATTAGCAGGGTAACATACTGTTTGTGCAATAAACTGCAGCACAGAACCCAACATGAAATGCTGAACACAGCTGCCACCCCAGGGAAATGCTCCCACAGTCTTTTTGGCCCTGTTGTGCATGTCGGTGAGTTTGAACCCTGGTGAATCAGTGGTGTACACACACCCATGGTTTGCAACATGGAAAATCTTTAGAGGACAGTGGCAGTTAGATAAGAGTTAAAGAGCACTTTGGAGAACAGCAGCATGAGGCCATCCCTTTCTTTGTGTACGTTTGGTGTCATTGAGGCCACAGAGCTGGAGATTACAGTAATTAAGGCATGAAATAAAGCTCTGTGCAGAAGCTGAGTTGATAGCAGGTCATAAGGCCCTTTTTCTGAGCTGTTTGAACAGCTTACAGTTTTCCTATAGTTACTGCTTATCCAAAACCGTCTATGGAATTATTTTCATGAGTAATTCTTCGCCACTCTATCCCTTTCAAGCAGTTCATTGCAGCCAGTGATAACTGAAATTCAAGACTGGTCAGTCCCTTTTGCCTGTTCATATAGGTCGCTTGTTCTGCTGCAGAGAAGAAATTGCTTTCTGGTGCCAGGGCAGCCAGAGGCCATGTCTCCTTGTTAGTCAGGGACCAGCACTGGCAAGCTGGGACAGTGGGATAAGCCCATCGCTGTTTCCCAGCTGCACAAGTGCCAGCACAGCATTTGCAAATGTGGAATAGGATTTTATTGGTTGTTTTTAGTAGCTGGTTCAGTAGTTGTTTTTTAGTTCAGTCTTTGGATGAGTTGTCCAGCCAGTCAATGTGCTTTGAGCAGTAAGGAGAAAGATGAGTACCAGTGGAGATTCTCTGCAGGCGGGCTGTGGGCACAGGATATCACCCAAAAAGACCCCAAGCCACGGCACAGCCCAGTGTCCCTGAGCAAGCTTGGGCAACACAGGGCAGGCTCAGATAAGGATCCAAACTGAAGTGAAAAGTTAATGACACTATTGAAGTGAAGCTATGTCTGCTGCCAGTGCTTGGCAGAGTAAACAGACCCATGTGCATGAGATGCAGCATTAATCATTACCTTGCCTTGATGTGAGGCAGGGTAAATAAGATCAATATGCCCAGCCAGGAGACATTATTTTCAGGCTCCTTTCACAAAAAGCTGTTTTAAATAATGATTCAAACATACCTAAATTGTTAATTACAACCTGCATATTGTATGAAGAGGGGAATATAAGACCTGTGAGTTTCAAAGCAAGGACACTGTGAGTAAGAATAAATTGACTCAGTGGCACTGTTATATAAATAGTGTTTGTTTCCTCAGCAGCTTTTCCAGCTTATGTGTTTTGAAGTGTCTTATTTTGGGGTCTCAATTGCACCCTGAAATTCTGAAATGAACTTGAAAGCTCTTCCACTTTAATGAACTACAAGACTTAAAATCATAACTTTATTGCTTTTCTTATCCTGATGGGGTTAACGAGAACCTGGAAAGTGCACATTACCCATTAAGGATCATTGGGAAAACATTTGGAAGTTGCACAGCCTCGTTGGACTTTTATTGTTAAAAGTTCCTTTTGTGGACATTTTGAGGAAAACCAGGTTTTCTTAAGCAAATATAAAATTGTTTGAATAATTGTTTGAATCCATCACAGCTCCACAAGTTCTCCAAGGACTTCCAAAGTGTTGTCTTCCTCTGCCTTCCCATGAGTCCTTCAATACTGGGTATACAATATTATGCAGGCTCTTGGTGGCTTCCTGGAAAGAGAGCCCAAGACCAGTCGCATAAAAACCTGGTAGAGGCTAGCAGGCACCCCAGAAGACTGGAACTCTATTTAACTTTATCCTGTTATTCTCTCCCACCTGCCTTTTCTTGGTCTGCATCTACAGCCCGTTCCTTTCTCTGTAGTGGGTGTGTTGGACTCCTTCAACCACACTTGCACTGTGCTCTGAGGGTGCCAAATGACCCACTGTCTTTGCCTGGCAGCTTCTGCCTGTTGAATTCATCTCCTGTTGAGAGCTACCTTACCAAAACCTTTTCCACCCTATGGTGGAAACCAAGTTAGACATAACTCAGAGGGTGGCAAGATTTCTCAGGGCTTTCATCTCTTGAAATGATTTACTACCGACTACGTTATTCAGATCTTCATGTGGATCTGTAAGATGATTTTTTAATGCATTTCACTCTGAGAGGTAGGTGAGAGATAAAAAGTCTAACATGGGTAAAATTTCTGCATTCCAATGTGAAAGTCAGCAAGCTAAAGAGTATAATGATTAGTAGGTAGAGCACTGTCTTTCATCATGTCACATTCATGTACCCAGGATGAGCCTGATGCTTCAGGTGAAGTTCTGTTCTGTAGCCTGCTTCTCCATGGCTGCTGTGTCTGGCACTTCAGACACAATATAAGACCAAGCTTGTGTTTTGCATGTTTTTCACACAAGGTGCAGCATCCACACTGGCCAGGGAGTTGTACAGCACTCACATCCCCTTCGCTTTCCATGTAAATGTCCTAAAAAGTAAATTCTGCAGTACATGATTATGGAAGATCATCATTGGTGGTGGAGAGAAGATTACGTCTGCCTTGGGCCTTGCACAGTAAAACAAAGCACAATTGAATTTGCCTCTATGAAACATTAATAGAAAAGAATCTGTGCAAGAAAAGATCTGTTTCATCCAAAGACAAGAACAGAAGTCAATTCATGATTATATGGCCAAAATGGACAGTTTTTAAAAATATGAAGCGATATTTTCCCTCAAGATTAGAGAGTGCTGGAGCAGAACCAGAGAAGAGTCTCCAGAAATACTTAACTCTGTGAGGGAGGTAAGAATTATGCAGGAATCAGGTTGCCATTGATCCTTTCATTGGGACACTTCTGGCCTAGGAAGACAAAGAGAGATGGACTGCTACAGGTCAGAAAACAAAGCAGACTCTTCCCTGCTGTAGAACAGTTGGAAAGTTGTGTTAAAGTATATATATAAAAATCTCTGCCATTGATTGTTTATCCATTAATTCCTGGCCGAAATAATTTTCAGCTAGAGGCTGTCAGATGAAAAAGTCATATGAAACTTGTTCTCACAGCTAGTTAGAAGAGAGAGAGAGTGTGTGTGTGTGTATGTGTACAGGAAAACAAAAAAAAATCTGAAAAGACAGAGTACTCTATGTCGATGTTGTAGTGCAAAAGGAAAAAGGCTAGAACAGTCCCACATAAAACACATTTCCTTCTAGCATACTGGAGCACAGGCAACAAAACAATATCTGCAAGAGAATCCCAGCACTGAGACCAGAATTAGGAGTATTACTTAGACCTAATCCCATGGATGCTGGGTTTGGAGAAGCAGTCTTTACAATCGGCAGCTACTTGTGGGCAGTGGAAAAATACTACTGAATGACTAATTTCCAAAAGCATTGGGTAACAAAAGCCCAATTTAAATATTTGCAGGAGGTAGACAGAAAGGTGCCAGCTTGAATCTTGTAATTACTTTTATTTCTGGCAAGAATTATATGTACTTCTAATAATAACTATGGGCACAAAGTATTAGTTAGAAAGGCAGAGGATATTTATTCCCAGCTGCAGGAGAGACCAAAGTAAGCAGGAAATGTCCTGACACAAATGCGACAAGGTGGAGAGTGATTACTGCAGGGACAGGACTTGTGCAATGCAGTGACACTGCTGAGGCAGCCCTGCCAGCAATCCTGAGGTAGGGAAAGTTCCAGGGCACCTCTTTGCTCCTAGGGGCAGCAAGGCTGGATGAAAACTCCCTATAAGCACATTGACTGTCTTCTTCCCCCTGACCTAAGCCTGCAAAACTCATAATGCTGAATACAAGAGATGCTGTCCCTGAGGGCCCATGGGGACAGTCTGCAGCTCCTACAGTGCTGCCTGATTTTGTGGCTGGTGCCACCACAGAGTCGGTGACAGTTCCTTTGCTCTAGAGGGAGATTTCCCTCTTTCTAGTGAGCTCTGTTGTTGCTGCCATGACTATTCCTATCTCATCCCTCATGCAGCCCTGAATCCTGGATGGAGGATTTTCCAATTATGCCCATGAAGAGACTGGGTAGACTATGGATTGTGGCAAACAGTTGCACCCTAGCCTGGCCACCAGAAAGCAGAGAAGAGAGTGCATCCTTACCACCAGCACCTCTGCTTAAAGACAGACTTGTGTTCTGGGTTGTCCCTCCTGGGTATAATCTTTTCCAGGCAGTCTGCTGAGTGACTGCTGGGGCCACATTCAGTGCCTCCAGCCTCCCTGACCACCCCAGCCATTGTTCCGTTGTTCTCCCAGTGATAACAATGACATTTTCTGAGTCATTCCATTTCCCCACCACAACATTCTCCTGTCAGTTAGTTAAAATGGTAGTTATACAAGGAGCACACATCAAAGCAAATCTGTCTTGGGACAGCAGTTTCCATATGCTGCTTAGCCTGCATGTCCCACAATCATCTGACTTTTTTCCCCCAGTCCTTTTTATTTCTGCAGTTTCTGACACAGACACTGTGTCTGTTCTCAGCGCGCTAGCACATGCCATTGGTGAAGCAGCTTGCTGCCACACTCACGATTGACAGATTCTTATTTGATTGCTGAGGCATTAAATATGTACAGATATAGTGGTGTATGAAATCTGTGACCACATCAGCCACACTGTCAAGTTTATGAAAATCCAAACTGAGTTATGGTGAGGAAACAAGTTACCACATCAGTTGAAGAAAGAGTCTAAACTAACTGGAAAAGTCACAGGCTTAGATTTGGCTTCAAGGACCTTCCCAGCCCACATCCCTATCTGTATTACATGTTTGTTCATTCAGGCTGTCTATCCTTGCACCTGCCTTTATGATGCCTCTGCAAGACACGAGTGAGTTGCCTTCCCTGAGCAATACCTGAAGTGCAGACTTCAGCCCAACCAAAGTGACACTTCTTTGACTTCATTGAGATGAAGTGATTACTCAGTAATTTCTATCAGACCCATCTACAGAGTTAGTGAAACCAACTCATTTCATTGTTCTCCCATACTCCTTGTATCAAAACCGGACTTTTTCACTCCTTGTTCAGTTGGGTGTATTTTGTGCCTACCAAAGATCCACTTTTACAACTCCAACTTACACATGTGTTACAAGAGGGTGAGATACTGCACTGCTATTGTTACATATCCAGCTTCGCAAACAGAGGTAGACTTACACCACACTGCTGCTGCCAAAGGGGTTTATATCCTACAGAAAGGAGAAATAGAGAGAGCTGCACTGGGCTCTCCGCAGCTCCCTGTAGCTCCTTGCCCCACGCCTGGAAAAGGACATTTCAGCTCTCCAGATCTCTCAGCAACTGGTTCTCCAGAATGTGTAGCAGGTCCAGCCACAAGACAGGAATCAGCTTGCAGCCCACTTCAGGCACAGAGTGCTTCTTAGCGAAAAATGGCTCAAAGGCAGGGAAGCAAAGGGAGAGTGCACCAGCCTTGCACAGATACAGTATGGAGCGCAGGTGTGGGAACATGAGCCAGGAGCCAGCTGCAGCTCAAAGCCGCATTCGCAGGATTTGACTGCTCTGCACGGCAGAAATTCTGCCATTGAGTCAAGCTGTCCCAAACTTCCCTTGGAAGTGTTCACATTAACTTTGGAAACTTTCCCAAAGCTTATAAAACATGCATCTCCCATTTTGCCAGAGATGGAGAGGTAGAGATTGTCCCTTTGTGAACGCTTGTCCCATCTGAAAGAATAGCTATGGGGCACTGTGACAGTGTGTGATCTCAAGAAGGTAATGAAGGAAATCAGATATACAGGGTTGCCCACAGGCTTAGTGAGCTTTTGAGCCTTGATTAGATTCAACATCTTTAAATGAGTCTTTTGTGAGTCACACAGAAAGACAGCTGGATCTTGAGCACCCACAGCTGCAGAAGTTTCTTGTCTTCATAAATTCTGCAAGAGAAAGTACTCCCAGAGTTGCTGCAGTCATCTTCATAATTGCCTTCAAGGCCTAATGATCACATAGATATTTAATAAAAGATTAATTACAAAGATCTGGAAAGTGACTAGGCAGAAGACCATACTGATTTCTGGTTTGAGCTACATTTTACTATTGCTAGTCATGAAAGGGGAAAAGCTGACCCAGGAGAGCAACCCCGCAGCCTGTTCTAGGAGCTGTAGCTCATAGGCCTTGCTGCCATCAGGAACTGGTTTGAGCATGTCCAGCATACAGATGCTGTATTTAAGTGTGTATATATGAAGTCCCTTATTTCTACCACTTTGCAGCTGTTGGTCAAAATTAGTTTTTATGCATTCCTGCAGAGCCTGAATTTGTGGATCTCCTTTGGTGGATAGGAGCTTCGGTGTGCTCAAATGAAGCCTATGCAGCATTTCTTCTAAGCATCACTTTTCACAGCCTTTTCAAATCTATATTTCGAATCTGCTCTGGGAAAAGAGTATCGAGCAGATAAATCTGTCAAAAGGCAGTGAGCTCAGATCCCTAAAGCATTGTGGGCACATCTGAAACTCTGCATAACTTGCAGTCTCGGACTTCACCATAGAAAACACAGAAAGTTTTTTGGCTTGTCCTCTGGCTCAGATATAATCCCATTCATCAGACTCCAGCACACTTGAGTTTCATTCTTGCATCCCCTTGCTCTTCTTCAAACACAAAGCATCTTTTACCATGATGCATGACTGCACAGTTTACAGCCATCTTTGGCATTTGTGTTGGCTTGCATCTACTGTGAAAAGAAACAAGCAGCAAGTCCCCAGTCTAATTCTTAGTGAGCTCGGATGCGTGAGAGGTTTAGTATGAATGAAGAGAATACACTGTTTGAGCTTTATGGTCCTTACAATCAATACCTTAAAGTTATTCATTTACATGACTGCTGGAAAATGTCTCACCACTTCCCCAAAATCAATCACAAATTAGATACAATCCTACACACAGAGCATACAAAGGACAGGGGAGGAAGCACGACTGAGAGAACAAAATTTACAGTGTAATTATAGGGTATAGTACGAAAGCTCTCTGCTTTCAAAATTCAGCTAAGCAGCACAGGGACACCACTCACTTCTCCCTCTACATTTCAGTGGTCCTGGGGTAGACTTTGCAAACATTTGGACAGTGACTACATTAGGACTGGGTTTTGTTTAATTTAGCAACCCTTATGGGGAAGGTTGCCAGTGGGGTATAAGCTCAGTACACGCAAGCGTGCTTGGAGGAGATCTCACTTATTCAGGTTACCTTGAAAAGGCCTCATTTAAAAACAAGCAACTTCTCCCAAAGGTAACCTTCAGCATTTTTCCCTTAACATCTTAGCATCTGACATACGATTTATTTAACATCAGATTCATGTTCACTCTGAATTCCTTAAAAATCTTTGAATGTATCTGCACTCACTTCATT